>CM046666.1:129694311-130894311 GCA_025594165.1 Tamias sibiricus | reverse complement strand
TTTTGGAAAAAGTTCTATGAGCTTTTGAAAGGAAGGTGAATTCAGCTGTTGGGGTGAAATATTTTGTAGATATCTATTAGGTCTATTTGATTTATAGTATTATCTAGGTTTTGTATCTTTATTGGTTGTATATTTTGATAATCTATTGATTGATACTGGGGAATATATTGGAATTACTCAGTATTATTGTATTAGTGTCTACATGGGATTTAATGTCAAGGTGTATTTTTTTATTATAATTTGATGTGCTGACATTTGGGGCACCTATATTTACTGTCATTATATCTTCTTATAGGATTGTTCCCTTTACCAGGACATAATGTCTTTCTTTATCTTTTCTGATTAATTTTTGCTTGAAATCAACTTTGTCAGAATGATAATACTTTTCTGGCTTGTTTATGGACTCCATTTGCATGGAATATTTTTTCCATTCTTTTACCTTCAGCCTGTGAGTGTATTTGCCTATGAGATGAGTCTCTTACAAACAGCATATAGTTGTATCTTGTTTTGTGATCCACTCTGCTGATCTGTGTCTTTTAATTGAGGAGCTTAGGCCATTGATATTCAGTATTATTATGGATATGTTAGTGGTATGCTGCCATTTTGACTTTTTGTGTGTGTTTAGTTCTGTCTTGATTCTCATTTAGATGATTAGTCTTCTACTGATGTTCATCTATTTGGGAGTTTGGAGATTTTTTGGGGGGACAGGGGGTTCCTCTCTGTGCAGTTTATCTTTGAGAATTCGTTGTAGTGCTGGCTTGTTGATCTTGATTTTTTTTAGTTTACCCTTGTCATGGAAAGTTTTTACTTACCCATAAAATATGAAACAGAGTTTTGCTGGATATAACAATCTTGGTTGGCAATTGTTCTCTTTTAGAGCTTGGGATATCTCATTCCAGCACTCCTTGTTTTTATTGTCTACATTGAGAAGTCAGAAGTGAACCTTATTGATTTGCCTCTAAATATGACCTGATGTTTCTCTCTTGCAGCTTTTAATATTTTTTCCTTATTTTCTATGTTAGGCATTTTGATTATGAGATATCTTGGAGAACTTCTCTTCTGTTTATATGGGGTCCTGTGCATCTTCTATATGTGAATGTCTTTCTCTTTTCTGATATGGTAAAAATTTTCTGTTCAAACTAATAGAAGGGCTGGGGCTGTGGCTCAGCAGCAGAGCACTCACCTCACACGTGCGCAGCTCCGGTTCAATCCTCAGCACTACGTAAACATAAATGCATTGCATTGTGTACAACTAAAGTAAATAAATAAGTATTTTAAAAAACTAATAGAAAATGTTCTTAATGTCTTTAGCTTATATCTCCATGATCTCTTCTATCCCAATTATTCTCAGGTTTTGTCTTTTGATGTTTTCCCAGAGTTCTTGAATATTCTAGCCATGTTCTATTTTTTTTTCCTTATTGTATTCTGTGCTCTCAAATTCATGTATTTTGTCTTCAAGGCCTGAGATTCTGTCAAGTGATGAAGTTCTATTTTCTATGCAGTCTAACCTGTTGGTGATACTTTCAAGTGAATTTTTAACTTGATTCATTGTGTCTTTCATTGTCAGGAGTTCTGATTGGTTTCTTTTCAATATTTCTTTTTCTTTATTGATATGGTCTTTCATCTCCTGTATTTGCTCTCTCAACTTATTCCTTAGATCTTCTTTTAGTTCACTGACCATTTTCATGATCAGGTTTTTGTAATCTTCCTCTAAAATTTCATCCTCTTCAATATCCATGGGGTCCTTTTTGGGGGGATGGTGAATTTGGGAAGGGAGAGACTTATTTGCCTGCTTCCTTGTATTTTCAGAGGTCCTGGACTTGTGAATCAATTAAGATAGATTCACCTTCCTCCTTTATATACACGTTCTTATGTGCATAGATCTTTTTTATTCTAGGATTCCTTTCTGGTTTTTGTATAGGAGTAGATGTCAAATTTCATGTTAAAGGTCATGAAATTCCCCTTTGCTTGTTCCTTCTTAGGGCAGTTTTTGGTTTGATGTTTTTTGTCTCCCCAATTCTATGAGTTGAATTAATATTTAGTCTCAGGTGGCGTTAGACCTCGTGTGGGGTGAGATTCACTGTTGTGTGGCTGCGTTGTGAGAATTTCTCAGCAGCAGGATCTCTACATTCTGATCTTGAAGTGTCACAATCACTTCCCTCTCCTCTGTGGCTGGAGGGGTGTGGAGCCAGGAGTAGCACTAATGTTACCCACAGATGTATAGTTTTGAGATATATCTCCTGTGTCTACTTTGACATGTATAATGCAAATTGTTAGTTATATAGAACTGGTGGGGTCTGCATTTAACATCAGTGCCAACAATACATACCTGTGGACTAGATCAGGCATTCAACATCAGAGTCTATTACGTTATCCACTACATTAACAATCACAGCAACATGCTGGGTGTGGTGGTGCATGCCTGTAACCTCAGTTGCTCAGGAGACTGAGGCAGGAGAATAAAGAGTGCAAAGCCAGCCTCAGCAACTTGTCAAGGCCCTAAGCAATTTAGTGAGACCCTGTCTCCAAATAAAATGTGTGGTGTTTCTCATCTGGGGATTTGAGCTCGACCCCAACCCGTTAATTCGGGGCTGTGAGTCTGAGATCTCCCCAACCTGGAATTGAGCTTACCCCCAACCTGTTAATTCAGGGCTGTGTGGGCCTAGTTCTTCCAAACCAAGAATCAAGCCAGGTGTCTGTCTGCTTATGCAGAAATCTGGGTTTTTCCTTGGTTATGCAAATGAGTTTGAGCCCAAGCTCCCTCCAAATGCCTGGAGGTCTGAGCTCGGCTCCTCTTTGCGGATGAGATGCCACTTTATGCGACCACCAAGAATTAAGTTTGTGTGCTTTCTGTCTGTACTCTTGATGTATTTCTATTGTATGACCACCAGGTTCTAATATACTTAATTATCTATAATAAAACCAGTTCAAAGGCCCTGTGGAATCTAAAGCCAGAAACTAGCTAAGCCGGTAGGATGAGCCCAGTTGAAGTTTAAAGAAGATACTAGCACAATATAACTTTATGATCAGGCATACCTAGAGTTGAAGAATTTTTAACATTAGCTTTAAGATTTTTAGAATACCTTCCCCTACCTATAGATAAGATTAATCAGTAGTTGAGATAACTGATCTTCCCTAGGTGATTCCTGAAACCCTTTACAGTTAATTACTGGAAATTCTTTGTTATAGTTAATTCCTAACATTCTTTCCTGTTAGTTACTGGAAATTTTTATTGTATAGTTAATTCCTGGAAACCCTTTATTGTAATCTTTACTGAAATTCCTTTATGTTACCTCCCTAAGAAAAAATGTGAATTACTGTGCTTGTTGGAATGTATAAAAAACCATACTGAGAAAAGTAAAAAGAGAACAGTAGAAAGATTTTCTACAACCTGATTCGTGTGTGGATTATTCCTGTCGTCGACGTTCCCTTCAGCACCAAAAGGGGAAGAACTTAACATCTTTGCTGAAGCTGGCCTTCAGCAAAAATGTAAAGGGCTGGGGTTGTGGTTCAGTGGTTAAGCACTGGGTGTTCAATCCAAGTACCAAAATAATAATAATGATGATAATAATCACAGCAATATAAATGGGGTTTATGAATTACATAACTCTACTATTTAGTGTAATTACATTTTCTTAAGCACAGAGAAAGTAGGGTGGGAAAGTGAAAGAAAGTTTGAAATATTTTTCAAAAAATTACCAAAGGAGAGGAAAGTGGTAGTTAGTAGATGTCAGCTGGGCAGAAGAAGAAATAAAAGATTTACAGAAAGTAATAAAATAAAGAAATAGAGGATGTGGAAACAGGAAAATTTGGTTGTGAGTGGGGGAAGATAATGATAAAGAGGAGACAGAGGACCTAGAGCAGAGTATGAACAAACCAGGAACTGTAAGATCAAAACATCTTGAACCCAGGTATAGGTGAACCCCACCTAAGACAAGTCAAGGCTAATAACAAACAGGTGCAGAAGGAAGTAATTAATATCAAAGTACAGTTATATGAGTATACATATTTTTTAATCTGAGTAATGCATAATGAGTACATACACAGCCACACCCACACACTCACCTATGTGCATACAAAATCATAAAAGAAAAAAGTGAAAATAATACAATGACATGATGTTTGAAAAAAATTTTAGTAGCTAAAAATTTTTAAAAGGAATAAAAACTATATTAAAAATATGAAGATGAAGAAAAGAACAGAAGAGAAACGAGGAGAAAGTAAAATAAAGAATAAAAAACTGAGAAATAAGGAGTTTTTCTATTGAGGTGGCTAAAATAGCTGGCAGGGATAGATGGTATTTGGTTTTGCTTTGTAACCCTTGGGTTGAAGAATGGGGGTTATTAAGACCCACACCATTGTATCCCTCTTTTAATTGCCCGCCTGGTGGCTAGGAGGCAAAGCTGGTTGTAATAGATCTCAGCTTCCAGTCTCTTGGAATGGGGTAGCACAATTTGGGTGTCTACAAATTGTGTTTCTGTGGTGGGGGTGTTGCAGAGTTCTCAAGTGACGCTTACAGAAATTGGCGTTTAGCCTAGATGGAACTTTGGAACCCTGTGGGGGGTGTTTGAGAATTCAGATACACTCCCTAGTACAGGAGGAATGCTAGTCTCTGCAGGATGTCCGAAACTCTAGAGTCTCTGGTAAAACCCACTTTTAGGGCATAGGGGCAAAACCGCCACAGGTTTCGCCCTCACCACTATGATTATGAAATGCCAGGTGTCTGCCCTGGGGCACAGACGCTCGCTCCAAGTGTGTCCGCTGTAGTGCCAGCAACAGTGGGTGCGTTCTCCATTGAGATCCGGAGCCTGGATTGGTTCAGGCTAACTTTTGTGCCTATTTTCGTCTCTCTGGTTCAGGCACCTTCTGGAAATTTTGATCACCTGCAGGGATTTCCGTTCTCCTGTCTCCCAAGGGCAGTGGCTGGCTAAGGTAGCCTGAGGCGCGATTTCCCCAGCCATGGGAACTCAGGGAGGCCGTGCACAGTGGCCGTGGTGGCACGTTCCTAGTGGGACGAGTGAGTGCTTTCCCGGCACCACAGGGAGCCAGGCAGCTGTTTTCCCTGCCCAGCATGCTTTCTTTCCCTCCCGTAGGAGTTATTTGTGGATGTGTTTTCACTGATTTACTTCCCCGACTCGGTGTCTATTAAATTCAGCCTTCCTCCCTAATCCACAGGTTACCCAAGTCAATTGTTCTTTATTTTTTCATTTCTTTATCTAACAGCCTGGCTCCTTGGTTTGTCCGTGCTGCCCCTCCCCTTCACTACCGCAGGCTGCCAGCCGGCTTCTCTAACAACTTATTTCTTCTGCGCAAGGTTCTGACTTCTGCGACTCTATAGAATTTGTTTGTTTGTTTTACAGGTCAGTATTAATTTTCAGGAAGACTCCCCAGTAACCCACCTCACTAACACAAACCTTTGTTCCCTCCTTTAAGTCTGGTGTTGAATCACTGCTGGATCATGCACCCTTCCTCCAATCCGCGGTCTTCCTCCCCTCCAGTAGGACTTTTTCCCCCTCGCCTTGGCGTGTGGAGGGTACCAGGGATTGAACTCAGGGGCACTCGACTACTGAGCCACATCTCCAGCCCTATTTTGAATTTTATTTCCGAGACAGCGTCTCTCTGAGTTGCTAAATTGCTGAGGCTGGCTTTGATCCTCCTGCCTCTGCCTCCCCAGCCGCTGAGATTACAGGTATGCACCACCAGGGAAGGCCAATATGGGCTTTAGCGGTATTTAATTGCTAACAAAACCCAGCAGCAAATGTGTGCATTGATACAAGTATTTATTAAACACCTACTGTCTGGAAGGTAATTTGAAAAGTAGTAAAGATCCAGAGATGCATATATGAATATCTAGCTCAATGATTCTCAGTGGAGGTGATTTTGTCCCCCAAGGGACATTTTTCAATATCTGGAAACATTTTTCATTGCCATGACTGGGGTGGGAGGTTGTTACTGGCATTTAGTGGTAAAGACTTGGGATGCTCTAAATATCCTACAAGGGCACAGGACAGCTCCACACATCAAGTTATTTGATGCTAAATGTCAATAATGCTGGGATTGAGAAACACTGATCATCAATACAAAATTTCTTTTTAACTTCTCTCAGCTTCAGTTTTCTTCCTCTGTAAATTGTGCAAAATAAGTTACGCCTTATGTTATAACAGAATGTATAAGTAGTACATATTATCCTTAAAGCAGGTGTCTGTATTTCTATTATTCTTTTACCATTGTGAGTCAAGGAGATAAATGGGTTGCCAAAGGACATGCCACTGGGAAGTGCTGGATTGAAGATTTTTAACCTGTCTATAGTCTGATTCATTCTATCAGTAATTTAAGAAATATGTCCTTGGCTATGAAATACTCACCTTGTATTGTGAAATATATGAACACTATGATAAAATTTCTCTTTGCGTTATTCCTCTTCCCTGTTACATTTCAGAGTCTGATTATATGCCCTTTTTTCCAATTGTAAGGAAAAAGAGACCCCTAAGTGATGTTACTCCTAAAGAAATTGCTTTGACCTTTTTCTTCTTCAATGCATATTGAACTACTGCATTTATGATAACTACACAGAAGAAGGCAGAAACTCAGACGACCAAATCTCTTTATTGTTTGGGGAAAATAGCAAACCTTATCTTTCCTGATTCATTAAAAAAAAAAAAAATCCCATTAGTACTACATAACTTTTTCTTTTCTTTCCTTTTTTTTTTTTTTTTTTTTTTTTTGTCATGCTGGGTATTAAATCTAAGGTCTCATTCATGCCACATAAGTGCTCTACCACTGAGGCACACCCAGCCCTTTTTAAATTATTCTTTCTGTAGTGCTGGGGATCTATGCCAGGGCCTTGAACGTGCTAGTTAAGCATTCTGCCCCTGAGCTACATCCACAACCCAACATAATTTATTAATTACCTTCATTTTCCACTGTGTTTGAATACATTATAACATTTTTTTATTTCTTATTTGTCTTTTGAGGAGTCAGTGAGAGACTTATTGAAAAATTCATAATTAAAAGAATAACAAAGTTGATAATGATTTCTTTTTGGTTGTTATTTGACTGGACATTTAGATATTCTATAATAACTCCATTTCCAAATGATCAAAGCTTTTAAAGAAAAATTAATCCAGATGCATTATGAACTCTGATGTTTCTAGTAATTTCCATCTAGACTTCACATTTTTTTTTTTTTTTTTTTTTTTTTTTTTGTGTGGTACTGGGGATTGAACTCAGGGGCACTTGACCACTGGGTCACATCCCCAGCACTTTTTTGTATTTTATTTAGAGACCGGGTCTCACTGAGTTGCTAAGTGCTTCCCCATTGCTGAGGCTGGCTTTGAACTCGTGATCCTCCTGCCTCAGCCTCCCAAAGTGCTGGGATTACAGGCGTGCGCCACCGCGCCCGGCTTAGACTTCACATTTTATGCATTTATATCTGAGTACATTAAATAAATTACACTGTGTTTTAGTGGTTATGTCATGTGAATAATGCATGATATCTGGTATATAGGTAGAGAAGATATTACTGTCCCCATTTTATAGTAGGTAAAAATGGTTATTATGAGAACAGATGACTGGTGGCAGGCCCTACACATAGTGAAAAGGCAGAGCCAGGACTTAAATAGATTTCTGCTTAACAGGGATTTAAATGAAATAGCTGGGATAGTCAGACTTTGTGATATCTATTCTTTACCTGATATCTAACTGGGAAAGCTTTGCCAATATAGAACTTAGAAGTTCCATGAAGATTGAGAAGCCAACCTAGGCCTCATGCATAACTTTCTTCCTTCATATTTCTTTTCATAATACTCCCTTGTCACCACCATCCCAAATAAAGACCAGAAATCAAATCCAATTATAACCAATAGCCACACTTAGGAACACTGGCATTCAATGAAGATTTTGCAAACACAGTCTGTAACTGCATTTAGCTTGAGAAATTATTATAGATTTTCTGGTACCAAGAAATCAGCTCTGCTTGGTGCATGCCTGTTTTCCCAGCATCTTGGGAGACTGAGTCAGGAGGATCTCTAGTTCAACACCAACCTCAGAGATAATGAGGTGCTAAGCAACTCAATGAGACCCTGTCTCTAAATAAAATACAAAATAAGGCTGGGTTTGTGTCTCAGTGGTCAAATACCAAAGAAAGATAGAAAAAAAGAAAAGAAAACCGCTCTCCTTCCCCAGTATTTACCGTTTGTCATTTTCCACAGGCTAAAGTTAACAGTGATGATTTTTATCTGTTCTAAATTTTAAGGTAATTCAAAGGTCTTCAGTAAAATTAAAGATGCCCAGAAGTTTTTCAACTTAGTGAGGCCCTAAGCAACTTAGTGAGACCCTGTCTCAAAACAAAAAAATAAAAAGCAGTGAGGATGTGGCTAGAGATTGATTTTTTTTAACTCACACGTTCAGTTCAAACTTCCTTGAACTCATATGTTAAGATACTTTGTGCATTTTAGTCAATGTTGAAAATTACTTAAGATATAATTTACAATATAACTTTCCAAATAAGAGTTTTGTTTAGTATACTTAAGATAAGTATACTGAAACATAAATTTGCATCTAATTTTTGTAATAATTTGGGTACTTTAAAAGTGGATTTTCAGGAATGGAGCCACAAATATATGGCCTGGTGGCTGCTGGAAATAAAGGCTTGATTTATACAAATGTGTTAATCAGCTTTCTATTACTGTGATAAAATACCTAAAATAATCAAATTAAAAGGAGGAAGGGTTTATTTTGATTCACAGTTTCAGAGGTTTTAGTCTATGGTCACTTGGCCATGTTACTTTGGGCCTGCAGAGGCACAGTGCAGCATGGTGGGGACATGTGGTGAAGGAGGCTTGTTCACCTCATGTGACCAAGAAGCAAAAAGAAAGAGGCAGCACACCTTCAAGGGCATTTCCCTATGACCTAACTTCTCCCTATGGCCCCACCTCCCAAAGGTTCTACTTCCTAAGTGCCAAGTTGAAGAGCAAGTCTTTAACACATGGATCTTTGAGGGACAGTCAAGAAACTACAGCAATGATTTTGATTTCTAACTATCAAGATGTAAAAAAGAGATGACCTGTTCAAGTGATTCCCAAACATTTGTCTCTAAATTGTTTTCACTAGTTGTCTGGGATGGTTGGATGATTTGGTGCTTATTTTTGTTTGTTTTGTTTTTTTCCATTATCAGGCAATAAATAGCAAGGTAAGTGGGCAGAGGCACTAGGAAGGAGCTGCAGTGGCTTCTGCCTGCCCTATGAAGGATGGGCATCTGGCCATGAGGGGACCTATGAGTTCTGAAGGTAGATCAACACCCTGTGTTTAAGTAGTCCTGGAATTATGACATAAACAACTTGTGTGGCTTCTCTGTGTCCTGTTTTGGGTCCATTAGGCTAAGGGTGGGAACCTCCTGACCAATTTCAAGCAATCTAAACCTTGGATAACCATAATGCTACTTCACAGGTGTGACTAGTTTTTATAGTAACTTTACTTTCCATATTAAACATTTATGGAACATCATGGATGTTTTTATACAAGTATACACTGTGCAATGTTTAAATTCAGTTAAAGCTCCTCAAACATTTATCCCTTATTTATGGTGAAAATATGCAAAGTCTTTTCTTTTAGTTTTCCAAAGTATATAATAAAATTATCATTATATGTGGTCATCCTACTGCTTAGTAGTACACCAGACCTTCTTTCTCTTATCTAACTGCAAATTAGCACCCAATTATCAACTTCTCCCCAATCCTCTATTCCCTCTTACTCTCCCTCATATCTGGTAACTACCTTTCTTTTTTTAAAATATTTATTTATTTGTTTTAGTTGTACACTGTGCCTTTATTCTTAGTGGTGCTGAGGATCGAACCCAGGCCAAGCATGTTCTAGCCGAGCACTCTATTGCTGAGCCACAATCCCAGCTCCTGGTAACTACCTTTCTACTCTCAACTTTTATGACATCAACTTTTTAAATTCCACATATAAATAAGATCATGTGATACCTTTCTATTCCTGACTTATGCACCTAATATAATGTTCTCCAACTCTATCCATGTTGCTGCAGATAATATACTTTCCTCCTTTTTATGGCTGAACAGTATTCATTCTGTATATTTACTTCATTTTCTTTATCCATCATCAGTTGATGGACTCTTAAGTTACATGAGAGTGCAGATTCCTCTTTGATGTGCTGATTTCATTTTTTTTAAATATATACCTGGGAATGGATTGGTGGATCAGATGGTCATTCTATTTTTAATTTTTTGAGGAACCTCCATATTGTTTTCCATAATGGCTATACTAATTTGCATTCTTACCAACAGTATACAGGGTTCCTTTTTCTCCACATGCTTACCACCTCTCATTATCTTTTGTCTCTTTGATAATAGTCATCCTTTCTTTTTAAAAGTTTACTCAAAGGATTTAGTTTATTTTTAGAAAGTCCAACTAAAGAAGAAATAAAATGTTAATGCTGTCACTTAAGAATTTGATGACACAATGTTTTTTATTAAGGTTTTTTTTCTGTATTTTTATTGGTGCATTACAATTGTACACAATGGTGAGATTTATTGTTACATATGTGTACATGCAGAATGGCAGCTATTAACATAAACAACAATAAATATTGGCGAGGATGTGGAGAAAAAGGCACATTCATACATTGCTAGTGGGACTGCAAAATGGTGCAGCCAATATGGAAAGCAGTATGGAGATTCTTTGGAAAACTGGGAATGGAACCACCCTATGACCCAGCTATCCCACTCCTCAGTCTATACCCAAAAGACTTAAAAATAGCATACTACAGGGACACAGCCACATCAATGTTTATAGCAGCACAATTCACAATAGCTAAACTGTGGAACCAACCTAGATGCCCTTTAACAGATGAATGGATAAAGAAAATGTGGTATATATACACAATGGAGTATTACTCAGCAATAAAAGAGAATAAAATCATGGCATTCGCAGGTAAATGGATGAAGTTAGAGAATATAATGCTAAGTGAAGTTAGCCAATCCCAAAAAGCCAAATGCCGAATGTTTTATCTGATATATAGAGGCCGATTTACAGTGGGGTTGGGATGGGGAGCATAGGAGGATTACAGGAACACTAGAGTGGCCATTGGGGAGGAGAGGAAGGGAGGGGGCAAAGGGTGAAGAAAAAAATAAAGATGGTAGAATGAGATGGATATATTACCCTAAGTGCATGTATGAAGTCACGAATGGTGTGAATATACTTTGTATACAACCAGAGATATGTAAAAATGTACTCTATAAGCATAATATGAAACATAATGCATTCTGCTGTCATTTCTAACAACTTAGAATGAAAAATAAATAAATTTAGAAAATATGTGTACATGCACACAATACAACAATTTCATTTGGCCAATATCATTCTCCCACGTTTCTCCATTCCCTCCACTTCTCCCTCCCCATCGTTCCTTTCATCTATTCTACTGATTTACCTTCTATTTTCTTGAGACCCCCTGGCCCAACCCTTTATTTTCCTTTTTCCTCTCTAGCTTCCACTCCCCGTATGAGAGAAAACATGCAAACCTTGACCTTCTGAATTTGGCTTTCTTAAGTGATAGCTCTTTGTGGTTATTTAATTTTTGTTGCTGAATGTTTTAGTTCCTTCTATATTCTGGATATGAACCTCTTGTCAGATGTGCAATTTGCAAATATTTTCTCCCATTCTGTAGCTTGTCTCTTCACTCTATTGTTTACTATGCAGAAACTTCGCAGTTTGATGTAATCCCATTCATCTGTTTGTGCTTTTGTTTCTTGTGCTTTTGAGGTCTTGTACAAAAAATCCTTGCCCATTCCAGTCCTACAGTATTTCTTCTAGTAGTTTCATATTTATTTTTGAAAATTAACTCCCAGAACTAGGCACAGTGGTACCTGCTTGTAGTCCTGTAACTTGGGAGGCCTATATGGGAGAATTGCAAATTCAAGTTCAGCCTCAGCAATTTAGCCAGGCCCTATGTAATTTAGCAAGACTCTGCCTGAAAATAAAAAAATTAAAAAGGTTGGGGATGTGCCTCAGTGGTAGAACACACCTGGGTTCAATCTCTAGTGCTAAAAATATAAATTAAATCCCAGGAGCTCACATCCAAGATGGAGTTGTTATGGAATATGAACATGATTGATAATCACATACTACTATTGTGTAGGATTTAAGTTTATTTAAGGACCCAGTGAAGAGTTTGGAAATTTAACAGAGCTTCAAGGAAATGGAGCTCAAATCTAATTTTGCCCTCTACTGGATGGAAGTTTTGAAAAGGTTCTTCATGACCTGACAAATGTCATTTTAGGCTAATACTATTATAGCTAAACTTCTTTGAGGTTTTAGATTCATTCTGAAAGTATTATGTCACTATTTTTGTACCTAAAAATGTATGATACCCGGGCACTGTGGTGCAAGCCTGTAATCCCAGCACTTGGGAGGCTGAGGCAGGAGGATTGAGAGTTCAAAGCCAGCCTCAGCAATGGCAAGGCACTTAGCAACTCAGTGAGACTCTGTCTCTAATAAAATAGATAAAAGGGCTGGGGATGTGGCCCAGTGGTCGAGTGCCCCTGAGTTCAATCCCTGGTACCAAAAAAAAAAAAAAAAAAAAAAAAAAGATATATATATGGTAGTGACCCTTAGAATAATCAAACAATATCTTATATGTAGGTCTCAAAATTGCATAATAAATATTACTCAGAGTTATAAGCATCAAAAGATTCATCAACAGTATTCCTATTCTTTAATGCCTTAAGGCCATCCTGACAAAGTAGTTGGAAAAAACATGCCCCAGGGGAAAAAGTAATGGTTGGATATGGAAGATGAGAGGAACTGTGATGGGGGAGGGGCAGTGATACACCTCGTTACCTTTATTGCTAAGCACTGAATATAGTCTCTCATCTTTCCTTACACAGCAAACTCACCTCAAACTTCTGGTTGGTTTTATCTAATTTGAGTCATTGTTTTATTCCCATCCAACACAAACACTTAAAAAGAAACAATGAATTCCCTTCTACACATGCCATAAATTCATTTCCAGTAAAGCATTTTTGTGTAGATTACAAGCTTTGCTTCATAAAGGATGAGAGGCAGAAAAGACACAGCTTGAGTTTTCAGTTTGCAGGTTGAGCTTGCAGCAGGGGAGGTAGAACAAAACTTCATACTTTGGAAGAAACCTGACCTGCAAATCACTGAGGTAAAAAGGAAATTGAAATTTAATAATTAAACCTATCAGGGGTTAGCATGAGGAAAAAGCTGTGTAGTTTTGAACATGAAGATTTGTGTTCAGTTCATATACTTCCTGACCCTTAATACATCCTGCTTATCATCCTGCATAGCATCTCTGACCCCTGATACCATTCTTTTTTATTTGTTTGACCTGATACCACTTCTTTCACAGATAACCCCTGCTAGCACCAATTTTCTAAGACCATATTTCTTCATCACATTCTTTGTTAGCACTATACACATTTCAGCAGTGGGCTCAGACATTGTATTTTTTCTTAATGATATCCAACCATTACTTTTTTCCCATGGGGCATGTTTCTTACAACTACTTTTATCAGTATGGTCTCAGAGCATTAAGGAATAGGAAAACCATAAATGAATCTTTGATGCTATAACTCTGAGTAATATTTATTATGCAATTTTGAGACCCATAAAGAAAATAAGTTTGAATATTTCAAGGGTCACTATCAAACAATTTTAAGTACAAAAACAGTGACAGAACATGTTCAGAACGAATCTAAAATCTTAAGGAATCTCAGTTATAGTAGTATTGGTCTAAAATGACACTTGCCAGGGAATGAAGAACCTTTCCAAAATGTCCATCCAGTATAGGGCAGTGTCATGCACAGTCTTTAGCATTGCATTGTTCAGGTCTATTCTTGGGGTAAAGGGCAAAATTAGATCTGAGCTCCATTTCCTTGAAACAAGAATTACAATGTCCAAGTCCACTGCTGAAATGCATAGAGTGCTAACAGAGAAGGTGATGAAGAAATATGGTCTTAGAAAATTGGTGCTAGCAGGAGTTATCTGCTATTCTGAAAGGTGTGGTTTCAGGTTAAACAGATAAAAAAGAATGGGATTAGGGGTCAGACATGATATGCAGGATTATGAGCAGGATCTATTATGGGGCAGGAGGATTATGACTGAACACAAATCTTCATGTTCAAAATGATGCAGCTTTCCTTCAGGTTAGCCCCTGAGAGGTTTAATTATTAACTTTCAATATTATTTTTTCTTGATGATTTGCAATTAATTCTAGAATAGTGACACTGAACCTAATATTTCATTTTGTTAGGAAAAGGGAAAGAAATTTCAAGACAGGATGAAGGTAAAGAAAGGAACAGGAAGGAATCATCTCTGTCAATTCTCAATCATACTGGGTGGCAACCTACTTCATTTCCGGAGAATAGGCAAAGAAAGGTAAATATGGAATAAATTTCTTGAGTCATTTTGTGAATGACCTTTATGCTGAGAAGAAAACAGATCTTTGTTGTTATACATACCTCTGTATCATCATATAATTACATGCCTCTTACCTTCAATTTGCCCATGATAAACTAGTAAGTCTGATAATGAAATTGTTTATTATTTGAGAAACAATGTGATTCAAAAATAAGAGGCAACATACTTGACAGAGATATCAAGAGGAGTGGTAGATCCACTTGTCAATTAAACTGTGTCAATTATCAAATTTCTCTGGATGTCAGATCACTTTTTTGTAAAATGAAAATGAGAAAAACCTTCAATTGTTAGGAATCAAGTGGGAAAATCAACATGAAAGGGCTTTGCAAAATATAAAGTTCTACATTGATAAATCAACATTAATCCTGTTTCTGTTCCCAAAGGAAGTTAAATTTGCACTAATTTATCTATTTCCTCTCAACCAGCCCTCCAAGAGAACAGCTTTTGTCATTCATTTGTAAAATAGATGTCCTAAGTTAGGGGTTTGACAAGAATAAAACTACTATCAAAAAGAAGTGGATCTGTAATCACTTTGGTTAATGAGATCACACAAGGAAATAAGTGGTCTGACCACCCTTACATCTGTAGGCATACCTCATTTTATTGAACTTCACTTTATTGCACTTCACAGATACTGTGCTTTTTAAAAATGTTTTTATTTGTGCATTTTAGTTATACATAATGTTGGGGTCCATTTTAACAAGAATGGAATTTAATTTGCTCCAATTCAATCCCCAGGACCTCTCCTTTTCCTTCCTCCTCCTATCCCTTATTCCCTTTCCTCTATTCTACCAGTTTTTGTTCAACTTATAGGTTTTTTTTTTTCAGATTAGAGCATTATAGATAGATTAAAATGAATTTCACCTTTGTGTGTGTATGTGTGTGTGTGTGTGTGTGTGTGTATCATGCACTGTTTTTAACAAATGATTTGTCTTGTTATTGACTATAGCCAGTGGCTTTAAGTTGAAGCTGAAAGCATATTTGTTCCTCCAAATATCCTAGGGCTGATGTGAATACTGAACCTGTTTCTACCTTTTCTCTATAAGTGGATCAACAATGTCTAGATGACAGAATATGTATTAACAACACGGTTTGTTCACTATTGACATTTACTGCTCAGAATTTAAAAAAAAAGATTCCTTTCAAAATATTACTGCTCTTTGACAATACAACTGGTCACCCAAGAGCCCTGACAAAGATGAACAATGAGATTAATGTCTTCGTGCCTGCTAACACAAGATCCATTCTTCAGCCTAGGGAACAAGGAGTCATCTTGACTTTGGCCTCTTTTTTTTTTTTTTTTTTTTTTTTAAGAAATCCACTTTGAATGGCTGTATCTGTCATAGAAGATTTTGATGAATTTTGAGAGTGATTTTGATGAATCTGGTCAAAATAAATAAAAAACCTCAGGAAAGGATTCTCCATTCCAGATTCCATTAGGACCATTTATGATTCATGAAGGCAGGGTGTTGAAAAATCAACATGAACAAGTTTGAAAGAAGTTGATTCCAAATCTCATGGATGACTTTGAGGAGTTCAAGACTTCAGCAGAGGAAGTATCTGCAGATGTGCTGGAAACAGCAAGGGGATTACAATTAGAAGCAGTGCCTAAGATATGACTAAATCCTACAATCTCATGATAAAACATCTGTGCATGAGTAGTTGTTTCTTATGGATCAATGAAGAAAATGGCTTCTTCAGATGGAATTTACTCCTGGAGAAGATGCTGTGAACATTATTGAAATTACAACAACAAAAAAGATTCAGAATATTACTTAAATTAATTGATTAAGCAGCTGCAGGGTTTGAGAGGATTGAATCCAATTTTGAAAAAAAGTTCTCTGGATAAAATGCTACAGCATTGCATATAACAGAGAAATCTTTCATGAAAGAGTCACTTGATGTAGCAAACTTCATTGTTGCCTTATTTTAAGAAGTAGCTATTACCATTCCAACCTTCAGCAACCATCTCTCTGATCAGTCAGCAGCCATCAACATGGAGGTAAACCTTCCACCAGGAAAAAGATTATGCTGCACTGAAGGCTCAGATGATCATTAGCAATATTAACAGTGAAATATTTTTAAATTAAGGTGTTTATGTTGTTTTTTAGACATAATGTTATTGTGCAGTACAAAGACTATATATAGTATAAATATAACTTTTGTATGTACCAAGAAACCAAAAAACTTATCTGACTCTCTTTATTGCAATATTTACTTTATTGCTGTCTGGAACTGAACCTTCAATAGATATGCGGTATGCTTATACAGCTTAAAGAAGAAGCAGTCGAATTATATGAACACCTAGGAGTTCACTATTAAATCTTCTATGTCCAATCAGTTGATTCTAATTTCTGTAATGTCCTTAGACTGCTAGCATCTAATAAGTGGAAGAACTCAACACCAGCAGGGGTGAACAGATATCTTATACCTGGGGGTTACCAGAGAGACAAGGAACAAAAAATGAACTTTTTTTTTTTTTTTTTTTTTTTTTTTTATGGAATGAGCTCTGGTGATTCTAATATTGAAAAACATTCCATAGGGAAAAATTTCAATGGATATACAGGTGCTTAGCAAAGACAGGATTAAAAATACCATTGAAAAGGAAGAATTTGTTTAATAGAATGGTAGTATACAGAATTCACCTTCATAGTTAAAATTACATCTCCATATAATTTACAACTGGATCTCTAGTTTAATATATTGCCCAAGATTAGCATATTTATATCTATTAATTATCCCAATCAAGGTAAATGAAAATGAAATGACATGAGCTTTACTGTTAAATATTTCTTCCTGGTACCGACAATACTCAGCCAAAATATGAACTCTATTTTCTGCTCCAATGGTGATAACTGATATAAAACTTTCAAAGATAACATTCTATAGTACAATATACTTCTAAATACTGAGTTTAAAATTACATTTCTAGAAGAAATGTCTTGTGTTTGACAAAACGTTCTTTTTGCCAAAGAGAAAGGACTCTACTTGCCCACTACATCAGCTCAGCGCTTTTTCTTTTTTTCCCCCACCTCAAGTAGTCTTGGATAAGCCAACAAACTTCCATAAAACACTGATAGGGTGTAGTTTATGTAAATGACTTCTTTCAGGCTAGTTAAGATCTGTGAAATGATCTATACCAAGCAGTATGTGGACTACTTTGGACTCTTCCACCTACAATGGGTGTTTTAGGCAAAAAGGTACTTCAGTGCTTCTGTGATCACACACACACCCCGACCACCCTCCACAGCATAAATTCTGAGTCCTCTTTTGGTAATCACTCATCATTGAGTGCCCAATGTTTCCTGGAGGTTGTTACACAGGCTCCGGCCCTGAAGCCTCTGAGTTATTCCGAAGTTAACTAAGTGTAAGCTTAAATATATGAGAAAAAGAGGGAGAAAACAGGTTAAAATATGAGAAGGCCATCTTCACCATAATTAAGATGTAGTTCGTCTCTGATCTTCATATATTCACTCTCATTTCCTTTAAAAGTCTTAACATTTTTTGAGAGTGATAAGCTCCATTCATACCTCTTTACTAATTGTTTTCCGAAAACAATAAAATGGATGCTTTTGAAGAATTCTCTGTTTTTAATTAAAGACACAAATTACACCCATCCCCGCTTACAGGGGGAGAGCCGTGCCCCGCCCACATATGATAATAAGCCCCGCCTCCTGCTTCGGGGTTCCAGCCAATCCTGTATTTTACAACGTCTTTGAGCAGAGCTATCGCGAGACTCTCACGGTAGTCTTAGACGGGCTTTAACTGAGTGGACTTGCGCCGAAGAAACGCGTAAAGCCAGAGCGGGACCCAGGGGGCGGGGCGCTCTGACGTGCGCGTTCACTTTGACCCCACGTTCCAGCGCTCACCCGGCAGCAAGGCGCTGTGGTTTCTGGGCCCCTACTGAAAGCCGACACTACCCAGCATACCGCGCGCGTGCCCACCTCAGGCGGATGTTCGGTGGGCGGCGAATGCCTGCTGGGGGTCTGCAAGGGCATTAGAGAGATCCGGATCTAGTGCAGAGAGACTCGAGAGGTTGGAAACCAGCCTAGGTAGGCGCTTGGGTGATGGAAGGTCAGGGGTCAGAGGTTGCCGAGGGAAGATGTCTCTGGCCTCCCAGGGCCCCGGAGACAGGACTTGGGTTGTCCAGGAGCTCGGGAAGCTCAAGGGCTGAGGGCGAAGAGCCGCGCGAGCCTCCAGGACCCCATCCTCCTCCCAAACTTGCGGGCCTCTGGACCGCCGCGGCTTTCTCGGGAGCAGGCGCGGGGCGTGGGAAAGGTGGCCGTGCTTCTCCCAGTGGATTGGGGCCTGCGGTGTGTGGTCGAGACCACCCTTCACTGCCCGAGGGGCGGTAGTCGCGGTCGTCGGCTTCCAGGTCGCTTGTTTGCCCGGCTTGCTAAGAGTGGTCGACAGCTCACAGCCCCGCTCCGACTCCTGTAATCTCTTTTGGGTCTTTGGGGAAGATAACTGGGTATCATCGTATACCTTACATATGCCCCCTGGAGGCTGGCACTGGGCAGCCTCCCAGCTTCTTGGTGTGCGGGATTGTAAAGAGTTAAAGGGGGAGGCAGGGACTTCCAAGTTCGTCTGACTCAAAGTTCTGTTACCTCTGGAGTTAATTACATTGCATTCAAAAATCACTCTTGCACGTTGTGCATTTGACTATGTGTTAGCTGGGTTCATGAAGGAAGGTGTGATTTTTTTTTTTTTAATCTGATGACTGACGATCAGACATACATTATTATTAAATCGTGGCAATCAAACGTGAGCTCTTTTTCCAAGCAGCTCAGCATTTGCATGAGGTAGAAACCCTATGTTTGATGTTTTCCTACTTGTACTTAAATTTAACTTGACACTTTCACTGAACAAAATAACATAATTTTGAAGTCATTACTGCTATTTTTAGTTTTTCCAGTGGGCGATGGTAGGAATGATGAAACTCCCTTGAGTAGAAGTGATCTGTAATGTCTGTATTGTCAAATTGTGGTAATACTGGATCATTAAGAGATTTGAAGTCCTTTGTAACAACTGGACTTTGTTTGCCTGAATCAACACCTTGGACAGCAAAATGGCAAATGTATATTTCTAGTTACCCTTGATAGCCCGAGTCATGGTTGGTTATGGATTTGTTGTAATTCAGGATTTGTGTATCATTTAATGAAGAAATAAATCGTTTGGAGGGGAATTTTTTAAAGTTGATACTCATTTGTTCTCTTAATAACAATCTGTTTACTTTTCTAGCAGTCCATGTTTGTTTTCTTTAAAGATAAAATTTGTTCAGTTTTTCTTCTGCCTCATTCTGGGTCAGAGATAGTAAAGAATAGTTTTCTATTATCTGCAGTCTGATAGAATGTGAATTAAAGAGACTTCTCAAAAAAAAGAAATGTGAGTAAAGTACTGCAGATCCTTAAAACAAAGGAAGATAGGAAGTTAGAGATCTTTGTTTCACCTTGTTTTGTATACCATTTTCATCCTGGCACTACTCTGGCTTTGGAGGTAAAATACTGAATAAATAGTCTTCCTACTCAGCTTTCAAGAAATTCATATTGAACACTGGAGCAGCTGGGATCAAGCATGAAAGACCCTTAAATCAACTTCCTCAGTCATACATGGCAGGCTTTCTGGGGAATATAGGACAGCCACTGGCAGGAAAGTGTGAGGGGGTGTTTACATCAAAAGGCATTTTGCATTTAAATGTAGAACAGTAAAAGTGTGATCCATACAGAAAACCTCACATAAATTACATTTTACTCAAATACCAATGTTTAAGGAGGAGGAAGAAGTAGAACCATCAAAGGTCTGATTCAAAAGGTATGAAGACACATGGAGAAGGAAATGGGATGGGTTACAGATGTATAGAATTTTACCAGTACTTATTAGCTGATGATTATTATTTTGATCCTAAATTATCTTTAACCAAATAATATCTTTGGTTTAAGACATTATTTTTGGATAGAGATTCCTTAGGGAAAGAGTCAACCAGATTTTTTTTTAATTATTAATTTTGCTACATTGAGAACTGAATAAAGGAAGAACCTTGCAAGAATGCCTAGTATTTACTTTTCTCCAATTTAATTAAATAGCTTGAGTCTCTAATGTTAGAAGATTCAGGTTGAAATCAAACCTGTAAAGGATTGTACAGATTATACTGGCATACATGATTTAAAAGACACTGCATGGGTCTTACCAGAGAATGAATTAGTAGTTGAAGGAATGTGTTCTGATATAATAGTATATTGGTTTACAAGTTTATTTTAAGAAATATGGGCACACACACAAAAAAATTTTTTTAAATGACACATATTGCTTCTACTCATATTCCATTGGCTGGAACTAGTCATGGCACTTTACTAAGCTGGGCAGCCATATCCCAACTAGTCTATACTTTGGAAGGAAAGAAATGGATTTCAGCAGGCAACTAGTTATACATAATAAAATTTCTCCAATTTGCCAACTCAGTGGAATAGGAAGCCTAAAACAGTAGTGAGGATAGTCCCTGTGTCTTATCCCCAGACATTCTGATTTAATTGCTTGGGTTGCAACCTAGGATTTTTAAAAGTTCTAAATGTGCAGCTAAATTTAAGAAGCACAGATTTATGGTCCCCATTCAAATTCAGTTATCATAAAGTGTAGTTTAGAGGACTCTGAGGATGATAATGATAACATCTACCACATTGTGAATACATGTTAAACTTCTGGTACTGTGCCATTGTACTTTAGTTATTTATAACTACAATCTTGTTGTCATCCCCATTTTAGAAATGAGAAACTGTCATAGAAAGGTTAGTTTACTATTTCAGTGACACATAGTTGGTAAATACCAAAGCTGGAATTAGAATCTAAGACTTAAAAACTCACATTTTTTTTCTGTGAGCTGTATTGCTTTGCAGATGTGACTGTGAAATGTTGATTTTTGAGCCTTCATAGTTTGATTTCATAGTGTGTGATATGTTCTGTGAATGGTGGTTACATAATTGTATACCATCCATTTATCAAAACTCTTCAGATTGCACAATTAAAATTTTATGATGTGAAAACCGTACCTTAATAAAGTTAACTAACTTTATTAATTCCGTGCGATACATTCTTGGCCCAGCTTACTTCAACCCATATCCATGCTCTTTGCCATATGCAGTTCCACCCAGTAAAGAAGTGCTGCAGATTTCCCTACATCTTAATTTTGTGTCCATCAATGTGAATTGTTTTAGGTCATGGAATCTTAGTGATTTTGATGTATGAAGCACTTTGAAAAGTATTTGTGTGACAATTTGTGTTCTTACACCTCAACCATTGCCATATGATTGTTCCTGAGATACTTTTTCTATCTCAGGAGGAGGAGAATAAAAACTATAATAAGCAGAGCCAAACTACTCCTAGAAACCTAGCCTACATCAGCCACCCTCCGGTAACCTATCAATCTGTGAGAAAAAAAAAATACTTGTTATTTCAAGGCATTGAACTTTGGGGTGTTGTGTTATATTGCATGTGTGTGGTGGCAATAATTAACTGATAAGCTGGTATAATCTAACTTACTAGGGTTCCAGTAGAGTGACTCAGTTTCACATTTTCAGCATGTGTTCTGAGGAGAATGTGACAACAATTAATGCTTAGGAAATTAGGGGCTTTCTATATATTATTTCTCCAAGATGAATGAAGATGGTTAAAAAATCATTAACCATTGTCAAAGAGACTGATTATAATCCATTGCTTGTATATTCATAAACTAAGCATTGTCTAACATGAGTGAAATTTTTATGGTTGACTTAGACCAGCACTGTTTGATAAACTTTTTGCTATTTGAATGCTTTATGCCAGTAGTTATAAATGGCTACTGAGTACTTGAAGTGTAACTAGTGAGACTAAGGATTTGAGTTTTTAATAATACTTTTTTTTTTTTTAAGTTGAATATCTACACATAGCTTGAGTTACTTGGCTGGACTTGGTTTAGCTAATAGTAGACAAAAACTACTTCCTTGGAATTGCTGAGGATACCATCCTTCTTTGAGTCACAGAGCCACTGTGTTTCTAAATAAATGTTCTGTCAGCAAGGAAGGGGGATAGATCTTAGTAGATAAGTAATATTATTTCTGATTCTTTTATGGTTATTGGTCTATTCAGATTTTCTATTTCTTGGACAGATTTGTTCATTATAGATTGTTGGGAAATTATCTGTTTTATCTATATTTTTCAAGTTTATTAGGAAAAAGCTGCTCTTAATATTCTTTAATTTTTAATTCCTGCATCCTTTTTTTTTTTGCTTTTTAAATCAACTTTATTAAGATATAATTCACATAAAATTTTAAGTGTACAATTTGATGAGTTTTGATAAATATATGGTATACCGTTATATACCCACCATTCATAGACCGTTTCTGTTATCCCAAATCTTTCCCTCCTGTTCTTTTGCCAACAGTTACCTCTTCCCAATTTCTGGCTCCTGGTCATCACTAATCTGCTTTATATCACTACATTTTACATTTTCTTGACTTGCATGTAAGTGGAATCATACCATATGTAGTCTTTCACAACTAGCTTCCTTTACCTTCTGTAATGCTTTGAAATTTTACCCATACTCTTGTATACATTAATAGTTTGTTTTATCCTTTGAGACTACTGAAGATTGAACCCAGAGTCTTTTGTGTGCTGGACAAGGGCTCTACCACTAGCTTTATCCCAGCCAAATTTTGTTTATTTTTATCATAGAATAGCATTCCATTGTATGAATATGGCACAGTTTGTTATCTTCAGCATTTGATGGATATTTGGGTCATTTCCAGTTTTTAGCTCATTTAACTTTATTAAATTCTGACAAACTTTTTCAAAGTGACTATTATTGAAATATTTGAGAGTTCGGTTTTTCGCATCTTCAGTCTTTTAAATTTTAACATTCTAGTGTATATATTGTGGCATCTCATTGTGATCTGTATATTGACTTTATGTTGTCATAAAGACTGAAGATGGTGAAGATAGTTTCATATGCTTATTTGCTACTTATGGATAATCTTTGGTGAAGTGTCTGTCCAAAATTTTTGCCCATTTTTAAGATAAAGTCATTTGTCTTATTGTTTATTTGCAAGAGTTCCTTATATATTCTGTAAATAAATCCTTCATCAGATATTTGTTTTGCTAATATTATCTCCCATCTGTGGCTTGTCTTTTATTTCCGTAATAGTATCTTATTAAAAGCAAAAGTATTTAATTGTAATAAGCTTAATTTATCATTTTTTTAATAACTCAGATTCTTTTTTCATGTGTGTCCTCTTTAAAATATTGTATCTGTTTTTCTTTTTACCTAACTCAATGTCACTTATTTTCTACTAGAAGTTTCCTAGTTTTAGCTATTTATTCTAGTTTATAATCTATTTTGACTTAACTGTTATATGTTATGTAGTAAAGCTCAAAGTTCACTTTTTTTTTTTTTTTCATATGGATATCCATTTATTGAAAGGGATATACCTTCCCTGTTGACTGGCATTGAACTTCTCTCAAAAAATCAATTGACCGTACATGTGTGGGCCAATTAATAAACATTTTATCTTTATCCATGGGTATTATGTCTATCTTTACACTATTACCACCTGTTTTCATTACTGTTGATATAAGTGTTGGAATAAGTGTAATTCATTCAACTTTATTCTTCTTTTCCAAAATTTTTTGGTTCTTCTAGATCCTGGGCAATTCAGTATAATTTTTAGAACCAGTTTGTCAGTTTTTTAAGGAATTGATATCTTGATATTTTGAGTCTTTCAGTCCATGAACATAATATGTTATATGGTAATTACATTACTGTACTCTTTTTTGTATTTTTATGTTTGCTGGAAAGTTTTTAGAATAAAATTTTAATTAAAAAATCAGTTGTCTCAAATTTGAAAACAAGAAAAATTATATTTACAGATACTTTTTACTTTTGCTTTCATTTCATTATGTAGACTAGATTTCTGTCTAATAGCATTTTCCTTCGGCCTGAAAACAACTTCTGACATTTCTTATGGTGGAGGTCTGTAGGTAACCAATCCTTTTGGTTTTTGTCTTTTTTCATCTTCATTTTTGAAAGATATTTTGGTGGGTTTAGAATTGTAGACGAGGAGAAATATCAAAATCAGATAGATAAGACTAATCTGGAGAGATGATGCTTTTCAGCAATTTTATTATGGTATACCTTGCTGCTGTTGTATTTTGTGCTTTGTTGTTTTTTAGGTCCTTGTGTTTGTCCATACTGGTTTTCATTGAGCTTTTTGGTTTTCTGGGTTGATTGTGTTCTTATCAGATTTTGAATTTTTTCTTGCATTTTTTTTTTCGAATATCTTTTCTTACCTTCACTCCCTTTCCTGATTGATTCCAATTTCATCCGTGTTAGACTGTTTTAACATTTTCCAGTAGGTCTAGGTCCTCTGTTTGTTGTTTTTAGTCTTTGTTTATCCCTGTAATTCATTTTCACAAGTTGCTGCTGTTACCATGTTTGAATCCAGTCTGCTTTTTTTCCCATGTCTTTCTGCTGTTAGCCTCTTTTCATTTTGGATGTAATTTTTCCATCTACATTAATTCCATTTGAGTTTCTTGTATGTCTTCTATTTCTCTTCATTATCGTCATATTTTCCTCTATTTTCTTGAACATATTCAGAATATTTAGAATAACTGAATGCTTGTAACTGGTAATTGTATCATCTGTGTCAGTTTCTAGAACTTTTTTTTTTTTTTTTTTCTTGTCTTGGTTCTTTACTGTTTGTTTTGTTTTATATCTTTTTTTTTTTTTTTTTTTTTTTTACATTTTCTTCAATTTTGTGCTTTTTGTGTCAAGGTTTGTTAGACTAGATTCAGAATGAACTCATTTTTGTTTTGTTCTGTTTCCAGCTGTTAGTCTAAAGCTAACTTGGGACCACAAATAAGGCAATTCTTCTGAGAATTCTACATGTTACCTCCTGTATTAAAAGGGTATTTCTATAAACTATCCCCAGCCATGTATGAGCTACAGGGATTGTTCCACCTATTTCTTTTTTTTCTTTGAATACATTTTAGTTATAGGTAGACACAATACCTTTATTTTATTTATTTATTTTTATGTGGTGCTGAGGATTGAACCTAGTGCCTCACATGTGCCAGGCAAGTACTTTACCACTGAGCCACAACCCCAGCTCCTGTTCTACCTATTTCTGGTGGTCCTTTCTCCAGCTTTGACTATTTCCCTCATGCACAAATATAAATCATTATATTTATATTATATTATAGTATATATTATATTATATCATATTATATTATAATCATTATCCTCAGATACTCAAGTGGCTCCTGCGCATATCTTTAGAGCCCTCTGTGTGTGCACCTCCCTCCTATTTGGTATTTTGCATTATAAATTCTAAAATGTTTCCTTAATTCAGAAGAGACCACTGGACTCTGATTTCCTCCCTTCCTCTATTGTTCCTGGAAACTGTCTTCTTGTAATAAGATGGGAGAAGGGCCACCTAGAATCCTAGTTGGCCTGGGATAGAAGGGTTTCCTGGGATTCACTACTTTCAGTGATTGAATGGCAAAATTTCCAGGTAAACCAGGAAGAGTCAGTTAGGGGCTATGAGAGAATTTACTTGTTTCAGGGATCATTTTAACATTTGTTCTGTAATTATATTCATTCTGCTATTATTAAATCATTGGCCTCCTCTTTTTCCCTTACTTTTTTCCTTCTCTCAAATTTTAACAGTTTAGTTTGCTTTTCCAAAATTGTTTAACACCTTTTTTATAGACATACCTTTTGGTGTTATTACTTATTGCTTCTGTTTCATGAAAAAAGTATGTTTTCTCCCTAATAATGTGATTTTATTGACCATCTAGATTGTAAAGTGATTCACATTGTTCCTCTATTTCTTGGGTAAAAATTTAAAAAATTTGTCTTTTTTTTTTTTTTTTTTTTTTTCTCCTGTTGGTGGTCTCTTAAATGTTTGATTGTTCATTGTGAGCTTGTCTTTGTACTTTGGATTCTCTGCTTCACCTTTTATTGCTGTGCAGCTTGCTTTAGGGGAGGATCCAACATAGCTGCTTCAACTTGTTTTCTACTGTGTTCAATGAGAGTGAGGACTGATGAGACTCATTCATAGGTAGAGTCCATCGTCATCGACTCTTTTTTCCCATAATCAGTAACAAAAGGACATCTCTTCAGTTCAGGCACTACTCTCACTGGAAAATAGGTGTCCCCATTAAAGCTGAATTGCTTTTAGGAGAGAGAAGGTTGATATTCCATGATTATCTGTGTCTGTGAGCTTGTATTCACTTGGTTTCCACTACCAGGTCAACCACCATTGGGCCTGAAAATCCTCTGGATGATGCTCCCATCTTTTCCACTAATATGTTCCTGCTATCACTTAGTTTTTCAGTCTTGTTCCTTCTGTATTATTTTTTAGGAACTTCTCAGAGTTTCTGGTCAGCTAAGATTTCCCTAGTGACTTTGTTTTGTTTTATTTTTAAACAGGGCTATGTGTTCTTAAATTGTTTCTTTAAAATACATTTCTCATTCTTTTCCTGGATTTGGAGCACAGTTAGGCATGGGGAGTTAGTAGGAATAGAGGACTGTAAGCTGCTATGTGTGCTCAATTTATCAAGATAACAAAACACAGTTTCTTTTCTGTTCCACATTACTCCACAATTTGATTTGTGCTTATTTTATATCCTCCCCTGAAATACAGCACAGTGCTGAGTATTTAACTTTTTAATTGATGCATATTAATTATACAGAACAATGGATTTCCTTTGACTTATTTGTGCATGCATATAACAGTTCAAAACTAAAATTTTTGAGACTGTTTCTTAAATTGCACTTGAAGCAAAATTTTAGTTTGTGTTTTTTTGTTTTTGTTTTTTTTTTTTAATGCATCTTCCCTATTCCCACCTCAACTACTAGGCTGGAATAGACACCAACCATCATTATGACTTTTATTATTTAATACCTGAGTGGTTTTACATTTGGCATAGGAATTGGTTTTTGTGTGAGGAAAATGTAATTTGGGGGCATACTTCAAATAGGCTACATTTATCCCTGGTTTCTCTTTTGAAATGACCAGCATGTGTGCACTTCTCCCCCTACTCCTTTTCCCTCCATTATTTTTCTTTTTTTTCCGGCTTCTGTCTCATTTCCCTTGGTTGCCATCACCACCTTATTCCCAGTTATCCTTCTAATCCTATTTTTCTGCTAATCCATAAAAAGAAATAGAGATCTGTATTTTCATTTTTCTCCTTTGAAAAAGAAGATAAATTTTTAAAGGTTTTTAAGCTATATTATAGGTTCAGGTGCTATTTGGTTAATGATTTGGAATTATAGAACAAAATTGAAATTCGGTAGCAATGATGTGAGTTTAAATATTAAAAAAAATATTTCAAGTAAACATTTCCAGGCTATGTGAGATTTATCCACACATATTGCTTATCAAATGTGTTTTTAGAATACATTTTACAAGCCTGGCATGGTGGCACACGCCTGTAATCCCAGCACTTGGGAGGCTGAGGCAGGAGGATCTTGAGTTCAAAGGCAGCCTCAGCAATGGCGAGGCACTTAGGAACTCAGTGAGACCCTATCTCTAATAAAATACAAAAAAAGGGCTGGGATGTGGCCCAGTGGTTGAGTGCCCTTGAGTTCAATCCCCAGTACGAGAAAAAAAAAAAAAAATACATTTTACACAACAAATTGTCTTTACTAAATATATTCATTGAAGACCAGAAAAACCATTAGAATTTATTTGATACATGAGATTATGGTTAATATGTTCCATAGCTGTATTCGACTTAATTTTAAAAATTATCCATTTTTTTTATGTTTCTCTGAAGATTTCATGTGAAATATATGGTTTTTGAGTTTATGCTAAATTTCTCATCAGGGAATACTTACATATTAAAATCTTCTTGTGATATGTCTACTGTCTTCTAGAGTTCACATTTACCAACCAAGAGAAGGTGAAAATGAGCAACCGACGGAAACGCGCTCTACCAGTGAAGGTAGATGAAGAAAAGCAGCAGCAGCTTCGTTGGAACATGCACCAGGACAGAAGGAATGAACCACTCACTTTGACTGATGATGAACAGCCCTGCCCGGGTGCAGCATCCTCTCTTGCTGATTGCATCGTTCCAGATGACAGCCCACAAGAAGTGGTTTACAGAGACAAGAAGAGGTGTTCCCAGTCTAGGAGTGTCTTGAAATTGACTGAAAAAGAGGAAACTATTGGTATTTTTTCCTCTTCTTCTGTAAAGTTGAGTATTGTGATTTCTCCCTATCACTTTGATAATTCTTGGAAAGCATTTCTGGGTGAAGTAACTCTTAAGCTTCTTCCTGAACAAAATTTAATTGAAAATTTTTCTGAAAGGAGTTTTACATTGATGAGTTCAGAGTCAAGCAGTGAGTTCCTGATCTATGTTCATTCAGAATGTGAGGATGTAAAGAAAGAAGAAAAAGAACTCAAAGAATCAATCAGCATTTGTGACAAAGGTATTCGAGTAGAATCATCCTTCACTGGTGAACTGTTAGAAGATTTGGGATGGCTGCAAAAGAAGAGAAGAATAAAACTTTACCAAAGACCAGAAGGAAATCACATTATCAAGGTATGGTGTCTTTTCAATTTCTTCTACATTAGCAGTTCATTTTAAAATTAACTTGGAAGGTCTGAAAAAACCAACAATAAGTCTCTCGTTATCAAGTTTCAAATACACTTTATTTTGGGCTTTCAATAACTATAGAAAATGTATTATAGCTAATAATTTCTAGACCACTTTTTTCAAGGAGAGCCTCCTTATTCTTCCTTTCCATCTCTCCTATCAATGTCTTCTTTTGGTCCTTATCATCTCTTCCTTACTACAACAATCATTTAACCATTTCTGTTTCCTCTCGCACTATTTCAGGTCCTTTATCTAGTTTCTGGAAGTTTACACCATGCATGCAGTTCTTTTCTTTCTGAAGAACTAAGTATAATTTTTCTAATCTGCTATACTACAAGTCCCTCCTTTGATATGTCTTTGAGACTCATACTCCATCACTCTTTTTGTTTTGTCCCAGAAACTCCAAACTGATTTGTTTCCTGCAAACACTCTGCTGTCTTTCTGAATCTTTCCATTTGCTCTCATAATTCCCTCTACCCAGATTGTTTCCTTCCCTTTCCCCAGTAACTCTTGGTCATTAATTGATATTCTGTTCAAAGTTTACTTAATCCATGAATGGGTTTTAAGAAAAATACCCTCCCAGAATCTTACTTTCTATTTTGATTTTTGCTTTGGCCATTTGTAGTACATTTACATTTTAGTTCACCACCTCACCTCCCCATACTAGACACATTTTAGTGTTTGATCCAGTAATAAGGATTTCTAAACCAAACTTCATAAGAATCCTAGCATGTGTGTTAGAATCTTTTAAGAAAGTCTGCATTTTTAATAAACTTCAGTGATTATTCTGATGCTCATCAAGTTTAGGAATTAATGACTTGGTAGATAGAATTAGATGTTCTCATCACATTCTCCCAGGTTTGGTTTCAGTTAGGGAAGTATTTTTTTCTAATAGCTAGACTGGTGTATCTAGCATAATAGACACTTGTATTATTGAAAGTGAAAACATCCAGAGGAGATCTGGTAGGGATATAACTAGTACTTGTGTGGGGCAAATACTGTGAATGCCTTTAAAATGATGAAAGTGAAAAAAAGGTTTTTAACAATTCTTTGTAGGTTGGAATTTATATTCTGGAAGCTGGCCTAGCAAAACTAGACTTTTTCAGTGATGCAAATTCAAGAATGAAAAAATTTAATCAACTCATGAAGAGAGTGATGGAAAAATTATACAATTTTATTATTCCAGGTAATTTTCAAAGTAAATTTTAAAACTTATTTGGTTTTTTGTTTGTTTGTTTGTTTGTTTGTTTGTTTTTTGTTTTGGTACCAGGGATTGAACTCAAGGGCACTCGACCACTGGGCCACATCCCCAGCCCTTTTTTGTATTTTATTAGAGACAGGGTCTCACTGAGTTGCAAAGTGCCTCGCCATTGCTGAGGCTAGCTTTGAACTCATGATCCTCCTGCCTTAGCCTCCCAAGTGCTGAGATTACAGGCATGCCCCACCGCACCCGGCTAAAACTTATATTGCTTTTGTGTTTTGGATTTTTCCTTCAACTCCTGTATGTTACAACCAGAAAAAAAGGTAATAAAAATGATTAAAAAATTTATATGGCCTACATAAAACACTGTGTGGCATAATTTTACTTATCCAAAATGCCCTCACTATTATAATTTATTTTACTGTATTTGCTTATCTTTATGCTTGGTTTATAGTAAGCATTCAAGAAATGTTTGGCAAGGTAATATGCAAGTTAAAAGGTAGTCTAAATAGATCTGAGCTAGTTGGGTTTTTATATTGTGCAAAATTTTATCACAGCCAGAGATTCTTGGCCAGCCTTTGTTCCACCTCTCCTTTGCAGTTGTCAAGAGCCTGGCTCCCATAAAGACCAGATGACTTCACTCTGTTTCTTGGCAGAACATTGTATCCTTGGTCAGAATTGCAGTTTCAGAATTGTCTGCCATTGGTGCCTGAGGAAGAGTGTGGATGACTTGGTGCATTCAACAGCACTACTGCAAAAACCGCTCAAATTTCCCTTTGGAGAATTAGTGGGGCAACATTATTTCAGTTGCAAATTTTAGAACATTTTCACACTGGAGTATTTTAGAAATCAGTTTCTAAGCTTAGTCAATGAGTTGATTCTATAGCACATTCTTTCATAATACTACTACTAGTAAATTATTTTGCAAGTTAGAGACTTAGTGGGGAAAAAATCCCTGGTTTCAGAATTAACAGGAATGCTTTCAGATACACGTAGAATTCTTTTCTATAATTCTTTCTCTTAAAAATAATAGATTTTGAATTTTTGGAAACATGGTTTCTAAGGAACACTTCAAATTTAGATATTAGTACTGGATTACAGAACTAGCCTAATTATACAGTAATTGAAAATCCTATATAGTGTGTCTTTTTTATTGAAAACATAAGTGAGCTGTGTATTTTTGGTGTAATCTTTTAGTTCTAGAGCATATTAGGTATGAAACCAATTCATAAATGGTTCACTTCACCTTGAAAGAATGATATTTTTGATAAGAAATCAGCTGAAAGAGATTATAAATTTATCAACAGTTTTTATTGAATTTTTCATATTAGAGTAAGAATAAGTCTTCTTGAATAGGACAGTTGTGCCAAGCAAGTGAATCAGATACTCTTCCAAATTGACATTTATAGGTTAAACACTTGTTTCCTAATTAGCAACTGCTTCTACCAAAAGCTTGTCCTTTTTTAGTATAAGAAATAGAATGGGAACTCTTGTCTTAGCTTAATAGACATAGAAAAATAATATCTGCATATGGGGATAAATATATATGTATATATGTGTATATATAGATATATATTTAATAATACTGGAGTTTAACCCAGGGTTCTTTACCAGTGAGCTACATCCCCAGCTCTTTGATTTATTTTTTATTTTGAAACAGGGTCTTGCTAAGTTGGCTAGACTGGACTCAAACTTTTGACCTCTTGCCTCAGCCTTCCAAGTCCCTGGATTACAGCTGTGAGCCCCCATGCCCGGCCTGCATATAGATGTTTTATGTTTAGATGTAAAAGTGAAATAAGTTATAAATTTTGTAAACTGCAGAATATATTCGAAGTCAGTTCCTGAGATGGTTATGACATACTCAAAATGGGCCAGATATGTCAGCTTCCCTGAAGAGTTACAAAAACAAGACCACCTTTTTTCCTCAGTGGGGAAGACAGATACACATAAATATTGCAATATCAGATAGATTAGCATGTACTGTTAGGTCCAAAGTCTTGTGTGGGCACCGAGGACTTTAATTCCAGCCAGAGGAAACAAAAGAAACTGCCATGGGAAAAGTAGGTAGATTTTTAATGAATGAAGAATTAATAGGGATTACCAGTTGTAAAACACACTAAACAAGACTGGAATTGGATGAGTGCATGGTATATTTTTAGGATAAGAATTGCTTGTGGTTATAAAAGGTAAATCAAGTTGTGACTACATTGTTTTTGAATATACAGATGTATTGGAAGAAGATGAGGAAGATTCAGAGAGTGAGCCAGAGGGACAGGACATCAATGAGCTCTATCACTTTGTGAAGCAAGCACATCAGCAGGAAGCACTGTCTGTACAAGTGGATGTCCAGCATCCTGCATTGACTCCTGTGTTGAGACCCTACCAGAGAGAGGCTGTCAACTGGATGCTACAACAAGAGCATTTCAGAAATACTCCTACTGGTGGCAAGTATAAGATGCTTAATAAAAGGCACCTTGGTCAGAGGGATGGGCGGGGATTGCAGTAATCATTATGCAAAGAATATTGAAAAGATAGGATAGAATGGGTATTATTATGTACAAAATCATTTTTTAAGAAATTGAAATCTACAAAAGTTAATTTGTGGCTTTCCTCATTCAGAAAAGTTTGGGATTTTTTTTCTTGCCAAAATGAACACAATCTTGATTGAAATTTTCAAAAACCAAGAAATTTATTTACATGACTTATCAACTAATAATTGCTTCTATAATCTGATTAGATGAGAATTTTGCTATTCCTTTATAAGAAACTTTTCATAATTTGATGATAAATATTAGGACAGAAAACAAATTTATAGAGGTGAGAGACTTATGTGTGACTAATTTCTTAGATTTGCATTTTATTCTTTGCCCCACGAAATAAAAGAAATAAAATTTTACCTATTAAGTATTTTCATGAAAGTAATAGATTTATTGGAGGCACTTACTTTATCACTACCTCAAGATGAGATTTTTACTTAATTATAGGAAGTGAGGTATTAACTATTTGGAATTCTTCCTATATAGATTTATTTTACTTAATGACAAACAGCTGTTAGTTCTCCCATGTGTTTAAGTTTATACTTCTTATCTAACAAGCTTCTTTTTTTTTTTTTTTTTTTTTAAACTTTTCATTTTGAACAGTAAATAGCAATTCATTCCCACTACTCTGGTCCTATTCTCTCCCCCTCTACCTCCTTCCCCTCCAACATAGTTCAAATCTGAAACAGAATATCATCTGACATGGAATTGGTTTCTGTTAAGATTCATAATCTGTGGGGTTTTTTTCTCCTCTCACTGTTTTTTTCTTTTAATTATTTGTTGAAGAAATTAGTTTCCTACAGACCATATTACTTTAATTTTATTAAGGTATAACTTTCATACATTAATTTTTACTGATCTTAAGGGAGAGTTTGAATTTTATTAAATCTATACATCTGTATAGCCAGCAACCCAATTAAGATAAAGAACTAAAGTGTCCCCAAAGTACCCAAAAGCCACAAATGGCTCTTGAGCGTTGAAATATGATTGTTCAAATTGAAATGTACTGAGTTTAAATTCATACCATATTTCAAATAGGAAGAATGTAAAATATCTTAATTTTTATGTTGATTACATGTTAAAATATTATTTTAGCTATACTGGGGTAAATAAAATACACTGTTAAAATTAATTCCACATGTTTCTTCTTTTTATTTGTTAATATAATTACAAATTAAAAATTACGTATGCATTTCCTTTTATACCTCTATCAGACAGTCCTGATGTAAACTATTGCCATCATCCTGGGAAGTTTCCTCATAGCCCAGTCATTTTTCCTACTTCAACCCCATCAGGAGGCAACCACTAATTCTGCTTATTTTTGAAACAATGAATGAAATCATAATAAACATACACTTTGGGGACAAATATGCTTCTTTTGGCATAATGTTGAGATATATCCATCCTGCGTGAATCAGTAATTCATTCTTTTTGTCCATAGACTACATCTTGTTTATTAAATCCCCATGTACCATTTAGCAGTTCTTCTGTCTCTCATGATTCTCATTGAAATTTTTCATTTTTTAATCTTTTCATTTTATAAACACTGTTCATCTGTGTTCCTACTTCATCTGTTAATCCCTTAGGAATGCAGCAAAAGATTGCTTGGGTTTTACTGATGGATAGAGGCACACTCCCTCTTTGGAAGTTGGCTTTAACAAGTTAAAATATTAAGAAAAAAGATGGTAAAAGATTCTGTGAGAACAAACTGAGTACTTTTTAAGTATTTTTTTTTTTTTTTAGATATTTTTTCTTCAAATAATCCTTTCCTTACTCTCTGACCCATGTAAGAGGTCAGGTTGGATTCAGATAAATATACTAGCCTACTAGCATATGTCTGCTGAGTTATTTTAAAACTATGGAACTTCTTGAATGATTTATACAAGACAAGGAATTGGTTATATAGAAGAGAGGAGTTGTTTATATACATTAGCTTTCTTTTCCTGTTAACCTTGTATAATTTGCTACAGTTAACTTTTTCATTTTATTAATTGCTTATATGGATTTGTGCTCAAAGCAAAGAAATTAAAGAATACTGTTAGAAGAAAAGACTTGGAGGAATCCTTAGTTTTTTATTCATGTGTTAATTATGTGGTTTTTCCTAAATGAGATTTCTCACCATGGGTCTCCAAAATAAGTATCTGGACTACTTACTTATTTTTATCTTGATGTGATTATCTAACAGAAAAGGAAACAAATTCATTCTTATGGTTATTTATTTATTTATTCATTTTAGATAGTTCCCTGCACTACTTATGGCGAGAGATTGTTACATCTGATGGTTTGAAACTCTTCTATAATCCCTACACAGGCTGGTAAAGCAAAATTTTATTTATATGCTTGATTTAAAAATAAATGTAAAACTAGCTGGTCATGGTGGCACACACCTGTAATCCCAGTGGTTCAGGAGGCTGAGGCAGGAAGATTACAAGTTCAAAGCCAACTTCAGCAAAAGTGAGGCTCTAAACATCTTAGTGAGACACTGTTTCTAAATAAAATACAAAATAAGGCCCGAGATGTGGCTCAGTGGTCGAGTGTCCCTGAGTTCAATCCCTGGTATCTCCAAAAAATAAAAATAATTAAATGGAAAACTATATGAAATAGTAACATATGTTCTCAGTTTTGGCAGTATCCAAAAGGAATACTAAGTTAAAGTCTTATTAGACATTTTTATAGATAGGATAAATGTAGAATTAATAGCACTTGTCATTTTTCAGTAAATAAATACAACATAATAGACATAAGGTACTTAGTTATTAAGATTAAAGAGACATTTTTATTTTAAGTATAAGTTATTTTGTTTACTGTGGGCCACTTTTTAGGTTTGTCATGAAATATATCAATTTATAAGAGTTTTAGGAATCATTAAACATAACAAGTTAGTAGTTATTGCCCTTCGTATTTATTTTTACTTGCAGATTCATAAGGGTCACAGAAAGAAAGCAGACATGTTTTCCTTTCAATTATAAAAGAAGAAATGATGAGTATTTACCAGTACCACTTTTATTTCTGTGAGCTTATTTGTTAGCCCAGGCAGTTTTTATTACTATTATTATTTTTATTTATTTATTTATTGACAGTTCTTACATGTATGACCTAGGAATTTGAATTGTTACTTGCTCAAAAACAGCTTCAATAAACTTAGACTTTTATGCATTTCTTGTAGTTCTCATTAAGAACACGAATTAGGAAAGTATAATTTTTATATGCATTACTTGATTTTTTTCTTTAGCATCATCCGTGAGTACCCACATTCTGGGCCACAGTTGCTTGGTGGAATCTTAGCGGATGAGATGGGTCTTGGAAAGACAGTGGAGGTTTTGGCTCTAATTCTGACGCATACTAGACAAGATGTCAAACAAGATGCTCTCACTCTTCCTGAGGTAGGAGGAGTACTGTAGGGCTTGGGAAAGTGGGAGACATATGTCCTCAAAAGGCATCATTTGTTGAACATTTTCTTGGCACTCAAGTCAACACTTTCTGTTCACTGTGTGGCTAATGATTTATATTTTGGGTAGTTAACTTCAAGTGGGCACAGAGAATGGGATGTTTGTGACCTGGCAAGTTTTTCTCAAGTGATGTTGGCCAACTAGGAAGAGGATATGTGATCACTTACCAAGCTTCCAAGTAGTTGGCAAGGAAACTACTACTGACTCCTCAAATATTTTGTTACTACTACAAAGATCCACATCAACATTAAATGTTTTAAAACTGCTATTTTAAAAAATTACTCAAATCTCAGATATGTAAATTTTAAAATTTAATAATTAGAACTTTGTTAAAAGATATAGGTAGCTTAGTAAATAGATGAAATAAACTCTTAAGTCCTTGTCTTGGAATATGTACATATTTTAAAAATGATGGTTAATTATAGGCTGTGAAATAAAAAATAAGGTTTGTATGTATGAATAGTGTATTTAGCCCTTTCTTTCATAATTATTTTCAGCTGTTTTGCATTTTCTTAATGGAAGGAGTATTAATTGTAATAAACACTTCAGAATACTGGAAGCAAATATGTGACTACTGAATGTTGTTTGTATCAGGGAAAAGTGGTGAATTATTTCATCCCATCACATTGTTTTGGAGGAAAAGTAAAAGCCATGGAAACCCAGAATATGGAATTTGAACCAAAAGAAAAAGTTCAGTGTCCCCGTAAGTATGATATTTCTTAAAATGTGTTCTTAAAGTGATTCTCGTTATAGTTCTTATAGTTCTTAGAGATATCTTATAATTATTATGAATAATTGTTTCTATCGTTGTTTATACATTGTATAAATGGGTTTAATTACAAGTCAATATCCTAAGAAAAAATTAAAGAACATTATTTTGTTTGGTCCAGGTAGTTCTTGCTTAGTCTCTTTTGTTTTAACTTCTTTAGCATGCAATTTGAACCCAGCTTTGTTTATTCACAAGAATAGCTACATTAGGTTCTTGTTAGTAAATGAGTATTTCTCTAAATAATGATAGCATATACTAAATAATTGTGAAAATTTTCTTTTATAATTTTGAATTGATTGCTGTTTTTTAAGACTGACAAATTAACCTTAATAATTCTTCCTTAAATTATTTCTGTTGCAGTGATTTTTTTCTTCGTATATTGAGATAAATTTTTATTATATATTCTTTAAAGTGTTACTGTACAAAAATAAATATTTGATTTATAGTTTTCTTAACACAGTCCTCAATGCAGATTAAACTGAACTGAGTTTTATTTCCCATTTCATTTTTATTTATTTTGACTGAGTTAGAATATTCTTTTGCATTTAGCTACACGGGTAATGATCCTGACAGCTGTGAAAGAAATGAATGGGAAAAAAGGAGTTTCCATCCTTTCCATCTACAAGTATGTCAGTTCTATATATAGATACGACGTTCAGCGAAACAGAAGTCTTCTGAAACGGATGCTGAAATGTTTAATTTTTGAAGGTCTTGTGAAACAGATTAAAGGCCATGGTTTCTCTGGAACTTTTACACTGGGAAAGAATTACAAGGAAGAGGATATATGTGATAAAACAAAAAAACAGGTACCAGAACATTTATTAAATACCTATATGTCAGCCAGGCTCGATGGTGCACGGCTGTAATCCCAGCACTTGGGAGGTTGAGGCAGGAGGATCATGAGTTCAAAGCCAACCTCAGCAATGGTGAGGCACTTAGCAACTCAGTGAGACCCTGTCTCTAATAAAATACAAAGAAAAAAAAAAAAAAAAGGGCTGGGGATGTGGCCTAGTGGTTGAGTGCCCCTGAGTTCAATCCCGGGTACCAAAAAAAAAAACCTATATGTCTGTGTGATGCGTTATAGAATAAGTTGACAGATCTCACCTTGACAGTGACAATGAAGTTCTTACAGTCTAAAGATTAAAAAAAGCTAGTTAAGAAAAGTAGAAACTTGGTTTTGGTTACCATTAAATCCAGAGGAGAATTCTTAGCACATCACAGGTACTCAAGTAGGTGTGAATTATAAAATTATAAAATTGTTCTCATAATGCTGCTGTCATTGGTTAAAATGTTTGTGCACACTTTAAAAAATACTTATGATACCTAAAATTAGCATATTACATTGTATACATTTCAAATCTTTTATATAAAATTCTAATTTCAACATGTTATCATCTTATAATTTTTGCATTTGATTATAAAGTTTATTTTATTGATCCAACAAGTTAAAATAAGAAGCCATCAGTATGGTTACTGTAGATAGTGTACAGTGTTATCCCCAGGCAGTATGGAAGACTGCAATTAACTGTGCTTTTATCAGTCCTGCTGCCACCAGTAAAAAGAAAAAAAAAAGTCCTCTGGTTAATACTATTGATTCTGTGTTAAGTATCCTAACTCCTGTTTGATCTCAGTTCCGAAACCACATGGAGGAAGCTGTCCTGTCACCTATCTGCTTGTCACACTGTCCCCTACCATGTTATTATACATCCTTATCAGTCATAGCTGCAACATCGTTTTACTTTTGCTATCCTGGGACCTGTTAAGACCAGGGACCAAATAATTGCAAGATGACACATGCAGAAAAGGGAAAAGTAGAAGGAATTTATTTGTTAATTGTAGTGCCTGTTAGATTAACTTACTTTTTTTAGTACTTGGTTCTTTTTTTTTTTTTTAATTATTTTTTTTTATTTGAAGTTGTATATGACAGAATTTATTACAATTCATAATACACATATAGAGCACATTTTTACTTATCTATGGTTGTATACAAAGTATATTCATACCATTTATGTCCTCATACATGCACTTAGGGTAATTATATCCATCTCACTCTATGATCTTTTTTTTTCCCCTTCTTCTTTTGTAATTGCCTGAGTTTGGATATTTACGTACTACAAACTACTAGTCTTTCATCGATTTAAGTATGCACATATTACAAGAGATTAATATCAAAATGTCAGTAGCTTCCTTTATTTTTCTGATTTTTATTCTTTGCAAATTGTACTGTACAGGAGTAGAGCCTCCTTCTTGTTTGCCTGCAGACTACAGAAAAGTAGATTAGAAGCCATTTATCAGGAATGATTTCTCCTCAGGAAAAAAGACCAGCCACTGATATTTTTGTAAATTGTGTACATGAAGTTGGGAGTTTAATTTTAAAAATATAGCTGTGTTGAAATAAGTTAATTAAATTGTATTTTATTCACAGACAGTAGGAAGTCCAAGGAAACTTCAGAAAGAATCCAGAAGATCAGGGAACAAGGACACAGATTCTGAATACTTGCCATCTAACACCTCTGATGATGATGATGATCCTTATTATTATTATTATAAGACCAGGAAAAATTGTAGTAAATTGAGGAAAAAGCCTATTCTATCAAAAAAAGGAAAAAGTCAGCTTAACATCAATCCTGATTCACAAAGTCACTGTCCAGCCACTAGTGAGTCTGGAATTACTGATATTACCATGTCTGAAAGTACATGTGTCTCTGAAGTCAAGCAAGAACAAGAAACAAAGAACCATGCTGAATCTCTGAACCTTGCTGGTAATGAGATGCCACATTCTAATATTGTGAGTCCCTGTAATACCTCTGATTATCGCTTTGAGTGTATCTGTGGTGAACTTGACCAGGTAGACTGTAAGCCTCGTGTTCAGTGCCTGAAATGCCACCTGTGGCAACATGCAAAATGTGTGAATTATGAAGAGAAGAATGTAAAGATTAAGCCTTTTTACTGCCCCCACTGTCTTGTTGCAATGGATCCAGTGTCAACCAGGGCAACTCTGATCATTTCTCCAAGTTCCATCTGTCACCAGTGGGTGGAGGAAATCAACCGGCATGTGAGGTCATCATCTCTTCGAGTCCTGGTGAGGCATGTGGGCTAAAGAGGGATAGAAAGATGTAAATTTTTGTTCTTTGTAACAGTTTTTTGTAATCTTTGTGTTTTATTGTTTATCCCCCAAATTAACTTATTGGTATATAATAGTGATATTAAATCAGAGCTTTAAAAGGAAACTGAAAATAAGATACAGGACGGGACTGTTCTTTCTGACCTAAGAATCTCGGGAGTCAGAAGCACTTTGAGAATAGATATGAAAACTTTTTAAATTTTTTGATCATATAAATGAAAAAGAGTTGGTGTAAGTATTTATACTTTCAGAGAGAAATACAACCGAAAGGCAGCATTATGTAATTGTAGCTATCTGTCTGATCTGTGACCTTTTAGCTCCGGAATCATTCTCTGAAGCTTTGTTTACCTCATTGGCAAAATAAAAATTTACACATTCAGCAAATATTTATTGAGCATCTATTATATGCCAGGAATTGTGCTAAGTTCTGAAAATGGTATACTGTCACAGACCTGTTATGAAAATTAAATGATATATGATACAGTGCTGACAAATAGTAAATGGTCATTCAGTGTTATTGTTTACTAACAATAGGTAATTCTTGTCTACATTTGTTCTTCCTTCTTTCCATGCAAATGTTGTAGCTTTTTTATACTTCAGTCACTGTCTAGGCATAGAAGAAAATACAGTAATAGGAGAGCACTGTTTCTGCAATTGAAAGCTCTGTTCTGTGTGGATAGGCAAAACTTTGGTTTTGAGTCTTACTTCTTAGTTTTGAGCAAACCACTGATGTTTCTATGTGTGTGGGATGGGAGTAAGAACAACAACAAATGGAATTGTTGAAATTTGAAGATAATGCTCAGCATAGTATCTGAAACATTAAAGGTATTTTGTAAATAATAGCTCTTTTTCATACCATATGTTCTCACACAGCTGTTTCCTGCTACCTATCATCTTTTTCCTTTTTTTTTCTTTTTCCCACCTGCAAGGACTCCTAAATGTTCTTCAAATATTCTCAAATTTTAGTTTCTCAGACTAACTTCTCAGACACAGAATAGTTCTTCTCACTGTGATGCTAACCCACTTCCTTTTGTTATAGGTCCTTTTACATTGCTCATGTTATTTGTCTTCCACCACACTGAAATGTGTCCTTCTCTAGACAGGTATGCGATCTGTCTCATAGCATGTATGATCTTTGGCAAATAGAAAGGGCTCAGTAAAGATATGAGTAAATGAATATTTCGGTAAGGATATGAATAAATGAATATTTCATTTGTCTTCAAGTTTTTCTGCAATAACTGTGTTGGTGCTGATTGTTTCCTTAGGTATATCAAGGAGTGAAAAAACATGGCTTCTTACAGCCTCATTTTTTGGCAGAGCAGGATATAGTTATCATTACCTATGATGTTCTTCGTTCAGAACTAAACTATGTTGATATCCCACATAGCAATAGTGAGGATGGGCGTCGTCTGCGGAACCAAAAGCGCTATATGGCCATTCCCAGCCCCCTAGTAGCTGTGGAGTGGTGGAGGATCTGTCTTGATGAAGCCCAGATGGTTGAAATGTCCTGCAGTAAAAGTAAGAGTCTGCAAAATCATTTGAGTACTGGGGAAGAAAAGGAAAGGGAATTAGGGGTACTTAAAAGTTTAATACCTAATGTATCATTAACCCACAGTATTGATATTAGTTGAGAGTTTACTGTTAAACATTCTACATTTCTTTTTCTTATGTGCTACAAACCTTTGGAATTATTTTAGTACTCTTGAGTCATTGGTTTATAAGGAAATATTCATAAATATTTGGATAAGATGTCAATTTATGTGTGATGCAAATCTACAAAACTGTATTTAAGGACTTTTTAAGGAATTTCTGCTGACAGGAAAGTTCATCATACTGGCTCTGATAGCTTTGAGCCAAAGCTGACTTTGGTAGTTTGGTCTCACTTTTCAAGAGATCAGATGTTTACCAAAAAAATGCTACTTTAGAGGTCAGAGTTTTGATTCTCCCTTTATCATTTATCTTTGTTCTGTCTGCCTCCTTTGACCAGTCTTTAACCTGAGCTGAATTTATGTATTATATCCCCTACCACAGAGGTTTACATCTGGAGTGTAGTGTAGGGGACATATTAGTCATTTAAGATATTTTATTCTCTGCATGCTTAAACTACACCTGCAGTTTAGGGCAGCACATTGGCAGCCTTCCATTCAAAAGAATAACTATATTGGAAGATGGCCCATTGATGACATTCAACATTGAGCATAATTGTTAAATAAAAGCCACTGCATCCCACCTGAAGTATAGCTTTTTGTGGACTGTTTTCATGAACAAATGCATGCCTGATTTCTGCATTTTTCCTGTGACTTTTATTCTTTCATATTTCTGTCTCACCAGGCTGCAGAAATGGCCCAGCGTTTGAGTGGAATTAATCGGTGGTGCATCAGTGGTACTCCAGTACAGAGAGGATTGGAGGGTAGTGTATGGTTTTCACACATTTTGCATGTATTTGAAAACTGTTTTTGAGGGGGAAAATACTATCACACTTAACTTTTGTTGAAATCCAGACGTTAAGTGAACATGTATTTAGAGTTCACTCCTAATAGCTTCAAACATATGTCTCTTTAAGTAGAATTTGTATTATTTTTCTGTTTTTAAAGAAATTAACTTATAGCAATTATTGTCCTTACCTAAACATTATAGATACTAGTCTGAATTGAACTTAGAGTTCTATAGTGGTGGGTAGGAAATAGAAAGGATCTGACCAAAAAGAAAGCAGTGGTAAGAATTAATTGCATTTGTCTATCTTATTAAAATAGGGACCATAATGTTCATTGTCTGAATCCATAAATAGTAAGATCATAGTTATACTGATTATAAAAGTTACAAAATATCAATAGCTTTATATTGCCACACTGTATCCATATACTGTTATCCCCTCAACCATTCTTCTGTTTGTCCATAGAAAACCACATTATTAAAATCTTTATTCAAGTTGTGAATATTTAAATTTGAACGTTAAATGTTATTTTATATAATAAATTTCCTAAAAAGTTATCATTAAAATGTAGTGAAATTATAAAATTTAAATATTCCTAGAGTCCAGTGATATTTTCATCTTTTTATGGTTTAGATATTAGGTGTCCCCCAAAAGCTCATGTGTGAAACAATGCAAGAAGGTTTAGAGGAGAAATGATTGTGTTATGAGAGCCTTAACCCAATCAGTGGATTAATCCCTTGATGGAATTAACTGAGTGGTAATTGAAGGCGGGTAGAGTGTGGCTGCAGCTGAGAGAGTGCCTTTGCGGTATATATATATATTGTGTCTGGCAAACAGAGCCTCTCTCTGCTTTCTGGTCATCATGTGAGCTGTTTCCCTCAGCCACACTCTTCTACCATGATGTTTAGCCTTACCTCAAACCCCAAGGGATAGAACCAGGTGTCTATGGACTTAGACCTCTGAAACAGTGAGCCCTCAAATTAACCTTTCCTCCTCTAAAGTTGTTCTTATCAGGGCTTTTAGTCACAGCAACGAAAAAGCTGACTAAAACAAACTTACCTTTCTGAAAATTCAGGGTTTTGTGTGTTATGTTTGATTTTAACTGTATAACTTTTTATTGTGCTTAAAAACAAAACAAAACAAAACAAAACTTTAGCATCTATTACTATGACCTGAGAAATGTAACTTTTAGGGGGAAAATGATTGCTAGAAAGATTTTAAGTATATATTTAAATATTGACATAATTTGAATGTTACATTAAGATACCTATCAGACTTACTAAATAGCCTAATTTGGTGGTCTGCTTTCACATTTGAAAACTGCAAAAAAATACATATTTGGGTATTAATAAGTTCTTACCTCAAAAGTTAGTTGAAAGGATATAGAAAAAAGTAACTATCAGAGTTACTTTTTCTCAGTTTGAAGTTGAAAGAATATGTAGAACAATTCTCACTTCCATGGGTAGTTATTTTGAAGATATATAATATTGACTTGGGTTTTAAGCACTTATATTTAACAAAATTGTTGAGTGATTTCTTTTAAAAAGTTTGTGTATTTTGAATTTTGTTGAGGCATAAATGAATAGTAAAACTGTTTAAAATGTAAAATTTGGAATGTTTTTGCGTATGTACATACCCATGAACTCTGATTTCCACAGTAATAAAATAATTATGCCCAAAATTTCTGAATGCCCCAAGTCACCTAAAACAGCTTTTCCAAACTTTGTGGAATTTTGCTTGTTCTTCCTCTTTGCTTCATACTCTCTAGCATCTTTAATTTGATATATCCTTAAAATTGTATTTTTTTTTCTAGTTGTTATATTGAGATTGTTAGCTTGCCCATCACCTACTATGCTGTATCAGAGAGAAAGGGATAGAGAGAGAAGTCCGTTCAACAGAACATAAATCCCAAAGACACATCCCCAGAGATCTACATCCTCCAGCTACTTCCTACCTGCTTAGAGTTTGATTTGCACACTGATTGGGTTAAGCCTCTCACAAGCCAGTCATTCCACCTCTAAACCCTTTTGCATTGACTCACACATGAGCTTTTGGGGGACACCTTACATGTAACCATACAGATGTCTTTAGATGTTGCCAAGTATCCCTTGGGGAGCAAAATTACACCCTTTCACTTCTACCTCAGTTGAGAACCTTTATACTAGACTCATAGAGATAAATTATACTTGATGATCTATTAATTAGCAATAACCAAGAAATCTTACAAATCTCAAATTGGTCACATATTGAGCAAGGAAATGAAGGTAGAGTATTTTTCATTCCATAATTTGCCAGGCCTTTATTGTGTTGCTGATAGCCAGCTGAAATACTGTCAATCTACTTGGCAAGTCAAGTAGGCAAGAAAACTGCCTACACGTCAAAGCTTTGGGAATATCTGAACCTGGGTTCACATCTTGACTTATTGATTATACATTCATAAACAAATTGCTTAAACATTCAAATCTTTATTTTCCTCATTTGTAAAATAATGTGTTTTAAATATGAATTATAATAAAGTATACAAAGCATTTCACAGTACCTGGCACATGTTAAATATTCAGTGAATGATCACTACTTCCACTTTTGCTTTTATTTTTATTTTTGATTTATGTAGTCATTTATTTTAGTTTCTTTGAAACTGTTGACTTTTAAATAAGTTCTGTGTAGTGCATTTATCATTTTATTTAGTTTTTGTGAAGTATCATGGTGAACAAAAGTATGCAAAGTCCCCCACATTACTGAGCTTACAGCTTAAATGGGAAGATACTTTATTAAATACTTATACAAATATTAAACTATAATTGAGATAACTTTCATAAATGAGAAAATTCAAAAATTCTGATTAATAAAAGTTTTATAGAGAAGACATCACATACTAAGAATGCAGAAGGAAGTGACAACTGATCTGAGATCCAAAACATAAGCTAGGTATAGAGGCAAGGGAAAAATTCTCCATTGTAGAGGAACAGAAAAAAAAATATGGAGATCATGTGGTAGCAGAAGGCCAAAAGAGGATCAATGTGACTACAGTACAAAGAGCAGGGAGAAATATATGTATTAAGATACTCACTAGGTGGGTATAGATGGAATGGTGGAAAACCTTGTAAGCCATAATAAAGAACTTTACTCATTTATTTTTCTTAAGAAAAAGGAACTATTGAAAGAATTCAACACAGTGGTTTGGGGTCATTTGTGGCTAGATTTATATTTCAAAAGAACACTAGTTGCAATGTGGACAATGGTTTAGAAGACTGGCAGAATGAATATTAGGATGTCAGTTGATTGGCTGTAATAAGTAACTTAGACAAGTTATGCTAGCTCTTCGGATTTAGATTAGGGTTGTCCTGAAGAAATAATAAACTGTAGATAAGGAAACTAACAAGGCTTGATGATAGATCAGGGGATTCTGAGATTTCTTACGTGTAATGTGAATAACACTAGAAGAAAGGCATATTTGGGAAATAAATTATGAATTTGATCTTGGCAGGTAGAATTTGAGACACTTTTGAGACCACAAAGAAGGAGTGGCAACATCTCTAGCAATTAGAGAAATGCAAATCACTCCATTCAGAATGGAAGCTATTAAAAATACAAACAATGATTAGTGTTGGTGAGGGTGTGGGGAAAAAGGCACACTCATACATTGTTGGTGGGACTGCAAATTGGTGTAACCAATATGGAAAGCAATATGGCGATTCCTTGGAAAACTTGGAATGGAACCACCATTTGACTCAGTTAACCCACTAGTGTATACCCAAGGACTTAAAAATAGCATACTATAGTAACAAAGCCATATCACTGTTTATATCAGCACAATTCACAATGGCTGAATTGTGGAACCAACCCAGAGCCCTTTAGTAGATGAATGGATAAATAAACTGTGGTGTATATATATGCAATGGAATGTTACTCAGCATTAAAAGAAAATAAAATCATGGAATTTGCAGGTAAATAGATGGAGTTGGAGAATATTATGCTAAGTGAAGTAAGCCAATCCCAAAAAACCAAATGCCAAATGTTTTCTCTAACATGAGGATGCGGATCCATAAAGGGGTTGGGGGTGTGTGTTCATGGGAGGAATGGAGGAACTTTAGATAGGACAAAGGGGAGGGAAGAGAAGGAGAGGTAGGAAAGATGGTGGAATGAGATGGACATCATCACCCCAAGTATATGTATGAAGACACGAATGGTGTGACTCTACTTTGTGTACATCCAGAGAATGAAAAATTGTGCTCTATATGTGTACTATGAATTGAAATGCATTCTGCTGTCATATGTAACAAATTAGAATAAATAAGCAAAAAAGAAGTAGTAACACATGGTCAATAGGATCGATTTGAGCTAAAATATAAATTGGTATTTCTGCATATAGGCAGTGATGTATCCGTTCTTTCAGATGTTACTCATTCCCAAAAACCATGAAAATAACTTGATTCAACTTAAATATTTGTTGCTTATCTTCAAATAGATTTTATAGGAAGGGTTATGGCATTTTTTAAAAGATAATTTTTATGTCCTTTGAAGAGAATACATGCTCCTTGTTAAAAATATGTAGCTGTATGTATATACATATATATATGTGTGTATGTATCTATCTATCATATATCTAAAACAGAACAGAAAAGCATAAAGCAAATTATACTCACCTTTAATCTTCATTTGAAGACAACCACATCTAGTATTTTCTATATAAATATTTTTTTATTTGCAGTCATTGGATGCATAATTTTATGTTCGTTTTCCCCTCCCCCCGATATTTTATCCAAGCAGTTTTTATATGTTAAAATATTCATCACAAATAAACAAGTGGAAAACTGCTTATTAGGGTATGTTAAGTAGGGGAAAAATAAAATATTGAGTGTGTCCAATCAACATATTAGAAGGACCATGCACTAAAGCTAATGAATAGAAGGCCTGCTAGATCAGAAAAGAACAATAGTTGTTTTATGAGGGTGCTATAGTTTACTTATTTTTCTTTATTTTACACAGTTTTATTCTACAGATGTTACTATGAATCACTGAGTAAGTCTTATCTCTATTTTTTATTATTGTCTTAGGCTTTCTTTTCCGAGAAATAGAATTACTAGATCAAAGGTTGGGAGGTGTAAGCTGCCTGTCACGGCCAGCCACGGCGCCGCCACGGGAGGAAAATTCTCGGAGGCAGAGTATAGCTTTTGCTACTTTTACTTCTACTTTCTTAGAGCTTAGAGAGGGAAAGAAAGATTTTTCTTCTTAGCTTAGAGTTAGAGTTAGAGAGATAGAGCTTCTTAGAGTAAAGAAAGATAGAGCTTAGCTTAGAGAAAGACTAGAGCTTCTTTCTTCTCTCTTCTTTCTTCCTTCTTCTGTATTTTTCTTAGTAGCTTAGAGTAGCTTAGAGTAAAGAAAGATAGAGCTTAGCTTAGAGAAAGATTAGAGCTTCTTTCTTCTCTCTTCTTTCTTCCTTCTTCTTTCTTCTGTCTTCTGTCTTCCTCGGGAGCCTCGGCCTTACTCTGACCAGTCCTCTGGAGCCTCGGCCTAACTCTGGCCAGTCATTACTTCTTCTATCTGGTTTCTCTTCTGTAACCGCTCTGCCTACGTTCTGGCCGCTCTGATTCTTCTGACCGACCGAGTGACTGCCCGGCTGACTGAATTCTCCGTTCTCCTAACTCGGACCGCTTTCACCCGGTTATATACCTTCAGGTTTGCGGGTGCCTACAGGTGCGTCACATACATATCAGGTGGAACTTATGGCTTCCAGCTAGCTACAACAGCCCTTCCTAATTAGGGCTCCTTCAGGGAGGAATTTTAGATAAGAGAGTATTCTCTATATCACCTATGCGTTTTTATTCATAGAAAATACTTTGACCTTTGTAATGTCTGTGAAAGTGCTTATTCAAAATAATAACAAATAAGTATATAAAAAGTTATTCTCGGTGCTTTTGGCTTTTTTCTTTTCAGATCTTTTTGGTTTAGTGGTTTTTCTTGGTATTGAACCTTACTGTGTCAAACACTGGTGGATTCGACTGCTCTATCGCCCTTACTGCAAGAAGAATCCTCAGTTCCTCTATAGCTTTATTGCCAAGATACTGTGGAGATCTGCAAAGAAAGATGTGATTGACCAAGTCAGTACAATGCTTTCATCAGTTAAGGGTATTAGTTAAAAAAAGAAGAAAAAAAAATGGAGTTGGGATGAAAAGTTTAATTTTCAGGTAAAGTCTTTTTATTTTTAACTTCTCATTACAGATCCAGATACCACCTCAGACTGAAGAAATACACTGGCTCCACTTTTCTCCAGTGGAAAGACATTTCTACCACCGTCAGCATGAAGTGTGCTGCCAGGACGCAGTGGTAAAACTCAGGAAGATTTCTGACTGGGCCCTAAAGCTCAGCAGCCTGGACAGAAGGACTGTTACCTCCATCCTCTATCCATTGCTGAGACTCAGACAGGCCTGCTGCCACCCACAGGCTGTTCGTGGAGAGTTCTTGCCACTCCAAAAAAGGTTTTATTATCAATTTCCTTATCCTGTGGTTTGTGAGATTGTAAAATATTTAATATTTGAGCAGTTAAAACAGCTTTATTCAAGGACTTACTATTGAGTTGTCAAGTTATTTTTAGTCATGTGGTGGTTTTTCTCTGTATGAAATCTTATTTGTGAATGAGAATCTAATCAAAATGATTTTGTAGTTTTAAAAATTTCTTTTAAAATTAGGACTATTGTTGGGATTTTTTTAGTTGTTGTTGTATTTTTTTAAATTGAAATTCTTTTGGCAGTACTCCAGATTTAAAAGGCTTTTGTTCTAATTATATTTCTTAGTTCCTACATTAGGGAATTAGATTGCCATTGAATAGTTTCTTTATAATTGTGCTGACTGTTTCTCTGACTTTTTTTCTTCCAAAATCATTAAGGAATTTGTGTCCATAATATTCTGTCACCCCAGAAATATTTTTGCAAATCAGGCTATACCTCAGAAATGGCCTATTTTTAGCACCTGGTATTACAAAGAAACTCTTAGGTGTTGCAGAGATATAAAGAAGATTAGATTTTGTTCTTGCCTTTAAGTAAATTATAGACAAATAGGGAAAGTATCAAAGATGATAGATCCTATAATATAAGGTATACATGATAAATATCATAAAAGATACGAAACAATTTTATTGCATGGTTAAAGTTAAACAGCTTTCTGGTAGAAGTGACATTTGACCTTATCCTTGCAGGATTTTTTTTTTTCTTTTTATTTATTTTTTTTTTTTTTAATTATTATTTGTTTTAATTACAGACTAAAAAGATATCAAGCTCAAGGAAGTTAATTAATTACATTGTAATGCTGCAGTGCTGAAATTCAGACTCAGTCTTACATTCTGACACCCATACTCTTTCAAATATATCATATTGTACTTGTTTTATTTTTCTTTTTTTGGTACCAGGGATTGAACCCAGGGGCACTTGACTACCTAGCCACACCTGAGCTCTTTTTTAGATTTTACTTAGAGATAGGGTGTCATTGAGTTGCTTAGGCCCTTGCTAAGTTGCTAAGGCTGGCTTTGAACTCGTGATCCTCCTGCCACTGCACCTAGGATTCAAATATATCATATTGTACTTTGTATTTGAGGAATATTTTTCTAGTTTCTTTCTCCCTTGACTAAACAGGAAATAAATTAAAGAATGATGGGATCAGATAGAAGAATGTTTGGTTTTAGAGTACAAAATAATTAAGTTAACAAGCTATAATGGTAAAATGGATCTAAAAAGAAAAATGCTGATGGTATCATATAGACTCTTTTTGTAAGAGTCCTGTGGTCTTCATCTTGCACGATGTAACTCTCCCACTGAATTAAGTTAGGATTTCATTTCTAGCTTTTAACAATCTGCCTTTTCTTTAAGCACCATGACAATGGAAGAGCTACTTACATCTTTGCAGAAGAAATGTGGAACCGAGTGTGAAGAAGCACATCGACAACTAGTTTGTGCCCTCAATGGCTTAGCAGGCATCCATATTATTAAAGGTAGAAGGTGATTGCTTTGTTATTTCTGATTTTTCAAATACCTTCTGAGGAAGTTTAATTATAGCAGAAACCAACCCCCCCCCCCAAAAAAAATACATACTTCTGATTGTAATTTAAATGCTTCCATTTAATAGAGAGCAGTTATGCAGAATGGTTCAGAAGCCTTCAATGTTTACATGTGCTTTGTCTAAACAGTTCCACTTTTGCAAGTTTTTTCTTGTTGTTTTATGGAAATGAAGATATGAACGAAGATTTGGCCATAAGTTGATAATCTTAGTCTTTTATAGTGAACAATTAAAAATAATCAAAATGTCTAGAAATACAAGACTGGTTAAATTTTGACACATTCATAGAAGTATTGTTTATTGATTTTAAAATTTATAAATAAATTTAAAATTTATTTACAAATTTTTTTTCTCATAAGTACATGCCTGCCAGGAATGGTCTAAAAAAGGTGATGCAGAATAAAGTGTCAGATGTTTTGGACCTTAAATTCTTTCAGAAGGTGACAAATATGTGTGCACACATGCACATACACACACACATAATGCATATAATAGAACTGCAATGAGAAATAGACAATTTCAGCATCTTTCTCTGAACATTTACCAAAGTATAGACAGAAAATAAATAAATACATAGACAAAACTGTTATTCGGTTGACCTAATGAACTCGTTTAACACTTTATCCAACCAAAGAGTTGTTCATATTCTTTTCAGGTACACATAGAATGCTTACCAAGATCACCCATTTTCTGGGCTGTAAAACAATTGAATAAACCAAAGGATTCAAAATTTTTTAGTGCATGCTGTATGACCATAGGAAATTAAATTAGTTATCAATAAGAGAAAAATAACTAGAAAGTCTTTAAATACTCATAAACTAAATAACAACTTCTGAATAACCCTTGGAGTAAAGATAAATCAAAAGCTACACTAGGATGTATTTTGAAGTGAATGAAAATGAAATATCAAGGTTTGTGAGATGTAACAAATTAGTAATTAAATGGAAATTTGTAGCACTAAACATTAAAAATCTTTATTCTTTTTCTATATGCTATAGTTCTATTTTTTTTTTTAGTTATTAATCTCTTGTGTTTCCTAATTTATAAACTAAACTTTACCATGGGTATATATGTATCATAAATGAACAACATACATACATATATACATATACACATAATATTTGTATACCATACGTGTGTGTGTGTGTGTGTGTGTGTGTGTGTGTGTGTGTAGTTCATAGAGCTCAGTGCTGTATACCATTTCCAGCAGGCACTGGGAGTGAGGGGCCAGGTGTCTTGGACTTATTACTAGCTGATGAGTGGAGGACAATTTCAACTTCAGCATAGTGTTAGAGTTTAAAATGGGGGGAGAGGCATTTCATGGTTAATGTTAGTTCATTCAACATTCCACAAGTAACCTTGTGTGTTCAGTACCATGAGGTTACTAATACCCTAGTCTATTGAGTACACACAATCATGGAGAGAATTTACACTATTCTCATTTACCCCGTAAGAAATAAATCATGCAGAGAAATTTGTGATTTCTATAGAATATAAGATAATGTTCTAACCTTCTTTGATTAGCCTGTCCTTAGATATTAATTCTTCAGCATAATGGAAACAAAGCTGTGAAAGTGTATCTTGTTACTTTTTTTTTTTTCCCTTTTTTTGGTCCTGGGGATTTAACCTAGGAGCATTTTACCACTGAGTTACATCTCCTGCCCTTTTCTTTTTTCGTTTTTTTTTTTTTTTTTTTTTTTGAGACCGGGTCTCCCTAAGTTGCTTAGAGCCTCACACTAAACACTAAATCGTTGAGGCTGGCCTCCAATTTGTGATCCTCCTGCCTCAGCTTCCCAAGCTGCTAGAATTACAGGTATGTGCCACCACACCCAGCTAAGTGTCTTTTATTATCTTGCATTCTTGGGTAGAATTAGAAGGACTCTCCAAAGTTGTATAGAAACAGCTCTAGACAAGAACTGAAAAAGATGTGGCTTCTTATCTGCTGCAATTGTAATCTGTACTTGGGTATATTTTTCAAAATTTCTGAGCCTTAGTTTACTTGGTAAAATATAGATAATATAGAAAAACCTTAGTTTCCTCAGTAAAATATAGATAGTATGACCTACATTGCCTCCCTCATAAAGTATTGTTCTCAGCCCATTAAGTCATTGTCCAGATGTGGGACACCTCTAAAAACTTAAATTGAGCAACTCATATTCCACTATGGTAAATTTTGAAATAAATGTTTTTAGAGTTATATTCTTTTGAGAAAAGTAACAGGTGAATGATTAGAGCATTTCAATATATACATATATGTGCGAAATGTATTATAAAAGATATATAAGTTCTACATTATGACTTCCAACCTAGTTTAATGCACTTATGTTAATTTCATTGAGATATTTGCAGAATTGAAAACTTTGAACCTAATGGGTTAATGATGAAGTAGTAATACATTGAAAACTTTTTAGAAACATATGGATGAGGATGAAGATGCTATTGATTATAATAATACGAAGTGATCTCATATTCTTGCCACTTTTACCTTCCTTCACATCAAATATTACTATCAGTAACTAATAACAGAAGAAAAGGACATATATATTCCTGATAAATCATTCAAATAATGACACATACAACTTCATAGCAAATCTTCTTTCTTGGACATTGCCTAGAAAATCTCAAATTTATCCAAGTGTTTTCAAGTTTGTATTTTCTCTAGTAATTCTTAATCATTACCATCATCTTTATTGCCATCTCAATTGCTAATTTTGTCCTTTGGCTATTTGGTATTCCAGCCATCAATCTAAAATCATCTGTGCCTTAAAATTCATGGGGAAAGAGTAAACAAGGCAATTCATTATTTAAAAAAAGAATTGTTTTGAAAACTATTAAATTTTGCTTTACATCAACTTGAAAATAAATAGTCAAAAGTAGGGGAAATATATGTTATATCTAACACTAGCTTTTCCCAGTGCCAAGTTAACTGAATAGTTATAATTAAAACTTTCAAATTTTAAGACTGTCAACAGATGAGGAGTAATGTGTGCTTGTCTTTGAAAATGTATGAATAATCAGTGTACTGTTTAAAATATTTTCAGATCACCAAAATCTAGCGTCACATCTGAGAAATGATTGTTTTTCTACACGCATTTCATATTACACATTACATATGCCATTTAATTAATACACATACATACACATATATATGCTATTTGATTCTTATAATTGCTCAATGATTGGAGTATTATCTTCATTTTACTTAAGAAAGCACATTCAGATAACCTTAGTTGCTTTTTCAACATTATAGTTAATCACTCACAGACATGCCCTGGACTTTTTATTTCAAATCAAGCAATAATTTATTATTATGCTACATCTTGCTTTCCTTATGAAATCAATTTTATAAACCTCAATATTATGTTGTCTACAGTAGGTTGAAACTCACAGCCAAAAACGTTTTAAATGCAGTGATATAGTACTTATAGATTGTTACAATTGTGAAAAATAAATTTCAGCTTTCCCATCTTGATTTTAAAATGACTTTCTTCATTCTATATTATTATAATTAAAAAACTTAGTGAATGAATTTCCTCTTTGCCTTTTTACTTGTTTCTCCCTCAGATTTTATTGTTGCCTTTCCCTGCTGTGAACTTAGGGCTTTAAAAAAGAAAAAAAAAAAAAAAAGTTTCTTCATCTGATCATTTCCAAACAGTCACGATTTAGCAAGATCAGTATTTAGTTGTTTCCTGCTCGGCAAAGTACAGTACTGTTGCTAGACAGAAATGACACTACCACTCTCTTCAGTTTTTACTGCATTCCTCTGTAGTCCCTTGTCTTTTTTGTATGAAATTATAACATAGTAATGCTACTTATTAAGAGAAATCCCTATAAGAAAGTTGATTATTTAGGATATAGCCACTGAATTTATTATAATGATAAACAATTATAACAGATTTTCTGCTTTATTTTCTATTACCTAATAGTATGCTATACTTATTAGTATTACTTAATAGTATGTTGTAAATAATACACTATTTTAAAAGTAGCATTACATATGTAACATATAATTTAGACTTTTCTAACATAGAGATCTGTCAGTGAAGATCTCACTTTTTAAGATGTGAAATTAATTTCAAATTCTAGAAAGATTTGCTTGTATTATATGCAGTCATACATTATATAATGCATTTTCTTATGTTATCATTGACTATGGTATTAAATATCAGGTATTATTCCAATTTTGAATAATGTGCTTTCTACAAATATTTTTTGGAGAAAATGAACTCAACCAGTATGAAATCTACTAGTTTGTTTACTAAGAAATGTTAGTGCCATCATGTGGCTATGAATGAGTATTTTCAAAATCTGCTTAAGTTTGTATAATATATTGAATATAACATGTTTTGTATCTTCTTCATAAAGAAAGCATGTCATTTTAATAAACAAAGGTATTATAGTGAATAGTTCCAATTTAGCAGATTATATTATATTATAATCTAGTCACTATACCTTCTTTAAAAAGTATAATTATGAAGAAAGAATTATGAAGGAAGAATACCATAAATGATATCAATACTAATTGAATCCATATACGCATTGACTAACATTAATCTTAAAAACTAAAAAATAAAAATAAAAACCTGAGAAGAATAATTACTCAACATTATATGACTTTATTATTGTAAAAATAGTCTTGCTCATTAAAGTGAATAGAAATTGGTTGACTCTGCAAGTAGTATGAAAATGTTTTAGAAAGCTTTATATTAGGTAACTGCTAGAACTAGCTATAAAGCAACAGCTTAAAAGCAAATGTTTTGCTTAGCAATGTGTAGTACATATTCCACTGAACTATTCACTTAAAACTTGTTAAAATCTTAACATTTATATTATGTATATTTTACCACAATTAAAATATATATATCAACTTTAATATTTATATAAAAAAAAAGAGATATATAAAAAAAAACATTGAAGTGTATATATCTCTTAAAAAAAAAATACATGACCAGAGTAACCAACATCAAAAATCACAGAATTGAAGTTATATATCTCTGTAGGAAGCTGTGTGCTATCCTGTGTTTATATATGATACATGACCAGTGTAACTCCACATCATGTACAATCACAGAATGGGAAGTTATACTCTATGTATGTATAATATGTCAAAATACTCTCTATTGTCATATATTATAACTAAAAAGAACAAAAACCAAAAATCTTTTTAAAAATGCTTAAGTCAGAAAAAAAAAAAAAAGAAAGAAAGATTGTGGCTGTGAACACAGTCCTAAATATATGATATGTATAAAAATAGTTAAGAGTTTTAAACAAAAAATACTAGTATCTGCAATGATCAGGGGAGAAAACATTCTTGGCAAACAACTGGAACAGGTATAGAGACTGCAACTTTTTTTCTATTTTATCATTTTGCCGCTTAGATTTTAATTTTAATTGTATTTAATTCACCAGTTCTAAATGTTCCCCCAAGCAGCAAATAAGGTATATTTTTTTATTCAAGCCAGTAGAAATGTTTCATCTTTCCTTCTAGTGTCAATAGAGTTTTTCTTTAAAGAGCCAGATTGTAAATATTGTAGGCTTTGGGAACTCAGCTTTACTATTATAGTGCAAAAGCAGCCATGGACAGTATGTGAGTGAGCATAGTGAGTTTACAATAAAACTTTATTTATGTTTCCTAAAATTTAATTGCACTCAGTTTTCATACATCACAAAATATTAACAGTTTGAATTTTTTTTTTTTTTAACTGTTTAAAACTGTGAAGACCAGGCTGGGGACATAGCTCAATGGTAGAGTAACTGCCTAGCATGCACAAGGCCCTGGGTTTGATCCCCTCACCATAAATTTTTTTTTTTAAATTGAAGTGTAAAAATTGTTATTACCTGATAGACCCTATAAAAATGCAGAAGGTCAGATATAAGCCATGGGCTATATTTTGCCAACCTATCCTTGAATAAATACTTTTTGAATTGCATTATTTGAATGAGCTGCTGATTATAAGCAAAAGAAAACTAACATATGTCAGACTTAAGTGACCAGAAATAGAAAGATTTTTAAGTTTTTGAAATACAGTTTTTAATTGCAGGTTATGTTGACCTGATACTGAGAACAACAGTATTGAGAAGAAGATAGTTTTTCCTGAAAATTTTGTGTGGATCAGTCATAGTATTTTAAATATTTGTTTATAAAGGCCTATTATTTACTATAAATTTGTCCTTAATTTCAAATCATATTGACTTCTAATTGGCATCCTTTAAATTCAAGGAGGATATTATTTGTCTAAATTAAATGTTAATCCAGAGTTTGTTTATCAGTATAATTTTTTAAAACATTGCAAATTACATTTGTTTGCAAATATATGTGAGTATAATTTGAGAACATTGTTAGTATAGTAAAAACTATCCTGTGGAATTACAAAAGGGAATTGTAATCAGCTTTTTTTATTTGCTTTTCTTTCTTTCTTTTTTAATACTGGGACTATCATTGATGCAGTTTCCTTTACTTAAAACGTGTTATAGGACTGTTATGTGGCTTAGTGGGAAAGCACTTGCCTAGTATGTTCAAGGCCCTGCGTTCAGTCCCTAGCACACACACAAAATTATAACTATTAAACTGTATATTTTAAAGTAGATGTTTTTAGATGATAGATAACCAGATGACACTGGGAATTAAATATGTGACTTTGTTGTTTTAAATACATTTTAATTCTTTAGGTGAGTATGCCTTGGCAGCAGAACTGTACAGAGAAGTATTACGTTCATCTGAGGAACACAAAGGAAAACTCAAAACAGATTCACTCCAAGTGAGTAAAATTAAGGATTCCAAACATGTATTCTATGTATTTATTATACAAAATAAATTTCTGAATGTTTTAAGTCATAATCATTAGAGATGAAGTTCACAATTCATTCCATTTAATAAGCTCCAAGGTGATTTCTATTTACATGAAAGTTTGAGAAACACCACAATGCCATCTGCTTGGGCCAGTTTTGGCTAAAATCTGACTAGAAAAATCTAAAATTTACATCAGGAAAATAGCTCAAATTATTTGTACTTTAAAGAGTAGGTCAGATTTATGATTTTCACATATCATCAGCAACATATTTATTCGCAGGCTCTTTACCAAAGAGAAAAAGAGTTACACTCATCAGTGGAACTGACAATAATAAAAACTTATTCAGGGCTGGTGTTGTGGCTCAGCGGCAGAGCGCTCGCCTCGCACATGCGTGGCCCGGGTTCGATCCTCAGCACCATGTAAACATAAATGCATTGCATTGTGTACAACTAAAGTAAATAAATAAATATTTTAAAAAAAAAATTTTAAAAACTTATGCAGTTATCTTTTAATTTTTGGAGGTCCTTTAGGGGATTTAGATATTTCAATTATTACATGTATTTCTCTTTCCCTTATTGGTTCTGTCCAGTGAATCACAGACAAGATTCTCTAGCTAAATGGGAAATAAAAACTTTTTATTAATCATGGCAAATTTGGGCTTGAATCCTAGGCAAATTGACTTCTTTGTCATTCAGAATAAAGACCTTGGGATTTACATGTTCATGTTCGATGCAGTGAGATGCATTTGGAGAAATGTGTGGAGTATAGAGGGAAAACAAAAAAAAAAATGTCTACTTATATTTCACATGGATAAGGCTTACAGAAAGCAGGACCTGGACCTTGAATATGTGTTTACCTCTTGGGAGGAGAAAATATAAAGATATTCTCATCTTGAATAAAGAAAATAAAAGTAGAAGAGTGAGCAAGAAGTGAACAAAAATTTGAACCATCACCTGTAATCTGAGCCAAATAGAATGAATCTTTTGAAAGTCTCCAATTGCCAGTACCAAATCAGATCTTAAAAGGATTCTTTCCCAGTCATCCTTTAGCTATCTTTTCAAGTGAAAATGTGAACTTAGCAGCTAGAAGCTGCCTTCACTTTTATTTCTTCTCAGAGCTTTTGTCTAACTAGCCTAGATTCCATATAATCGTGGGAAGTGTATAACATATAATACAGAGATATAAGTATAGTTTACTCCTTATGCTTGTAACATCTTTACTTCCAGTTTCTCTCCTTTTTAGCCCTTAAGCCTAACGTGTCCAGGTCACAACCCTGTTTTCTTATGTATTTCATTATCCTTATTTTTATCATAATATAATTGCAAGACTCATTTAGACTGATTTTTCAGGAGAAAAGGAACCAAGTTAGTATAGTTGACCTTTCTAATTTTCTGAACTTTTGACACTTCCCTGTATAGACAGATGTGTGTATAATAGAAAAAAAATATATACCTGTACTACATATTCTACTACATATATAGCTATACTGCATGAAACTTTTTTTTTTTTTGTACCAGGAATTAAACCCACAGCACTTAACCACTGAGCCACATCCCCAGCCCTTTTTTGTATTTTATTTAGAGACAGGGTCTCACTGAGTTGCTTAGGCCTCACTAAGTTGCTGAGGCTGTCTTTGAACTCACTGATCCTCTTCCTTCAGCCTCCCAAGCCACTGGGATGACACGCATATGCCACCTCGCCCAGCTGAGACTTATTAAATAAAATTCATGTCAGTATGATTTAAAACTGATAAAAATTCGTACTCAGATTGTTTTTAGAAGGAAAGTAATTGGATGATGTGATCTTGATGTGGTATTAGTACTCTGTTTACCATATAAATAGTAGGTCCACTGCATTACCTGTTGTTGTCTTTTTTGTGTTTATAGAGACTTCATGCTACCCATAACTTGATGGAATTGTTGGTAGCTAAACACCCAGGAATACCTCCTACCTTGCGAGATGGAAGGCTTGAGGAAGAGGTAATTACTATTCTGAGTTTTTTTCTTCAAACTTCATGCTCTATCTGGTTGATACTCCTAGGGCATGCAAGATTTAAATAAATGTAATCATTTTTCCCTTTCCTTCAGTGTTCCAAATTTTGTAACCGTGATTGCATGTGGCAGAGAATGGCAATATTTCAAATTATTTTACTTCTCTGCTTTAACGGCTTGCAGATTATGTTACAATATGACTGTCTTACAAGCTTGTCATAGATATAGCATTGACAAAAAATAAAGAAGACTTGATCTCATGACATCTACAATATAGTATATATAAAAACTTTTGTACTTTCTCTACTTTGTATATTTGTATATTATTATTTTTTTATTTTTTTACTTGTAAATTTTTATTTGTTTTAATTAGTTATACATGACAATAGAATGCATTTATGTACTTTGATGTATCATACACATGGGATATAATTTCTCATTTTTCTGATTGTACATGTTGTAAAATCACATGGTCATGCATTCATATATATACATAAGGTAATAATGTCTGTTTCATTCTACTATCATTTCTATCATTCCTGTATCCTCTTTCCTCCCTTCACTCCTCTCTACCTAATCTAAAGTAACTATTCTTTCCTAGCATCCCCACCCCTGTATTGTGAATTAGTGTCTGCATATGGTTTTTTCTGATTGGCTCATTTCACTTAGCATGATATTCTCCAACTCCATCCATTTACCAGCAAATGCCATATTTTCATTCTTCTTTAAAGCTGAGTAATATTCCATCTCTCTCTCTCTCTCACACACACACACACACACACCTCACATTTTCTTTATCCATCCATCTATTGAAGGGCACCTCGGTTGCTTCCATAGTTAGCTATTGTGAAGTGAGCTGCTATAAGCACTGGCATGGCCTTATCACTGTAGTATGCTGATTCTAAGTCCTTCCGGTATAAACTGAGAAGTAGGATAGCTGGGTCAAATGGTGGCTCCATTCCAAGTTTTCTCTGAGGAATCTCCATACTGCTTTCCAGAGTGTAGTTGTACCAATTTGCAGTTTCACCAGCAATGTGAGTATACCTTTTCCCCCACATCCTTGCCAACATTTATTGCTGCCTGTATTCTTAATGATTGCCATTCCGACTGGAGTGAGGTGAAATCTTATAGTAGTTTGGATTTGCATTTCTCTAATTGCTAGAGATGTTGAACATTTTTTCATATATTTGTTGATTGATTATATTTCTTCTTCTGTGAAGTGTCTGTTCAGTTACTTAGCCCATTTATTGATTGGGTTATTTGGGTTTTTGGTGTTAAGTTTTTTGCGTTCTTTATATATTCTAGAGATTAATGCTTTATCTGAGGTGCATGTGGTAAAGATTTTCTCCTATTCTGTAGGCTCTCTCTTCACATTATTGATTGTTTCTTTTGCTGAGAAGAAGCTTTTTAGTTTGAATCCATCCCATTTATTGATTCTTGATTCTTGATTTTTCTACTTGTGCTTTAGGGTTCTTATTAAGGAAGTCAGATCCTAGGCCAACATTTGGGCCTACTTTTTCTTCTAGCAGGTGCAGGGTCTCTCTTCTAGAGCCTATGTCTTTGATCCACTTTGAGTTGAGTTTCATGAACGGTGAGAGATAAAAGTTTAACTTCATTCTGTTACATATGGCCTTCCATTTTTCCTAGCACCATTTGTTGAATAGGCTATCTTTTCTGCAGTGAATGTTTTTGGCACCCTTGTCTATTATGAGGTAATTATTTTTGTGTGGGTTTGTCTCTTTGTCTTCTGTTACAGAACAGAAGACAAGCCCTAATCCTAACCATTGTCTACATGTCTTTTTTGATGCCAATACCATGCTGTTTTTGTTATTGTAGCTCTGTAGTGTAGTTTAAGTTCTGGTACTGTGATGCCTCTGCTTCGTTTTTTTTACTAAGGATTGCTTTGACTATTCTGGGCCCTTATTTTTCCAAATGAATTTCATGATTGTTTTTTCTATTTCTATGAAGAATGTCAATGTGATTTAAGTAGGAATTACATTAAATCTGTATAATGCTTTTAGTAGTATGGCTACATTAACAATATTACTTCTGCCTATCCAAGAGCATGGGAGATCTTTCTATCTTCTAAGGTCTTCCTTCAATTTCTTTCTTTAGTGTTCTGTAGTTTTCATTGTTGAGGTCTTTCACCTCTTTTGTTGTTAGAAATCAATGGTAAGATTAAAAAAAAGAGAAGCTACTCTGACAAATAGAGACTAAATAATACACTATTGAATGATGAATGGATAGTAGAAAAAATCAAGGATGAAATTTTAAAAAATCTTAGGTAAATGAGAATACCAATACAACATATTAAAATCTCTGGAACACTGTGAAGGCAGTACTAAGAGGAAAGTTTGTGCATTGAGCTCATTTATTAAAAGAATAAAAAGTTGACAAATAAATGACCTAACATTACGTCTCAAAGCCCTAGAAAAAGAAAAACAAATCAGCACCAAAATCAGTAGAAGACAGGAAATAATCAAAATCAGAGCTGAAATTAATGAAATTGAAACAAAAGAAATAATTGAAAAAATTGACAAAACAAAAAGTTTGATTCTTTGAAAAAATAAATAAAATAGACAAATCCCTAGCCATGGTAACAAAGAGAAAAAGAAAACTCAAATTACTAAAATACATGATAAAAAAGGAAATATCACAATGGACATGTCTGAAATACGGAAGATAATTAGAAACTATTTTAAAAATTCATGCTCCAATAATGTAGAAAATATCGAAGACATTGACAAATTTCTAGAGACATATGACTTACCCAAACTGAATGAAGAAGTTATACATGATTTAAACAGATCAGATATCAAGTAATGAAATAGAAAATGCCATCAAAACCTACCAATCAAGAAAAACCCAGGACCAGACAGATTCTCAGCTGGGTTATAAAGACCTTTAAAGAAAAATTAACACCAATAGTCCTCAAAGTATTCCATGATATAAAAAAAAGGGAGGGAACCCTTCCAAACTCATTCTGTGAGGCTAATATTACCTGATACCAAAACCAAATAAAGACACATCAAAGAAAGAAAACTTAAGACTAATATCCCTGATGAACATAAATAAAATACAAGTATGCCCTACATTACTACTAATTGTAGTCATTATGTTGTATAACAGATTTCCTGATTTTATTTCCCCTTTCTAACTGAAATTGTTATATCCTTTGACTAACATCATCTCATCTTTCAGTCCCAACAAACACCATCCTATTCTCTCTTCTGTGAATTTGATTTTTTAGATTCCACATGTGATATCCTTCTGTGTCTGGCTTATTTCATTTAAAATCATGTCCTCCAGGTTTTCTGTGTTGTAATTAAAGGAATTCCCTCCTTTTGAAGTCTGAATAATATTCTATTGGGTATATATGCATCATATTTTCTTCATCCATTCATTGGTTAATAGACACTTAAACTGATTCCATGTCTTAATTGTTGTGAAACAATGCTTACTATGAATATGAAAGTGTACATCTCTTTGACCTGCTCATTTCTTCTCTTTTGAATGTATACCCAGAAGTAGAATTTCTAGGTCACATGGTAGTTCTGTTTTTAATTTTTTTAGGACTCTTCATCCTGTTTTCTGTTATGGCTACACTAATTTTTATTCCCCCCAATAGTGTGCAAGGATTCCCTTTTCTGCATATCCTCAGTAATATTTATTCTCTTAACTTTTTGATAATAGCCATCCTAACAGAAATGAGGTAATATCTCATTATGGTTTTAATTTGTATTTCCCAGCTGATTAGTGAAATTAAACACCTTTGTCTTCTTTTGAGAAGGTTCTTAGTTATGTTTTAATTTTTTTTTTCCTTCTTGCTGCTGAGTTGTTTGCCTTCCTATATGTTTTGGATATTAACACCTGTCAGTTGTACATTTCACACATATTTTCTCCGAATCTGTAAAGTGTGTCTTCACATTGTTTCCTTTGCTATACTTTTGACTATCCTGTTTTAATGTTTAATGGTAGTCTAAGTGTTAAAAATTTTCAAATGAAATGTCATTTGCAGCACAGGCATCTAATCCTTGCACATAATCAGTCACTCTTCATCTAAATGTCTTCAATGACAGGAAGCTATTACAGGGAGAAAGGCCATGCTGTTAGTAGGCAACTCTAATGGCCAAATAATTATAGTCAAGGAATTGTAATAAAAATTAATCAAAGGGTTTTGACAGGGAAAGAAAAAATGCATCATAAGAAGGAGCATTCTTACTTTATACTGTATTTCCAAGGAAGCTACATTATTACTTCGTCTTACTCTTATTGAATATGAAGCCACAGTATTTCAAAGCTGACAAGATTTTAGAAATTCATCTGCTTCAGCCACCTGTTGTGCAAATGAAGTTACTGAAGCTAGAGAAGTGAAATGGCTAGTCCAAAAAGATTATCCAGTTGAGCCACATGAAATTGCCCTCTTGTAAGTTAAAAGGGATCAAGTACATGCAATTTCATGTGGCTCAACCCTTTACTGAGTGAAGCATTAGGATTTCAATTCAGTGTCTTTCCAGTTTTCCTCCCACTATCCCTTATGCTATCCTTTGATATACTCTCTTTATTCATATAATTGCTTCTAAAAGCCAATTGAGTATTTCAGTTGAATATAAGAAAATGAAAAATTTTCACATTTCCTCACACTGAGTTTATAAGAATAGAACTTTTCTGTTAATAAGAACCAAATTTGTTGATTACTTATGAGTTATTCTCTTGAAAAGATAAGAAGTTTGAATTCCTTGTTGTGTTAGTCTGCTGAGACTTCCATTACAGAATACCACATAACTGGAAAACTTGAACAGCATAATTTTATTTTTCTTAGTTCTGGAGATTGGAAATTCAAGAACAAGTTATTGGCAGGTTTGTTTTTTCCTGAGGCTTTTTTCTTTGCCTTTCAGGAGGCTACCTTCTCACTACATCCTTACATGGCCTTTTCTTCATGCATATAAATCCCTCGCATCTCTCTATTTTGTCATAGGAACACCACTGGTCATATTGGATTAGGGCCCTAGCCTTATGGCCTTCCTTAACCTTCCTTGCCTCCTTAAATGCCCTTCCTTTCAAATACAACCACATTGGGGGTTAGGCATTCAACATTTCAATGTCAGGGTAACACAGTTCAGTTCCATAATACCTTTGCTACCATATATTCTCAAGTTTTATTTTTAAACTGTAGAAACTAAGAAACTTTAATTAAATCAGATAAATAATTCTGAAAGGTATCCTTTGCCTCATACTTTGAAATATTAATGCCCCACCCCTTTTTCTCTCTAATTAAAAAAAAAAAAAGAAATTTGAGGGAAAAGTCTTTGGGATTTCTTAAATTCATCATAATAAGTTATTATTTTTTTTTTGAGACCTAGAGTAAAAGTTTTTATCTATTTTCTGTTTCAACACAGGCCAAACAGCTACGAGAGCATTATATGAGCAAGTGTAATACAGAAGTTGCTGAAGCCCAGCAAGCTTTACAACCGGTGCAGCAGACCATACGAGAGCTCCAAAGAAAAGTACACTTACAAAAATGCAGTGTTTTTTGCTTGTGTTTGTCTCCAGATATTATTTGGGTTTATGTTTTGTTTAGGGAGAAACTAGAAATTTCTTATTCACCTTGGATATCTTAGCACTTTGTACCATGACTGTTCCATATCATACCTTATTTACAGTTACTGTTTTTGTTGAATGAACTGATACATAGATAGACCAATTATTTTGAGGTTCTGTTTTGTTTCTTTTAATCTCTAGTGGGTTTTTTAGGGAAAGTAAGGAATTCTATAACCCCATTTTGATCTTAGATGTGTATTTCCAAAATCTTTTAAGATGTTAAAGTATTAGAACCACAGATATTTTTCTTATACACTATGTCCCATTTGTCCTTTCTAAAGTTTCTCTTTTAGAAATCAGTAGCAAAGTCAAAAGGGAAGACTACACAAATATATTTTTACTTATCAATTCTTTAATCTGTTGTTCCACATTTTATTTTTCCTATTATTTGATTTTCAGGCATATAATTTTGTTAGCCACAGTCATTGTAGATTATTTATTCAGCAGAATCTAATTCAGTTGGTCAAAGAGTAGAATGAAGGCTTTCTTTGTTATGCTAAGAAAGAGACCCATGACCTTTTCATATATATAGAATACATACTTGATTTTCATATTGGTAAGTATATTTTTTAGCTCAGCTTTGTTATACCAAGTGTATTGTATAAATTCTCATTCATCCAGGGTAGTCAAGAAACAGTTGTTATTTTTCTGTATGCAAAAGAGGTATTCACCCAGTGTGTATAGATTGTGCATATTTGTCTCCCCTTTTACATTCCCTTTGAGAATAGCATTTATTTTTGCTTCCTTTGAATTTTTCACATCAACCTTTCCAGGGATGGAAACACAATGAATATTTTTTAAAAATTAATTTATCAATATTATGATTTTTACAGATTCATTCTAATTCTCCTTGGTGGCTGAATGTAATCCACAGAGCAATAGAATTTTCTGTTGACGAAGAACTTGCTCAGCGAGTACGAAATGAAATAAATAGCAACTACAAACAACAAACTGGCAAGCTTTCTATGTCAGAAAAGTAAGAAAATAATATAAAATAGAATAATTATATGAGTAATCACCCCAGCTGTTCAGATTATTTGGTGTTAGGATACGCATTTAAATATCAGAACGTATTGTGGTTATAGCATCTGGTTTTACATTTTGTTAGGAGTACATTTTAAACAAAAATTAGTTATGTCTAAAATAGAGACTTTTTTTGCCATATCTTAGTCATTTTTAAATGCATTTTTAAATGCTCTCTTTTTACAGTCTTTTAAAAATCTTAAAATATTTTCTTTGGATATACCCAAAGCCAGATCGAAGCAAAATTCTGAAATAGAACTTTGTTTTGGAAAATTTCATCCTTGATGTCATGATTTCCCTGTGTGATTCACTGAGCATCGAGTGCCATGGTGGCCCAGGTTTTATATTGTGGAATGACTTGTTCCTCCCTTTCTTCCTGTCAACACTTACTATTCTTTAGGGTCTTCAGAGATAAGTTGGCCTATTGATAAGTTGCTCTTTATCAAAAATACCCTCAGTGGTTTTAATCCAAAAAAAATGTCCCTCTTATGTGGGAAATTTAAGTGTTGTGGCAGGACTGTTAGAACTAGGTTGGGGGACAAATAATATCTTTTCATTACCTCTCAGCCTTGAGATTGAGATTAGTTTTCAGTAAGAGATTTAGCATAAAAATATCCTTGAGTATATGTGTTTTCATATATTTTTCCAAAAGTTCTTCTGAATATCTGCTTAAAGAGATATGCCATATTTTCCCTGTATTTTATTACAATCATACTAGTTGTGTTTTTTGTATATTTGCTTTGTGTGTGTGTGTGTGTGTGTGTGTGTGTGTGTGTGTGTGATGAAAAAGCCTGATGGGCTTCTTGTTTCTGAGACACATGTAGTATATAAAGTTCTCTTGTGTATTTCTCCTTTTTCACTATCAAGCCAAAGAATAAGATAAGGTTGCCATTTTAGTTATGATTCATTTTATCTAGTTTTAAAGCTATATTCTAATGTGTTCTTCATTGTGGAGTTGGTTAAGAAAATATTTAAATTATTTTGAAATTAAAATCACACAAACTGCTTAAAAGATGTAAGTTCTCATTTTAGAACATGCCCTGTTGAAATTCCAGGCTGTGAAAGGTCCAGTAGCATTTATCATATAAACATGGTTTCCAAAAATGTTACACATAAATAGGAAATTACAAAACATCTTTCTGAATGTATAAAGGTAAACATATAAAAACTTAAAGGTAAATTAATTTTGTTACATTACAATATATTCAAAAGTTATTTTTAACATTGTTGTTTGTTTTTGTATGAAGTCGGAATCTTAGAAACCAAGTTATTCATGTTTGTCTTTATTGATTTTTGGGAAAGCCTATATAGCTTAGTGATTAAAAGCAGAGATGTTTTGTTTTAATCAAACTGCTGAATTCATATCCTAACTCAACCACCTCTGAACTCTTTGTTCCTGGCAAAGTTATTTAAACTCTTTTTCACTTTCTTCATCTATAAAACCACAAGGCATTGCTGTAAGAATTAAATAAGTGGATATTTGTAAAGCACCCACTTAAAATGATGTGCACCATGTAGTATGATATATAAAAATTACCTGCTATCATTATTTCTTTCTTCTCTTTCATTTAAAGGGAGAATGTTGCCAAAACTGATTAAATGCTGATCTGTGATAATATTTTTCAGCCTTATTCACATGGCTCAGATTTGAATGAGTGGGAAAATTTTTTCCAAAGCTATCTCTTCCCTTTTGAAGACTAAATTTCCAATAAGTTAAGACATTAAATGTTTTTTTTCTTATGAATAGAGTCAGTGCCTTACCAAATTTTACACAGATTTTAGAAATTAATGAGCAGCTTTTCTGTGCTGTTACATATGTTTTTAAGAAAAGATACAAATAATGCTTACCTTTTAAAAAGTTAGCTTGTAGAAAAGACAAGACCCATGAACAATTTCAGAAATATAAATATATATGAAAACTGAGTGTACAGAAGTATTAAAGTGAATATTTCCCATAAATTCCATGAAGGGAAAGAAACACAGGAGAGTGTTAGGGAACATTGGTTAAGTCTTCAGGAGGAAGAGTAGGTTATGTGAATCAGTTTGTAAAGAAAGTCTTACAGCATTTCTGGAAGAAGATGTCTTTACTTATAACTTTAAAAACAGACAAATCATCTGTATTTTCCAATTTGTAATTCTTATTATTCTAAGCTTTCTTTTTCATTTCATAAATCCATACGTACACATATAACTTTTTTTTTCTCAGTCCTTTCCATCCACAATTTATTTAAATGGTGAATAGCACTTTCTGGGATTATGGGGTATAGTTCAGTGGTGCTTAGCATGTGCAAAGCCCTGGGTTCAGTCCACTCCCCAAAAAATCATTTTATAAGAAACACTGTATTTGATTTTAACTTCTAACTTTACCATGTAATAACTTATGATAACTTTGTAACCTTAGGCACCTTACTTTGTTGTACTTTATTTGTAATGTAAGCATAATAGCAGCTATTGAAATTACACAGGAGAAATTCTTGCCAAAGTGACTGCCATATAGTAAATGCCTTATTAAAAATTTGAATTAATATTTTCTGCATAATGAAGAATATGACTCTTGGCCATCTTTCTTCTCCATTTTTTGTCTTTATATTTTATCCTGCAGTTACCTCTGTATAGAGCAAGAATGTCAGGGGGAACATAGATAGTCATTTGGCCTTAAAAAGAAGAACATAGCAGTCTTGGTCTTTCAAAGATATCTGAGACAGAGACATAGATTTTGCATACTCTTCAGTTCCTGAGCATAGAACTATCACACCTTTCTGGCATCTTTTGTATAGACAACCTAATTTATATCTTGAGTATTAGTAGATACCATTGAGTATATTCCAACAGAAACCTCAACCAAGGGTGATTGGGGAAATGTTACACATACTTTGGCTGGCAACCATTTTCTGAATTTAAGAAAATTGACCTATCATTCTTTCTTTGTGTTTGATGTGGTGCTGCTGACGGGAATCAGATTCCATGACTGCAGAGGTCTTCAGTTCTTACTTACAACCCAAATGGAAGAGCTGAATAAATTCCAGAAACTTGTAAGAGAAGCTGTAAAAAACCTGGAGAAACCTCCATCTCGAAATGTCATTGAGTCTGCAACAATCTGCCACCTCCGACCAACCAGACTTCCTCTCAACTGGTAAGTAATTGAAGAAATTATACAGTAAATGACATTGATCCATGAAGCTAGATCTTATCACGATAATAATGGATTATAAAATAAAGATTGTTCAGACAAAAGTAGAAGGAGATTTTTGTTTGTTTGTTTGTTTGTTTTATGCCTTTATTTATTTATTTTTATGTGGTGCTGAGGATCGAACCCAGCACCTCGCATGTGCTAGGCGAGCCCTGTACCACTGAGCCACAACCCCAGCCCGAAGATGTGTTATTAAGAAAAACAAGGACCATGTACTAAAAGCCATGTGATTTTTTTTCTAAAATAGCATAAAATGATTATAAAGAAAAAATGAAGTACAAATACCAAGTTTCTTTGAGAAATTTTCTGATCATCTATTATGTTTTTGAATATTTTTCTGATAATCTGTTTTTCAGTTGTGTCTTTTGTAAAGCTGATGAATTGTTCACAGAGTATGAATCGAAGCTATTTTCTAACACGTAAGTTTTCTGTTTGATTTTTACCCATCAGAAAAGTGAAACATTTTGTGAGATTTAGTGTTTGCTTATAAGGCTATGTTTCTACTATGACTTTTCTTATTTTTTTTTTCTTCTATTAAATCAATACAGTAAACCTTTAGCATTTGATCCTTTGAGCATGCTGATGATCAGTTTTACCTAGGTAGATTTTACTTGTTAATATTCATTCATGTAGTAGTGTGTAATTAATGGAGGGGCAATCAGTGGGGGTGGTAAGATTCCAGAATCTGGAGTCTGGTGAATTTGAACTCAAATTCCTGCCTACTATTATGAGCAAATTATTTCTCTAATCCTCAGTATCCTCATTCATGAAATGAAGATACCCACAACTCTTCCTTCATCGCATTTAATGAATATTAAATAAAATGAAATAACTTGCTTAGAAAAGTGCTTAGTACATTTTTATAGGTTAGTAAGTATCTTATTAAAATGTTAACTCTCATTATTAATACCCTTTCTTCAGCAGAGCCTTATCCTTGCATTGGGGATTAAGCTCCTTAGTATGTCTAGCCAAGTCATTAGCAAATTTAGCCATCTGTCCCTTTTAAACAGGAAAATTAAAGAAAGGATAAGTTCTGATTGCCTCAAAAAAAAGTGATTGACAGTGTATTTTCAGATCATACTGGTTTGTTTTGTGTCTTCTTTTTCTGTATCATTAGTGGTAGTTAGTGTCAGTTATGTTTTAATTCTCAGAGTGAAACTTATAAACTGGAATTTAGAGACATTTTTTATCATCCCAGGTTATTTTCAAGAAACACTGGACAAACTTAGGATTCTTCCAGGATTTTTAGAGTTGCTATTATTTTTCCAGAGACATTCAAGCATGATCTTATAGATATGATATTGAGAGTTATAGAAAATTACAGACCTTGCTTCTCCATTCTGTCAGTTTTACTGATCTATTATGCTTACAACCAACTGACAATAGTTGCTATTGTTTTGTTATAATATATTTTCAGAGTCAAAGGTCAGACTGCAATATTTGAGGAGATGATAGAAGATGAAGAAGGACTTGTGGATGATCGAGTACCTACCACCACCAGAGGTCTGTGGGCAATAAGTGAGACAGAACGATCTATGAAAGCAATACTATCATTTGCAAAATCACATAGATTTGACGTTGAATTCATTGATGAAGGAAGTACTTCAATGGATCTCTTTGAAGCATGGAAGAAGGAATATAAGGTATAGTATTTAAAACCATACTTATAACTTTAAAACTAGACCCTAAAACTTCCTTCCAAACTTAAAAATTCTTCTCTACACTAATGGTACTTGCTACTTTTCTTTTTATTTCTCCTCAGTTTTTCTGAGTTTGCTTTAGCAACTTGAGGTTAATCATGATTTCTCTTCCCCTAAGATGTAATTAATTATAATATAGAATAATAAATAATTCTTAAATTCTTTTTTTTTTTAATTGCCTAAAGAAAAATATTATTAAACTGAAACTTTTATGGAACCTTTTATTTAGCTATAAAAGTATTTCATTCTATCCTTGGCTTGATCTTCTACTGCTATTCTGTGAAATTAAAGTAGTGGGATTTTTGTTTTGTTTTGTTTTCACTTTTGCTCTGAATAAAGAACAGCCACATCAACCTTGAAGATTAGGAAACATAGTAGATGTGTCTCCAGCTACAAGGTTGGAAACCATTTTAATGAATAGAGCATAAATTGGTCTTTTGTGTACATGTTTTAATAATTCCATTGTATTAAAGCTCCATACTTGAGATTCTAGAGTTCACTAATTTTGAATTACTCTTTATATTGAATTTGTTATTCATTATCTTACTTTGCAGGTGATATGAGTAGGGAAAGGAAAAGTGTTTCATTTATTTATAATGTCATATTTCCATGTTATCTATGTTCTTAAAGTTCTTGATTGTTAAAGCAGAATGAAAATTTTTGTACTGAAAGAGAAGAATGTTGTTTGAAATATCTATTAATACATTTGAAAAGTTGGGAATGATACTTTTTTTTAACTTAATTATCAGTTTAATAATTTTTCCTCACACATTACTACTATAAATGCAAAGCTCATTAACAGTTAATTATGGTAAGCTGTGCAAGAAGACAGTATTATATACAGTGTTGGACTACTGCTATACTCTTCCTTTGGGCCTTGTTTGGCCTCATGATCTGTGTCCAGAGGACTGCCTGTCATGCAGATCTTCCAGATCTTTGTGCATATTTCCTTCCTAAGTTTGCAGAATAAACCCTTTCACAGAAAAGTAAATGGATGAGCTACTGCTGTACACATCAAAGAGTATCTAACCTCAAAATATAATGTTAGTAAAGAAAGCATGTCAAAAAATTTATACTGATTGTTGTCATTTCTGTAAATTTGAGAAATATATATAACCAGGTTTTAAGAATACATATTTATAGTATTATTTTAGTGGAAAGTCAGGAATAATAAGTTAAGAAGAGTAATTATTCCATTGTTTGGCATTGAAGGAGGAATATATAAGGGAAAAGAAATAAATTTAAGGCTTTCCAAGGAATTTGCATTATTCTTTTCTTAAATTGAATGGTAGGTACTCAGTTGTGTATTTTATTTTTCTTATTACCATACATAGATATTATTTTGAATATATGAATGTAATAAAAATATTTTTTGATAAAATAAGGTAGATTTTCTCAATCTAATTTTAATCTATAAAGACCTTTGGTCTTACCAAGAAATTTGAGTATTATGTTCCTAAGAATTTGAAGAAACAGTGTCATATGGAGATTATTCAGTCATCCTTTCTTATCCTAGATGACTTAAAGAATTTTTTGATCCTTAGACCACTGACAAAACAATGATGATGTCTTAAGTTCTCGTTGAGGGTTTTTTGCTGAAGGCACATCTTTATATTTTTAACCAGTTTTATTAAATGTTTTACCACTGTCTGTGTCTTTTTTCTTCCTTCAGTTGCTTCATGAATATTGGATGACTCTAAGGAACCGTGTATCCGCTGTTGATGAACTTGCAATGGCTACAGAAAGACTAAGAGTGCGAGATCCTAGGGAGCCAAAACCAAACCCACCAGTTCATCATATCATTGAACCACATGAGGTAAAATGCGAGTAAATTGCAGAAAAGGGTACATCAAATTGATTTAATAGTCTTAAGACTCACAGAAGAGATAGAATCAGGGTGGTGATCTCTGAGCATATATTTAATCTGTACTCGGTTTGGACAGTATGAAGTTGTTTTGTAGATCAAAATGGTCAAAGATTAGCAATTTTACATTTGATACATGCTTAATAGTCACTATTTTGGGGCATTTTGTTTCTCTCGAAGTTGTGCATTCATCTGTTTTTGAGCACTTGCTCTGTGCCATATTCTGTGGGTATTCTTGGTTACTTTTTACATGTTTTATACTATCTCAGTTTTATTAGAACTAGAAAAATCTTCCTCAGTGTTTTAGTCAGCTTGACTTCATTATGACCAACATACCTGACAAAAACAACTTAAAAAAAGAAAGTTTATTTTTGCTCACGTTTTCAGAGGTTAGTCCATGGTGGGCTGACTGCTTTGCATTGCTCTGGGCTCAGTGGAGGCAGAACATCATGACAGAAGGTGTAGTGGAAGAGCACTACTCTCTGTTCATGGCAGCCCAGAAGCAGAGAGATGAAGGGCTGTAGGGAAGGTGAACCCTTTCATCATATGCCCTCAGTGACCCAGCACCTCCAACCACTCCTCACCTGCCTATAGTTACCACCCAGTTAGCACCTTCAAACTAGGATAGACTAATTAGGTTACAGCTCTCATAATCTATCACTTCACCTCTGAATATTCCTGCCTTAATACAGGAGCTTTGGTGGATTACCTCATGTACAAACCATAAAACTCAAGAATAACGTAAAACTTTCTTTTGCAGTGCTTTCTGTTACTAATAATAGATGGATATTTACAACTTATCCTCTAATAAGTCCCTCCTTATATTTCAGGATTCTCATAACTCCATGTCTTTTCTATGTCCCATTAAAAATATTCTTTCCTGTATAATTTATTTTTATCCCTTGTATGTGTTTCTATAAAAACTTGGAGATTATAACTTAGAAAACCTTTAAAATATCATTATATAATCACTCCTTTAAATAAGAATTCTCAGTAAGATTTTCTTTAGAAACAAATTCCTGTTTTTTGAATTCTACTTTCTGTCTGCTATATTTTATTTGGAGGCAAGGGTAGGAGATTCTTCCCTGCATATCCCTCCATGTAAAGCAACATATCATTTTAATTCTTCATTCTATGAATGTATTACTTGAAAAATACGCCTAAATCAAATATAGATAGATTGGTTTCCATCCAACTTCAGTATCTTGTCAGTAATTTTTTCTTCTATGGAGCAAAAAGAAGTCCTTACAAAATATATTATCTAGTATACTTTTTGTATATTTGAGTTTAAATACATAAATGGGTTTTCAAAAGCAGGATACATTTATATTATTGAGAAGATATTTGTGCATCATGTTTAATATTGTTCAGTTATCTTTCTGAGAGAACAAAGAAGTTTTTCTGTTATTTGTTTTCAGGTAGAACAAAATCGCATAAAACTACTAAATGATAAAGCCGTTGCTACATCACAGCTTCAGAAAAAACTTGGTCAGCTTCTTTACCTAAATAATTTGGAGAAGGTATTATTTTTAAAAGATGCTCTTTTTTTTCATACTATATTATTATAAATTACTTCAGTTACTTCTTCCGTTTAAAATATTGGTCCTGTTAATTAATATAGCTTTTTTAAAATTGATATTTTGTTTGTGTTACTTGAGTTGAAACAGTAGCTATGTTGACAGTAGCTACACAGATCATTGAAGAAGATTATACCTATGGGAATTATAATTAACACCCATGATTTGAAATATACTACATGGTGAAAAGCAGTGTACACAGACTATTGTTAAAAGCCTTGGATAGAAGTGTTACTACATAACCTCTCAATGAAAATTTAATTATGTAACATATACATCCATTCATTGATACATAATATATATTTTTTAGTTTATTTGAAACTGAAATAAGTTTAAAAAGCTAATATCATAAGACATGGTAATAAAGGTAGAGTTAAATTATTTAGTACATTTTATAGCATTTTCTGAATTGTAATCCAAGTATTTTATCAAACATTGATGACTTGATAGGTCATTGACAAATACAATTTTTGATAATATTAATTCAAGAATTCATGGTTTTCTGTTAACAGAGTACCTATCAGAATTGGTAACTGAATAGAGATGCTTTTCTTTCAGTGCTATAACAGTGACATAACACTAAAATGCTGAAAGAAGAACCTGCCAACCTAAAAGTCTATAGCTTAGAGAAAATATCCTATAAAAAAAAATAGTGAAGTAAAGGTATTCTCAGATAAATAAAAACTAAAAAAAATATTGCCAGTAGATTCACATTACAACAAACATTAAAGAAAATTCTTTGGGTTAAAGACAAACTATCTTAAGTCTGAAGGATGGAACTATCAGGAGGAATGAAAAGCAAGGGAAAGCTTAAATATGTAATAAACATAGAATATTAACTAAAGCAACAGGGCTGTTGTGGGACATATAGAACAAATGATAGCACAAAGGAAAGAGATAAGAAGAGGTAAATTATCATAAGATTCTTACGTGCTTTAAAGAAGTGGCTAAAAAATCCCTAATATCAAACATGGCCAATTGACATAGACTGGCACACCCAACAACTACAGAATACACCTTTTTTTAGGTGTGCATGGAACATTTTACTAAAGTTAATTTAATGCTGTTTCAAAACAACTCTTAAAATTTTCAAAGATAAGAAGTATACAAAGGATATCTTATCGAACTAAGGAGAAATTCAACTAGAAATTGCTAATGGAAAGATGATTAGATAAATCCCCAAACTGGAAATTATCAACACAATTCTAGGTAATTCATGGCTCAAAGAAGTTCAACGGAAATTATTCTGAATTAATTGAAAGTGAAAATATGTGACAATACGCAGCTAAGGTATTCTTAGAGGAAAATTTCTAATTATTTATTTTAATTGATAAATAAAAAGGAAACTTACAACTCTAAATCAGAGATCTGCCAACTACCACACATAGGACAAATCCAAACAAGTACTTGTTTATGTAAGTAAAGTTTTACTGGAACACAGCCACAGTTTGCCCATCGTCTATGGCTGCATTTTACACTATAGTAGCAGTGTTGAGCAGTTGCAACACAGACCATATGGCCTACAAAGCCAAAAATATTTACAGTCCAGCCCCTTACACAAAAAATTTACCAACTCTTTCTTCAAATATATTAGAAAAGAAGTGACATCATGAGTTATGGTAGATTGTTTACAAATTGCTACAATAATGTTGTACATATATATGCCTCAAGCAGTCCCCATATTGAATCTGGACTAGTCATCTTACTTTTGACCTGTGACACAAGCAGAGACCTAAAAATTCCGTGCACATCAGGGTTCCCCTAATCTTATTGCTCTTTGGAACACTGAGACTATGTGAAGAAGCCCAGATTAACTTCCTTTAGGAGCTGAGCCCACAGTTCTCTGTTCCCTCAGACAGCTAATTTGCCAACTTCCAGAAGTGAGGATGAGGCCATCTATGACCATCCAGCACAAGCCAAACTGCCACATCCCTAAAGTACCCAGGTAGCCTATGGAGTCATAAGAATTACATGTTTATTTTAAGCCTCTGCATTCTCAGGTGATTTGTTACATATTATCTGACACAGACATCAATAATTAACAGGAAATAATTCAGCTGTTCAACTCTGTTAAATGCCTGCATACTCTCATTTTACTTAGTGGAGTTATTTTGAATCCTTAGAGGTACTGAATCTACACAATTTAGCTTTTTGTTATTGTTATTGCTTTACCATTTGGAAGCCATATTATAATTATTATAAACATTTAACTATGTGGTTTGTGAAACCACAAATGAAAACTGGTGACCTCTCTAATTTACTTTCCCTTTATGGTTTTTCTCAGTTTTATAATCTGTCCATTTTGTAACTTTTTTGAAGTTCTTATAATTTTAAGTAATTTTTGAAAAGCTATTATATTTTGATATAATTTCCAGGCATAGAGATCTCAAATCATTAATATTTCTGTTTTTCACAACATATAAGTGTCCTATATATTGGCTGCCAGGACACAATGGGTTAAAGCAACTAGAAAAAGGATGCTGAGCAACATGTAGTGTTAGTAAGGGGTTATATTATATACCTATGTGCTGCCTCTTTCTGTGTCAAGTGGATGTGCATTACAAGTGCACCTTTTCTTCACAATTTTAAGGAGGATTTATTTCAAAAATCTAAATTATATATTTTTTTAAATAATCCATATTTCTTTATAACAGAATCTAAAACTAAAATCTTGAAAATTTAGTTACATCATATTTTGCCTTTATATTCTACCATAATCACAAATATAGTAACATATCTTCAGCTGTAATAAAAAAATTGTTTTGTTTTGTGTTTGTTCACACCTTCAATAATGTTTTTGGTAAGGCCTAGGAATGATAGTGTTAGGTAATATATAAAGTATTAGATGATCTCAATTGTTAGATTATTTAAATTGCAATTGCCAGCATTTACTTCTAGAAATGAATTGAGAAGCATCTGTCAGGTAGGTTTTAAGTCTAAAAATGTGACTAATGTATTTTTTCGGATTCTTCTCTTGCATAGTCTCAAGACAAAACATCAGGAGGTGTTAATCCAGAACCTTGTCCAATCTGTGCTCGACAGCTGGGAAAACAGGTGAAATTATAATAAGTGTCACATGCATTTATAAAATACCATATGATTTTCAATGATTTCTACATGCAATCAATCAGTCTTTCTTTCATGATGACTGTGTGAAAGACAAGTATTACCTCCCATCTTAAGTTAGGGTCAGAGGCTAGATGACATATTTAAGGCTGAATATCTTTGAACAATCTTTCCTCAATGATAGGTAAAAATATTTTTAGAATGACCCCATCTTTTTCATTAAAGTTTCATGATTTCGAACATATTTCCAAACACGAAATTGTTTCCAAGTAATTTAATTTTGCTGGATTACCATAGTTATTTGGTAATTGTACAGAAACATAATACATCACAGATAAATTTACTTATGAAGGTAGTACAAAGGTTTAGTAACGTAGCTCTTACTTAACTTTGTTAATATTTTATAATCCAGGCTTTAAAGTACAAATAACATCTCTTCTATGGGAATTTAGATGTGATTTTTAGAAGGTGGCCATAGTAATTACGTGCGAATGTCTATAGACATGATGGCACCATATTAATTCTTCTCTAAGAGGTTCATATTTTTATCCTAAGTAGGATAAATCACTGTATACAATATCAGAAGGTTCATTACTTTTCAACATTCAAAGATAAGCCTGTTACCATTAACAAGTAAAAGTATCCTCTGTTGTCAAACCCCCCCCCCACACACACACACACACACTTTGGAACTGAAATTAAATATATAAATTCCATGTTCTAAGCAGAAATAATCAGGAAGAAAGGACCTTTTAGTTTTTTGAGATTTACATAGAAGGCGGATTCTCAAAGGAAACTTTTAATTATAAATCTTAATAGGATAGATATAACATTGGAAACTCAGCAACAAAGTAATACTATACAGATAGATATTGATTACTTATGACAAAAATCAGTGATAAAAATACTATGATTAAATGTGAAAAGAGGCTGAGCAAAGTGACATGCTTCTTCTATAATCCCAGCAACTCTGGGGGCAGAGGCAGGAGGATTATAAGTTCAAGGACAGCTTCAGCAATTTAGCTGCACCTCGTGTCAAAATAAATAATAAAAGGTCTAGGAATGTAGCTCAGTGTTAAAGTACCCTCAGTTCAATCCCCAGTACCAAAAAAAGGGTGGGGAGGAATATAGGGATTGGGTACAGGATAGTGGTAGAGCATGTGCCTAGCATGTGCAGGACCCTGGGTTCAATCCCCAACACCAAGAAAGAAGCAGGGAATGATAGAGAACATAACATAGAGTAGTCTTTTTTGTTTTTTAGTTTTTGATGATATTCATTCAATTGTATTATCTACAAAAATTTGTTTCCTTTTTATCTTTAACATTTTCAATTTTTAAATTCTTTCACATATATTATTTTATTCACTTCCTGTGTAAGCCAGGCCTTCTACACCTAGAAGAACATACTGGATTGCAAAACTGTTATATTTTAAACTCTGTTCATACCCACAACCTGTGGGAACTCTATCCTTTCCTCTTAGTTTCCAAGTTCTCCTCTCTGCAATTTAGGTCTATTCAACTAGAATCTATCAGAGATGGCTCATCTGTATCTGCTGATTCAGAAGGTATTGCCATTTATCTATTCTTCTGTTTCAGCCACTTCGGTCAGTATCTCATAACTCCTTGGGTGTCTCTTTGATTTCTCTGTTACTTATTTATTCTGAGCTTTCAAGAGTCACAAAAGTTCTCTCAAGTATCCTTTCTTGCCAGTGGCACTACAGGTACATAGGGTACTGGATAGTGCTGCTGTATGTCAAGCAGAAGTGGTAGTGAGATAGCTCCTTAATTTTGTTCCAGCCTCCTGAGGACTCTGACACAACCCCTTGAGAGCAGAGGTATAGCTGAAGAGCAATGGGAATAGTATCAGCCAATCAAACACAAAATAATCCCTTTCCTTTTCTATTATTGTTTTAAAAAACAGGCTTAACTTCCTCAATTTTTTCTTTGCCTCGTGTGACTCTTTTCCAAGGAGCTTTTTAGTTCTTCTATATAAAGTATGTTGGTGGGACGTACCACACATTTTCTTTCTGTGCAAATACATACATATCCATATCTTAGGAAAAAAGAACTAAGGATCCTCACATTCATACACCCTGTTTTCATTGTTATTGTTTTTCCTTGGTGAAAAAAAAAAAGTTAAATAATTTGTGTAAAATATTATAGCTTTTGGGGTTGACACCTAGACTGAATCTAATTCTATTCTACACTGCTATTGCCAAAGAGGCACATATACTCTGTGGCATTCTCCAGAGATTCAGAGATAATTATTTTATTTTCTTTAAATAGGACAAGGAATTTCTGAAAATATCTTTTTGTTTGGATCTTTTTTTTTTTAAATGTATCCAGAACCACTTTTAAAATCAATCTGAGATGCTAATCTCATTTTCTATATAAATTCTTTAACATATAAAACTATACATTTTATTAATAAATTGAAAAGGATATATTAAGTACATTGTCTCCTAACTAATATTGTTCTCCTTTCTACTATTATATCTGCTGTTAGATTGGTAAGAGTAATTTGCATTTTTTCTAAATCTGTAATGAGAGTACCAGTTTATTACAAAATAATGATAATTGACTAAGGTCAGTAGAACTAAACACTATAAAAACCTATTCCCTTGTCACTAAAAAATAATTAATTTAAAAGTACAACTTGGCTTTTATGATTTATAAAATGTTAATATTGTGGAATATTTAGGAAGCAAAATCATGAGCCACTTCTTTTGTTATATTCATAGATTGGAAGCATCTTTAATAGCATCTCACCAAGGCTTGTTGTTTGTGTTTTCTTTTTTAGTGGGCAGTACTAACTTGTGGACACTGTTTCTGTAATGAATGCATTTCTATCATTATTGAACAATACAGTGTGGGGTCCCACAGAAGCTCCATTAAATGTGCCATCTGCCGCCAGAACACATCTCACAAAGAAATCTCCTATGTCTTTACCTCCGAGCAAGCAAGCCAAGAAGAGGACATCCCTGTGAAGGTAAAGTAGTTCAAGAGCATGTGGAAGCATAGTTAGAGCAATAGAATAGGAATCAGTATCTGATCAAGGTGAGCATTAAAATCAGAGTGTGGCGAATATATAGAAACCACTGTTGTCCATAAATGTACTGCCTGAAAACTTGAGCTTTACCGCCTACATTTTTGTTGTGGAAAGAACACAACAATACTTATTCAGACATGGTTAGCAGTAGTCACACCCACTATGGCAGACAAGAATTCCAGTTCCCTATTATCTGCACTATTTCCATTCACTACATATGAGGTAGAACTCTAGTTAAATTTGAGATTTATTCAAAGAAGGCTTTTCTTCATTCTTTTACTCAACTGTGGATACCAGAAAAAAAGCATGTGCCCAACCACATTGAAGGAAAAAATAGATTTGTTATTGCTATGGGAAAGATATAGTATGTTTTTAATGAAAAACCTTTATTAGACATTTTTGTTCCTTGTTTTTTCAATTTTTTCTAACTAAACTTGGACAAAGGCCAAATCAATTTCTAAGAATATGAGCCTCAAGGATTAGTTTAGAGAATGTTGGAACTAACTCTAGAAAGAAGTTGAATCTTGTTCATTAATTTCTTCTCCTTCTGGGTTCTTGATACTCCCTTCTCACTTATTTTTAAGGATGTGTTTTGTGAGTAGTTAATTACAAATTCAGCTTTACTGCCAGGAGTTAGCCAGTTCTTAAGAGTGCTCCCTCCTATGAAAACTACAATTGAATTAAACAATTTTTAATTGCTATTTTTTTGTTTTTGTTTTTGTTGTTATTTTTTCCCCACTGCTATTTGTGTAAAACCTGAAACTATCATTAACATTGCTCTTTACTGTGTTAGAATAAACAGAACCCAGAGTTGGAATAAAATTTTTATTCCTTCATTCATTTATTCATTCCATATATATTTATTAGACACATACTACATGCCAAGCAGTGTGCTGGACCTCACAGATGCAGTATTACACGCATGAATAAAAAAGATGGTATTTCTGCTCTCATGGGTTTAACAGTTTGGCAGTAGTAGGGAAGGTTTGAGTTGGGGCAGGAAGCACTGACATTAAATTGATTATTAATATATTACAACTATGGTAAACACTGAAAAAGAAAGGCAAATCTGGCTTTTCTGTGGGAATAACTATTTAGCAGATAATAGATGATAAAGGATAAATGGATTAGCTAACATTGGAAGAGGTTGGGAGTGATCTTATGGGGAGGAAGCTCCCAAATAGAAAAAAAAGGAGGAGGACACACACACACACACACACACACACACACACACACACACACAGAGTATATGAAAAGACCTGAGACAGGAGTGACTCAAATAAACTGAAGACTGTAGTGCCAAAAACAAGAATGAGAATTTGAATGTACTAAGCAGGTCCAGGCATTGAAAGATCATTTGAAGGATTGAGAATTTTATTTCCATATAAAGAGAAATCCATTAAATGTTACAAGCAAGAAAGTATAATGATTGGATTTAGATTTTAAAGGAATTCTTGCTGAACATGGAAAATAGACTATCAGGAATAGAAAAGAACAGAGTAGAAAAAATTGGGAGACATTGGTTTACAAGGTCACAGTAGTCATATTGGTGATTTCATTGGGTTGATAGCAGTGGATATGGAGAAAAACAAGTATATTCAAGAGATATTTAAAGTGATTAGTAAAATAGAATGTTGTAGCATTGGTAAAGAAGGAAATTTCATAAGTGATCCCCCAGTTGCTCATGTGAAAAATGGGTGACTAATGTTATAGTTTCTGATAAGGTATTTGGACACATTATATTTGAGGTTTCTAATGTTGGAGCTGACGATGTTAAATTTAGAGTCACTGTCATAAATGATCTTTGAAACCTTGGGAGGGAATAAGATGGTGTAAGGAAAAAAATAAAGAGTTTCGCTCAAGTCCTATAGTCAATAACTTTTAAAGTTTGAATGGGGCATGGTGGCAAATACTGGTAATCCCAGAGGCTTGGGAGGCTGAGGCAAGAAAATTGTAAGTTCAAGGCCAGTCTCAGCAATTTTGTGAGGCTCTGAGTGATTTAGCAAGACACTTCCTATCTCAAAAAGGTCTGGGGATGTGGCTCAATGGGGAAGCATCCCTGGGTTCAATTCCCAGTACCAAAAATAAATAAATAAAATTTGAATAAAGGGATGAAAGTCTGGAAAAGGAGCCTGAGCAGGAACTAGAGACATAGGCAATCCCAGAGTGTATGCTGTCAGCAGGGGCCTCAGGAACACACTGCTTCAATAAGGAAATCAGCTGTGTCCAGTGATACTGAAAATGGATCATCTGCTTATGATATGGACTTAAAAGGCTAGGGAAGGTCATTGGTGACTTCTGAAGGAACTCTTCAATGGAAGAAATGTGGTGAGGGGCAGATGGAGAGAGATTGACGAGTAAACATGAGGTGAATAAATGGAAAGACAAAGTGCCCACTGTTTCATACATTTAGCTGGAAGAATTGTAACCAGAGATTGGAAGTACAGAAAGATATTGGTTTTGTTTGTTTTGTTAAATATTCTTCAGCATGTTTAATCTCCAGTTTAAAAAAAAAAAAGCTGAAGACAGAATAATCTGTAGTATAAATTTTTTTAAAAGATAGGGAGTGGCCAGGTGTGTGGTGGCACACGCGTATAATTCCAGTGGCTCAGGAGGCTGAGGCAGGAGGACCTTGAGTTCAAAGCCAGCCTCAGCAAAAGTGAAGCACTAATCAACTCAGTAAGACCCTGTCACTTAATAAAATATAAACTAGGGCTGGGGATGTGGCTCAGTGGTTAAGTGCCCCTGAGTTCTATCCCTGGAAACTTCCAAAAAGAAAAAAAAAGATAGGAAGTGTGTTGATATACAGAGAAAAGGCAGAGATCTCATTGAAGTCAGGTAACAGCCATAGGTTAGGCTGTTGAGTAAAAAAGCTACTAGGGTAGGAGTCCTTATCTGGGGATGGGAGAGTTAAATTAGTCAATTCAGAGTGGACAGGTATTAAGTACTCCAAATGTGATTGTGGAAGTAGGTGACCCAACCAAGGTAAAGGAAAAAAGGGGCTGGAAGATAAAGTGGTGAGACTTGGATGTTGGATGGGTTGTAAGAGTACAGTATATAATATCTATAATTCAGAGAGCTAAAGATTATAAGTTAGGCACCAGAGTTCCTCAGTGAATGAAAGGTAGTGTTCAGTAGTAAATGGTAGCAAAGATGAGAGAGAGAAAGTTTGTTGATCTTAAAGCACAGGTTCCCTGGGGCACCAACAAAAGGTTCAGAGATAGAAGGAGAAAAGGGTGTAAATGAGGGTAAATAAGCAGAGGGAACTGGAGAACAGTAAGGGAATAACAGAATGGACTAGTTTTATATTTGAATGAGAGGATTATGACCTAAGGATCATATAGTCCTATTCTTTTGAACTCCCTGGATAAGTGTATATTTTTAAGGCAAATGACACAAAAAGTTTCAGAGTGAAGAATCCAGACCAGTCCTTGGGCCTTTGGTAGTCCCTGTTTGTCCCATTCACCACACATAGAACTACTCTCCTGCCCAATCCCCTCTACCACTTTCTTCCCACTCCTATAGTTTCTCTTTTCTTTCCTTCCCCTATAGATAGTCTGTCTTAGTTCTTTGTTTCTTTTCTGTCTCTTCATCTGACTGTGGGCATCCCAGGGGCCTCAGATAGTTTTCATGGCTAAGAAGCAGCAGCTCACCTTTAGGTGGTAGAAGCTTTTGTTACAGTTCAAGGAACTAGCATGAAGCAGAACTGTGTCCGGATTCACTCAGTGAGGTTGAGGAAGTGATTGCTATATCTACCAGTAAACAGCACAGCCTCTGAACTTAGTCACTGAGCCCATCAAACCCAAACACCTGTTCACTTATGGCAGGTTTCCTAGACACCCAGAAGAGATCAGGATAGGTACGTGGATATGAGTGTTGAAATCTACTCTTGGGCTGTCTTTTCTGGATATTAGTGAACACATGAATTAATTAAAGCATCTTACTAAAAAAAAATTAGAAGATTTAGAGTTTACTAGAGTTAATAATTTCCCTCTTGTCATAGATGGATATATACTTACATTTCCTTTTTATTAATGCATCACTGAATGTTGTAATATTATGTAAACAAGTTTTATCCCTCCTCCACTTCCTCACATTGCTTCTCACCACATTTGTGTTTGCTTCTTGCTGCCTGTTCTGTCACCATTTATGTCTGCCACTTCTGCCATCTGCTGTCACCTCCTCTGACTTCTGTCACATTTCTGCCCTACTGTCTGTCACTTTCTCATTGAAGCATCTGCTTATTATATTTTCAGACTTTGCCTCACTCTTCTGACTCTGAAACTTCTTTATTAAATGGTCATCACACCTAACTTGAAGTTGAGGAAGAAGTGATCATATATGTAAAATAAATATTAATCTATATAAATAATTAAGGCATTATTTTCACATTTTAGAACTATGGGTTCAAACTCTTTCTAAACCTAAGTAAGGGTGTTTTTTCTTTATACTGTTGTTAATTATCATGTTCCTATAATTCAATAAACAACACTAAGAAGTAATTTTTTATTTCATTAAAGTTTTTGTTTTATTTGAAATGTTCATTTCACTGTAAGTATTTCTGTCAATATGATATCACACATAGTGCATAATCATATAGTTGACGTCAGATAGAAGATATTTGGAGACTATAAAAACAGTATTAGGGCTGGAGTCATAGCTCAGTGGTAAAGTGCTTGCCTAGCATGTGTGAGGCACTGGGTTCAATTCTCCGCACCACATATAAATAAATAAATTAAATAAAGGTCCATTGACAACTAAAAAAAAAAATAAAATATTAAGTAGTATTCCACTTTTTTTCCTAATGGTATTTTTGGAAATTAGAGATTTCACAATGTAAGGAATTTTTATTGATTGGCCAGAAATAAAATGAATATTGCGATCAAAAATGTCTCTTTGGTGGGGCTGGGGTTGTGGCTCAGAGGTAGAGTGCTCACCTTGCGTGCGTGAGGCACTGCGTTTGATCCTTAGCACCACGTAAAAATAAAATAAAGATATTGTGTCCACCTATAACTAAAAAATAAATGTTTAAAAAAATGTCCCTTTGGTGAATACACTTAACTTAAAGAACCTATCTTTCCTAACCAACAGTATGACAATATTCCCTAAGTGACCTTTGGAACCTACTGGGCATTTCACAAAGTAAACAAAATTCCCCTTGCAAGTTCTGACAACTGCCAGGCATTTTGGATGGTGAAGTAGGTCTCTTGGCAGAACATATGCCCCACGTGGCATGTTCCCTGTGTCCTGTGTTTGGCTAGGTTTCATACAAATCATTTTGCCAATGAAAAACCCTGACTCCATAATGGATAAGATTCTTAGGGCATAAGAAGTTTCATTCAGGAGAAAATAGATATAGCCACAGAAAAAAAAGCACCCTTCCTCCCAACACACACCTCCACCACACATATGCACAATTACTTTATCTTCTTAAACTTTATTATAGAGTATAATAATCAACCAGCTTGCTTTAAAGAGTTTTTTCAGGCCCCACTTTGATAAATTTTGACTCATTACACATAGAATATGATCCAGGAATATGATTTTAACAAGAAATCTGTTGAAAAGAGATATCTTATAGAATCTATTTGCAGAGAAAATATTGTATATACATTCAAACTCTCAGAAAAGCCTAGCAATACTTTGTATAGTATTCCACTATGTGTAGAATTCTATTCCATTTTTTTTTAATGAGTGCTTTTTCAGTTAACTCATGACATCTGTATCATACTTCTTTTAATATAATTAGACATCTAGGTAGAAAATATTATGAAATCTTACTGAGTTTAGATATAAAATAATTCAGCAAAAATAATCCCTAAATAATTTTATTTAAATCAACTGTATACATAAACATTAACTGGTAAATTTAGAATGCAATTCTGTGTTTCTCTTAGAGTACATCATGACTAAATAAGTTTGCAGGAAAACAATTGCTATTCACTGGCCAACTTAACCACTTGAAATGCTGAACTGTTGGTAAGTCTCAGGTTGAAATTGGTCATAGCTTGCAGTAATTTAAACACACAGTAAAGACTTTCAAGACATAACCTATAAAGTATCTTTGTGAAAATTTTAATTGTTTAGTGTAAACTTCTTTATAACGTGGAAACATTGGAGACTTTGTTTTATTTACTGCTATATCCTAAGTACAGGACAATTTCAGGCATATAATGGGCTCTAAGTATTTGGATAGATGCTGAATGGATAAACAATTCAACAGTATTTACATATAAATTCCTAAGAGCATTTGAATCCAAATTAAATTTTTAACTTTTTGCTAACTCATCTCTGAATAATTCTGCAAAATGTTTAAAAGAATACTGTTTTTGTTACCTAGTGCGCTTGTAAGATTTCCCACAGCCTAGGTGGAGTTTCCATTTTGTTTCATTCACGTAACTTGTGACTAGATAATGGATACAGAACCCAGCAATTGCCCCAGGCATGTTCTTGAAAAGTATTGCTATTCTGTGGAACCAATCAGACAAACCTCATAACTCCTCTAAATTGTATGTGCCAATACAGCATGAGTCTTTAGCATGAACAAATGAAGACAGAAATAAAACAATGTTGACTGGTCTTACTTAGCTAAAACTACTATGGAATATACAGGTTCTTTGAAGGAGTTAGTTTTATTTCAAAAAGAAAAGTTTAGAATGAAAGCCAGAAAAATATCAAAATAGGAACTCTCTATTCTGAACAATAATAGTAACATTCAAGCTATTTGCAAATTAAAAACCACTAAGGAAAACTAAAGAAAAATCTATTACCTTTCACCAAATACAATCCCATGGTGCTCATATTACGTATTAGAAAATGTGATTCTCTTTATTGAGGAGAGGGGGCAGGAGGAAAGTTGTGTGAATCTGTCTCATTAAAATGATGTTTCTCAGTTTCATGAAATCTTCAAAGTCTCTAGTCTCCAGACCTTTGATTCTTGTAATATGTTTAAAAGATTGCATAAGTTGTTCCAACTAGTAACTGGAAGGTTATTATCTGTGCTGTGTTTCAGATATGATTGCCCCACCTCTGACAAAGCTGAAACTCCTCATCTGTGGCAGGTTGTACAGATTAGGCATGCACTTGACCGTAGTGCAGTAACAGGCATTGCAAGTACAATAGCATGCAGCACTGGGTGATGATATGCTTTGCAGGAGTGGTTCACTTGCAATAACATCCTGATGGTATCCTTGAAGTTTAAGTTAAAAGTGCCAGAATTACAGTCCTCCCTTTCATCTCCCTTATTTAACTGTAAGAAATAAAAATAGAGGAAAACGTTGATATTTATTTTTTAGTAGAAATAATCTCACCAAAAAGAAAAAATAAATTACTTCGGAATAATACAGAATGTCAAGCCATGGAAAATAATGCTCTCTAATTTCCCTTTCTTACCTTACCACTGTGAACAATTTCAGTTTTGAATTCTAGGGACTATTTATATCACTTTTAGTGATTTATGTAAATTTTTTCTTGAAAATATTAACTTTAGGCATGATCTAGACTCTTCACTTTAAAATATGAAGAAATTAATATATCTGTTTATTCAATCCTTCTCTAAACTATATCCTAATTTTTATAGTCACTTTTATATTACAATGTGTATAAATATTCATACTTTAACTACAGATGTGTTTTCCATATGGAAAAAAATTGGTAAGCAGTGTGTACAATATTACTGTACAAATACTATTTATAATAGAACCAAGTAAAATGATAGAAATCATGCAGAAAATAATGTAATCTAAATCTTACATTATTTAAACTTTGCCTTTCGAAGAAGAATCTCATTGTAACTTCTCATTATTTTTCTAATAAGCTTTCTTCATTTCTCTGTTGACTTTATTTGGCACTGTTACCCATGAAATTTTCTGATTCCCTTTTTCATTATGCTCTACTGAGAAATTTACCATAATGTATATGTGAATGACAAATTTTCAAGTTCTTAACAATTCTGAAAATGAATTCATTTGGCTTTACAGTGCTAAGTGACTGACAGTCCTCCTACTGTAAGACTTCACTAGGAGTACTTCATGTATATAGTGTGTTTATTTCATATATAGGAAATATAAATCTATGGATACATAATGTATATAAAATCTCCAAAGATGTGGCTTGACTGTTAACATAAAGTAGTCTCTAAGCATTAATATTCTTCCATTTGATAAAAAAAAATAGACTAAGTACATTCATCATCTCCATTATGTTCACTTTTCTTAATGCTCTTCAGGATTCAGCAGTCACTTTAGTCCTTAATTCTACAAATAGAACTTAGCAAGACCATGGGAATCCACAGCAACTGCACAGAAAAAGGAGTGACAGAGAGATGTGAACAGATTAGGTAAATAGAAAAAAATAGAAGGTGACATAGGAAGAAGGAGGACTATACTGGTGATAGACAAAGAAATATATTGGCAACAAGTTCTTGATTCAGGGTTATAGATTGGCATGGCTTGCTTCAAATTGTGCCCTGATACTCACTTTTATTGTAAAAGTCATTAAAGAAAAATACAAAGTTTTCCTATCACAGAGTACAGTTTCTCTGTTATATAAGTCAAATGCGAGTAGCATTTGACTTATGCTGCAGCTGGGAGACCTATCTGTCCTCTTTCCTTTCTTCTCTTAACTAAGGGATCTCAGCAGATAGGACATGGATGTGAAGGAAATAGATAGTGTATCTTTCTACACTATACTGAATTATTTTTAATAGTATTTGTTCCCTCTCTTTTTCTTCTGTAATGAGACTTCAGGGAATGAAATGCACCACCTTACTCTAATATTGCATTGCTAAATAGTGTTATCCTGAAGGGGAGAAAATAATCAAATTCTAAATCATATTGTTTTTGATTGCTTTATTACTAGAATTATTTCACTCTGCTAAATATAAGGCAAAGAAATAAAACTGAATTTTCCTATAACACATATAACTCTTGAAACTCAAGAGTAGAGATTCTCAGAATTTTGCAGCTGGATCCTGCAGCTGCACACCCAGCACACTTTTCCAATCAGATTTAATTCTGTGATGAAATTAAGTTGACCTTTAGTGGTAATCGTCTCTCCCGTGTTTTAAGTGCCTTAACTTGCTACCCCCAAGTCTAGAGTTTTTAACTTTGTACCTTATTTTCCAGAAAGTTAAAGACTACAGTTCACTTCTTCATTGTTGAATTTTTTAATGTTTTGGATGCTGGATTTATCTCTTGATTGGGAAAACAGTAGAAATAACAGCCTTGAGCTGAGTGGTTGTGCTTTGTCATCCAGTTCTATAGTTGACCTTAGTGTACCAGAGAGAAAAACGACAGAGTCAACTAAAGGCAGAGAACGGATGTTATATCTTCTTTCAGAGCTAGGCCTTGGCCATTGATGTTTCAGAAACATGAAAAAGAACCAAGAGTTGAATAAAGTTAGGGTTGTTGTGTATATACCTGGGAAAACTGAAGAGACTGATGACAAAGTGTTGGAATGAGGGAAGAGCTTCAGAAGAGGACAGAGTTACTTATAATTAAATGCAGTTTTATCAGCCTAGTATGTTAAAAACTGATTTAGCAGTTTCATGGGATTTTTATTCCCATGCTCACTACTCTCTAATACATATCATTCCAGATATGTATATACTTTGCACCTGTATATTTACTGCTATTTCTAAAAAAATAGGCTCAGTTGGACTGAGGCTGCCAATTTACCTGTCTTGATAATATTCAAACTCTCTTAACACCTTCCATGTTTATTCATCTTACACTCTCTTTGTCCATCCAGCTTATCTATATATCATCCCACTTTTTCCTATTTTTAACAGAACAAAATAATCTGTAGCAGTGACCACATTTAATAATCTCTCTTTTTTTTTTTAAAGTGTTTCAACTTATTTAATATAATTAGAGGACAGTGATAAGTGAATTCTGGCAGCCAAAATAGAAAGCCTTAGGGCTTTCTTTCTATAATCTCTGAAACTGGAAGATTTGAGTCCAAGTTCATTTACATATTTGAGATGGAAATATTAAAAAGAGCAGTAGAATGTGTATATTATTCATTGAGACAGTGTAATAAAGCATCCATTTAAATTGCTTTCAGGTCAAAGCAGTATAATCATCCTTTTTGGGTTTTCCTCATATTCTATAACAAGCAGTAGACTATATGTATTTGCAAATAAGAAAGTTATCTTTTCATCATTATATATGTAGTGCCTAATGTAGTTATTTTCTTAATTGACAAGTGAAAACATGTATTTATGGTATACAATGATGTTTTGATATATGTTGACATTTTGGAATGATTAAGTTAAGCTTATTACATATCTTATTACCTCCCATACTTTTGTTTTGTAGTGAGAACACTTAAAATCTACCCTCTTAGCAGTTTTCAAGAATGCATTGTTACTTACTTTAGTCACTGTGTTGTGCACAGAACAGATTCTTTCTGCTTAAAATCCTTATATTTTTTACCTAACATTTTCCCAATGATTCCCACACTTCCTGGTTCATCCACATTGATGTGAATGACAGGATTACCTTCTTTATTAAGGCTAAATAGTATTCCACTCTGTATAGATTTCACATTTTTCTTTACATCGGTTGATGAACATTTAAGTTGATTTCATTTCTTGGCTATTCTGAATAATACTGCAGTATTGTGAATAACACTGCAGTGAACATGATTTCATTTCCTTTGAATATATACCCAGAAGTGGAATTTCTGGATCACATAGTAGTTCTGTTTTTAATTTTTTTTTTCCAGTGACATTCATCTCTCTTTCTTTTAATGGCTGTACTAATTTACATTCTCACCAATATTGTATAAGGGTCTTTTTTTCTCTACATTCTCACCCACACTGGTTGTCTCTTGTTTTATTGATAATAGCCATCCTTGACAGATGAGGTGATATTCATTCTGATTTTAACTTACATTTCACTGATGGTTAGTGTTAGCCCCTTTCATGTACCTGCTGCCCATTTGTATGTCTTCTTTTTAAAAATGTCTTTTAAGTTTCTTGGCTCTTTTTTAAATTGTATTCTTTCTTGATATTGAGTTGTTTGAGTTCCTTATATATTTTGGATATTAGCCTCTTATCAGGTATATAGTTAGCAAACATTTTCTCCCATTTCCCAGATTGTCTCATTACCCTGTTAATTTATTTTCTTTAGTGTACAGAATCTTTTTCATGTAATGAAATCCCATCAATCTATTTTTGTTTTGTTGCCTGTGCTCTTTTCAAATCATATCCAAAACAACTTTGCTGTGTTAACTTTTGCCCTGCAATTTTTTTCTAGTAGCTTTGCAGTTTCAGATCTTACATTTAAGTTGTTTAATCCATTCTGAGCTGATTCTTGAGTATGGGGTGAGATAAAGGCCCATTCTTTTGCATGTGGATAAGGAATTTTCCCAGTACCATAAGTGAACAGATTTGTCCTTTTTTCCATTTTTTATTCATGTTACCTTTGTTAAAGATCAATTGACTATGTGTGTATGGGTTTATTTCTGGGCTTTCGTATTCCGTTGGTCGCTGTGACTATTTTTTAATGTCAGTACCTTACTGTTTTGATTACTGTAGCTTTGTAATGTGTTTTAAAATGAGGGAATGTGATGCCTCTAGCTTTGTTCTTTTTACCCATGATTGTGTTGGCTGTTCAGGTCTTTTGTGGTTTCATTATTGTTTCAGTTTTCAGTGTACAGTCTTTCACCTCCTTGGTAAAAATTTATTCCTAAATATTTTAATTTTTGTGATATTATAAATGAGATTTTCTTCAGGTAGTTTATTGTTAACTACTGACTTTTGTGTTGCTTTTGTATCTTGCAACATTACTGAATTAATTTGTCAGTTCTTCCAGTTTTTATAGTAGAGTCTTTAGGGTTTTCTATGTGTAAAATTGCTTTACTAGCAAAGGTAGATAGTTTTACTTTATCCTTCCTATTAAGATGTCATTTATTTCTTTCTCTTACCTCACTGTCACTGTTTTAGTCCGCTTTTTCACCGCTGTGACCAAAAGACCTGATGAGAACAATTTTAGAGGAAGAAATTTTTATTTGGTGCTCACAGTCCCAGAGGTTCCAGTCCATAGATAGCCAGCTACGTACATTGCTCTGTGCCCAAGATGAGGCAGAACATAAGGGCAGAAGGGCAGGGTGGAGGAAAACAGTTCAAGACATGGCAATCAGGAAGCAGAGAAAGGGCCTCACACACCAGGAACATAATATATATCCCAGAGGCATGCCCCCAATGACCCACCTCCTCTAGCCACCCTTACCTGCCTACAGTTACTATCTAGTTAATCCCTATCAGCAGATTAATGGACCAAATTAGTTCAAAGCTCTCATAACCCAATCATTTTTGCCTTTAGATTTTCTTGCATTTTCTAACACATGAGTTTTTGGGGGACACCTCATATCTAAACTATAACACTAACCCAATTGCCCTCCCTAGGGCTTCTAGTATTATGTTGAAAGAAATTATAAGAATGTGCATCCTTGTCTTGTTCTTGATCTTAAAGAAAATATTTTCAATTTTTCAACATTGAATGTGATGTTGGCTGTGGTCTTATCTTATATGGCCTGTATAATCTGTTGGGAGTTTTTGTCATTAAAGGGCATTAAGTTTTGTCACACGCTTTTCCTGCATCTCTTGAGGTGATCACATGCTTTTAATTCTTCACTCTGTTAATATGGTATATTATATTTGTTGATTTGTGTTGTGTTGAATCATCACCGGATACCAGGGATAAATCCCACCTGATCATAGTGAATGATCTTTTTAGTGATCCTTTTAATGTTTTTGTTGAATGAATTAACTATTTCAATAATCAAACAAACTTTCTTGAAATTTTTAAGACAGGCCTTGTGATGGGGGAATGGGTGTGAATATAGAAAAAAGTCTGCCCTGTTTGTCCACTTTCATTGACAATGCTTTTAGACCAAACATTGTCCTTTCAATATTGGTTATAGATAAGAATTTATGATTCTAAAGATTAGAAATAAAAACCCACAAGTTTGATGACTTTGTTGACCTCTCCTATAGCTGCTGATAGGTGGAAAAAAGTCAGCATTGATAAATGTGGGTGAGATGGTTACTACCCCTCCAATTGTTGGCCTCTTTTAATACTAGTTCCACAGCTTTCATTAAAAATATCTAACAAAATCCACCATAGAGTCTGCTTTGTGTTAAGTCAAATGGTTTTCTTTCATGAATGCTCTTGTCAGTCTCTACAGCTTTTATGAGTGGGAAAGCTAGAGACTGATTGTAAGATTTGATTTGCATATTGTTTAAAAAATGAAAAATATGTTAGAAGTTTTAAATTGTACTCTGATCCCCTTTTATTATATTTTGTTTTTAGATTTGTTTTACTTAATATATTTGGAATTGAAAAATATAAATATTAGGGGGTTTTGCATTAAATGAACTGATTGTATTTCACTTCTTCTGTGTAGCTCTGTGCCAAGCAGAACTTTTTAATTTCTAAGCTTCCTTATTGTTCTTCTTTTGTAATAGGAAGTAACTAGCCTGGGCCCAAGTAGTTCACAACTATTGCACTTGGAAGGGATTACTGAGAGCTACCACTGAACCCAGTAAACTTACATAAAAAAGAGAATATATTAGTCTTTTCCTACCTACATGGATTTAACACACCAGTTTGGAATGTTGCTTATAAAAATTATTCTGTTTTTTTTTTTAACTTTTAATAAGAAACAGCTTAATAGATGGAAAGGTTCATAGTTATCCTTGTATATCACTTGAAGTATTTTTAAAAAGAGACATTGCAAGGAATGGTTCTGCCTAAACTCCTAAATGATCACTTTTACGTTAATTTTCTGTTTTTTTCTTGGTTCTTATTTGAGATAACTGTTAGACTGAAGTAGGACCTTTATAATATATTTTTAACCTTGCAAATATAATTGCAAGTCTTAATTGTGATTTTAGCATGAGGATTTTAAAACTTTTTCCATGATTCTATCTTGCCACTTTAAATTAGTAGAACTTTTAACCTTTATATATATATATTTTTTTAAATATTTTTAAGTATACATATTACTATATATATTGTACTATACATATTACATACATATATATGTATGTATGTACACACACATATATATACATATATACTTTTTTTTTTAACCTTTGAGTATTTCTCCATGTGAAAACATATTGAGGCCGGGCTCAGTGGCACCCACCTTTAATCTCAGCAGCTCAGAAGGCAGGAGGATCGTGAGTTCAAAAAGCCAGCCTCAGCAAAAGTGAGGCACTCAGCAACTCAGTGAGACCCTGTCTCTAAATAAAATATAAAATAGGGCTGGGGATGTGACTCGGTGGCCAAGTGCCCCTGAGTTCAATCCCCAGTACTCAAAACATTGAGGGTATTGAGAGGGCTAATGTTGCCATGGAAATATATTTGCTTCTTTTTGGTTACATCTACTCCCTATGGTATAATCTAGGTTATAGTCCTCATATTATGATCTCAGAAAGAAAAATTACTGAGTGTTTACTCTTTGTTAGGTGTTAGGCTGAAAACTATGTGCATTTTTTAATGGAATTGTCACAATCAGTTTTGGAAATAGATAAAATTATCATCCTTGTTTGACAGATAAAGAAAAGAAGGTTTAAGAAGGTTAGAACCTATATAGCTAGTAATTTGAAACTTAGATTTGTCTCATTTGAAACCCCATGCCTTTAATCTTTGTCATACTCCAGGAGGAAAACTTTCTCAGGACTACAGAAACGCTTGCTGTAGTTTCATCATTTTCTTATTTGTCTACTTTTAATCATTTTTTTCTCATTTTAATTTTCTTATGGTGGAATGGTTATGAAAGATGCAAAAACAGCACTTTTAGATGGTTAGATTTGTATGAATTTGTTTCAGTTTAAGTGAACATAATTTGTACTTCTCTTTTTATGTTTGTTTATGCCACTGCAAGAAAATATTCTTCCTTTGTTGGCTCCTTCCCTGTTTGCTTGCATTGGAATTTTGATTTGTTGTGTTTGTAACATTTCTAATCCCATAATATATTGAATAAGAGATTTACGTGAAGAACATTTTTTTTAATGCAGGCTTTTTAAAAAAATATTTATTTATTTGCTTTAGTTGTACACAATGCAATGCATTTATGTTTACGTGGTGCTGAGGATCAAACCAGGGCCGCACACGTGCTAGGCGAGCGCTCTACCACTGAGCCACAACCCCAGCCCACCATGAAGAACAGTTTTGAATATAAATTGTTTATCTAATGTGGCAAAATTTTATAACTCTAAAACCAAGTTGCTTAACTAAAAAATCTTACTAAAAAATCTTTAGTATCATATCACTGCATGACTTTCTGGTGTGCCTTTATATTCAGTTCTCTCTGGATGTAAATTCCATGACTTCTACAATCTGAAACTAAAGAAAATTTCCAACAAACACAAAATAAGAAATTGTAAACTTATGTACCTGTTTTGGTTTTGATACATATATAGTTTTGAAAATAAATAGTATTTTATATGCTTTTCCTTTCTGTTCTTAACTAGATTTTATGTGATGTTGATATGTTTTCTTATTTTTATTCAAAGGGTAGCCATTCTACAAAAGTGGAAGCTGTGGTCAGAACTCTGATGAAAATACAGCTTAGAGACCCTGGGGCTAAAGCACTTGTTTTCTCCACGGTATAATCAGCATTTTCACCCTCAATATTAACTCAGACTGGGTTTCTGTCTCTTATCCATTTATATCTGAAAACTAATGTCTAATGTCTAATATAATTTAGTTAAGATTTAAATTTACTATTAGACTTTTTTTCCCATATCCTTAAGATAGAATTGTTTCTAGAGAAATCTGATGCTTCTTCACAGTGCAATTCCTATAATAACATTTTATGATTTTACATTAATTTCGTTTGGAGATTTTCTTATTTGAGCATTTTAAAAATTGAAACCCATAACCTTGAAAATCTTATTTCACAAATTGGTTAAGAGAAAGCAAATTAAAGTAATATATAAAGTACTGAATAAAAATTCTAGTTTTTATTTTTGGGAAATTTTCATTTTGGGGAAATAAGTAATTATATCCATTAGATAGTCCATATTTATTTTCTTTTATTTATCTTAATTAATTTTTAAAGACACTTATGTTATTTATCCTTTCAGCCAGTATTTTATACAAAAAATGTGTTTATACATATTTGTATGTGCATATATACATAAAATATAATTTCATGATAGAACTAGATAATGTTAATAGTAGTGCACTTGAAGGTTTTGTTTTTGATTACTTTGAGCTATAGAAGTTACTGTGCTTTAATCCCCTCTCAGATCCTCTTTGAAACCTCTGTGTAAATACCGATTTTCTTGTGTTTTATGTGTTCCAGTGGCAAGATGTATTAGATATTATTTCAAAAGCTCTCACTGACAACAACATGGAGTTTGCACAAATCAGTCGTGTTAAGACATTTCAGTATGTCAAGGTGTTACTCCTGCTTTTTAAAAGTATATTCGGTTGCAAACTGAAACTGCTATTAAATTACTAACATTTATTGTCACATATTGTATAAGTCTCATAAGCAGTTTTGAGGTTTTGATCAATTATGAAATTAGAATTTTAAAGCAAAATAGAGAAACTAAAGGTATTTTCTGTCTCTTCACTGTCTATTCAGTTATATAATCCTCAAAGGATCTTTGTATAGATTTTTTTACTTGAGGTCCTTTTCTTTAATATGGGAAAAGATTGCCTATGATATACCTTTTGAATGGGGCCCTATGCCATGGGGTTAATTTTTTGCAGATTCTATATCAGGCAACACTACATATGGTTAAAATTGTCCTGATATCACACTTAGCACAGTGACATACCCCAAGATACAAATATAAACAAAACCAAACGAAAATTTATTAGATTCATGCCTCTATTTCACACTCATTCTAGCATATTTTATCTTTCCTTCTTTTTCCTCTAAACTCATACAGTTTAATTTACATACATTGCATGCCTTATCTTGTGACTCTACTGTATTTTGTAAAGAACAAGAAAGGTTACATGATTCTTTTCCTTATAATTAGATAAGCAACAAGTTTCTATTTTCTAAAATTGGTGATTTTACATTGAAATATCTTAGTTCTTAAATGTCACAGTGACCTAATGGATACCATTAGCATCTTTAACTTGAGCTATAACATACTTCTCTTTATTTTACCTGATCCAGCTAAAATTGAAATGTACCTTTCTTTTTTAGGAGAACCTTTCAGCATTTAAACGTGATCCCCAAATCAATATTTTGCTGCTGCCGCTGCATACAGGTTCTAATGGATTAACTATCATTGAAGCAACTCATGTTCTTTTGGTGGAGCCCATATTGAACCCTGCCCATGAGCTTCAGGCCATAGGGAGGGTGCACCGAATTGGACAGACAAAGTAAGGACTAAAATTGGTTTCAATCACTTTGCCTCAGGTTTCAGATACCAGAGCAGCATTTAGATTCTTCATTTATGTGTATCATAGCTTAATCATTTTTAATAACAGATTGAGTATCCCTTATCTGAAAATGTATGATACCACAAGTATTTCATATTTTTTTTTAAATTTAGGAATATTTGCATATACATAATGAGATTTCTTGGGGATGGAACCTAAGTCTAAACATGAAATTTATTTGTATTTCACCTCATATACATAGCATAAAGGTAATTTTATACACTATATATACTATGCCTGGGTTTTAACTAAAACCCATCACTGAGGTCAGGTGTAGACATTTACACTTGAAGCATCATGTCTGTGTAAAAAGTTTTGGATTTTCAGATTAGGAATGCTCAGCCTCTATTTCCTTATTAAATTATTAAGCATTACTGTGTGACCAAAGGGTATGAAATTTCCAGCCATTCCTCCTTCAAGCAATGACCCCTGAATTCTAGATTTCTGTCTTCCCTCTGACAAAAACCTGGTCATTTCATTTAAAAAGCTTATTAGGCATATATACAACAGCTGCAGTGTTGAAGGTAGCCATCTTGACTTTGAGAAGAATTGATCTTTGATTGTCTAAATTAGCCTGTGTTTAGAAGACACAACTCATGCATGACTGAAAACAGATGGCTCCTTTTTAAATTCTTACCCTGAGACAAGACATCACCTAGTTCAACTCGAAGAGATAATTAGATTTAGTTTCAAACCCAAAACAAATCTAATAGGAAATATCATGTGGTTGGTACGTATTAACCTCTTTTCAAATATCAGAATGAATGTTCATTTGATAAGGCCTCCTAGATAAACTTCTGGATATTACATGTCTTGAATGTTTAAAAAAATACACATCTTTACCAAGAACTCATTAAATAAGTATCTCCTGAGTAACTAATGTATCGTATCAGTCATTATGCTAAATACTGAGGATCCAAATTGATTAAGACATAATCTGTTCCCCAGTGGGAACATGCAGAGAAGGTCACTCTGTAGTACTGAAACAAACTGTTTAAAGTCAGATGAACAAAAGAAGGCTATGGTCCTTTGTGCCCTGGAAAGTAAAGGAAGATTGATTGGGTTGAGTCTGAAAGGAATTATTGTTTCACAATTGGGCTAGAAAAGAGTATTCACCCAGCCAAAGAGAGTAGCATATGCAAAAACAGGTGATAAACAACATATTTCTAGGGACTGTAAGGAGTTCAGAATTGCTGAAGTATAAAGTATGAAAAAAGGAGTGGCAGGAGACAAGGTATTCATGTCAGACTTGGAAATATGGAATGCTTAGTAAGCTGTAGCCGGGAGAACAAATAAATTTAATTTTAAGTGGGAAAGAGACATGTTCATCAAACTCTTAACTACGTATGACAAAGTAATGTACCTGTAATACAAGCTTGTTCTACAGTACTACCAACTGTCATTTTAAAATGCAGTTATGTCTTAATTTGTATTTTGTTGGCTTTGTATTGTATTTTTAAATCGACTACTTGTGCTATCAGTGTTTTTATAAATGATAGACTGGACTAATTTCAGATTTAAAACCATAAGTCTAAAAAGGACATTTGTCACTGCCCAACAATCTTACCATGCTACTATAGTAAGCAGATTTTTCCACTTCCTGAAAAGTCTGTCTTCGGTCTTCTATAACTTCCTCCTCCATGCTGATGATGATCTTATGGGAGAAACAGATTGAATCAGATTAGAAGTTCCTCATCAACTTGACCATTCTGCCTGCATCAATCCCCCACATACTTCATTCAGTAGACTTTATATTTTTTATTTTTTGGTAGTGGGACTTGAATCCATGGCACTTTACCATTTAGATACAGCCTCCTAAGACGCTGGGATTACAATAATGCACCACCACACCCAGCCATTCAGTAGATTTTTATTAAGCACTTTCTATTTGCCAAGCACTGTTCTAGCACTTAAGATGCCCTAATGAAACTTATATTATAGTTATAAAGGGTTAGGAGTTGGTTGAGAGACAACTGATAAACAATAAGCATATTCTGTTAGGACTGTGTTAGGACTGAGAAAAGTAGAGCAAGGTAAGGAAGATTAAGTGCCTCATTAGAAGGTAACATCTGAGTAAAGACTCAAAAGAATGGGAAAGTTCATCATGCAGATATTTTTAGGAAGAATGTTCAGGCAGAAAGCACACTCTGTGAAGACTGTGTCAGGAGTGTGCTTTATATGCTCCTTTAGCAAGGAGCCGGAGTTGCTAAAGTAGAATGAGCCAGGCAGAGAGAAGTAGGAGATGAAGTCAGAAGGCTTGTGGGGAGGAGAATTATTAGGCCCAGGAGATCACTATAAGGACCTTACTTTTACCCTTTTTAAGATAGAGAGCCATTGGATGGCTTTGAACAGAAGAGTGACATGATCTAACGTAAGATTTGAAAGAATCATTCTGAGTGCTGTATTCAGACCAGGGGAGAAGTGGGGAAGGCAGTGGAGATCATTGCAGTAATCCTAGTGACAGTCAAAGTTGACCTGACCATGGTGGCAGCAGTGCACATGGCAAAAAGTGGTCAGGTTTGGTTATATTTTGAAAGTAGAACTGATGGTATTTGTGGACATGCTATAGGTGAGAAAGTGAAGTGTAACACCATGGACTTTGGCCTAGACAATCAGAAAGATGAAAGACCTTCTGTTAAGCTTGGGAAAACTATTGGGGTAGAGCAGGTTTGATGGGGGAAGAACAGAAGTTTACTTTAGATTTAAGTTTGAGATGTTTATTAAACATCCAAGTGGAGATTTCTGTTCTGTTCTTGGATATACAGATCCAGAATTTGAAAGAGAAGTCTGGACTAAAGATACATATTTGGAAATCAACAGTATATAGTGGTATTTTTAAGTCATGAGACTGATTATTAGTACCTAGGGAGTGAGCATAAATAGAGAAGAGGACCAAGAACTTTGGCAAACCAAAGTTAAAAGGCTCTGTAGAAGGAAAGAGACCAGCAGAGGCAACAGATAAAGATCAAACCAAGGAAAAGAACAAGATCAGTTCTCATGGGTTATCAAAATGTCAGGTAAGGTAAGGAATCTTGTCATTGGGGTTTGATCATTAGTTTTAGCAACATGGAGATCAAAAGTTTCAGTGTGGTAGTAGTGGTGACTGCCTATAAGGAAGAATGAGATTTTTGTGTCATTTTTATTTGACAAGCACTTGTATAACTTCACATGGTCACACAGCTTGGAAAAAATGGTGGCAGATATAGGCACCTGAAGATCATGCTTTAACCACAACTAATTGCTGCTTCTGTGTAGCTTGTAGGACTATGATTTTGAAGAATTTTGCTACAGTGAAGAGCAAAGAAAAGGAAAGAATGAAAACAAGGGATTTTTTTTTTTTCTTTTCCTTTTGAATGAGAGAAATAATAGAATGATTTTACTAGGGACAGAAAAACTAGGGAAGCAAGAAACAGGAGAGAATGTTGGATCAATGTCCCTAAGTAGACAAGAGGATAACAGGAGAAAACACTGAAGGGTGGGCAAGGGTTTTACATAGAAGCGTGGATTGGTCATCTCTAACAATAGGCAGGAAGGTGCAGGGTATGCCTGTCCTTTAATTATAGGGGAAGTGTCCCTTTTCTTTCAAAAGCCAGGCCCTCATTCTGGATCCCATCCCTTGTCATATTCTTAAGGATTTTTTTTCTTATATCACCACCTAAATATGTCATAATATTATTGATCTTTAAAAATAAAAAAACTGACTCTCCTCTACATTCCACCTCTACCTCCACCTCCTTAATCTCCCATTTTCTTTCACCCTATTTAACTTTTTGTCTCTAATATCACTGAAATGAGGTTCTACTTCTTGCTCTGTATATATACTCCCTAGATGAATTCTTCCAGTCCTGGGGCTTTAAGTAGCATTTTTTTGTAGGTGAATGACTTTCAATCTTACATTCTTCAACTCAGAAATGCCCCTTTAACTTGTGGTTCACCTTTACACATCTAGTTCTCAGTACATGTACCTATGTACTCTATACCTCCCCTAGGATCCCTGTCTGATAGGTGTCTCAAGATTAACATGGGCAAAACAAACTGCACTCCCATCCACCAGCCTTCCTCCTCTTCTAACATGGTACTTACTATAATCTAGTTATTTGGACAAAAATATCTAGGTCTCTTATATATTTTCTCTCTCTTCACATTTTACATCCAAATTATGATTTAAGTCTTCTCAACTCTACCTTCAAAGGATATTCCAAGGCTGTTGACTACTTGCTATCTCCACTGATAAAACCGTAGTCCAACTGGCTTCTCTGCCTCCATAGCATCCAGAGGGATTTCTAAAGCACAGTCTAATGTAAATCAAAGTATACATTGAAACCCCTGAGCACTTCCCATCATACCCACAATACAATCTAGTTTCTGGTAATATCTGGCAAGACCCAGTATGCTCTGGCCTCTTACCTGCCTCTCCAACCTCATTTTCACCTCTGCCCCTCATTTATAACATATTTCAGCTATGCTAGGCTTCTGTTGGCCCCTTGAGTATTTTAAGATTTTTCCAAACATTCTCTTCCCTAGGACTATGCATGTATATGTCATTTCTTCTATTCTCTTCCTGTTGCTCCTTTGCTTACTGGCCTTGTTCCCATCTCTCATTTTTTTCATGGTATTATCTGTACATGAAGCTATCTGATTTCTTCAAGTGTTTGTCCATCTTCCTTCATTAGAATATTAAGTCATGGAGATCAAATAATTGTTATATTCATTGCTGAACTGCTCCCCACCCACCCACACACCCCCAGCACATTGATGAGTACCTGACACAAGTGGGGACCAACTGACTGACCAGCAAATATAGCATATGATATATGAAGTCAGTTTCTACTAATTATTTTTAAGATGTTTTTAAACTTATAATTGTTATGTACCTTCTAGACCTACTATTGTACACAGATTCTTAATTAAAGCAACAATAGAAGAAAGAATGCAGGCAATGCTGAAAACTGCTGAGAGAAGGTAAGTAACAATTAACTCTAAGTAGATGGGGGAAATTTTCCTGTTTATTGAGTATGTGTTTGAAATGTCTTCACTTAGATGACAATAAAAGATATAAACAGATTATTTTTTAGAGCAAGAAATGACATTTTACATTCAGTATTCACCAATTAATTCTTTGGACATTTTGTATTTGACTCATTTTATTAATAGGTTGTCATTTCTAAAAATACTTAAACCGTGTGACTTTTGTTTGCCACATAGGATACTTTTTAAATGAAATAATTGTTATGCCTTATCTAAGCAAGAGTTAATCTAATCTGTGTAAAACTAAATTGTGTAAAACAAGTCTGTGTAAACAAAACTAAATCTGTGTAAACAAATTTAGTTTTACGCAGATACTTGTGAGATAGTATCTCATACTTGTTGGTCACATGCAGATAGGAATATCTGAATTCAAAAATTTGGCTAGTGGTAATGTTTGAAAGCATTAAACTTTCTAATACTTATGCCATAATTTTTCTTTTAAGTCATTTTTAAACAAACCAATTCCTTTTAGTTCCTGTGAAGTAGGTAGGATTGAAATACACCCAAGAAAGAGGTATTACCTTTTAGAAGGGATTGTTTCCCCAGAGGTACTTTGTGTAGCAAAGAAACAGCTTGAACCAGAAAACTTCTTACACAGGTGATGTTTGGAAAAGGAGGAGACTAGCTACCCTGAGAGTTTTAGACCTAAAACACTACTGCTTTTTGTTGTTTCCATGTTTGACAGAATTCAGTGATTTCTATATAAGCTGCCTAAATAAAATAGTAGTTGGAAGAACTGTTGAAATTTTCTTTAAACAAATTAGCTTTAGATGGTAAGAATGTAATTTGTAAGGTTACAACTTCAGCAGCTACTCTCAGGGGAACTTCTTTCCTATTAATTGTTCAGAGGAAAAAAATATTTTATGACAAAGCCTGAAAATAATATATAGAGAAGTCTTTATTAATTTTTGACAAATTATAATAAATGTCATCTCCTACTTTCTTCTGGAAGTTTCTTATGGCTGAATTATAACAATTTTTAGGAACAAATATATGTTTGGTCTTTTGTTATTATAAATGTAATCACTGATTCCTTGGGATTTCCTCCTGGTTGTACCCACTCGGAAAACTGCAGTCACACAAACTCATCAGGAAAGCATTCCGAGGCCTCTGTCTTGACCGTGGCTGATCTGGCAGACCTGTTCACCAAAGAAACTGAAGAGCTTGAATGAACTACATCTGATTCATTCCACAGACTAACGTATTAATAAACTTTCATAGCTGTAGAGCAAAGTTATAGGTTTAAACAGTCCAGTAGATGTCAGTAAACACTGTTCCTATTTGAATGAATTTGTTTCCTTTTTTGGTTTTACACTGGCCGAGTACTTACTGAGCCCTTTTCAATATACTGTTTTCAAATGATCTATAAAGATTCTTAATTTTACACTCCTAATAAAACATTTATTTTTGTTCCAAAGACTATATCTATATCTGATGAGGCATGGGAATTAAGAGAGGTAATGGATACTTTTTGATATGATCAATTGTAAAAAGAGTTGGAATAAGAAAGTAAACTAGTCTAGTTTTATATGACCTGATATATTCAACCAACATAGATCTTATTTTGGAAAGACCGTTAGTATCTTAAGCATGTGATTCACCAATATCCTGTCAGTAACATTTTAAGTAAATGCTTAACTATAAGAACTCTTAGTTGTTTGAATAAATTATGACACCATGAGTAGTAACTTTATAGTAATACAACCCCTAACAGTAAGTTAATCTTAGGCAATTATTTGTTTTCACTGCATCTTGCTACTAAAATCAAAACACTGTAAGCTTTTCATTTTTGTAAAATTTCTGTGTTAAGTGGTATCAGTGTTAAGTGATTAGCTCTAACATTTTTTAAGTGTATTAACATTTACTTTCTAATTATCTAATTGCTTTCTCTACTCTTAATTTTTATTAAGTTTTTATATGTCTTAAGATATTTTATCTGTAAATATTGCACTTTTTATGATTTTTGTTCTTTACATAGAAATATGGCAGGGTTTGTTTTTTAATCATTGTTATACTGATGTCTTATAGATTGTTTTCCTTTCCCATGTTCTGTGTAACTAGACATTTTAGCCACTGATATCTAAGTTTATGATAGACTTTGTTATTTCATTTTAGTCATTCTTCCTTAAGGACTAATATTTGATCTCTTGAATAAGAGAATCCACTTTCACATTAACAAATAATTGCAAGTGATAAAAACTAAGTGTTTCTTCTTTTATGAAGAATTAATGGACTTTGAAATGACTAAATTAAGGAGTAGCATGTCATAGCCATTAGACATAATATAAATGTACTTGTTTTGTTTTCTTCAAGCCTTCCAAATTTTAAACGACCCTCAGGACTGATTAGCTCCTACTTACCTGCCCAGAAAACTGTAATAGAAATATTCCCAGGATCTTATTCATCCAGGAGGCTTTGGTGCTTAGCTAAGGTGCATTTCCTTACTCTAAGTTTATAGGGTGACATAATGCAGCTGAAGAAAACACACATTTTTTGGTGCTTATTCTTCAGTTGAAGAGAGATATACATTGGTTCTTTTATATGAAATTAAACATAATTATTACTTTTTAGCTCTTTGTATGTAATAAAGAGCTTTCCTGTATGTTCGTGTGTTTTAATTTTCTTAGCAGTCCTGTGAAATTGACGTAATTAATATCATTCCTGTATTAAAGACAGAGAACTAAGGTTCAGAAATTGTGAAACTTGCCTATGACACATAGCAAATAAACAGTGGAGGCCAGGCTCCCTGACTACAGTCTAATGTTCTTCCATGAGGTTCAGAAGGCCCATGGCTATAATTTAATAATGAGACTATTTCAGCATTTCTTTTTGTTTCCTAGTATTCCTTTATGTGCTGTTTTAGGGGAAACTATTTGATATGCTTCAATTTTGTAAAAAGAGAAAAATACATACATGTATATACACACTTACCTGTATTAGAAAATACTACCCTTATTTAATTCTGTAAAATATCTTTAATTAAATAAATATTTTAGTGGAAATTAAAACTAGAATTACTTAATTTATAAATCATAGAACATATGGATTTTCTTCGTTTTTGTCTCTCAACAAAAGATGTTAAAATTACTGATGCTACAGAATCCCGTGTATTATATACATTTGTTATTTTTTTTTTTTTTCAAAATAATTGTGAGGGTTCTTCCAGTTATTCAAAACAAATACATGCCCCCACATTGTGGCTACAGCAAAGAATATTTAAGTTGCCTTCCTCTATCATTTTATATTATCTGAAATACTTTATCATTTTATATTCACTGCTGTACTAAGGAACCACTGAGAAAAAAAATAGATACCCCAAACCTTAGTATAGCCCCAATCCTTAAATGTGTTTGTGTGTTCTTCAAAATGACTCCAGATGAGTTTACTAGGACCAAAAAGATCTATTGATATACAGTGTAAACTATGTAGGCCTAGTTCCTTAGCCTTTTTGTTCAAACCCAGATAGCTTTACTATGTTTATGACAGCTTCAACTTTTTCTCTTTGTATGTAACCCTTAGCATAACAAGGCTTATGCATTTAGTTTTAGATAACGGTCCCTTTCAACTTATTAATACAACAAACTGAATATCTTCATGATAAGTCAACATGTACCTACTAATATTTTACAAATAATAGTAATTGATTATAAAATCAACTATTATCAAAACATTTAGGAATTTAATTTAGCCATGCAGGATTAAGCATCAAAGGGCAAAAGAAGAAATTGTCTTTTACATCTGCCACTCTCACTAACCCTCCCATGATTTAGCGTATTTGAGTTCTCTGTATTAAACTTCAGGATAATCTCTTATAAATGCAGAAATCACCTGTGCTAAATGACCAAAGTATGTGGTGTTGCCTCTGAATTATAGAACAAATAGTATCACATACAGAACATAGCACAAGAACTTAGCAGGAACCAAAGTTGCAATCTCCAGCCTCACTCTGCCTTCAGACAGCCTTTCAGGATCACATATAACTGTGCAGTGGTCCCACAACATAAGTTCACTCTTAATTCATTGTTTACTATCTTTGACTTGACTTATTTTGTTTGTTGAAGTCCTTCATATTGCAATGTATGCTTCTTTTCTTGCAAAATATAAATAGAATGTAAATAATCTCCATTATCTGTATCATGATCCTTTATATGAGAAAATATGGTTATTAAAATCAGTTAACTCTGTCAAGTGATCCATCCCTACTACCTTATCTTAATAGTCTTCCTCTATAAACCCATTTGTTTGGACGTTTAAAATTACTTTTAAGGCCAGTTTAGAAATCATGCAAATTTTCCTAAATTGATGATATTTTGTTTTATTTTTTAGCCATAAAATAATATTTTTTTTCTTTTGATTATATCACTTAAAACCAGGCTTTGCTCTTTAGAGTACGTATACTTCCTGAAATGTTTTATATTTTTAATTAATCTTATATTTTGTATTCATGGATCAAAAGTTGTGAAGGAAAGATGTAGACATAAATTACATTAAATAATCAATTTATTCCACGTACTATTAAATAATGCATTTATTCTAATTCTTTTCAGTCAAAAAATACTTGGAGCATCCATTTTATGCTTGATAATAGACGGTTTATTCTCATGATATTTCTGATATGTTTCTGGAAGTAAACCTAAGTAACATTAGAAAAAGTCAATAAATATACTATTTTCAGAACTTTTAAACATTGATAAAATTAATATTTTCAACAAATGTCTATAGTCTTGTGCCTTCCATTATTTTTCTGCTAATATTCTTCCTGCTATGTGTCAGACAAAGTAGGTGTAAGAAGAGCTATTTGATTCTCATTCTTTGATTTTGTTATCAATAGCTAATTACCTAATAGCAGGTAGGTAAATGTGTCTTCTCTGTATTCTCACATAATCTCTCAGTGCATACATACCCCTGCTGTCTCTTTTATAAGGACACCAGTCATACTGTATTATGGCCCCATGCTATCAACCTCATTTTAACTTAATCACTTCTTTAAGGAGCCTTCTCTCTAATATAGTTACATTCTGAGAAACTAGGGGTTGGAATTTCAGCACATGAATTGGGGTCTGGGAGCACAGTTCAGCCCATAATGATACTTGAGGAAAATAAAAACATCTATTCCCCGTAAGAACCTGTACATAAATATTCATAGTAGCAGTGCGTAAGTGAAAAACACCCAACTATTCATCAAATGATAAGTAGATGACAAAATGTGATATGTACTTCCAATGAAATTTATTTGAACACGAAATGAAGTACTGATACATGTTACAACACAGATGAACCTTGAAAGCATGCTAGCAAAAGACACCAGTCAGAAAATACTTTTATGTATTTATTTGTATAAAATGACTAGGATAATAAAATCTTTAGCAATAGAAAGTATGTTAGTGGTTGCCTATATTCAAGAGAGGAGCTGGGGTGACTACTAATGGATATGGGGCTTCTTATGGAGTGATGGATGAAAGTTTTCTAACCTTAAATTGCAGTGATAGTTACACAACTGTAAGTACACTAAAAACCATTGACATGCACACTTTAAATGGCTGCATTTTATGGTGTGTATATTATATCTCAATACAGGTATTTCTCAAATATTTTTTAATATAGCAGCTTTTATTTAAAAAGTCATTAAGCACGCAAATGCTTTGGCAGAGCCTGTCAGACAAATATGAGACAGATGGTGTTCAAAATATGAGGCACATATTGTAGACAATATTGTACTCAGGGTCTGTGAGTCTTATTGATTTGTGGCAACCAGGGTTAAAAGGTAGCATCTGGAATTGCTAGCAGTAATTGACATGCAAATGAAGAGCTTGCGGTAGAACTGAAATGACCAGTGCGAAGACAAAGTTCTTAGACATGAAACAAAGCTGTTAGGTTTAAACTCGCTCATTAACCCTCTATTCTTGGGCAAAGCCTTTATCTGGCACACTTGCCAGTTTCTAGTAATGGCTGACTATAAAACATGTAACCTCAAAGTAGGATATTCTCCCTATTCCAGAAATATAACCCTATAGTGCCAGTCTGTCTTATTAAATTAATTAATTGTGCTTAAAATTTCCATTAAAAGAACACAGTTGTGGCTTGAGCTGTGGAATGAACTGTAGGCTCTGACATTGGTCAAGAATTCTCAACCACAGCATGTTGACGTTTGTACCAAGTAATTTTTTCATGTGGAGACTGTCTTGTGTATTGTGAAATGATGAGCAATATCCATGGCCTATTTTGCTCTAAAATTTGAACATAATACTGAAATTCCAACTTGGAGCCACAGGAGTCAGTTGCCCTTAAACAGTTCATTGCATTTTTAATGAAATTCTGTAATCAGATTTGCCACCTAGTAAAAGATTCGCTGAAATTGTAACTGTGAAGTGATGGATGTGTTAATGTGCTTGATTGTGAGTATTTCAGGATATATACATGCATCAAAACGTTACATTTTGCTGAGAAGAAGCTTCTTAGTTTAAATCTATCCCATTCATTAATTCTTGGTAATAATTCTTGCGCTACAGGATTCTTATTAAGAAACTTGGGGCCTAATCCGACATGTTGGAAATTGGAGCTTACTTTTTCTTCTATTAGGCGTACTGTCTCTGGTCTAATTCCTAGGTCCTTGATCCACTTTGAATTGAGTTTTGTGCATGGTGAGAGATAAGGATTTAATTTCAATTTGGTGCATATGGATTTCCAGTTTTCCCAGCACCATTTGTTGAAGAGGCTATCCTTTCTCCACTGTACATTTTTGGCACCTTTGTCTAATATGAGATAGCTGAAATTATATGTATTAGTTACTGTGTCCTCAATTCTGTACCATTGGTCCACCAGTCTGTTTTGGTGCCAACACCATGCTGTTTTTGTTACTATTGCTCTATAGTATAATTTAAGGTCTGGTATGGTGATGCCCCCTGCTTCACTTAAAAGAAACAATCAGTGAGGTGAATAGAGAGCCAACTAATTGGGAACAAATATTTAGTACATGCACATCAGACAGAGCACTAATTTCTAGAATATATAAAGAGCTCAAAAAACTTTACACCAAAAAAAACAAATAACCCAATCAATAAATGGGCTAAGGAATTGAGAAGACACCTCTCAGAAGAAGATACATGATTAATTAACAAATACATGAAAAAATGTTCAACATCGCTGGCAATTAGAGAAATGCAAAACAAAACTACTCTTAGATTTCACTTCACTCCAGTCAGAATGGCAGCTGTCAAGAACACAAGCAACAATAAATGTTGGAGAGGATGTGGGGAAAAAGGCACACTCATACATTGCTGGTGGGACTGCAAAATGGTGCAACCATTATGGAAAGCAGTATGGAGATTTCTTGGAAAACTGGGATCCACCCTATGACCCAGCCATCCCACTCCTGGGTCTATTCCCAAAGGACTTAAAAACAGCATATTACAGTGACACAGCTATCTCAATGTTTGTAGCTGTGCAATTCACAATAGCTAGGTTGTGGAACCAACCTAGATGTCCCTCAGTAAATGAGTGGATTAAGAAAATGTGGTATATACGCACAATGGAATTTTACTCAGCAATAAAAGAAAATAAATTAATGGCATTTGCAGGTAAATGGATGAAGTTGGAAGACATAATGCTAAGTGAAGTTAGTCAGTCTCAAAAATCCAAGTACCAAATGTTTTCTCTGATATAAGGAGGCTATTCCAAAGTATTGTTGGATGGGGGTACATAGGAGGACTAGAGGAACACTAGAATGGTCAAAGGAAGGGAGGGTAAGGGGGGAGCAAGGGGGGAGGGAGGGGGAGAAAAGAAAAAAAAAAAAAAAGGTGGTTGAATGAGACGGATTTCATTTTCCTAAATGCATGATTGAAGACCTGAATTGTACGAATATACTTTGTATACAAACAGTTGTATGTAAAAAGATGCTAAATTCATGCACTATGAGTTGTACACATTAAAAATTATTTTAAAAAAACATTACATTGTACATCTTAAATATATACTATTTTATTGGGGATTTTTTAGTTACACATGATAGTAGAATTCATTTGATATAATTATATAAGCATGGAATATATCTTATTCTAATTAAACCCCATAGTTATGGATGTGCACAATGGTGGGATTCACTATGGTTTATTTATATGTGCATAGGAAAGTTAAGTCAGATTCACTTCACTGTCTTTCTTATTCCTGTCCCTCCTCCCTTCCCTTCATTGCCCTTTGTCTAATCTATTGAATTTCTGTTCTTCCCCTCTCCTCCATTGTTGTGAGTTAGCTTCCACATATACACAAAAATATTTGATCTTTGGCTTTTGGGGACTGGTTTATTTCACTGGCAAATGTCATTCTTCTTTATGGCTGAGTAAAATATATACTATTTTTATATCTCAATTGTGCCTCAATAAAGTTTGGGAGGGAAAAAATTTGCTATTTATTGACAGCTTCCTTCCTTCCTTCCTTCCTTCCTTCCTTCCTTCCTTCCTTCCTTCCTTCCTTCCTTCCTTTCTTTTTCTTTGCTTGTTGGTTTGGTTTGGTTTTTTGAGATGGAGTCTCACTGTTTTGCCCAAGCAATTTGCTAACTCCTGAGCCCAAGCAGCGCTCCCACCTCAGCCTCCCAAGTAGCTGGGATTACAGGTGACACCATCCCTCGCTAACAGTTTCAAATACACTCAATGTCTTTTATCATTGAGGACATCAGTCAACAGGATGGAACTCACCATTGTCCTTCCAGTCTATCAACTAAATCAACTTAGCATGAAGGATGTAGTAAAGTTTTGGTGCAGTGTGCATCAAAGGTTTTTAATGTGAGTTTATTGCAATATGAAACTATGGTGTACATGAATACTCATATTTTGCTCTGTTGTAACATTAATACAATACCACTTTGTGACATTAATTTTGTGTCACTGTAAAGTCTTCACTTATCTCAAGAATACCATAAGTAGTCCTCATGCTCTACCTTCTAGAGGCTGGATTGAATTGTTTCTTTTCTTTCTCTTCCTTCCCACCCTCTTTCCTTCTTTTCTTTCATTCCTTCTCTTCTTTCCTTCCTTCCTCCCTCCTTTATCAAGTATTATTGAGATTCTAAAGATGACATCCCTACCCACCCTTTGCAACTGTGCTTCAGGGAAGCATGGACACGCTAGTCTGTCCTAGTACCAGGAATGGGAGGCTTTACCAAGAAGCCTCCCCAGAGTTCAAGTCTATGATATTGACTGCCAGAGACTCATTAAAAGATCATAAAGTCATAAGCAGTAAAGCCATTTTCTCTCAGAACTTTGAAAAAAAATTTAAAAAAATTGATAGTTGGAGTTTTACTAATAGTGTAAGAATAAATCTATTGACTATTTTCTATAGCTCAGTCAATGTCATGACATCCTTCCCTTGCTCAAGCCAAAACTGCAGTCATCCCATACCTTTTTCTTCTCTCATCCTTACGTCTATCTGTCAGCAAGTCAAGTTCGCCTTCAAAATACATCTGTATCCAGTCAGTTTTCCTCATCTTCGCACCTACAATGTGTCCCTGACATCATCACTGTTAACTGGTTATCGCGACAGCCAATAGTCTGCCAGTACAGCCACAGAATGATCCTTTTAAGATAGATGGCAGATAATGCTCCACCTCTAAGCACAATCCTCCTGTGATTATTCACCTCACTCAATAGAAACCTCAGGGCTAGAAGGCCCAATGTGATACAGACCTGTGTTACCTGCGTGTCATCATGTTCTCCCATGTCCTGTATAAAGGGTTTATTGCCTAGAACATGTCAAGTGTACTCCTCGGGGCCTTTGAGATGAATGTTCCCTCTCCCCATAACTTTCTTTCCTTACATTTATGCTCACTCTGCCTTCCCACTTCCTTTGGGCCTCTGCTCCAACATCAGCTTATCAATAAGGCCTCCTAAAACACCCTATACAAGGTGGAGAGCCCTTTGCTCCTCCCACCGTCATTCTATCCCCCTTACTAATTTATTTTTCTCAAAACTCCTAATACCATCTGACATATTCACTTTATAATTTTTCTCAATCATCCCCATTAAGAAAGAAATCCCATGAGAACTAGAATTTTGTTTTACTGCTCTACCCCAGCATCTGGTACAGAGTAGGAGCTCAGTAGATGCATGTTGAATGGACCATATTATAAATGGATTGAGAATTAGTACTGTTCTGAAGATTTCCTGTAGAAATTGTTGCTCAAAAGTTCTTAATATTAAAAGTTATCATTACATTTTTATATAAAGTATATTTTTGGATACTTTTTAGATACCTCTGAAATCCAGTTACTGGAGCTAGTTGCTTCTAACTAAGGCTTTGATATATACTCATCAAAGCTTCAGCTATAACTTTATAAGTGACCTTTTAATTTTCATTTGTACTCCTTAACTCTTTCCAGTCCCAAAGTTGGGCCCTTATTCTAACACTCCTTTGACTATGTCCACCAGTACCTAAGTTTGGAGTAAGTCCATCAGGGCTCTTTCTTGATCTGATCTTCTCATAAGCTGGATCTCCTTGAACAGGTGACATATTCCCTCAGCCTTCCCACATGTGAAATAAAGAGTTAGAGCCTGGCGTGGTGGCACACGCCTGTAATCCCAGCACTTGGGAGGCTGAGACAGGAGGATCACAAGTTCAAAGCCAGCCTCAGCAATGGTAAGGTACTTAGCAATTCAGTGAGACCCTGTCTCTAATAAAATACAAAAAAAAGGCTGGGGATGTGGCCCAGTGGTTGAGTGCCCCTGAGTTCAATCCCCAGTACCAAAAAAAAAAAAAAAAAAAAGCTTAGATCAGAAGCCCTCAACAAACTTGCTATCTTTCACTTGAGAAAATGAGTGGGATGGCCTAACCACTAACCAAAGCCTTTATTTTCCATTCTCTGGACAGTCCAAAGCTACATGCGAGTGCAAACATTTGTCACAAGTGGGGAGGGGAGACTCACTGGAGTAGATTAGATTAACCATTCTGGGCACTAAAATTCCATGACTTCTCTGTTCCAAAATCTTCAAATTCTTCATCCTCTTTGCCCTAAGGAACCAAATTTCTGTTCTTTCTAACATAAAAATTACTTGGACTCAGGTATTTTGTTAAAGCAACAGGAAACAGAATGAGACAAGAAGCAAGAAATAAATATGTCATTATTTGTATATATCATGAACATCATGTATGTAAAATCTCCAAAGGAATCGACAACAAAAAAACTGAAAAAGTAAATATAGCAAAGTTGCAGTATGCAAGACTACTACATCAAATTCAATTTATTTCCTGTATGCCAGCAATGAACAAGTAGAATTTGAAATAAATGCAATGCCATTTACATTCACACAAAAATGTAATATTTAGGTATAAAAATAAAATGTGTATAAGAACTTTGTGAGGAAAGCTACAAAACTGATGAAAGAAATCAAAGAAGAACCAATCAAAGGGAGAGATATCCCATGTTTATGATTGGAAGCCTCACTATCATCAATGTATCAGTTCTTCCCAACTTGATCTATGGACTCGGTGCAATCTCAGCAAATTATATTGTAAACATTCAACAAACTGTCTTGTGAAGTTCACATTATGCAGAGGCAAAAAACAAAATGGCCAACACAATAATGAGGGAAAAAAAATGTTGAAGGACTAATACTAAATGTCTTCAAAAGTTGCTATGAAGCTAAAATAATCAAGACATAGATATTGGTGAAAGAAAAGACAACTAAATCAACAGAATAGAGAGCTCAGTGATATCTAGGGATTGTAACAGGTGACGTGATACACAAAGCATAGATTTTTAGGGCAGTGAAACCACTCTTTGTGATACTGTAATTATAGATATATGTTATTTTATCCAAACACAGGGGGTTGGGACTATAGCTCAGTGGCAGATTGCTTGTCTAGCACATGTAAAGCACTGGGTTCCATCCTCAGCAACATCACATTTAAAAAATAAAAGTATTCTGTCCATCTACAAAAAAAAAAAAAAAAAAATTATCCAAGCCCATATAAAATAAAATGCCAAGGGTAAATCTTAATATGAACTATGAACTTCAGGTGATAATGACATGTCAATGTAAGTTTGTTGATTGCCACAAATGTGGCATGCTGGCATGGGATGCACAGAAACTCTTTTCAAGAGTTTTCCATTCAGTTCTGCTATGTACCTAAAACTGCTCTAAAACATAAGGCATTTATAAATATGTGTATTTTCATATACTTCAAAGCCAAGCTCAAATTCTATCTCATTCTTGTTTTTTTTTTTTTGAAAATTTTTAAATTTTTTTTCTTTTTTCAAATTTATTTTTTATTCTAAGTTGTTAGAAATGACAGCAGAATGTATTACGTTTCATATTTATACTTGTAGAGCACATTTTTAAATATCTCTGGTTGTATGCAAAATATATTCGCACCATTCGTGACTTCATACATGCACTTGGGGTAATGATATCCATCTCATTCTACCATTTTTTTTTCTTCACCCTTTTGCCCCCTCCTATCCCCTCTCTCCCCATTGGCCATTCCAGTGTTCCTGTCTAATCCTCCTATGCTCCCCATCCAAACCCCACTGTGAATCAGCCTCCTTATATCAGAAAAAACATTTGGCATTTGGCTTTTTGGGATTGGCTAGCTTCACTTAGCATTATATTCTCCAATTTCATCCAGTGAGTTGAATAGAGAGCCTACTAATTGGGAACAAATCTTTACCACACGCACATCAGGTAGAGCACTAATCTCTAGAATATATAGAGAACTTAAAAATCTTAACACCAAAATAACAAATAACCCAATCAATAAATGGGCCAAGGAATTGAACAGACACTTCTCAGAAGAAGATATACAATCAATCAACAAACACTTGGAAAAATGTTCAACAGCTCTGGCAATTAGAGAAATGCAAATCAAAACCACTCTTAAGATTTCATCTCACACCAGTCAGAATGGCAGCTATTAAGAACACAAACAACAATAAATGTTGACGAGGATGTGGAGAAAAAGGCACACTCATACATTGTTGGTGGGACTGCAAAATGGTGCAGCCAGTATGGAAAGCAGTATGGAGATTCCTTGGAAAACTTGGAATGGAACCACCTTATGACCCAGCTATCCCACTCCTCGGTCTCTACCCAAAGGACTTAAAAACAGCATACTACAGGGACACAGCCACATCGATGTTTATAGCTGTACAATTCACAATAGCTAAACTGTGGAACCAACCTATGATGCCCTTCAGTAGATGAATGGATAAGGACAATGTGGTATATATACACAATGGAATGTTACTCAGCAATAAGAGAGAATAAAATCATGACATTCGCAGGTAAATGGAAACTGTCTCATTCTTTATACCCTCCACAAGCCACTTCTTCCTCCCAACCCCAGGTAAAATTAGTAGCTACCCCATTGTGTTTTCCATGTAATTTTATCTTTATTTTTGCCATTTTATATGGGGCTGTATGTTAAAATTGTTTAGCTTACACAGCTTCTCCCAGGAAATTAATATTTTCAATCTTCTAGGCAATAGCACTGAAATTTTGCATAGTGAACAATTCAATATAGTTCAATAAATATTTATTATGAGTCTTATAGCAATACTTAAATCTTTACTAATTTAACTTCAATTTGTGAATCACTGGTTATGTTACATAATAGCATGTCACTTAAATTCATCTGAAAAGCACATATTATGGTTTCTTTCAGTCCCTCTCAATAGTAAAATTCTGAGATACTATGAGGACTTTTTACAATACATTTTCCCTGATTCCTGTTCAAGAACTTTTCTAAAAGTATTCCTCCTATCAGACAGTCTCGTTTCAAATCCTTATTTAAATCTCTTCAACCCTAAAGCTACTAAATTTTGTTTTTTATAGATCCTGCCTCTAAAGAGAAAGTAAGAAGGTAATCAAGATGAAAGAAAATACAAATGCCTCCCCACCAAAACACACACACATTTGAATCAGGCCTAGCAAGGAATCATCTTCTGATGAGTCTTATGCCTTGGATAGGAATGTCCCATGTCTCTAGTTTTCAAACAATAGCCCACAACCTGGGGCCCTTGCTAAAATAGATTGCTGGGCCTAGCCCCTAGAGTTTCTGCTATGAGTGAAAACCAATAATTTTACAGTGTATAAATGAAGAGTGGTTTTATTTTTTTCTATGTAGACATTCTGCACTAAAATGAGAGTGTGTCCCATTCTCCCGTGAGGTGGCAAAAGCTATCGTCTTAATAGGTGACACCATGGCAATCTCAAAAAGGCTCAAAACTGTTAATGTTCAGCCAATTATGTACACTACAATTTTTTTACAAACTTATTTCAAATCAGTTAATGGCTTGGGAAGCAGGTAACAGGCACGTTTATGGTCTCTATATAAATCTATTGATCATTAGTCTGATTGGTTAAAAGTTAATAATCTATATTCAAAGCCAGCATCAACAACTTAGACTCTGTCTAGGAAAAAAGAAAAAAGTTAATAAGCTATAGAAAATAAAGAAAGCAAGGCAAAGAAAATTATCCTGTTTTTTTTTTAGTGTCTGTTATGACAAGAATCTTTAAGGCATTAATATTACTGGAAAGACTTTTCAAATATTTAAGTAGCCTAGAAAACTGAATAGGAGATCACATCCCTTTGAAAGAGTCTGATCATTTCATGATCTCTGTAGCTCTCCAGAAATGTCAGACTCCTAGGAGTGACTGTATACCAATAATCACTTTCGAAATACTCCCTAAGGACAATCTCTATGTTATAATTACATCACAGCATTTAACATAAGATAATCATGCAATCAATTGAAAGCACAGTACTATCATGCAAGAGGTACAAAGAATATATTTGAATTGAGCTATTTTCATAAGCAACAGATTAGTTACCTAAGGCCAAATAATAAATTATCCCCCAATTTAGTGACTTTAAAAAACAATAATCATTTATTTATAACTGTCATAATTTTTGTGGGTCAGAAATTTGGTAGTGACTCTCATGAGGCTGTGGCCTTTCTCGCCAGGTGTAGGTGCAGGTACCGTTAGACTCAACTGATTTGAACTCTTCTTAATTTTGGACATGTAATTTTTTTACTGTCTGCCTTATCTTCCTAAAATGTAGTATTTGTTATGGTTTAGACATGAGGTGTCCCCTGAAAACTCATGTGTGAGACAATGCAAGAAAGTTGAGAGATGAAATGATTGGGTTATGAGAGCCTTAATCTAATCAGTGCATTAATTCCCTGATGGAGATTAACTGGGTGCTAACTGTAGGCATATAGTGTGTGGCTGGAGGAGAGGGGTTCTCGGGGGCACGCCTTTTTGTTGAGCAGAGCTCTTCCCTCTGCTTCCTGGTGGGTGCTGTGTTCCCAGTTGCTTCCCACCCCCACACCCTTCTACCAATGAAGTTCTGTCTCACTCCAGCCCCAAGGAGTGGAGTCGGCCATCTTTGGACTCAGATCTCTGAAACTGTGAGACCCAAGATAAACTTTTCCTCTTTTGTTCACAGCAGTGAAAAAACTGACTTAAAACAGTATTTTTCTGTGTAGTTTTTTGGTGGTTTTGTTTGTTTGTTTGTTTTGTTTTAGGGGGTTTTGTATTCTCTTCCCAACATTTAGAACAGTACTTGGCAGATAGTAGGTCTTTAACAAATATATATTGAGTGAATTGTGTTATGTTTGGAAATTCTTGTTATTAAAAAGCAACATTTTAGAACATGACCACAATTTTTATTAATAAAAAGGATAGTCTCTTGTGAAACATGAGAGCCATTATTATAAAACATTATGATGATTCAAAATTTTTAAATTTCCTCTGAAAATAATAATTCATTGTATATGTTTGTTCCCCCCCCCAAAAAAAAAAATGATATGTCAAGAAGTCAACTATAAGAGTCATTGTTTTGGACTGGTATTATATCTGAATGGCAGAGCATTTGCCTAGCATGTGTGAAGTCCTGGGTTTGATCCCTTTCACCACCACCAAAAAAAAAAAAAAAAAGAATGGTTGTTTTAGAGCAAGTTTGCTTGTAGTTTTTTTTTTGTTTTGGTTTGTTTTTCTGTGTTGTCACAGTTGGCTGCCAAGGCTGTACCTCCTTCTTCAGCATCAGATTGAATTTACTGAATAAGAAACTACAGGGTGAGACAATTCTAAGGGGGGGATAGGCTATTTCCCTTTGATACTTTACTTTGGGGTTTTTTATATTCTGAAGTACAAATATTAGAAGTTCACACCTGTGTTCTACTTTAATTTCATAATGCACACCAGGAGGGGCTTCGTATTTCCCTTGACTATCTTTGTGAATACTACCTTAACACTAATAACCTTATCTTAGCCTGACTGTGACATTATCAAAGCCTCCTAATAAGAAAGAACATTCAACAAAAGCCCTCCCATCTTAGCATAGACAAAGACCAGGACAAGTGTGAGTCATTGTGTATTAGTCAAGTTAATGTTTGTGTGGAGAAAGCACTTTTGACTTGTGAATCCCTGGGGGCAAAGGGAAGAGAAAAGAAGAGGTAACTTTTGGAGTCTCCTTTAACCTTTCTCTTCTACTAAAGCCCTCCTCAGTGGAATTGAAAACCACTGTTGAGTGTTCATGTCCCCATTTGCCCAGTGAGTGACTTCTGCACCTTTGATTCCTCAAATGCTACCTAAAGTGAACCCTCTGTCCATTTTCAAAATGAGATCGGAGATTGCTGGTTCCTGTGCTGCCAATAATATTTAATAGTAATAGGATTAGCTCCTATTGATCTAGTACCTTATAATGAGCACTTTGATATGCAAATTTTCTTTCCAGTGTATTAGCAAAAGTAGATAGGACATAATTTTATCCCTCCTTAAACAGTTAATTATGACTCATTTAATCCCAAAAATTTAGAGAGGGAAAAAAAGATTTATTATCCCCATTTTCAAATGAGGAAGTTGTGTGTTAAAAGATAATTTTCAGAAAACGGTAAAAGTGTAACTTTCATACAGATATAAAAACCGCATGATAAAGACTATTTGACTCATTGAATGAGGGGACCAGGCAGAGGTTATAACTGCTTTAAAGAAGAGGTCAAGAAGCACAAAGTTATACTATGTAAAGGAGTGTTGAAATTAATGACAAGTAGAGTCAAACCTGGGAAGGGGCAAGGAAGAGAGAAGTCAACAGAGCTTACACCAAATAGGAGAGAATGTGTCCTGGACAGTCGGTAGAAAGAAACAAGAGGGAGTTGTAAAGTAGCACTCAGGGAATCAGATAACTGGAGGGAGGGTATATAGATGATGCCTAGACTTCCGAATAGGGGCTGCTGTGAATCTAAGACTGATATCAAATTGAGAGTTTCCCACTCTGACTGGTAACATTCAGTGTCCCAGTTTCTGAGAACAGTATTTTCTCATCTTAAGTCACGTAGAGTTACCAAAATCAAAACAAAGGCATAAAAAGTAAATTGATGTTAACAGTAAGCCCTGCCTCATCTTGAAATGCTCACTGAGGCAGCCAGTAAGCCAAGATGCGTCTGAGCCCAGGCCTCTCCATGTTGAGGCCCAACTCCTGAAAGGTAGCCAACCTCAGAACTTGCTCAGACACATCCAGCTTCTCACTCTGATTGCAGTAGCAGCGTGAATTGTGTTGAAAAGTGACCAACTGCTTCTAAATCCCTATAGGAGTCACATAAATGAGGTCAAAGGCACCTGTCCTACCTCTGGCTGCAACCGCAAAATACTGTAGACTGAGGGGTTTCAGCAACAGGAATTTATTTTCTCACAGTTCTGGAAGCTAGAAGTCCAAGATCAGAGCACCAGCGTAGTGACAGCTCTTTCCCTGGCTTCTAGACCACCACCTTCTTTCCTTCTCACTGTATTCTCTGCAGGTTTCTTCTCATAAGGATACTAATCCCATCATGAGAACACTATCTTCGTATTCATCTAAACCTAATTATTTCCCCAAAGACCCCATCCTCAAATAATTCAGTATATGAATTTTGAAGGTACACTATTCAGTCCACAGCAGTACCAGTATATGAACGTCAACAGATGTTTAAGCCAAATAACTGAGATGGCCACAGCCATGGGGAATAAAACATTCAGGGCAGAATAAGATTTTAGCAGTTTACAAAAATGTGACAACTTTTGATTCTGAATATTCCATACTAGAACTAGAAAATTACCATGACCTCATCTTGTATGTATGTGTGTTTTAAATTTTATCTTACTAGGATGAATAATGAACATAATAAAAAGCTGCACTAACAAATTTGCATACCATTAATGACCTAAAAAATGTGACAACTCAAAAGAAACAAATAATTGTTTCAATGTAGACTTCTCAGAAATCTAGGACATCATCAAGCCTTGGTCCCCTTGGGCTTTTCACTTGGGAAGAATGCACTCTTTTTTTTTTTTTTTTTTTTTTTAACTTGCCTTTATTCTCTAAAACCTTTTCAAATCTTGCTCATGAGCTATATTTTGTTCATAAGCTTTAATAAAACAACACTCACATCAGACCACATTACTAAATACAGCCTTTTTACAAAAGGCTTGTTTTTGCTGTTGCTTTTGCTTTTTAAAAAATCCTCCATTTGTTTTTCAGAATTCTTTTTGAGTTTAAAGATGTTTGGTACAAATAAAGAATTTATTCAGAAACAAATGTCTGCAAGGAAGAAATACAAAGACCTCCAAATTAAGGTCTAAATCAAATGAAGAGAGGAAAGAAATGGAATTAGATTGTAGATGATAGCCCTTTAAAAGATTTGTCTTAAGTTAGAGTCACACAACTGGGAGAGTAGAAGAGGAGATCTCATTTGCCAACAAAATGTAAGAATAAAGTGCTTCATAAAGAAATGAACATAAAGAAGGAAACCTTTCATCAAATTGTCAGAATTCATTGCTCTTTTTTTTAAAATTATTTATTTATTTATATGTGATGCTAAGAATCAAACCCAGTGAGTGCCTCACACATGCTAGGCAAGCACTCTACCACCGAGCTACATATTTAAGTCTCAACACAAGTATCACTCGTCTCCTTTACCTGTGTTTCCATGGATCTTTATTCCATTCTTTAGTTACAGCACTTATAAGGTGCTGTAACTAAAGAATAAGAATATAGATTCCTATATTCCCCTTTGTGTCCTTGGCACTAAGGGTCTCATGCAAAACTGTTGCTCAGTATCTCATATCCTTAAGTTCAAACTCCGATTTGATGAAACTAAACACTACACAAAGTTTGTATTTATTTGCTTAATTATTCATTTGACTGAAATTACCTGAGCATTTACTGTGAACCAGACATCTGGAATACGGAAACCAATAATACATGGTGCCTTCCTACTGCTAAAATCTAGGGAGATGGAATAAACTTATACCTTCATTGTAAGTGACAAAGGGTTTCCGAAGACACTTATGGAAATGATTTGATAGGAAAATTAGGAAAGTAAAAGTAAAAATATTCTATAATTCTTAGTCTTCTATAAGCAACCTCACTTCATATGAAAATATTAATTTAAAGAGGAATGCAGAACCTCGTATTTTCAGAACATAGAATATGATGATTGAAAACAAAAGCAATTGTTCAAGACCCACAAATATGTTTTGTTCTTTTTAGTTATACATGACAGTAGAGTATATTTTGACATATTTATACAAACATGGAGTACATCTTATTCTAGATAGGATCCCAGTCTTGTAGTTGTATGTCACATGGAGGTTCACTGTGGTGTATTCATATGTGAACATAAGAAAGTTAAGTCGGATTCATTCCACTGTCTTTTCTATTCCTGTCCCCCCCCCCTTCCCTTCATTTCCCTCATTCTAATACACTGAACTTATATTCTTCCTGCACCCCTTGTTGTATGTTAGCATCCACATACCAGAGAGAACGTTCAACCTTTGGTTTGGGGATTGGCTTATTTCGCTTAGCATAGTAGTCTCAGGTCCATCCATTTACTGGCAAATATCATGACCCACAATCTGACAGGCAGACTCTGTGCAAGATGCTGTGAATACAGAGACAAGACACAATGTCTGCCATTAAGTACACATTTTTTTAAATACTTGATGTATTCCAGGAAAAGTAGACATCCAAGAAACCATCATCACAACGTCATACTTACCATCACCTCCAAAAGTTTCCTTCTGTCCTATTTATCTTATATTTTGTTTTTGCTTTCATGATAAGAGCATTATAATCTCTATCCTCTTAGCAAATTTTCAAGTGTACAATATGGTGTTATTAATCACAGGCCTTATGTGTATAGTAGATCTCCAGAACTTTTTTATCAAACTAACTGAAACTCTGTATCCTTTGATCAACATCACCCTATTTTCTCATCCTCCAGCCCCTGGCAACCGCCATTCCACTCTCTCTGCTCCTGTGAGTTTGACTGTTTTAGATTTTAAACATAAGTGAGATCATGCAGTATTTTCCTTTCTGTCTGGCTTATTTCACTTAGCATAATGTGTTGCCGCCTAAAGCAACGATACCGCGGGAGAGAAAATCGGAGGCAGACTGGGAATGAGTGGTTCCTTTATTGTTGCTTCTTCTTCTTCTCTATCTTCTCTATCTTCTGTCCTCTCTGATTCCCCCACAGTCTCTTTAAATACTCTTTACCTTAACAAGCATACACGTGTCACAAGCTCACCTTACAGGGGCGGTACGCAGTGCCCACGTGCACAGAAAGATTCTTAGTCAATTACATTAAGGTCAGGTGTAAACAAGTAAATGCCTCCTCTTGGCTCTCAGCCAGCTGCCATCTTAGCTACATCCTCATTAAAGGCTCTTACAATAATGGCCTCTAGCTTCCTTCATTTTTATGCCTTAACAATATTCCACTGGGAATATTTGGATATACACACGTAAAAAACACATTTACTTTATTCATTCATCCATTGATAGATTGTTTTCACATCTTGATTGTTGAGAATAATGTGGATGCAGGTATCTCTTCAAGATACTGATTTCATTGCCTTTGGGTATATAATACAAGTGAGATTTCTGGACCAAGTGGTAATTCTGCTTTTAGGGCTTTTTTTTTTAGGAAACTTTATGGCTTTTACATAGTGGCTGTGCCAACTTATATTCCCACCAATAGTCACAGGATCCCTTTTCACCTCATCCTCACCAGCACTTGTTGTCCTTTGCATTTTTTCTAATAGTCATCCCAATAGACATGAGGTGACAGCTCATTGTAATTTTAGCTTGTATTTCCCTAATGCCTAGGAATGGTGTGCACCTTTTTATGTCTTCTTTGGAGAAATATTTATTTGGGGTTTTTTTTGCCCATTTTTTAACTAGATTGTGTGTGTGTGTGTGTGTGTGTGTGTGTGTGTGTGTATACGTACGTAGTTTTAATTGTTCCTTATTTATTTTGGATATTAGCTACTTATCAGATATATGGTCTGAAATATTATTTTCCATTTCATAGGTTCCTTTTTCATTCTAATTGTTTTCTTTGCTATGAAGAAGATTTTTAAATTGTGTATAATCCCATTTATCTGTTGGGTTTTAAAAAAATTTTTTTTTAGTTGTTGATGAACCTTTATTTTATTTATTTATATGTGGTGCTGAGAATCAAATCCAGTGCCTCACACTTGCTACACAAGCGCTATGAGCTACAATCCCAGCCCTATCTGTTGTTTTGTTGTTGCTGTTTTGTTTTCATTGTGGTCTGTCGTTAGCCTATACTTTTAGTATCATAGCCAAGAAATTATTGTATAGATCAGTGTCATGAAGATTTTCTTTTTTATTTTTCTCCTAGTACTTTTACTGTCAGGGTTTATATTTAAGTCTTTATGATATTTTGAGATGAAATTTGTATGTGGTATGAGTCCAGTTTCATTCATTTGCATGTGGATATTCAGTTTTTCAAGCACCATTTATTGAAGAGACTTTCTTATTCTCATTGTATGTTCTTAGCATCCTTGTCAAAACGCTGGACCATACATGTGGATTTATTTTTTAACTTTCTATTCTCTTCCTTCATTCTGTATGTCTGTTTTTATGCCAATAGCCATACTGTTCTGATTATGGTAGCTTTGCAATAAGCTTTGAAATTGGAAAGTGTGATCACCTCTAGCATTGTTCTTCTTGCTAATAATCATCACTTTGACAATTTGAAATCTTTTGTAGTTTCTAGTAATTTGGGAATTTTTTTCTATTTCTGTAAAAATATTATTGGATTTTTTTTTTTTTTTTTTTTTTTTTTTTTTTGGTACCAGCGATTGAACTCAGGGGTACTTGACCACTGGGCCACATCCCTAGCCCTTTTTTTTGTATTTTATTAGAGACAGGGTCTTACTAAGTTGCTAAGTGCCTCGCCATTGCTGAGTCTGGCTTTGAACTTGCGATCTTCCTGCCTCAGCCTCCCAAGTGCTGGGATTACAGGTGTGCGCCACCGCACGCCTGGCCTATTATTAGGATTTGATGGGAATTGCAGTAAATCTGTAAGTCCCTTTGGTAAGTATGAACATTTTAACAACTTGATTCTTTCAATTCATGAACATGGGTTGTCCTTTTATTTATTTGTGTCTTTTAAAATTTCTTTAATCGGTGTTTTGTAGTTTTCAGTATACAAACCTTTCATCTCCTTGGTTGAGTTTATTCTTAAGCACTTTATCCTTTTCCATGCTATTATAACTGGATTTTTCTTAGTTTGCCTTTTGGACAGTGTGTTAATACCTGAGAACAACTTAGAAAAGGAAAAGTTTATCTTGGGCTCATGGTTTCAGAAGTTCAGTCCATGGTTGGGTGTCTCCATTGCTCTGGGCCCCAGTTTAGGCAGATGGCATCATGGCATAAAGGCATGGCAGAGGAAAGCTGTTTATCACGTGGCTGCCAAAGAGCAGAGAGAAACAGGATCCAGGGACAAGATACATATCCCCAAGGGCACACCCCCCAGTGACCTACTTCCTCCAGCCATCCTCTACCTGCCTATAGCTACTACCCAGTAATCCATCCAAATTATTAATCCAACAAATGTATTATCCACTGATTTGGTCATAGCTGTCACAATCTACTCATTTCATCTATGAACATTCCTGTGTTATCTCACATATGAGCTTTTGAGGGACGCTTTATGTCCATAACAGGTTGTTGTTTGTGTTTATAATAAATGTAACTTACTTTTGTGTGTTGATTTAGTGCCCTACAAATTTACTAAGTTCACTTATTGATTTTTTTTATTTATTTATTTTTTTTTTTTTTGGTACCAGGGATTGAACTCAGGGGCACTCGACCATTGGGCCACATCCCCAGCCCTTTTTGTGTTTTTATTAGAAGCAGGTCTCACTGAGTTGCTAAGTACCTCGCCATTGCTGAGGCTGGCTTTGAACTCACGATCCTCCTGCCTTAGCCTCCCAAGTGCTGGGATTACAGGCGTGCGCCACCGCACCCAGCACTTATTGATTTTAATGGTTTTGCGTGTGTATGTGTGGAGTCTTTAGGGTTTTCTAAATGTAAGATTGTGTCACTTATAAACAAATATGGTTTACTTCTTCCCACCCAATTTGGATGATGACTTTTATTTCTTTGTCTTGCCTAATCTCTGTCCTGGACTTAAGCACTATGTTGAATAGAAGTAGTGAGTGTGGGCTTCCCTGCCTTGTTCCAGATCTGAAAAGCTTTTCACCATTGAGTACAATGTTAGCATTGAGAAGGGCACTTTTAAATCACTAATTTTAAATGCCAGTTTCCAAAATAAATAATTTTATCAGTCTAGGCAGTTATATCCAAATACAGTTTAGGTTTAGATTATAGAAGGATAATTTAACCAATGTTAGTGATTAATAATGGTGAAACAAAAACCTACCTTAGATACTGTTCATGTGCCTATAATATATACTCATTTTATCATTCTGAAAGAACAGAATTCAGTTAATGATCCAAAGCAATTCCTCCTCTTCTTGTCATTCCAAAATGCGTTGTACCATTGTAGTATCCACTGGCAGAAAAGTTGCTTGGCCATTGCCATCAAAACCTTCACCACTTTTCTATAGGGTTGGAATCAGAAACATCAGTTAAAAGCAAATTCTGTAAATTTCCACTATCGTGTCCTTATTCTAACAGGAGTCCTGCTTCTGTGACTTTTGCAGTGTTTGTCTTTTTTTTTTTTTTTTTTTTTTTTTGTACTACAGATTTCTTTCATTATTTGAAGTTAAAGCCACTGCAACATTACTTTTTGGAAAAATAGGTAATTTTTTCCTAAGTTTGTATTAATATCTCCATTCTGTCTACATAGATAAATTATTTTGAATGTGATAATGTACAGTTCAATGTGTGAGTTGATGCTATATTCATAGCAGAGAACCATCTAGAGAAAAGCATATTAGGTTGAAATATAAAATTTTATTCTGATTTTCTCATAGAAACAATGACATCAAGTATTTATTTATTTTTATTGCTGAGTAGCTTTCTATTTCAGATATGCCATATGTGTTTATTCATTCAAATATTGATGTTTATGCTCTTGTTAGCTTTTGACTATTAAAAATAAAATGGCTGTAAGCACCCATGTACGAGTCTTTCTTTTTATATAAGTTTTCATTTCTTTTAGGTTAATATGTAGGAGGAGAGTAGCTGAATTATATGATAGGCATGTTTACCTTTTAAAGAAATTGGCAAACTGTTTTCCAAAGGATGCACCATTTTACATTTCCAAAGCAGTGTACGAGTGCTCTAGTCCTTCCATATCCTTGTCAACTCTTAAGTTACTCAGTCTTTAATTTTAGGCATTCTACTAAAGACATAGTGATATCTCACTGTGATTTTGATTTTCATGCCCCATGACTAATGATGTTGGACATCATATCATCAGGTAATTTACCATGTAGTAAATGAAATATTCACCATATGGTAAATATTAGTGAAATATTTGTTCAAATATTGTGCCTACTTTTTAATTGGATTGGTTAATTGATTTCGTATTGTGGATTTTTGAGTTCAAGTGACAAATAGTTTGAATCTATGTCCTTTACCTGGCATTTGCTTTGCAAATATTTTCTCCCAGTCTGTGATCTCTTTTCATTCTTTTAGCAGTGTGTTTGAAGAACAGCAGCTTTGAATTTTGGTAAAGACAAATTTATCATTTTTTCCCTTATGAATCTTGCTTTTGGTGTTATACCTAAGAAATCTTTGACTAGCAGTATGTTACAAAGATTCTCTCTAACATTTTTTCCTACAAGTTCTAGGCTTAAATTTAGGTCTGTGATCCATTTTGAGTTAATTTTGACAAATGCTGCAAGGTTTGGATCAATATTTCGTTTTGCATGTGAATATCTAGTTTTTCCAACAGCACTTGTTAAAAGACTTTTGACATTGTCTTTCCATCTTTGTAAAAAGATAAATCAGTTGGGCATATATGTATATTTCTAGATGCTATTCCACTGATCTACTTATCAGTCTTTTTCCCAACATAACACCATGTTGATAATAGCAGATTTATAGTAATGTGTCATTTCTTGCAGTGTTTGTCCTACACCATTATTATTTTGTTTTAAAGTTGTTTTGGCTATTCTAGACCCTTTGCATTTCCATATGAATTTTAGAATCAATTTGTCAATTTCAACAAGAAAAGTTTCCTAAGACTTTTGATTGGGATGTGTTGAATATATACCAAAAAAAAAAAAAAAAAAAAAAAAAAAAGGGAAGAATTGAAATCACACACACACACACACACACACACTTCACATTTATTTAAGTATTGGGGATCAAATCCTGGGCCTTACACATGCTAGTCAAGCACTACCATTGAGCTATACCTGCAACCCTCATGATAAGAATTTGTGGCCTTAAACCATCATTTGTACACAAAGGACTTAAAATCAGCATATTATAGTGATGCAGCCACATCAATATTTATAGCAGTTCAATTCACAATAGTTAACAATAGTTAAGCTATGGAACTAACCTAGGTGCCAGGCAACAGATGAATGGATAAAGAAAATGTGGTACCTATACACGATGGAATATTACTCAGCCACAAAGAAGAATGAAATTGTGATGTTTGCCAGCAAATGGATGGAACTGGAGACTATCATGCTAAATGAAATAAGCCATTCCCAAAAAAACCAAAGGCCAAATGTTCTCTCTGATATGCAGATGCTATTGCACAATAAGTGGGCGGGGGAGAAAACACAGAATTTCACTTGATTTGACAAAGGGGAATGAAGGGAAGGGAGGAGGAATGGGAATAGGACAGACAATAGAATGAGTCAGACCTAACTTTCCTATGTGTATATATGAATACACGATCAGTGTAACTTCACATCATATACAACCCCAAAAATGGGACATTATACTGCATGTATGTATAATATGTCAAAATACATTCTACTGTCATGTGTAACTAAAGAGAACAAATAAAAACAATAAAAAACAAAGAATCTGTGTGCCCTTATAAAACTGAGACACCAGAGAGCTCATTTGTCCATTCTGTCATGTGAGGACACAGTGCAAAGGTGCTGTATGAATCAAGAGAGTGGGCCCTTACTAAACACCAAATCTGCCAGCAACTTGATCTTGGACTTTCCAGCCTCTGAACTGTGAGAATGTATGTTGTGTGTGAATCACTCAGTTAATGGTGTTTTTTTTAAAAAAATATTTATTTATTTGCTTTGGTTGTACACAATGCAATGCATTTATGTTTATGTGGTGCTGAGGATCGAACCCGGGCTGCGCACGTGCTAGGCGAGCGCTCTACCACTGAGCCACAACCCCAGCCCAGTTAGTGGTGTTTTGCTATAGTAGCCTGAACAGATTAAGACATGCTCTTGTACATAACATGTGCTCTACTGTGACCAAAAAGGTGTATGATATCAGGCAGCATCAATCCACTCTCAGGAGACACCAGAGAAGAACTACTTATGACCTCTGCCTGTCCAAACTTGTCCTTAGATGGCTAGTGGCACATAGTTGATCTTTTTTTCTCAAATCTGTGTGCTAAAACATGAAAAAAGGAAGAAAAAAAAGACAAAAGAATATCATAAGTTCAGTGCTGTGTACATTGAGAAATAAGGCAACAGTGGTGTTATAAGTTCTAGCATCCCCAGTCCCTATATAAAAAAAAAGAAATGCATCTCATCATCAGCCTTGTGAGAATACTGCTAATTGCCTTCTGGTAATGCTGCCATTTGAAAGATGATAACCGTCATTCAATGGACACTGAGTGCTTATTATGTAAGAGAACATGCTTAGATGTATTAAGCCAGTTCAGTTTAGTCTCTCCTTTCATATCAGTGTTGTGTAGTGCGTGGTTGAAAAAAAGAACTGGTTAGTAATGGGCACTATTCTCCGTTACATATATTACAATATATGAGCTTTGCTGTTACTGTTCATTGTACAAGTGCAATAACGAAGGCATCCTTACCTAGTAATTGTCATGAGCAAATCAGGGTCCATCAGTGTGATTCCAGCATCTTCTTATTATAATCATGTCTCAGTTAACCTTCAAATTTGTTTTCCAAATGAAAGCCAGGGACTACATGCAGGAGTTTGATTTTATTTAGAAGATGCAAAGCAAATCTCTGAACTATTTTTGCAGCAGTGCTTCTATAGGCCAGGTAGAGCCCAGTATTTTCTCATGAGGTTCCTTTACCAAGGTTTTTTTTTTTTTTTTTTTTTTTGGGGGGGGGGCTCTGTGAGGGCAGAAGTGATACTGCAGTAATCTGAACTGCAGAGGTCCATTCAGTGTAGTCCAACAGAATCATGTGTGATAACCTAAATGTTTTATATCTGTGCAGTAGATACTGAACTTTTGAAATGCAGGTAGAGTGACTGAGGAATAAAAATTTTGAATTACTTTAATTTTAGTTAACTTAAATCTAAATAAAATAGCCACAAGTAGCTATTTCCTCAACGTGTCCTGGCCTTCCATTCTGCCAAGGACTTGCTGCTGAAAATCCCCTCCTATCTTTCCTTGCAAATGCCTCCTTGCTTTTCAAAATGTTATCTTCCCTTTCTTTCTCTTCCTGGATCCTCAGGACAGAATTGGTTTCTCTTGGGTTCTCAGTTGTGAGGGTTAATTTTATGTTTCCACTCTACTATACCATGGGTGCTCAGACTGAAATTACTTCTGGGTGCATCTGGAATTTGAATCAGGAGTCTGAGCAAACTAGGTGGCCCTCCCCAGTCCAGGTTGGCATCATTCAATCCTTTGAGGGACTGAATAGAACAAAAAAGCAGAGGAAAGAGAAATGTGCCCCTTTGCTTTCTGCCTACTTGCTTGAGCAGGGCCATCAGTCTTTTCCTGTACACGGCCTGAGATTTATACGACTGGCTCCAGTAGTTCCCAGGTCTTTGGAGTGGAGCTGAAATTGTACCACTGGCTTTCCTAGATCTCTAGCTTAAAGATCATGGGACTTCTCAGCCTCCAGAACCGTATTCTTATTGAACCAATTATTTGTGTGTGTGTGTGTAAGCTGCCTGTCGTGGCCAGCCACAACGCCGTGGGAGGAAAACTCTCGGAGGCAGAGTAAAGATACTACTACTTTTACTTCTACTTTCTTAGAGAGAGCTTAGAGAGAGAAAGAAAGATTTTTCTTCTTCTTAGAAAGAGCTTAGAGAGAAAGATTAGAGATAGCTTTTTCTTCTTCTTCTTCTTCTTAGAGCTTAGAGAGAAAGATAGAGCTTTTCTTCTTAGAGCTTAGAGAGAAAGAGAGAGAGCTTGAAAGAGAGAGATTTCTTCTTTAGAGAGAGAGAGAGCTTAGCTTTTAGAGCTTCTTTCTTCTTTCTTCTTTCTTTCTTCTTTCTTCCTCGGGAGCCTCGGCCTGACTCTGACCAGCAATTACTTCTTCTATCTGGTTTCTCTTCTGTAACCGCTCTGCCTACGTTCTGGCCGCTCTGATTCTTTTCTTCTTCTCCGACCCGAACTCTTCTTCCGACCAAGCGACTGCATGACTGACTGAATGAATTCATTCTTCGTTCTCCTGACTCCGACCGCTTTCACCCGGTTATATACCTTTAGCTTTGCGGGTGCCTCACGTGCATTTACAGGTGCGTCACATACATATCAGGTGGAACTTATGGCTTCCAGCTGACTGCAATAGCCATCTCCCTAATTGGGGCTCCTTCATGTGTGTGTGTTTTCTTTGGTGAACCCTGACTAATGCAGTAGGTATAGATGACCTCTGTGATTTAAAATGTATATTTATCAAGTAGTGCACTGAGAATGGATTGAGAGTAGTAGAAGAAGAAACTGGGGCTAGAAGGCCAGAATCCAAAACGATTTCACAGAAGAAGATGAATGTCCCTCATTATACTTCAGCCATTTTTTGTGACTCTCTCAGTTTTGCCCTAGTTATCCATAAGACGATTAGTGCATATGATTTTTTCTGACATACATCCTTCCATAGAGAAATAAGAAAAAATGCTCTTTTGCCTGGCATAGTGGCACATTCCTAAAGTCCCACCTACTCAGGAAACTGAGGCAAGAGTATCTCAAGTTTGAGGTCTGTCTAGGAAATTTAGCAAGACCCAAAATATAAAAGGACTGGGGGTATAGCTCAGTGGCAAAGCACCCCTGGGTTAAATCCCCAGTATCAAAAAAGAAAAACAGAATAAATGCATTTTATCATCCTGCATAAAGCATAAAACTTCCCATTTACAGCTTTTCAGTAGAAAACCATGACACACAGGATACTCCAGTATGACTTCCATATCTGAATTGAGTCAAGGCACCCAGCAGTCTTTACTGTCATGCTATTCAGCATGCCTGGGGTGTCCCCATAATTTGTAAAGATAACACAGACTACAAAAGAAATCTCAAAGGACACTTTTGAAGGAATTTAAACATAAATTTTGAGACATCTCTACTAATAGGAAATATATATGTGTGAACTGCTCACATATAAAGAACTTACCATTCAGCCACAGTAGAATGTAGCTGAGAGCTTCCAGCCCTAATGCTTTCAGGAGCCATCTCCCAGCTAATGCCTAGGCATGGCCTACAGGGACCTGGCCATCTCTTCCTATTACAGGACCCTCTTTTAACAGTCTTTGTGCCTAAGCTCCCTTTTGGATTGGCTAAGATCATCTCAGCATTACTTAGAACTCTCTGAGGCTGCTCCTACCCAGCCCTCCTTCCTTCCTACTCTCCTTTCACAGGAGTCAGACCTGCATCACAGTATGAGTCTTTCCCTCTCTGTTCCTGCTCTTTTCCATTCCCCTTTGTCTTTCACAGACATTACTCCTGAAAAATGTCTTGCACTTCTTACCACATTTTGGTGCCTTCCTCTTGGGGAAACTGAACTGAGAATTATACCCGAATTTAGAAACAGGAATCAGGCCATGTAAGCTCAGGACTTACCTCCATGGCTTCTCCATATACCCCTAGGTTGAAATAGCAAAAGAAACATACATATATTTTGTGTACTATTTTTCATTTAATTTTTGCTATGAAAGTTGGTCTTCTATGGAACTGTTTTCCTGAAACAGGTAGATTCATTTACTGCCAAGTACCTTTTGTCCCCGCTAGATCTATAAAGTAAAAGAAGTGACAGGTTATGGTTTGTTACCAACAACAGGAAAAATAGGGTTACCTAGTTCTATGCTAAGAAGATTTTTTTCTCCAATAAGAAGGCACACAAATAAAGTCCACGTAATGCGTATGATCTTTCTGTTACCTTAATAGTTTATTTAGTTCTTCTCTCATAATATATGCTGTTTACTCCTTCCTTCCTTCCTTCCTTCCTTCCTTCCTTCCTTCCTTCCTCCCCTTTCTTCTCCCCCATTAGTGGGGATTGAGGCCAGGAGTGTTTTACCACTGAGCTACATCCCCAACTCTTTTTCTTTTTTATTTTGAGATGCAGTCTCACTAAGTTACTTAGATCCTCTACTTCCTCAAACACATATTCAGATGAGGTGAACTATTCTGGAATTGGCACTTTGGTAGAAGGATAGATGAATTGTTTATGTTTAGGCCACTGTAAGAAGAATCCTAAATATATCTTCTAATGCAATATTCTTCAAATTTTTTTACTTATTGTAGGCACAACTAGAACATTCTGAAATTCAATGTCCAACATTGTAGGATGACTATACTTAAACACAATCTAACCAAACTGGAAATCTAGATTGTATTCAGTGTTAAACCATAACACCTTGAAGATGTTACAAAATCTATAAAGCTTAGTGGGATTCTGTTCACATGTTAAAATAAGTAAGAAATTGGTCTAAACTTGTTGGAATTCCTCTTTTCAAAGAACCTCTAGAGATTGTTTTTAAGCCACTAACAACACCTACTTCACAAGTTTAAAGCTATTTCTTAGCATTTAATGGAAAAACTGGAAAAGAGTTACTTATACTGTACACAAATTAACTCCAAATTGTATATTTTTTAAAGTAAAATTCCTTTTCAATAACACTTTTTAGTCACATTTATCTTTACCACCCCTAAATGGCTATAAATAAATACTCAGGTTATAAGCTTTGTTAATGACAAATTAGACTCAAGTAACTCAAAGACACAGAGGATATGGTGTTCCACTAGCTGACCAGATCAAGTGATAAATGACCAAGAGCCAAAGTAAGGGTCTGGAGAAAGCTCCCAGGACACCTGGGTGGTTAGCTTGCCTCTGCATCCTGAATGAGTTCTTTGTCTTTCTGGGCCTCAGTTTTCCCACCTCTGTTGTGGGAGGACATACCCTGAGGATGTCTAAAGTTTTTTCCTGAATTAGCAAAGCTACTTTCCTCATGCAGGAAAAGACAAGGATGACAGTAAATATTTCCAGGGTGTAAAGTTGGAGCATAAAGAGACAAGTTTTTTCCTCCATCTTCTTATAGAAGATTAATTTAGAGAAAACTAACAGTCAACTGCAAACAAAAATGCAAAACCTGTGAAAAACCTGCAAGTGTAGTTAAATGCTTCAGTTCACGGAAGCAAGAGACAGTTTGAGGACACACCTCAATCTTCAATCTGCCTTTTAACATACCAGCTGCTGGGCTTCCACCAAAAGGGTCATCAAAGATTTGAGGATCACAACAAAGTTTTTACTAAGAAGATTCTTAGTTTTTCCCCACAATACTTTTAGCATGTGCTGGTCAAACAAATTTAGTGCATTCAACTTAAACAGAACTTTTATTTTCTGAACCATTATTATAAAAACATAAGGTGGGCCAGGTGCACTGGTGTACACCTGTAATCCCAGCAGCTAAGGAGGTTGAGGCAGGAGGACCACGAGTTCAAAACCAGCCTCAGTGATGGCGAGGCGCTAAGCAACTCAGTGAGACCCTGTCACTAAATAAAATACAAAATAGGGCTGGGGATGTGCCTCAGTGGTTGAGTGCTCCTGAGTTCAATCCCTGGTTCAAAAATAATAAATAAGGTGGAACTTTCAATTTCCAAGGCCACATAAAATAGTGTTCTCTTTTTAGTGTGAAAGAAACATCATTATCATAGATAATATGGCATCTTCCTAGTTGTATTTTTCATTTTTAAGTCTGTTTAGTTTGTTTAGATCACTATACAAGAAAGTGTTGAACTAGAATGGCCAATGGGTAGGGAGGGGAAGGGAGGGGGCAAAAGGGTGAAGAAAAAAAAAAGATGGTAGAATGAGATGGATATCATTACCCTAAGTGCATGTATGAAGTCACGAATGGTGTGAATATACTTTGCATACAACCAGAGATATGTAAAAATGTGCTCTATATGTGTAATATGAAATGTAATGCATTCTGCTGTCATTTATAACAACTTAGAATAAAAAAAATAAATTAAAAAAAAAAGAATGGGTTGATGATGTGGACTATTGAAGACATGGACTATTATATTTGAGGAAAACCATTCCATTTCAGTCAAATTTTAGGCTTAGAATAATCCAACCTGAAAAATACTGTAGTATCCTTATAACGACAAGTTTGACAACACGTGTGAAGCCATACTAGTAAAGAGAAAGAATAAGAAAAGTGACAATTAAAACATAATATACAGGACTGGGGTTGTGGTTCAGCGGTAGAGTGCTCACCTAGCACGTGAGAGGCCCTGGGTTCGATCCTCAGTACCACATAAAAACAAATAAATAAAATAAAATTATAAAAAAAAATAATATACAGGCGGGCAAGGTGGTACATGCCTATAATCCCTGCAACTCAGGAGGCTGAACCAGGAGGATCACAAATTTGAGGTAGACTGGGCAATGTAGCAAGACCCTATCTCAAAATTTCAAAAACAAATATTTCTTTTGAGGACTGAGAATGTAGCTCAGTGGTAGAGCATCCCTGAGTTCAATCGCCAGTACCTGGCGGGGGGTGTGGGGTGTGTGTGTGTGTGTGTGTGTGTGTATTTTATATATATATATATATATATATATATATATAAAGTGCTGTAATAGGTTAAATACCTGGATTCCATTTAAAGCCATAAGACAGCAGGGTGTGATCTGGAATCTGTACAATAAATGGAAATTAGCAAGATTTTGATGGAATTTGGAGGCAAGGGGAGAACACAGGGTCAGAAGAAACAGTCTTTGCAAAAGTTCCAGAGGCAAGAAGGATCAGATAATAGTTAGGGTTGAATGTAGAGTTTGAGAGAATGGGAGAAGACAATGGAGAAAGGTAAGGCCGGAGGAGCAAGTGAGACCAGATAATGAGGGAGAGACATGCACTGAAATTTAGTTTCCAAATGCTTTCTGCGTGTATACTGAATCTACATTTTATCTCATAACCAAGATGCTTAGATATCATATTGTCACTTTTGTAAAAAAGTAACAAAGGCTTAGACTAAAGGGATTTGCTAGCAGTTGTTAATAATTGTGTTCTATCTTCTGTTCCAAAGGCTGTCTCCTTGGGACTGAAGTAGTGTGAGGTGGTTGGGGAGGAATGCCCGCAGCAGGTGTTCTCTTGCCTCCTTTTCTGCAACTCCCAAGCTGCTCCTAAACCACAGGTCTCCACACCCTTCTGCATCACCCATTAGGAAATTCATCTGTGGCTCTTATAGGATCTAAGCTTTACACTGGTTCCCTAGGGGGTCATTGGCAGAAATAAAAAGTGACTCATTTGACAGAATTAGGATGCTGGGATTCTTGCTTCTATTTTTAATGGTCGTAGATCCAGAGAATTCAAGTTATTATTGACAGACTTCATGGGTAAGTTAACTGAGTAATAATGACAAACCAAAATTTCCCTGGGGTATAAATTGTACAAAAACTTGGCAACCTGAGGAGCAAAGTTTGAACAACAGTTGTATAAGATGGTGACCTGGCTGTCCCCTCCATATGAGTGACCAGTCACTGTGTATAACATATGCTAAGCTAAATTTATATACAAGAGCCTTTTAAGAAATATTAAATCAACTCTTGGGCTCTGACTGGGTCTTTGAACTTATTGCTCATTTATCCAAAGATCTTTTTTTTCAGCTGGATGAAATAATACCCAAGAAACTGAAAGTCATATGATAATAGCAGTATTCCTGATTTTTCACCAGGTAAAATCAGTGGTTTTATGTCTTCCAATTCTTTCTAGGTGCCTTTGAGTTGGAAAAGATAAACACTATTGGAAATAATGAGCTTTAAAAATCTAGAGAAAGAAAAACTATATATTTAGCTATGTTGAAATTTCCTATGATCATCTGTCCTCCATAGCATGGTTCCATATGACAGTTCTGCTATTACAAACTGGTAAGCTTCCCATCTAGAAAAAGTTTGTAGATGGGGATGCAAAAATAGATGGAACCATATTCTATCTTAGAATATATGACTGTGATAGTGCATTTTAATCAAAAGATAATGGGCACATTAAAAGTTTCTCAAAGTTAGGCTAGAAAAAAAGATGGTAGAATGAGATGGATATCATTACCCTAAATGCATGTTTGAAGACATGAATAGTATGAATATATTTTGTATACAAACTGTGATATATAAAAAGCTGTGTATTATGAATTGTAATGTATGCTACTATTATATACGCAACAACTTCAAATAAATAAATAAAAAGTTAGGCTAGAAACTCATCTTAAATCATTTTAACCAAAAGCAACAGGAACTGAAGTAACCGGATGGCCCATAATTACTCAAGTATGAATAAATGGAGGAGACCATGCAATGTCATCTTGTTTCCATCTCTGGATCTGCTTGTCTTTGTTTATTCTTTATTTTTAGGCTAAGTCCTGGCAAAGATATTGCCTGGACACTATAGGCTCCATTATCCATATGACTGCAGATTCCACACTTTCTGAAAATTAGAATGATATTCAACATCCTGGCTTAAGCTACTACTCATCCTTGATTACTCTGTGCAGGGGAGTAAGAGACCTGACCTATCTACACACTCACTGCCGCCCTGAACTTGGTTACCCTGGGAATAGGAAATGGAATAGTTCTCCAGAAGAAAAATTTGTAGAATGGTAAAAATAAATAAATAATCAATTGAAGAGGTCTTCTCTATAGGCAAATCAAATTAGGAGTAAACTACTCTCTTGATCCCCAAAATGCATAAGCGTCTTTAGAAAGCAATTTTCACTGAACACATTTGAAGAATATGTTATAAAGCTACTAGAAGGAAAAGGGTTGTCTATCAACAAACATGGTTTTAAATCACAAAATGTTTTTCCAATAAGCATAAGAATTAAAATACATTTTAATGGACTTAGTCATTCTAAATTCAAATGACTATGAATCAAACTATTACCTGGAGAAGAAATAAAATATTTCTCAGAATGTATATTAATGGCTGTTAGTTGACTGACACAGCTGGCAAAGACAATAAGTCAAACAAGAAAAGAATGACATTTAGGGAACTAACTTAATTAAAAAGCCAACCCCTGTTCCCGAAACTTACACTACATGACCCCAAAGTCTCAAGATCATTGAGGAAAATTCCTAGTATCATTCAAAACTCGCTGCACATCAGATACTTTTATCAAAATGTCAACAAACTTTTCTTTCTACCCAATTTAGGGGATAAAACCTTTATTGCAAGTAGACACTTGGTCTAATCTGTTCTTGTGGCCTACTTTGTGAGCAGAGGTCAGGAAAAAGCTGGGGTGGTGTGGAAGGAGAAGCTGTAAAGACAGGCCTGGGGACAAAGAAAAGGAATTCATGAGAGCTGGCACAGTATCAGACCATAAACAAAATGCCTTCCTGAGCAGATTGTATAATAGGCATTTCACAAGTTAAACAATCCCTTAGTCGTCATGGTTGTGAAACAGAGCAAAGACTAAAAAAGGAAACAATCTCTCTTCTTTGTCTCCTGGGTGAGACAGAATCTCCCCCGTATGGCGGAGTGTGAATGTCTCTCATCAAGAGCTGATTTCCTGGCACCCTCCTGCCACCTCGTTCCTAGGCATCCCTTCTAGAAGTGTAATATGTATCTATTTCTTATTCGATGAAAAGATATTTTCTTTTTAGCACCATTTGGTGATTTGGGCTGAATTGGGCTGCAGTGAGTTGCTAGGCTGGGTGTTGTAGAGTTGCCAACTCCCACCCGACTCCCCAGTCCTGATTACGTTGAAGTGTTATTTCCCTCCACCTGAGCTGTCTCAAGACTGGTTTCTGGATCAGAAACACAGCTTGCACACACCACTGCTTCCTCCAGAGGGTGTTTTGTGTATTTAGGCTTCAATAATTACATTTTTGTCTTTGATTTTACTGAAAGACAATAGGGTACTTGGATGTAAAAGAACCACAATATCCTCCTACCCACAGAGCCTCTGAGGATGGAAGGAGAAATCTGGCAAGAGAAAGTAGAAGGAAGTGCCTAATACTAGTTGTTTGTACATGCTAGTTTAACTAGTGGTAGTGCTCCTTTTTTCTCCCCAAGGAGTCCTGGTACAGCCCATGACATATTGGGTCATCCTACAAATACCCTGTATCTCCTCAGATATCGTTGAAGAATCTGGATGTGGTTACATACAGTGTCATACACAAAAGCTCATTGATAACAAGTGATTAGTGGAATTGCAATAATCAATAGCCTGAACTCCTATGTTAAATGATTGCTGATCTGTGGTCTTATTCAATTGATTTCACTTTCCAATTAACTTACAAGGCCATTTCCCTAGACCCGTTAAAATGGAACGGGTTTAGAACTTCATTTAAGGAATGATGAGCAGGAAGTGGATAGGGAAGAGGTGAGAGAAAATCAGGTTGCCTTGTCACTGCCTGAAGCGATTGCCGCTTGGAGCAACCACGCCACGGGAATAAGTTCAGAGGCAGACTAGAAACGAACAGGCTAGCTTCTCTCTCCGGCTCCAACAACAACTCCAACAACCATCCACACTCCTGCAACCACCACACAAAATGGCGCCGACCCGATCTGCAATGTCCGGGGCCAAGTCTCCCGAGACCATGCAAATGGCACCGAACCTATCCGCAATGTCCCCGGCCAAGTCTCGCGAGACCATGGGAGGTGGTAATGCTTGAACATTTTTATGGCTCACAGCTAACCACAATCTTAGCTATCTCCTTAATTAGGGCTCCTACATTTCCTGACTCTGGTCCTGCCAGTTTTGCTGCCTCCTGTGGTGGGGGGTGGGGAAGTTAAAACACTCAGGTTGTGTCTGTGGAGCTGAGAGTAGAAGCTGCCCATCATTAGACCAATTGTCCAAGACCAGCTTTCCCTCCATTTCTGCACTTCCAGGAGTAGATGCAAGTACGTAGGTGAGATTCTTAGGAAACAGGTTCCTGATTGAACAACAGCTACATGGGTGGATCTCTTCTATTGTCTAAATTGCAGTGGGGGTGCTAATAGCCACAACCCAAACCACAGGAACTTCACAAACCAAAGTCAGTGAGGAGAAATGCACTTGTTAAACTTTTAAAAGTACACTGGCCAGTGTAGATGAAATTGCCTGCTCCGTAACAAGGATACCTTAGTTTTGGGATAAATAAACTGGAAATTATTCTGGGAAGTTATGGTTTAATGTATGCGTTCCTCCAAAATTCACCTTGGAACTTAAACCCCAGAGTGATAGTCTTAGGAAGTGGGGCTTTGGGGAGATGATTAGGTCAACAGGGTCTCCCCACTCATGAATGGATCGATGCTCTTATAAAAAGGACTATAGGGAGGACGCTAGAGCCTTTGCAACCTTCTACCTCTTCAGTCATGTGTGGACTGTGTTCCCCTTTCTGCATGTGAGGACACAGCAAGAGGTATCATCCTGAAGTAGTGAGCAGCCCTCAACAGACACCGAATCCACCAGCACCTTGATCTTGGACTTCCTCAGCCTCCAGAACTGTGAGAAATTTTCTGTTACTTACAGATTACCTAGTCTGTGGTATTTTGCCATAGCAGCAAATGGACTAAGACAGTAGCTTACACCAATGTACTTCCCTTGGTGTTTAGCATACTGTACCACATTACTATAGGAGATCAATAAAATGAAGAGGATTACTGGCACATCACTCCCTGAGGCCATGCAAATTCCACTGACCAAAAAGGATTAAAGTCCATAGCCACATCAATGTTTAGAGCAGCAAAATTCACAGTAGCTAAATTGTGGAACCAACCTAGATGCCCTTCAGTAGATGGATGGATAAAGAAAATGTGATATATATACATATATATATCACATATGTGTAATATGAATTGTAATGCATTCTGCTGTCATATATAACAAATTAGAATAAAAAAGGATTAAAGTCCGCTATATTAATTACAGTTCTCAGGAGAAAACAGAAGCAACAAAGTGTGTGTGTGTGTGTGTGTGTGTGTGTGTGTGTGTATAATGACAGAGACAGAGACAGAATTATTACAAGAAATTGGCTTAGATGATTGTGGAGGCCTGATAAGTATATAAGCTGCAGAACAGGCTGACAGCTGGGGTCTAAGGAAGAGCTGACATTGCAGTTTGAGTCTTAAGCCCACAGGCTGGCAGAATTCCTTCTTCTTCTATGGAGGTCAGTCATCTTTCTTCCTCAAGCCCTTCAACTGATTGGATGAGGCCCACCCACATTACAGAGAGTAGTTTGCTTTACTCAAAGTCTACTTACTTAAATCTTAATCTCATCTGGAAAAAAAAAAAAAAAAAAAAAACTCCTCAGAAACATCTAGACTAGCATTTGGCCAAATATCTGGGTAGCATGACTTAGCCAAGGTGACATAATATTAACATCACAGTTACTCTTCCCAGTGTAATTTCTTGTTTGGACCTCTTTTTGTTTACACCTTCAAAACTCAGTTAACAATAGTGAGAATCCAGGAAGTATTTGAAGGTAAGAGAATATATTCTATAATGTAAATCAAAACAAAACACCAATGCAATGTAAATTTGAAATTAGTAAAACAGAGCAGAGTTCTCTCCTAAAATAAGAAAAAAAGAAATACAGGAATTAACTCCCTTCCATTTCCACCCAGGTTTCTTGACATATGTTCTGAAGGATACCACTTCTGCATAAATAATCATGCCCTCATTTCCTGCAACTAATATATATCACAATGAGCTGTAGATAAAAAACACAGGTGAAGAGCCTGTTGACTAATTCAAACTTGCAGTTTCTGACCTAAATAAGAGACTGTGTGGTTTATTTATCTTGGAAAATTGTCAGGAAAGTTTGTGGAATCTGGAAGTATAAAACATTTTTTTAACCTTACTTGAAAGGATATGAAAATATGTCTCACCTCTAGAACGTACTTTCTATTTTTACACAAGGGCAGTTCACTCGTGCTCAGTGGTGTTACTGTATGTGACCTGAAGGGCAGTCTGGGAGTGGGACGGTGACCAGACAGCAACTGTCTGAAGGGGTTCTCTAGGGGCTGGAGTAGCTGAACCCCAAATAGAAACTCCTGGTCTGGCATATAGTCTGACAAGGACACAGAATATTTTAAGTAGCAACTTGAAACCTGATGTTCTGGAAAAACTTCCCAGTTCTATATTTCTACCAGAGGTACTTCCAGGTTTACCAGGACATTTACAAAGTTAATGTCATTCCTGTACACATGAGCTCCCTTTTAAATGCAAAATTTCACCCTGCAATAAAGTGTTTTTTAACGAAAGAAATAAATCTCATTTCTGGAAATCAGAAACAAAATACCATTGTGATGAATAATTTCTATTTCTATTTTATTCCTGGGTCAAATAATTAGTTCCATATTTTTTACCTCTTGTTTTGGATCAATGCAATGTATGAAATAGACTGTAATTTTAAAATGTTCTCAATAAAGATTACTGTCATTCTTTTATTCCTCAACATATTTTTAAAACTATGCACTAGTTTGTAGAATATGCTGGAGATTCTGAGTGGGGTAACACACAGCTTCTAACCTCAAGGGCTGCTTGTTCTCATAGGGAAAGATGTTGCGCTATGATTTCAGTGTTTTGCCCCCTCTGAAATTCCTGTTGAAATTTAATCCTCAATTCACATTTTTAAGAGGCGTGGCCTTCAAGAGGTGATTGAGTCTTCATCAAAGAGATTAGTTGCTATTGTAAAAGGTCTTAGGGAGGGAGTTCACTCATGTTTGTCCCTTTGTCCCTTCCATTCCTTCCACCACATAAAGATATATCCAGAGATGCTCATCAGGCAGCAAGACCCCATCTTGGAAGCAAAAAGCAGCCCTGGCCACACAGGACTGTGCAGCCCTTGACCTTGAACTTCCTAGCCTTTAAGAACTGAGAAGATATTTTTCTGTTTTTTTTTTTTTAATTCTTTTTTAGTTGTTGATAAACCTTTATTTTATTCATTTATTTATATGTAGTCCTGAGACTCAAATCCAGTGCCTCACACATGCTAGGCAAATGCTGTACCACTGAACTACAACCCCAGCCCCCAATTTTTGTTTTCGAAAATAATTTCGCAGTGTGTGGTTTTGCTATCGCATCCCAAATGGACTAAGACTGCTGGGTAAATAAGAAGTATGGGTGACATGAAAATAAAGGGACAAAGACACAAAAGAGGGTCAGAGGGAGGAGGTTAATGACAGACCCAGTCAATAGGGAAGATGTAAGGTCTCCAGACATCGCCTATGTGTCCATCGATGGGTATAGCCTCCCCAAACTCTGGTGTTGCCCTCAGCAACCTGAATCAAGTTGAAGAAAATTGGACTTCATGGTTCTTATTCCTCTTGAGCTGCATCAACTATGGAGTCTGAAAAAGAAAGCAACCTCTCAAGCCTGACCAGAAGTGAGAACTACTGTCTCGGGTCGCAGAGCACATTGTCCAACAACTGTCATCACACGAGGTACCATCCTCATGCTCCTGGCTCAGCCATTCTCCATTCAACAGCTGTAAAACAGCAATAAATGCCTTTATTGCATGTATTACTAATACACACTGCTTGTTTCCACGAATAATTTGGGAATGTGCATGCGAATAAAAGTCATACATACAACATAACCCTTTAACCTCTGAAAGAATAAAATAATAAGTAGGTAGTAAGTAGATAGTTTAACCTAGTTTTATTCAACTGAGCATTAAATTTAGTGGGTTTTGTTTATTTGTTTTGTTTGTGGTGGTGTGAGGTGAACCCAGTGCAAGAAACCTATCACTGAGCTATAGCCTCAGCCTAAGCACTAAATGGAGTTCTCCTCCTACTGATAGTCAAAGAAAAAAGAAAGGATGGAAGGAGGGAGGAAGAGAGGGAGGGAAGATAAAGGAGGATGTGAACAGGATAAATTCATATAAACTTATCAGATAAAAAAGAAAACTAGCAATTCAGAAATGTCTTTATTCTTCCTCTAGGACAAAGTCCAAAGAGGGGTATATTGTAACAATATTTCTCTAAAAGTGACTAGGTAATGAATAGTTGTACAAAGGATACAGATACATACATATCTGTATGTGGGGGATGTGTTGTGTTTGGGGGTATGGATTCTAAAAAAAAAAAAAAAAAAAAAAAAAAAAAAAATTGAAGGCAAATTGTTCCAGCATTGAAAAGATCTTTTCATATAAAGCCATTTAGGGATAATAGCTCCCACTTAATATAGGTTGAGTATTCCTCATCTGAAATGCTTGGGTCCACATGTGTTTGGATTAAAATTTTTTTCAGATTTTGGAATACTTGCACATATGTAGTAAGATGGGACCCAATTTAACCATGAAACTCCTCTGTGTTTTGTCTACACCTTGTACACACAGACTGAAGGCGATTTTTCACATATTTTTAGTATGCCTGTGTTTTGACTACAGACCATTGCCCAAGGTCAGATGTAGAATTTTCTACTTGTGGCATTGTTTCTACTCTCAAAAAGTTTCAGATTTGGGAGCAGTACAGATTGTGGATTTGGGGGTTTGGAACATACAATGTGTATATGCCGACATTGTCTTGGGGCTTGACAGATATGTTCTCCAACAATGTTATAAGGTAGATATTATTGTTCATCTTCAAACTACCTATGAGGAATCATGAAAGATTAAAGAACTTGGTCAAGGTTAAACTAAGAAATGAATATAGGGATGCCTGGCCTAAAATCACATTGTTTCGCCCCTAGACACCCAGGCAGGAGGCTTTCTGTTGATTTGGTTGATATAGGAACAGAGGTAGAGCAATGTGGGAAATGCCAGCTACCATGTCCCACAACTCCAGTTACCATTGTCCGAGCCCAACTTTTGACACAAAGGGGAGAGCAAACAATTTGAGTTTGAGGTCCCCAGATTCACTTCTTAGCCTACAATACTGGTATTTTACAAAAGAAAATTCCAATGTTTTATATGCCAGATCTGTAAGAGGCCAAGCTGATTTTCTTTTAAATAAAAACTAGAGTCAGATATAGACTTTCCAAGTTGAAGAGTAAATCCTGTCTTTGCACAGAGATAGACTGTGGGGCCCCTGAGGATTGGGGCCAAAGCTTCCCTAAGGAAGCTGGATAAGGCTCCGGGTTCTACACATTAAGGGTTAATAGCAAAATACCTCAGCTAGGACTCTTGCTTGATGTGGCAGAAGCTCAATGAACCTAAAAGGAAAAGAATGTGTTATCTTGCAAAATCTAAATAAGAGGTGAATATCCAATCCATGTGAAAGGCAAACATTCAGTTGGGTCTCGAGACAACAGTATCAAGAACCCGAATGATGCCAAATCTGTCTTTCTCTCTCCCTTGCTCCCCGCCACTACCCAACCCCCCACCCCCTGGCTTGCTGTCTCTTTGCTCTGTGCCAACTTTTTCTCACACTGAGCCAAGCTTTCTGTGTGTGGCAGAAATATGATCGTTGACAGTTCCTACATTTCACAACTCAATTCGATCACAGGACAAGACTGCCTTACACTCACTACCCCCTTCCCAGTCAACAAACAAACTACTCAAGGAACATCTCTAATTAGGACAGCATGGCTTGGTTACCCATCCCTGGAGCACTCCATGCTATCCTGGGAGCAAGATTGTAGAAGATGGAGGAGCCGTTTCCAGAAAAATGAGTTGCTTTCTTTAGAACAGGGCAGGAGGTGATTAGTAGAACAAACAATAAATACCCTCCACAATATTATCTCAGCTCAGAGACTTCAAAAGCAGAAATTACCAACTGTCAAATTCTATCCAATAGATATTTTACTTAATTGATGGATCAAAATGTATATTTATTAATATATGATTGCAAAAGAGATTTTAAGATCATTAAAGGGATTCATAAAATATGCCAATAAGCTACCAATACAATATGCCAATAAACCATGAACCACAAATTACCTGAGAGTAAAACAGGAAAAACAAAAAGGAGCCAAAAACAGGGGCTGGGGCTATGGCTCAGTGGTAGAGTGCTCATCTCACATGTGTGAAGCCCTGGGTTCGATTCTCAGCACCACATAAATAAAAATAAAGGTTTTTAAAAAAATTGTCACATCTCAATTATCTTAAAAAAAAAAAGAGGGGGGGAGCCAAAACCAAATGTAAAAATGAGTTAAATAAAAAGTGCAATCATCCTGGGCACAGTGGCGCACGCCTATAATCCCAGCAGCTCCAGAGGCTGAGGTAGGAGGATCGCGAGTTCAAAGCCTCAGCAAAAGCGAGGCCCTAAACAATTCAATGAGACCCTGTCTCTAAATAAAATACAAAATAGGGCTGGGATGTGGCTCCGTGGTCAAGTGCCCTTGAGTTCAACCCCACTTCCAAAAAGTGCAATCATATTGTCACTAAATAGGGGTCTTGGGATGTGCCTTCAAGGGGATGGGGGGAACTCAACTTGGCCCAGGCGGGTTCTTGACTTATGCTGACGAATAGAATTTCAGAACACATCAAAACCAGGCATAAGCAAAGATTATTAAAGGAGAGCAAAGCAAAGGTATAAGATACTGGTATCTTTCCAAAGGAAGAGTACAGATGCTTCTTGACTCTCAGAGAAGAGAAGATGAGGGGCACGCCCAGGTTAAGCTTAGGGCTGGGGGGTTTTCCTGGGAAGAAAAGTGCAGGTTGTAGGCAAGGTTTTGTGAAAATCCAATCCCATGTCAATCATTTGATATTTAGGTTCAGAATATTTCTTCTTGGTCAGGCAGTCTAGCCATTAATCAGTTGTGGGCACATTGTGTAGACCTTTGAATCTGATGACATTTAAATTTATTATGCATTTGTTCTTATTGATCTAGTATAAGCTATATGCTGGAGGTTTCGCCCTATTAACTAAAGAGATAAGCATAGCTGGTCATGCTCATAGACCCCACCATCTAGTTTTTCTTTTCAACTTTTCTCTCTCCCTGTGTATCCGCCTATGTCAATATCATCAGTTTGAGCCACAGTTTGAACCTGTGACATTCAATATGGAAAGGGAAAACTGATTGGTAACACAGTTAATGGTATCCCTAAAATAAAAGCAAATCAATTTCTTAAGGTAAACAAGGCTATTCCTTATAAACTAGCATCAGAAGGGCTGAAGTTGTGGCTCAGTGGTAAGAGCACTTGCCTAGTATGTGTGAGGCCCTGGGTTCGATTCTCAGCACCACATATAAATAAATGAATAAAATAAAGGCCCATCAACATCTAAAAATATTTTAAAAAATAAACCAACATCAGAAAAGAAATGTTGAGGTACTTCATAAAGAATGTGAAATATAAGAACATGAGTTGTACAGGCACAAACACCAGGACAACCCAGGCCATCACATCAAATACAGTTCTGGAACAACAGCTTGGTGGGGTCCAAAACAATATATTCTGAATGAGCATGTTTTCACGTTTTAGCTCTTAAGAGACTTAATCTAGTAAAAAGTCTCATTTACTTATTAAATTAACAAATTTTATAGGGTGCCTGCCTCATGCTAGACATCATGAGGAAATATAAAACAATGGACAAAATGTGTATTTTTTTCTGAAATCATCCGTGGATGTTATTTCCCTGAATTGAGCTTTTAATAAATATTTAAGCAACAAAGAATTCCAGAATGTACTCATTGGCTGGTAGCTAGCAATTTGTCTGTTGTTGATTAAGAAAACAGTTACATGGTCCCTTCAGGGAAGAGCTAGGGTTAGGATGGATAATTTGTGAAAAGTAAAGAACTTTAAAGATATTCTCCTGAAGCCATCCTGCTTCCCCATGGAGGTAACTTAGGGGATTTCCACAGGCAGAATCAAGCTCCTCCTTAAAATAGAGTAAATTGTCAGAATGCCCCTAATTTCAGTGTAGGATGAATTGGCAATAATATTGGTTGACAAAACATCAGGCAGTGTATCTGAAGGCCTGTCTCAACCTAACAGCATTCCTACAAAACACCTGAGGACATCCAGGCTTGAACTCCTTTCAGATATAGCCATCAAGAGGAACCATTTGCCAAGTGTGCATCAAGATCAATGAACAAGGTGATAGGATACAATGATTGTTAACAATTGTGTAATGGTTGAGAGTGAGCCACCAAAAATAATTTTGAAGGGGTCATTCATTTGTTGTGTGTGTGTGGGTGAGGGGGGATAATAACTAATACAACTGTGTTAGTCAGCTTTTTTACTCCTGTGACAAGAAGACCACCAAGAACAATTTTAGAAGAGGAGGAGTTTATTTTGGGGTTCACGGTTTCAAAGGTCTCAGTCCAGAGAAGGCTGGCTCCATTCCTTGGGGCTCAAGGTGAGGCAGAACATCATGGTGAAGAGTGTGGTGGGGGAAAGCAGCTTAAGGAATCATACCAGGAAAGACACACACACACACACACACACACACACACACACACACACACAGAAGAGAGAGAGAGGTGGGGAGGGAGAGAGCTAAGCTCAACACACAAAATAAAAACCCCACTTTCTCCAGCCACACCCTACCATTTCAGTTGCAAGTCAGTTAATCCCTATCAGGGAATTAATTCACTGATTGTGTTAAGACTCTTACAACCCAATCATTTCACCTCTGAATGTTCTTGCATTGCCTCGCACGTGAGCTTTTGAAAGATACCTCACATCCAAACCATAGCAATAACCAACCTTCTATTAAAGGTACCATACTATGTTTTTGGTTTTTTTCATGCACATCTATAATATTACTTGCCAGAAATTCATGGTAACTGTAGAATATGTAGTTCCTTTTTTTGTTTGTTTGTTTGTTTTTTGTTTTTGGTACTAGGGATTGAACTCAGGGGCACTCGACCACTGAGCCACTTCCCCAGCCCTATTTTGTATTTTATTTAGAGACAGGGTCTCACTGAGCTGCTAAGCACCTCAACATTGCTTTGAACTCGCAATCCTCTGTCTCAGCCTCCCCAGCTGCTGGGATTACAGGCATGCACTACTGTGCCCGGCATGTAGTTCCTTTTTTTTTTTTTTTTTTAATATTTCTTTATTTGCTTTTTGTTGTACACAGTGTGTTTATTTTTACGTGGTGCTGAGGCTAGAACCTGGGCTACGCACGTGCTAGGCGAGCGTTCTACCGCTGAGCCACAACCCCAGCCTCTGTAGTTCCTTTTTGATCATCCTGTATCCAGATGGTCTTGCTGGATCAGGTAACCACAAAAGAGCTATCCCAGAGAAATAACTTCCTGTGTTGCTAGAGTTAAGTAATTCATCCATCAAAGTGAGGCTGAAGAGCAATGTCTGGACAACAAAATTAGTTTGAGTATCATTGGTATTAATCAGGGATTATTACTGTCATTATTGTTGTTATTTTACTGTCACTAGTCAAGTGAGTTAAGCTGGCCTGTGGAACCACTCTGTCATTCCTATAAGGATGCATGCCTTACTATTTGCTGCAGTAAGAGAGCATGTATCTAAGTAATACATCTATTGTGCTGATGTACTAATTCCATTTAGGAATGGAAATTAATTTATCATTTCTTCTCTACTCTTATGTCTGCAGTAGTTTTATGATAAAGTCTCTGAATCTCACTTTGAAAGTCTGTTATTTATGTTGAAATTGTTAGGTTTTTTCAATGTTTATAGCAGCTCAATTTGCATTAGCCAAGCTATGGAACCAACCTAGGTGCCTTATAACAAATGAATGTGTAAAGAAAATGTGGTATATATACACAATGGAATATTACTCAGCCAAAAAGAAGAATGAAATTGTGGCATTTGCTAGTAAATGGATGGAACTGGAGGATATCATGCTAAGTGAAATAATCCAGTCCCCCCAAAAACAAAGGCAGAATCTTTGTTCTCATATGTGGATGCTAACTCACAACAAGGGAGGGGAAAATTAGAAGTTCACTGAACTAGACAAAAGGGGAATGAAGGGAAGGGATGGGGGATAATAATAGGAAAGACAGTAGGATTATTTGGACCTAAGTTTTCAATCCTCATATATAAGTACCAATCAATGTAAATCCTCATGGTGTACAACTAAAATAATGGTATCCTAATTGGAACAAGTTATACTTATTCTATGTATGTATAATATTTCAAAATATACTCTACTATCGTGTAAAAAATAGTAAAAATATTAGAAAGAGAGAGAAAAAAAGAAATCATTAGGCTTGGCTCATGCACCCTATTAAATCAAAAGAAGACAGTATTAGAATGATGCCAAAATTCTGAATTTGTTTCTACCCTTTTTGGATTTTGTCATTGCTCAACCATGTGAAAGAGAACACAGCTGTGAACCAATTCTATCTAATGCTCCTCTGCTCTTCAGAAAGGAACAGTCCTCTGGCCTATAGTAGTCACTCACTAAATGTTTGTCAAATGGACTATGCTGAGCGGATGACTCTCTAATAGGAAGGTGAGGGTTTTTCTTCTGGTAAACAGACCACATTAGAGTCCCTGCTGAAGAAAAAATGAATTCATAATGGTGATTGGGGGTGGGGGGATGCCAGGAATTGAACCCAGGGGTGCTTAACCAAAGAACCACATCCCCAGCTCTTTTTATATTTTATTTTTAGATAGGTTCTCTCTGAGAAGAGAAGCTGGGTTTGAACTTGTGATCCTTCTGCCTCAGCCTCCAGAATTGCTGGGATTACAGGTGTGTGCCACCAAACCCAGTTCATAAAGATGATTTTGAGTTCACATTGGGAGTCCCCAGAGATGTATCAACAAAAATCAATTACTCAGAGTTCTGCAAAGTGTTATTTGTTCAGTTATGGATGATTCAAATACAAATTTCCAGTGAAAACCTGACTATCCAGAAACACCTGGAAATTAATATTCTAAAACACCTAATAAGGTAGTAACTAAGGGTTATTCTTTTTAGCTCAAAATTAGTTTCATTGTATTTCTTGTTTTGTTTTAACCATTTTAGATAAAAATTTTAATAAATATGCTTGCTTCATATTTTCTTAAACAGAATTTACTAATTATGCCACATTATTTTTAACATTCTGAAGAATGCTATTATAAACATCTATTTACAGCCTGGCTCTCAGGACTAATATAAATGGGTAGTCACAAGATAGATGTGGGGTTTTTGCTTGTTTTAGTTTTTCTATTTAAATTTTCCTACCTTTTCCTCTAGACACTAAGGTAATTATTTCTTCCTACTTTTGGTATATGTGCTTATTCCAATCCTATTATCATATTTCAATTTGTAGGCTCAAATATGGTAGGTTAAGATATTAGAAAGCAACGTTCAAAAGTATATGTGTAAAACAAAAGAATTTAGGTTTTAAATGGCTTGGATGGTACACTCTGTGGGAAAAAAATGTGTTTTGTTTCTGAGCATTTCATATTTTAACTGTTATTTGAATATCTTCTTGGTTTCTGGGATATTGGTTGTTTTCCTGATTTAGTCAGTTTTTAAATTCTACAGAGGTTAAGTATGAATGTGTTGCCATCTGAAGCGATGGCCGCTTGGAGCAACGAAGCCGCGGGAAGAAGTCTAGAGGCGAACTGGAAACAAACAGGCTTTTTATTTTGATAACTTCTCTCTCTGGCTCTAACAACGACTTTAACACGCACCACACACCACCAAAAACCCACACACCCAATGGCGCCGACCCGATCAGCAATCTCGGCCCAAGTCTCTCGAGATCCTGGGCCAAGTCTCGTGAGACTATGGAAGGCAGCAATGCCCAAACATCTCCATGGCCCGTAGTCAACCGCAATTTTAGCCATCTCCCCAAACAGGGCTCCTACATGAATGTATCTAGTTAAATAATTAATTAAACAATAAATAAATATCTCATGAATTCCTGCTTTTTCCTCAGTGTTGAGTAGAGATTATATATGTGTTGGGGGAAATACTTTCCTACCATTTCAATGTGTTGGGGGAAATATTTCCCTCCAATTTCAAAGGATAAGGAATATATTCATTTTTGTGGTAGTCTGAGTCCCTTGAAATGGTGGTGGTGAGATGGAGAATTTGACTAAATAATAATTTAAGACTATTTCATAAGATGTTATAAAATGACCTATGAAAGCATATATCATAAGAGGTGATGATTATGTATTTAAGTTATTATTTACTTAATGTCCATCTCTCTCACTATCCTGTAAACTCTGTGTAGAGAGGACAACATCAGTTTTACTAATTTTTAGTGTGTGTTAACAGAGCTTGGCACAGAATAGTGCTCAATGAAATTTTTTAAATGATCCAACCAAAGCAAAGCATAATTGATAAGGAAGCACTATTTCCTGATTTAAAGGACCAGGGATCCAGACTCATAAGACTCCTTTGTTCCTGCCTGCATGTGATTTGAGACAAGTCACTTACAGTCTCAGAACTCCAGTGATCTCATGTGACAAGTGAGATAACGATAATCTATCAAGAAAGTATTGCAACAGGTTATTCAAATATTAAATTGAGAGTGTTTGTTAAACTATAAGGTGTTATGTAAATATCACTTTTTTTTTCTAAATTGTAATAATTGAAAGTTAAAATTTTCAAGAATGAACAATATTAGACTACAGCTTCTGCTGCTTGATTTAAAGAATTAATAGCCATGACTTCAATGGCTGCTAATATCTCCCAAAGTCAGATCATGAGACATTATGTGCCTCCTGGCTCAACTATATCTGTGGAGTATTCTTGCTAAAAAACTGAACTTAATTTTTACCGAGCTTCTAGATCTAACTCCCAAGTTGCGGAAACGTGGGTGTGATGGTCAGCAAGTGAGCTCTGAGTTAAGGGAAAGCATATTAGACAAATAACCTGGGTTCTTTAATGAACAGACTTCAAAGGAAATACAAGGGAGAGTTGGAAGAGGAGGAGCCTGGAGGTTTATAGAAACTTTGGAGCCACATCAACCAACTGGAATGTGTGGCATCCAACTTGCTTCCTTCAACAAACACGTTTTTAGAAATTTAAAAAAAAAAAAAAAGAAAGAAAGAAAAGGAGAACCCAGCCTTTGTCAAAAGTAAAAAATTTTACTCCTCCAAAGTCATTGTTAAGAAAATGAAAAAAAATCCATAGACTGGAAATATATATTTTCAAAGCACATTTAATAAAGGACTTTTAGCAAGAATACACAAAAAGCTCTCAAAACTCCATATTAAGAAATCAAACTGAGGGCTGGAGTTGTGGCTCAGAGGTACAGCACTCGCCTAGCATGTGTGAGGCACTGGGTTCGATCCTCAGCACCACATAAAAATAAAATAAAAATATTGTGTCCACCTATAACTAAAAAATAATATTTAAAAATGTAAGAAAACAAACTGATCATTTCTAAAAGTAGGCAAGCAAATTGAGCAAACACTTCACGAAGGAGACATGAATAGCAAAGGACTACATGAAAGCATGTTCGACATCATTACTCTGTATAGAAATTTGAATTAAAACCACAAAAAGATCCATTACATATCCATTACAATGATTTGAGATAAAGGGGGGAAAACTGACAATATCAAATACTGCTGGTGCAGAACGGTGTAACTCATATATTGCTGGTGAGAATATAAAATGGTACTTTGTAAAATGTCACCGTAGCTATTTCTTATGAAGCTAAACAGGCACTCCCCTTATGACTCAGAAAGCATATTGTCAGGTATTTCCCTAATTAAAAACACATATGCATACGTGCATACAAAAATCTCTACATGAAGTTTTAGAAAGGCAATTATATGTAATTGACCTAAACATAAAACCATCAAAAAATCTTTAAAAAGGTATATGATAAGTGAAATTGTGGTATATCCACACAATGGAATACTACTCAGCAATAAAAAGATGGAGAAATTGCTGGGTGCTATGACGTATGCCTGAGATCCCTGAAACTCAAGAGGCTGAGGTGAGAGGATTGCAAGTTCAAGGCTAGCCTGGGCAAGTAAGCAAGACCCTGTCTCAAAATAAAAAAGGAAAAAGGGGAGAAGTAGCTCAGTGGTAAAGCACCCTAGGTTCAATCCCCAGTAACAAAAATAAAATAAAGGAGAGAGATAGAAAAGAAAAAGAAGAATAGAGGAGTTGCTAATACACAGATTAACATGGGTTAATCTCATAGGCATTTTGCTAGATGAAAGAAACCAGACTCAACTGGCTGTAGGGTAGATTTCATTCACATGACATTTGGGAAAGGACAAAACCCCAAAACCAGTTTAGTGGTTGTCAGAGCCTGAGGGTAGGGAGGGAGGTCCACAATGAAAGGGCACAAAGAAAGAGTTTTTGGGTGATTATGATAGACACATTCTATATCTTGGTTGTGATAGTGATTATAAGACTGTATTGGTTGAAACCTTGAACTCAAATGGATTGTGCTCTTTATAAATTACAGCTCCATTTCAAAAACAGAAATTTAGGACACATAGTGACCAGCTACAATGTGGCAATTTAGTTTTGTTTCTGATTTTTTTTTTAAATTTTTAGTTGTAGATGGACATAATACCTTTATTTTATTTATTCATATGTGGTGCTGAGGATTGAACCCAATGCCTCACACGTGCTAGGCACTCACTCTACCACTGAGCTACAGCTCCAGCCCTTGTTTCTGATTTTTTAAAAAATATTTGTATTTATTTGCTTTAGTTGTACACAATGCGTTTTATTCAATGTGTTTTATCTGTACATGGAGCTGAGGATCGAACCCGGGTCGCCCACGTGCCAGGCGATTGCTCCACCGCTGAGCCACAATCCCAGCCCCCTTGTTTCTGATTTTTTTAAAAAAAAGCTTTAAAAAAATTTATAAGACAATTGGGAGTATATGAACGCTGGCTTGCTGTTTTGTGATTAATGAGTTATTACTTTCAAGGAATTGTGATAGTAATATTATGGATTTATTTACATGTATTTATACCTCTTAGAGCTACATAAGAAAATGATGGATTTGACGTCTAGGTAGTGTAGGTGGCTAGACCAAGGGGCACGGACGAAACATGGTTGCGCGTGAGGTTGTAAGAACTAGAGCTGAGTGGTGAGTATAGCAAGGTGTAGCACACTAGTCTCTCTCTACTTTCACGTGTGATTTGAAATTTTTTTAACGAAACATTTTTTTAAATGTGCAATGATTTTATAAAAATGGAACTCCTTAGTTCTATGGAAAAGGGAGAAAATACAGAAAATAATTATCTGTATCAGAGGAACCAAGGCAAATATGGAAAATAACTATATAAAAGCTGTTTTTTCAGCGCCAGGAGGATTCAGGGCCCAACCTCTGACATCTTGGCTGGAAATTCATCATGTCTGGTGTCAGCTCATACTTGCTCCACCAGTACACTTGCTCCACCAGTACGCTGGTCCCAGCCTGAAATTATGGCATCAGGTCCTGAGTTTCTGAGCCCTTATTGACACATCTTCACCAAAAACTTAACACTAGCCTGAAACATTGAAGTTTGGTAGCAACTTTGGTACAAACAGTACATCTCTGTACATTTCTGTCATTTCCTGCTGTCTGTTATTGAAGTTCACTGCCTTCTGGTTTCAGATATTCCCCTTTTTGTGTTTAGTTTGACAATAGCTATTGCCTGAGTTTTGTTTCATGTAGTCTTGCTTAGGGTTCTTGAAAATACAAATATATTCAGAGAAGAAGATAAAAGGCCCATATATAAGATCTTATTACAGAGTACTTAATAATTATATGCTGCAACTTTCTCTTACAATAATCACTTTTATGAATTAAAAAAAATCATTCTCTAAGTGAATTGGGTCTTCGATCTTTTAGCATGTCTCTGTTCTGCATTCTGCTGAGCCTCAGAGCCAGTGCTGGGAGGCAGAGGGTCAGGGCTAACACAGTGGACCAGGGCCAGGCTGGCTTAGGCCAAAGCAGGAGCCAAGCCAAAAAGAGCTGGGACAGGAGCATGGGTCACACAGCCAGAGGCAAACAGTTTTGGGGAGGTCAAAGCAGAGCATGGCCTCTTGAGTCCCCAGGACAGGAAGTCTTGGCCCACTGTCCCCTGTGACGGTACATTGGTAAAGTGGTTGTATTTCAGGGGCTGACTCCAACTGCATTGTTTTTGAGGTTTTTTGTTTGTTTGTTTATTTGTTTAAATCAGCCAGTATTTCTAAATCACAGTAAATTCCTGAGTTTTTATCTTTCGGCAGCACATTCTGTAGTCTAATGATGATCATTAATATTCATCAAGTATTAATGAGTATTGATCAGAGAAAATTGCCAAAACAACATCAGCAAACAACTTGGACTGACTGACTTCTGTAGGAGAGGTAAAATTTTTTTTAAAGCTTAAATGAGTTTTTTCCCAAATACAATCTAGAAAACTTTTCTTCCTAAAACAATAAGTAATGTTTCTCATGGTTTTTTGGCAGAATCCTATTGTAGCATGGTTTGTTATTTAAGTGGATTTGTGTATAAAATGAAATAAAGTCTTTGCTCCCTAAGTCATGATACAGCAAAATGCTATCAGCACAGAGATGACTTTGGAAATGCCTTTCAATGCATCATTAGAATCTATTTTTCTAATCCAGCACCCTGAGCACTGTGGTAAACATATGAAGAAAGTGTCTTGCTTGTTTGTTTCCCCTTCTAAGATCTCCTTGTCCCCACTGTCATCAATGGTGCCTCTCTGATTCCACTGAACTCCGTGTCCTTGGCCCACATACCCAGATGCCCATAGGACGGGCTCAGGACCTACTTACTAATCTTTTCACCACCAAAGTCCTCTTTGTCTATGCACTTTTCTCTCTCCACACACCCAGACAGCTATAAATGATTTCACTGCCTCCCCAAGAAGGTATGATTTTCCTCGTGTGTAGGGAGGGAAGCTTGATCATGCAACAGCTTCTATATTAAGTGTAACAACAATGCAGAAGTAGGCTGTACAGATATTTGTAGATCATGAGCTATGCAACTTCAGAAGGAAAACAGTTTAAACTCTCTGAAGAAGGTGGCCTCGGCCATACAACACTTTGCCTTTTTTTTTTTTTTTTTTTTTTTTTTTTTTTTTTTAGTACTGAGGATTAAACTCACGGGCACTCAACCACTGGGCCACATCCCCAGCCCTTTTTTGTATTTTTTTAGAGACAGGGTCTCACTGAGTTACTAAGTGCCTTGCCATTGCTGGGGCTGGCTTTGAACTCACAATCCTCCTGCCTCAGCCTCCCAAGTGCTGGGATTACAGGCGTGCGTCACCGCCCCCGGCTTGCCCTTTTTAATGTATGGTTGGTGCTGTTGCATCAAAGTGGAATGGACGCCTACCAATCTGATCGGTCCCAGCTGTTCTGTTGATGCCAATGATTAACACTGTGGCCTCAGAGAGGCATGTGGTGTCTGTGTTTATAAAATGATGGGGTTAATAATCTCTAAGGTCCAACTTAATTTGTTAAAACTCAGGTCTTCCTGAAAGAGGGCAAATGTAGAATCAGGAGATTCCAGCTCTACTTCTAGTTTTCTCTGAGACCTTGGATATCTTACTTTGTTCCTGTTTCCCCAAACAGTAAGTAGGGAGTAGCTCACGAGAATGATAGTGGGGTTTCAGTAATAGGTTACAAAAAGTATGAAATAATTTTAAATGTGTTATTCCAATGTAAGGGGCCCTTAAATTAGCTTGCTTTGTCTGTACTTATTAAGATGGATTCACATGACTTTGAGAAGTGGGGAGAATTTGCCTCTGTTCAAGAAAAGAACAAAGCAAGCAAGAGATGATGTCTAAGCCAGGACCTCAAGGCCAGAAACAAGAGTAGAAAGTGAAAAGTAGGAAAGTTGTTCCTGATCTGGTATGTGGTCCATTTACAGCCCTTCTGCCTTGGGGTACCTGCTTCTACTAAATAAACAACAACAACAATAACAATAATAGAAAAAAATGTGCTGCAGAGATAGGAAGTTGTGGAGATTCCCAGCCTCGCTTAAGCCCCAGGGTCCTAAGACTTTAATAAAGAGGACTTTCTCGAGGAGATCTCTCCCTTGCTGGTTCCTTTACTGCCCACCTCATCCCTGATCCAAAGATTCATACCTTCTCAGACATCTTTGATCATCTCATCTTATTCCAAATCACGGTCCTCTGAACCATAAGCTTCCACAGCAATTAGATCAGAAATAGTAACTGGTGCTAAAAAAAAAAAATTTGAAATAATTGAATATACTTTGCACTCAGGCCAGCCCTGCTATGTTTTATGTATGTTCTGTTTCTTTCAGAAATACTCTCTACCCATTTCACAAATGCTTATGTTCTTTTACAAACATTATTTAACCAACTGTAGGAAGAAACTGAAGTTATCCTACCATGAAGGCGTCCGTTCATTCTATTTTCCAAGGAACACAGTTGTGTGACCTCATTAAAGAAGGGAAGAGATAGAAGCATATGTTGTTTATATTACTCTTCATAAGAAGTACTGAGAAGTGGGCGGGCAGAAATAGGGTGTGACCGCCTCACTCAACTGATGTCTAAGAGCCGCTCAGGGACAGATTAAGCACCCAGGGAAGATGACAGGGCATTTGGGTTGTAGTGAATAAGCTTTAATGAGTGACTCATGTGGGCTTGCTTTAACTCTTTCCATTACAGGTTGGAAATGAAATTAAACATCTGATAAGCGAACTGCAACCCAATTTAGGACTAATCTAGTTTTTGTTTGAGCGTGTTTGTTTTCAATATCTCATTGGTAAATCATATTATGTGGGAGTAAGAGGTCCTAGACGCTGGTCCTGTCTCAGAAATAGATTTTATTGCCTTTCCTAGTTGCAAAATGAGGTAATATGAAAAGCCATAATGCCTCAGGAGCATGCTTCAGTTCTCCTTTTGTGCCCCAAAAACTCAATGAAACTTCTACACAGAGAAAAAGTTGTCCCCGGATGTGAAGATAAGTTGTGGGTGGTGATGTAGGTTTGATTATATCACATCTTATTGCAGAAGTCATAAAATAAAAAAAAAACAGATACAGACTCAGGATTGTCAGGTGGAGAACAGATTCTCAGCCAATTCATATTTAACACAAACAGGAGTTAAACATTCAGAGCTAGGCTTTGGGGGCCTCCATCTTCTTTTTCAACTTTCACCATCCTGAGGCCCCAGAACTTCCCATTCCCATGCTTCAGATCCTTATCTGCCACCAACTGTCCATATCCTTCCACAATACTGCCCTTTCCAGGGTCATCTGTCTTTTAGTGGGTGATTCCAAAAGCCTTCATAACTACCAAAGGAACAAATTGATAACTCTGTGGCCCACCAAGAAGACTTGACTTCCACACCGGTGGGCAGACCCCAGACTTCCCAACCTCAGGAAAAGGACAAGGAGATGAATATCTGCTCTGGGACTTTGTTTTTCTCTTTGTTTTGACTTTCAGAGGGAAATCAGTCCAGAGAGGAATGGGGGGTCCATTTGCCAGATGCTAGCTTCAGCTTATAGGCTGATCAGAATGGAAACCTTGCTCACCCTCTCCCTTTTGCATACTAAAGGAACAAACTACAAAGGCTCTAAGTTTCACCAATCTTTCCTCCACACTCTGGGAGACATCTAATTTTTTTTTAATGGGAAAACTCCCCCCAGTCTATGTTTTTATTTTCAAGTCTTCTGTGATGATCTTTTTTTAAAATTATTTATTTACTTATTCATAATGATGATCTTATTTACTGCAATGTCTTGACCTATAGTGAGGGATCATTAATATCAACCCATAATTATTGCTTTGCTTATGCATATTTCTTTTGTCCAGCCCATCACCCCTACTCTGAATGCATTCAGAATCATTTGTATAAATAAAAAGCAATGGATGTAATGCTGGTTAATTTATTTCATTTAGGAAATATTCTGGTTTAGAAAGACAAATTAGCTTATCACCTTTGATATTTCAGTGGTATGGAAAATAATCCATTGATCCTGAGAATAAGCTTGCCCCTGATCCCAGAAATGTGCCATGGGAGCTGTTGGCAGATGAGTTTCTAGACCAGCGTCACGACGGATCCTCCTTCCTTTATTGTCAAAGTATAAGGTCAGGGAAGAGAAAGGTCTATGAAAGGGTGTTCATATCCCAAAGTGTGAAGCAAAAATAATTTACAGTTATTGGCACAACACAGGTGTCAGTTAGCTAATATTTACTTAACATCAGCTAGGTCATACCAGGTTTTGGGGATACAGGAATAAAGTAGATATACAACAGACACTGCCTCTTGGTCTGTTGGGTTACCAGGTTTGTACTATAGGGATCAACCTGGGCTTCAGCTGCCAATCGTAACAGGAGAACTCACTATCCCTCAGAGGCTCGCCATATAGACTGACTCAGTTGTTTCTGGATTTTCCCAGAAACTACGTCAAACATGTTCAAAAATAAGCCTACAGATGATCTTGTGCTCTGGTTTCTTCCTTGTCTCTCAGTCCACCAAGGAGGCCATGCACTGCGCCTGCTGAGGACAGGGCTCCCCAGCTACTGAAGGGGCTCTGCAGCTCCATCAGCTTCTGCAGCAAAGTGGTCCCATGATAGTGCATAAATGGGGAATGAACTGATGTCTGCCAAAAATGATGTCACAGTTTGTCACTTGGTCTTGACACAGCAACAGAATATCCTTCTTAGCCTGTCTACCATCCTTCCTTGCTCAGATGTCTGACTGCACCTCACCATATGGCTGAGAAACAGACAGCTTACACTATGGAGTACTCACATGTGCCAGGTACTGTTCTAAGCACCTGTCAGGTATTAACTCAGTTTAACCTCAAAAGAGCACAAGCTGGAGTGTCTTTTCTGTTTAGAGATGAAGAAAAGTAAGACATAGTGTATTAGTTATCTATTGCTTTGCAACAAATGACCGCAAATTGAATAGTTTAAAACATGAACATTTATTATGTTGTTTATGGTAGAGCAAGGCATAGCTTAGTGGAGGCTTCTAGTTTATGGTCTCCAGCGGCTGCAATTCCAGATGTTATCCAGGGCTATGGTCTCATCTAGAGGCTCAACCTGGAAGGAGTGGGCTTCCAGATTTATACAAAGAATAGTTGGCAGCATTTGGTTCCTTGGGGACAGTGAATTGAGGATTTCAATTCCCAGCTGGCTGATACCCAGGAGATGCTCTTAGTTCCATGCCACACAGACCTCCCCAAGATGGCAGCTTGTTTCATAACAGCTAGCAAGGGGGAGAATTGCTATTAAGACAAAAGTCACACTCTTTTGAAATCATGGCCATGATAGCCAACACCTTTGACATTTTCTATTGGTTAGAAGCAAGTTATAGCTCTTGCCCATGTTCAAGGAGAGACCATTACACAAATGCATTCATCCCAGGAGATATGGGTCATTAGAGCCCTCTTAGAGTCCTTCTGCCCCACACAGAGAGGGTTATGCATCCAGGGATTGTGAGCTAATCAACCACTAAGCCTGCATTTCAGCACAGGAACTCTACCTCCAGTGGAAAGTGAGACTCAAATGGTTTGAAAACCAAGCTGTCCCTAGAAATAAGTATGAACTTCTAGTTTACCATCTTTTGGATGAGTCATTAAAACAAGGGACTCTGTTTGTGTGTGTGTGTGTGTGTGTGTGTGTGTGTGTGTGTGTTGGTTGATATCTTTCCCCACACAGGGTTTTAGAATTTTAAAAAACAACATATGGCTTTTCGTGTAATTATCTGGATTTCCAGGAGCTTTAAGAAAAAATAATCAAAAATATGGTGCTACTATTCCCTCTATTTTCATGTGGCAACAGCTGGTGACTAGAAAGAAGTAACAGCTTAGTAACAATGTGCTTGTCAGATGCCAACAGCTCCCTTGGAGCATGGCGTTCGCTGGAGGCATTTGACTTTGCTGCCACTACAAATGAGAGTCCAATAGGGCTGAGAACTGAAGAGTGAGCCCATCCACAGAGCAAGTTAAGGTGGTCTTGCCTACATATTTAACATATGCCAAATTTCTTTGCACAATGAGAAATTTACACAGAGAAATTAAATGTTACTCCAACCTAAGTTTCTACTAGCTTAAAAAATTACATATATAGTTGTAGACAGCTGATTAAGAGGATAATTTTATTATCCCCACCTGAAAGAAGCCTATCTGCTCATCCACAAACTAGTACTAACTAGTGGTAGCTATCAGAAATGTAAATGCCATACCTTGGTGGCACAGCCTTTGGGTGAATGAATTATCCAGTTGTTCCTTCGTTTGTTGAATAAATGTGTATTCTGTATGCTGGGTACTTTATTAATTAGTCTAATTGTAATAACTCAATTTTTGAAACACTAAAATGCACATGATAGATAATTTCAACAATATCCTTTAGCAAGTCTGTGGTGTTCAGGGACAAAACCTGGGTCTTCTACTTTTCCAACATTCCAGGCTGCCTTGGTTCCAATTCCTTTGTTATGTGTATAAAACTGCAACATAGATTTGGGGTTGAAGCCATCACTGGGAGGCTCCTTTTCAATTACCATGTAATTATATGTTTTTTGTCATATTCTTCATACTTCAAATGAACTTATGTAGGAAATATAATTGTAGCTATTAGATTCTGGCCATTAGGTGATTCAGACTGGTTCTTTCTCTCTTGTAATTCTGTAGGAGCATGACATAAAAGAGGAATGGTATTTCCCACCACAGCCCCAGCTGGTAATTCCAATTGTCCCATGATTTCACAGCTGCAATTCAGCCCCCAACCGCTCACACTTGTCCTTGGCCAATGATGCTTTCCTTAATTAGCATATGACTTAAACCTCAGGCCTGCCATATCTGTTGCTTTGGCCCCTGGACTACCTAAGTACAGCCTGGTCTAATCTGGAAAGAAAACCTACATGAACGTAGATGCTACTTGCCATGACATTGAACAAAGGGAAGAGCAATTTATCTGGTGGCTGAACTCACTTTCTTTATCAAGTACATTTATTTTCTCTGACAATTGCTAATACAATCTAGTCTTATGTCTGGGCTTTCCACCTGTGGTGTTATTTTTATTTTTATGGTTCTAATACCTTCCCCAACTTGAGAATGACCTCTAGAAATAGCCACTAGGATATATACCTGCAGAAGCTTGTGAGGCTACCTACAGTGTGTGGTTTGAAAAGCCTGAATAGCCCTTCTCTTCAAGGAAGTCAGTAGGTTAAACCTAGTTCTGACATTTCTTTTGTGTGTGTGTGTGTGTGTGTGTGTGTGTGTGTGTGTGTTTACATTGCCAAAGCCCCTGTCACTTCTCTAGGTGGCGAAGCCACACAGATGATAGTTTTTCTCAAGAAGTCTGTGCCCAAATCCATGCTTACAAGAAAGGAGGCATGTTTGAATAAACTTGTGTGATTCCTGGCATTCTCATTGGCCACCACTTAATTATTAAATAAGTTCTATTGAAAAGACACTTTTTAGAAGGTGCTCTAAGAAGTTGGGATATAGCATAACACATGAAAATGGGGACAGGATTAAAGTAAAAATTTTTTTCCCCCACTAAACATACATTAAGCAACTACTATGTAATGGTAGTATGGTAACTCACATGACATATAAAAGCAACACAATGTAGCAGTGGTGGCCCCATGCAAGTTGTCCTTTCACTTCCTCTCCCTTTGCCCAGCATTCTAAATTCTAAAAAGAAAAGTCACACCTAACTGATTAAGATGATAAATGCTAAATAATCTTTCTTTAGATATACAAATCTCAGAACATTTGGTGACCCTCAGATAACATCAGAGTGCATAACACCCCTCCTTATTCCAGTCCTGTCCATCAGTGAACACAAAGCATGTAAATTGCTGTGAGGTTTAACTTGCATAAAAGTAGCATTTTTTTTTGTCTAAAAAATTTTAGGGGGGCTGGGGTTGTGGCTCAGCGGTAGAGCACTCGCCTAGAATGCGTGCGGTCCGGGTTCAATCCTCAGCACCACGTAAAAATAAAAAGCATTGTGTACAACTAAAACAAATAAATAAATATTAAAAAAAAAGAATTTTAGGAACTAGAGCTAGGAGGTCAAGGTTGAATGCGATGTTTCAAATGGGGGTGGGGGTAAGCTACATAGCCTGTGTGATGAAGACCCCACTTAGCACATAGCCCTGTGCTTATTGGGCCACTCCACATCCTTTACATCCCTATAAAAGCCCTTTTGTGTACCCGACTCCCCCAAGCTGGTCTTTTCTTGGGGAGACAATAGCTCCAGCCATCTTCTCGTGTGCCGCTCTTACATAAGTCTGATTTTCTTTCCACTAACTTGTCTCCTGAATTTTGGCTTTTGAGTGGTGAGTAGATGAACTTGGGCTCTGTAGCAAAGAGATCTGCTTCCATAGGTTAGGAGATCATGTAGGTACTGACATTGATTTTTGAAACAGGTAATAGTACCCTTTGTTGCATGTGAAGTGCTGAAAATAGTGTATGCTACAGAAGCCTTTTTATGGAGGACATGGGTGAGAGCTGAATAGTTAAGTGGGAGCAACTTCAGGTCTTTTACTATGAGCTCAGGATGCCTGTGCATAGTGTTTGATAGAGAAAAGAAGGACATTAGTCAAGATAGGCTGAAAGATTCACTTTGAGCAGTTGAAGACAGGATTTGAAATTTTTAAACAATGGGCACTAGATAGCTGTTACAGATGTCTAAATGGAGAAATACCAAGACAAAATGGGTGTCTTAATAACTATGTCGACAGTAGGTTTGAGGTAGAAACACTAGAGGAGGAAGGAATGTTTAGGCAACAGCAGAATTCAACTTTACCTAGGATAGGAACTAGGGATGAATGTGAAAGGCAAGAAGAAAGGAGAGATTTAAAAAAGATTTCCTGGACATAGAAAAGTATTAAGGTGGAAGGGCAAAGAAGATTGTGGTGTTTCCAGCCTGAATGACTCAGCCTGAGGTGGGAGAGGGTGACATCATGTCAAAGAGATGACTTAGTAAAGGGGAAAGTTCCAAATTTCAATTACAGAATCATGGGATTTTAAATAAAATGGAAAGGGACTTAGACACCCTATACTCTATCCCCTTTATTTTATAGGAGGGTAAGTGAAGGAAAGGAAGGGTATGTGACTCAATCAGGGCAGTGAGTAGAGAGTTGGGCAAAAGAATAGCAGAACCCACAGTCTCTCCTGCCAGTCACTTGCCTGCTTCACCAGCTTTACCATCTAGCTTTTACTTTAGTGACTATTAAAGCCCTCCCCACCTGGAGTTGCCCTTATCATCCAGGAAATTCTCTAATATTACTTTCAGAGTTGGCATCACTGTGACCACATAATCTCAGAAGGCTGAACTGACTTTCCCAGCCTCCCATCACCTGGATGTTATCTTATTCCCACAATCTTGAAGAGGAGTTCACTTTTTAATGACAAATTTTCTAGTGTGGCTGTTAATCCCTTGTGACTGAGAGCCAGCTTGGCTGTCTTGTTTTCCTGAAAGGTGCTCTTTCCTTAGTTCTAAGGGGGTCTATGTTTCACTGGGAACCCTGATGGTGTCTTTTTTGTTATCACTGGTTTTTAATTTTCAGGCCTTTTAAATCCAAAAGTCTTGGAGTCATTTTCTGCAGGATGGCAAATTATGTGTAAGCTATCTTTTTCAAGGAACATCAGTTGGGGGTTAAAAAACAACAACACATAGCCACAAAAAATATGACAAAGCAGTGTTTTCCCTTCCCTGCCCCCACTCATACTGCCAAGTTTCTTTATTACAGTTCCCTTGAGATAGGAGGGGGAAGGAGTCCACAGGATGGATGCTGGGTGAGGGACTCCATCAGACAGCAGCACTCTAAATCACTCTCTTCTGGCCCTTGGTCTTAGACTGAGGTTTGGACATCCATTCTTTGATACAGACACGTGGTATTTCATTAATCTTCAGTCATTTGTAAAGTATCTTTCACAAGTGGTATTGTCACAGGAGAAGAGATGCCTCCGAAGAAGGGTTCAAGGAGGATCCGCGGGGTTCTTGGCATACTTGATGGAAAATAATTCCAGCACAAGCCAAAGGCATAGACAGACGTTTCTTTAGTAAAGGATATACATAGTCAAGGAGAATGGGGGCAATCTCAGGAGAGAGAGAGAGAGAGCGAGCGCGAGAGAGAAGCCTTTAGGGTAGAGCAAGGCAATATGCATTCAAAGGAGAATGCTGGATAGAGACAGCTACTGGTTGGTGTGGGGTGTTAATATTTAGGTTGCCAGGGGCTGATCTAGAGGTGGAGCCAGGGTGGAGCTACCCAATTTCAACCCCAGTTTTCCTTGAGCTTGTGCATTGCCCTCGAGTTACTTTTGCAGACTAGGGCACGTCCCTTGTCCCTCGGGAGTTGCAACTGTTCAAGGGTACTTTCTTACATTTCCATGGTTCGTGGGGGTTTCCTGCATTTCGGACACTTCCTTTGAGATTCAGTATCTCTCCTTTTATTCCCTATTCCTATCTCATTTTCAAGCTCTCTCCCCAGTTAGATTAGTTGGCAGGAGAATATCTCACTCCCTCACAGACGCGGACATTGGTGTATTCCCCGTCAGGGCTCCAGAATGACTCTGCAGCCGGAATCCAGCCAGAACCCTGCAGGGGAAAACGGGTCACAGCACAATACTGACACTAAATCCCAAGGCTTGGTAAGCCAGCGAGAAGGCCCCTGGCGGCAATCATCAAAGATTCAGCGAGTGCCGACCCATTTCGTGCGAATCTGAGCTGATGGGAAGAGCACCGCGCTGTCCTCCAAGGGCTCTGAGCTGGATCTCCTTCATCTAACAAGGAGAACGAGTCATTGTACTTGGGCCTGTTTTCTCAACTGTAGAACTAGGGGTCTACGAGTCCTTCCAAGAACTTAAGATTCTAAAATTGAACAGAACTCGGTAGTACTGCCCGGAGCTACACAGGCACGCCGGGAACCCCGGGCTAGAAGCTTCAGGCCAGAGCTTCTCCAGCAGGACTCTCCAACTCCGCGCCACGTCGCCGCGGAGGCGTGAGTGAGAGGGCGGCGTGCGCGTTCCCGCTGGGTCCTGCGTGCGCGTCCCCGCCCGGTTGGGGCCGGTGGGCGGGGCGGAGCGGGGCGGGGCGCGGGAGGAGGGCGGCTGCCGCTGGAGCAGGCCGGGAGAAGAGAAAAGGCGGCGGCCGGGCTGTGGGGCGAGGCGCAGAGGAGGCGGACCAGACGGGGGTGTGGGGCTCCGGGCGGCGCCGGGTCAGCGCGGAGCAGCCGGGCACGGCGGCCACGGCAGCCTGGGCCTGGGTCGCGGTTCGGCCGCGCGCGCCGGTGAGTGTCGCGAGGCCCGCGAGTGGCTGGCGCGGCCCGCGTTGAGCGGGACGGGGGCGGCGGCGGGGCCGAGCGAGGCCGGCGGCGGGGTTGGAGGCGCGGGCCCGCCGCGGGGCAGTAACGCGGCGGTGGCCGGCCCGCGCGGGTCCCGGGTCGGCCCGGAGGGCGTCCGCCGAGCCGCTGTCCGCGCCGGGCCGCCTGCGTCGCCGGCCGTTGAGGCGGTCGGCAAATGGCGACCCGAGCCCCGGGCGCCGACCCCGGGCACCTCTGCTGGTGTCTGCGTGCCGAGGAAGGGCGAAAGGGGAGTGTAACTTAGCCAAGCCCGAGGACCTCGAAAACCCAGCAGCTTTCCTTTTGTCTTCTAGAAACTTGGGTTCTTTGGGGACAAACGGGTTAAAGTGAGACTGGGAGGCATCATCCACTGTCTCCGCGGGATGAGAGAAGTTGGTAACTTTTCCATTCATGGAAGCGGGAGGATCTGCCTTAGCGTCGGTCCTTATTAAAGGCAAACTTCTTGGTTTTCCAGACCTGCGGGGTTATCTGTGCTCTGTCCTGCTGCTTGCAAGTACTTTGCATGGAAGGGGGACGCGGAACGCGTGGTGGATTCTAAGTAATCTGTGAATGTTTTTTTAACGTGACAGAGCAGTCTGTTTACCGCGGTTCTAGTACTCCATTCCTCTCTCTCCCTTTCTCTTGTTTTTCTTTCTGAGCCCTGTTGTTAAGTCAAGATGCTTGGGAAGGAATTGACCTTTTATTCCATGGTTACTTTGTTGACTGTGATCCAAGATGAAGTTATTTATGGGCATTCTGTTATCAGTGTAGGTTAACTTAAAACTCTTGAATAAAAAATCACAAACTTCCTAAATTTCGGTACTGTGTTGTGCTGTTTAGAGACCCAGTAAATTATATTAACATGTTTTGCCTTTGTTATTTGAATAAAAAAACTCAAAACTTTCTAAATTTCGGTACTGTGTTGTGCTCTTTAGAGACCCAGTAAATTATATTAACATGTTTTGCCTTTGCTCATGTAAGGGTTTCCAAAGCAGTGAAGTTGTCGACTTGGCAAAAGGAAGAGTAGCATAAAATATGCCTTTAGGATTTTGTAAGGGGTAGATTTCAGTGTACAGTTTTCGCTGCATCACTCTTCTTTATGCTTAGTCACTGTTTCTCACTGTAGAAATTTAATTGGAGATAACATGGTGTTTTGCTAATTTCTTAAATTGCCAGTTTTTTTTTTTTTTTAACCTGAGGCTTTAATGTGGTCAAATAAACTTTTGTTGTGTGTGATGCTAGTAAAAGTGGGTGGAATTTTGTGAATTAAAAACTGAAGTTTGCCTATGTATCTTAATCGTTCTGGGTATTAATTTCAAATCATTGTTTCTCTATATAGGTTTAGCATTGGGGGACTTTTTTTTTTTCCTCCAATACTGTGCCCAAGTAAAATACCATTAAAAAGCAATAGTATATAAATAATTATTAACATTTTGAGATACTGCATGTAGAAAAGTACCTAAAATAGGCATTGCTTAATGTGTTTACTATCTGAAAAAAACATGTTTCTAAAATATAACTTTTCTCATAGGATAAACTCTATAGTATTCCATATCATATCGTTTTGGATAGTCTTTTAAATGAGTTTCCAAGACTCCTTATATTGATTTAAAAAAAAAGTTAGTACTTGCTGAGTATTTCACTGTAGAATGGCATTGTAGTTGTACAATACTTTGATGATAAAATCTTTGAGTCAGGCTATATAAAATAATTAATTTCAAGTTCATTGTGATGAAATAGGTGAGATTCACTTTGGACTAGTTTCTTCTGTATTGTATGTAGCTGTATGTAGGTGGATGTTAGATACAGACAGACATACCTCAATTTAAAAAATTTTTTTACCAAAAAAGCATGTCTTTTTTTTTTTTTTATGTTAACTATGGGTACGGTACTTCCTCATAAACTGCATTTAATAAGTTTTGTAAGTTTAAACAACCACATAAAAATAATTATACATAAAACTTTATACAAATGTGGCTATTTTGTAAAGTGGATTGCATCTGTTTTCTGAGACCTACATGTTTATATCCTGTTGGACACACATGTATTTGTAACCAACCTTCACAGAGTTCTAGATTATTTTCAGAGCAGATTAGTTGCCTCAAGGTCAAAAAACTGAGATTTCTTGTAAGACTCCCTGTGTCATGATACCCATCTTAATAAACTGAGTTTTCCCATTTGGGTGGATTGTTTTTATCTGAGTATCAACTCCGTTAGACTCTTGTCTGAGTATTAAATAGTTACTAATATTATTTCAATTTCTGATGTAAGTCTATTATAATTTCATTTGTTTATTTAGTGAAGAACATTGTAAGTAGTTAGAACTTTCACTTTGGAATGAGCTATTTATGACCATGACCATATTTAGAAATGGAAAATGTATGTTTTAGTTATATTGTATCTGGAAGGATAAAAACTTTAAGAAAATTTTCCATGTAATTAGCTCATTCATCTTATAAATAACAAAAAAGTCAGGATCAAAGTTTAATAAAAGAATATACCTTGTAGCCTCTTAGCCATTTTAGACTAGGAGCATGTACTTTGAGCTGGGGATTTAATTATAGTGTATTTCTTATCTTGGTTAGTCACCTCCACTTCTCCCTTTTAAACTTAATTTATTTATTTATTTTCAGTGCTAGGGATTGAACCCTGCAAAACAGGGCAAAAAAATACCACTGAGCTACAACCCCCCACCCTGCTCGCTTTTTAAAACGGTGAAATACCATGTCCTTCTAAGGTGTAGATTTATTATGGTCCTTAAAACTGAATGCACCTGATCAGAAAATCATTCAGCAAGTGTTTGTACTTACTGTACAAACTGACTTACTGTACAAACTTACTGTACCTCTAACTATGCAAAGATGAACTGATTGATATATTTGAAATTTCAATTATGAACTTTCTTGTAATAATGGTTGATTAATGGAACATGTCTTGTTTCCACATCAGCCTTACATTGGAACAGCAATAGATTTTTATTTTATCTAATACCATGTTAATTGTAATATTAAGCAGTAGGCTGATGTTACTTCCTATTTTGAGATTTTTCTTACCTTGTACCTTACTTGGGCATCTAAGCATGTGTACTGACTTATTTTTTCTTTTTGAACCTGGCACCTTTTTATTCAGTTGTCCCAATAACTAGCCTGCCAGGCTGATTAGGAAATTAAAATAATAGAACAACCTAGAGGTAAATGTTTTGGAACCTCTTATTTGTTTTGGAACCCCTTGCTATTTTCTTTTATTATAATTTTTCATTTTTTGTGTTTTACACGAATCTGTAATCAAGGCAGAGTTTTGAATACAGAGAAAACAAGAATGAATTAGACAAAGATGGTCCTGACCTTCAAAGGCCTTATAGTTTTCTTGTAGAGAGATAGTAAACAGAATAACGATTTCCTTTGAGTTTTCGCTAGTATTATCAGGGAAAGTGCTGTGGATAATGAGCATACATAGTAAGGGATCCTACCTTGTTTTAGGGTACATGGAAAGGTAATGTTTAAGCAGAGATCAAAGGGTTGAGTTAACATGATGTAGGGAGAAAAAGCCTTTATCTGTGTGTCTGTCTAGGAGATAAGCAGACAATAAGAACAGCCCTGAGGTAGTCATCTGTTTTGAGTACATTAGGTGACTTTCCTTAGCATATTTTAAAATTATGAATGTTTACAATTCTCCATTTACTTATTTCCATATACATTTTGATGAATTTGGAAAAATATTGGAGGGCACTATCTCTGTGCCTTAAATGACCATATCTCATTTCATTGTATGGGAAAATGCCATGTCTTAAAACTATTTTTAAGAATTGCTTGTCAGCCACAGAGTATGAATTGGCAAGTAACATCTGTTAGAGAAAAAGAATGAAACTATTATAAAGCATTTCATTGTTTACAGAATAGTTTTTAGTCTAATGAAACTTTTTCCAGTAACTCATACTTAAATGCAAATTAGTAAAGATGTGATTTGGCAGGTAAAATCCTGATTGGAAAGAGTTTTTTTTTTTTTTTTTTAAAACATTGTTTTAAATTAAACTCATCTTGAACTTGAAGCCTTCAATTTGGGCAGCATGTTTTCTAACTGGACCTGCTGTCACTGTTCCACTGAGAAATCAGGGATTGATGATTTTCAATCTGTTTAACAGGATTTATGAGTGATTGTGAAATATTTTATGAAGATGTTTTTGATAGCAGCAATCTTGATTAGAAAGAAGATGGATCTGGAAGAGCTTTAAATTTTGAAGCTGGGGGCTCTCTCCACAGAATGCTCCCCAGCATGACTGTTGTATTTTCTTATTGCTTAACATATTTAACTATAAAATGGAACTTAACCTCATTGCTCCTTTGTATAGTTATTTTGAGAATTATTAAGTTCATCATGTTCTGTATGTTTATGCTGAACCATATCAATGTAAATTATTTTAAAAATAATTTTAAACACATACATTCAAAGCAAAGTAATGTGCTTTTATAATTAGAGAGGACCAAAAAGACTTTCTTGACCACAGGGTGATTAAGTGTTGGAATAAACCACAAGCAAAGTTGTGTAATCTCTGTTCCACAAATAACATCTTAAAATTGAATCACTGGTTACTGAAGAGCTGCCTTATTTTCTTAAACTTTAATAAGCAAACATGTCTTATTGTCCTTGTACATTGATCAGATACAGATTTAAGTACTGCTGCCTCTGCCACTTAACTAGGTAAATGTTCTTGGGCAAGTCACTTAATCTTTCTGAACTTGTTTTCTCTGGGTCATTATGAGGATTTAGAGACTTGGTATATGTAAAGAAGGATAAAATAAAATAGTGTTCCCTTTTTCTTTCAATACATAATAAGCATTATGAACGTGTAGCTATGGATTCTTTCTTTTTTTTTGTTATTGTTGTTGTTTACATTCTTATTCAGAGGGGGATAGTGTAAAAGAGACTAGTTATTTTGAAGCTTGAGAAACATCTACTTTGAAGTTGTTGCTGTTTAACTCAGGATTGCAGCAGTTGCTATTTTAAACACTTTTGAATTGAATTTTAAGATGTGTTCTGCTTGGTATGGTCATATGATGGTGTGTAATGTAACATCAACTGTCCCTACAAGTCTTTAGAGCATTGGTCAGTTCTGTTGAAATTGTTTGTGTTTTTAGGTTTCTCTCTTAGTAACAGTCAAGCTTATAACCTTCAGCATGTGGGATGAACTAGGTCTAGTTGTTACAAAATAAGAAAGCTACAGCTGTTTTCAAAGTGTGATTCCCTCAGTAAGATTGTCTTCTTATTAAAGTTTCTGTGAATATCTGCTTAAATTACAAGCCTTTGTTATCATTAACTTATGATTCTTTTAGCATGCCTGTTTTTAATTTATAGGTTATATACTTGCCTGTAAATATTTTGAGTAAAAATGAGTATTTAATTCATAATTTGTAATTTTAAAAACAATGTAAAAATAGGGGCTGGGGTTGTAGCTCAGTGGTAGAGCACTTGCCTCACAGCATGAGGCACTGGGTTTGATCCTCAGCACCACATAAAAATAAATAAACAAAATAAAGATATTGTGTTCATCTACAACTAAATAAAATTTTAAAAATGTAAAAATATAGTGTTGGTGTTGAATGTGTACCTTTTTGCCATGATACCATTGAATATCATAATATCAACTCTGAACTTTCCTAATTAGGGAAAAGCTCCATTAGAATCAAGCTTCAACTGGAGAAAAAGATGTAGCATTTTGGGGAGCAATTACTTTAGCCACCTAGAACCAAGATCGAATTTATTGGAAAAATGTCAGAGAACTGGGCTGGCGTTGTGGCTCAGGGGTAGAGCGCTTGCCTTGCATGTGCGTGGCCCAGGTTCGATCCTCAGCACCATGTAAAAATAAAGGCATTGTGTACAACTAAGGCAAAAAAAAAAAAAAAAAAAAAAGTCAGAGAACTAGCAGTAACTCTTACACATGAGTGAAGAAAATGGATTAATTCTTCTCTAAAAGAATTAAATACTACAATGTAATTTAATTTGGGAAATAATAGAGTTGTCCATGCCATCTACAAGCACATAATAAATAATTAGCAGTAGAGGTCTGAAGTTTGGAAGACAGGTCTGAGCAGGATGTATAAATTAGTTTTTGGCATATGGGTGATAATTGAGACTTTGGAAAAAATTGAGAATTTATAGAATGGATGGAGAATGTATAGAATGAATGATCTGGAACCCTGAAGAAGAGTAATTTTTAAGAGAAGACAAAGAATAACCAGAAAGGAGAAAAACTGGAGAAGTATAACAACATGAAAAGTAAGGGAAGCTGACTGTTCAAAAAGAAGGGATTAGTCATTATAATATTAGGGCCAGGGAAGATGGGGTCTGAGAAAAAAAAAGCCCTTTGATTTTAGGATGATCTTAATAGAGCAGTTTTATTGAGGGGTACTAATAGTAAAGCCAGATTAGAGGTTTCAGCAGTTTTTTTTTCCCCCCTTCTGAACATGTGATTGAGTAGCAAATAAGAATGGTGGCAATACTGTATATTTTGTTTTTTACTAATAACAAACCAATAAAGAAGTTGATTATAGAAAATTTGTTGAATAGGCTCACTTATAATTAAATGTGTTTATGCTTTCTCTTTTTGGTATAAAACTGTAATTGATAAAATACTAGCTTTAAAAAGCAAGAAAGACCATTAAATATCTGTAATCCCTTGATATTATTTTATGAATACTAGAAATCTGAACTCCCTAGAGTAGCATATAGCTCTCATGATTTGCCTTATTCCCACCTGGCCTTGTCGCTCAGATCTATCTTATATTTTACCTTGACCCAGCAATACTAGGAAGATTTAACATGTTTTATCAATTCATGCTTCTTTTCAGTTGCACAGGCTATTTTAGCATGGAATGCCTCCCTTTCTTACCAGTTTACTGATCCATACTTCAGACGTCCCATCTTTCAAGACTAACTGCATTTTTCTCTAACCTCTGTCCATACTGAGTGATTTCATAAATGTGATAGGATTTTTTTTTTGTGTGTGTGTGTGTGTGTGTGTGTGTGTGTGTGTGGTACCGGGGATTCAACTCAGGGGCACTCGACCACTAGGCCACATCCCCAGCCCCCTTTTTTTTTTTTTTATTTTATTTAGAGACAGGGTCTCACTGAGTTGCTAAGTGCCTCCTCATTGCTGAGGCTGGCTTTGAACTCGCGATCCTCCTGCCTCAGCCTCCCAAAGTGCTGGGATTACAGGCGTGCGCCACCACGCCCGGCCAATGTGATAGGATTTTTACTGTCACCAACTTCTTGCTGTTGCTCTTAGAGAGAAGGCTCTGTGATTTACTAGTCTTTATATTGCAGTGGTCATGATAGCACACGTCTGTAATCTCAGCTTCTCAGGAGCCCAGTCTGGTCAACATGGCAAGACCCCATCCCCCCAAAAAAAGTAAAACAATTTTTAGAAAATCTTTGTTGCCACACCAATGCAGTGCCTAGTACAGAATAGCTAAACAATAAATAGATGTAATGAATGAATGGAAACTGTGGTCCTTCAAAGTGTTTTATCTTCAGATACAGAGCTTGAGCTAGAACTTTTATTTTCTTGATAAATTCCCTGTGTATTTAATTAAGCCTTACCCTGTTAATTTATTAGAGTATTTATTAGGCATTATGTAGAAGGAAAGATAAATAGATTTAATTATAAGTTAATTCATATATTTAGAAAAGTAAAAAAAACTTCTAGTAAAGTTTTGACTGATAATATTAATGAAATTGAAATGAGTATGGAATATGATTAAGTCTCTGCAATATCAAGTACATCAAAGTTTTGGCTGATAATATTTAATGAAATTGAAATGAGTATGGAATATTATTAAGTCTCTGCAATATCAAGTTCATCACAGTCAGTTTAATTAAAAAGGTAAAAGCTGGGCTGGGGTAGCTCCTCGGTATAGTGTGTTCTTAGTGTGTATGAGGCCCTGGGTTCAGTCCCCAATACCATGAAAGTTTAACAAAAAAAAAAAAAAAAAAAAAAAAAAAAAGAGGAGGAAAGCAAAAACTAAAGCAGTCTCTAAAATCTAAAAGTTGAAATACACATTAACTTGTTATTGGCATTAATTTATATACTACATAGTACTACAATTTAAGTATTATTTTGAAAGACATAATATGCGTTTTATGTATATTTTTACATGCTGTATACTTCCCACATGTCAGTACTTCCTTTATGACATTTTAAAATTCTGAAATGTTACTTGAAGTTTTTAAGTTCTTTCAAGATATATTGATTAAATATAAAATTAGTTAAATATGTTTATATGTATTTCAGCCTTAGATAAGCTAAAATGAATCAGTGATTTAATTTATATTATTGAGAAGTTTGAAAATCAACCACTTTTTGTCTAACTTCTTTTCTCTTATTTTAACACTAGAGCTGGACTGACCATTATGGAGGAGGAGCTGCAGCATTCACACTGTGTGAATTGTGTCAGTAGAAGGTGTATGACCAGACCAGAGCCTGGGATTTCCTGTGATTTGATTGGTTGTCCTTTGGTTTGTGGAGCAGTTTTCCATTCTTGTAAAGCTAATGAGCACCGACTTCTATGTCCATTTGAACGAGTGCCTTGCTTAAATAGTGACTTTGGATGTCCATTTACCATGACCCGAAATAAAGTTGCTGAACATTTAGAAATGTGTCCTGCAAGTGTGGTGTGCTGTACTATGGAATGGAACCGGTGGCCAGTTAGTTATGCGGACCGGAAATCATATGAAAATCTAAGCAGAGATGTTGATGAAGTGGCACAATTAGATATGGCCTTGGCCCTTCAAGACCAAAGGATGCTCTTAGAATCTCTCAAAGTAGCCACCATGATGTCAAAAGCTACTGATAAAGTATCTGAACCTAGCGAGCAAATCTCAGTTAAATCCAGTGTCCCAGAAATACCACATACTAATGGTTTGGTGTCTGTTGATGAAGAATCTTATGGTGCACTTTATCAAGCTACTGTAGAAACAACCAGAAGTTTGGCTGCTGCTTTAGACATCTTGAACACTGCCACAAGAGACATTGGCATGTTAAATGCAAGTCTTCATGCTACCCCAGATGAAATGAATGAAGAACAAAATGACAGAGAAAGTTTGCAGGATAGAAACTTGAAAGACCAGGACCATCCGTATGAGGATGAGATAGGGGCAGTAGGTGGAATTGACTATACTGGCATAAGTCAGAATGCCCAGTCTGAGCAAAATGGTTCAAGTGATTTGTTGTGCGACTTGAATGCAGGTTCTTATGGCACTTCTGTTCTTTGTAATGGCTTTCCTTTGGAAAATATATGTACACAGGTCAAAGACCAGGATCAGAATTTTCAAGTTGATTCAAAACAAAGTAGCTTAACAAATGGAGAATGTGTGGCATCAGATGGTACTTCAGAATCTTCCAGTTCACTTTCAGTAGCAGCACAACTTAGGGAAGTAATACCCTCCAGTGCTTTACCTAATGGCACAGTTCAGCATATCCTCATGCCAGATAATGAAGATGAAGGAGGACTATATTGGAGAAAAGTAGACTTAGGGGACTTGAGGAATGTGGATGTCTTATCTTTCAGTCATGCTCCTTCATTCAAATTTCTTTCTAATTCATGTTGGTCTAAACCAAAGGAAGATAAAGCAGTAGATACATCAGATTTGGAAGTTGCTGAAGATCCTATGGGCCTCCAAGGAATAGATCTGATCACAGCAGCATTACTGTTCTGTCTAGGAGATTCTCCAGGTGGGAGGGGTATATCTGACAGTCGCATGATTGATGTATATCATATTGACTTTGGGACACAGACTTTTTCACTTCCATCTGCAATATTAGCTACAAATACAATGGTTGGGGAAATAGCTTCAGCTTCAGCTTGTGATCATGCCAATCCCCAGCTTTCAAATCCAAGTCCTTTTCAGACACTTGGGTTGGATTTAGTATTGGAGTGTGTTGCTAGGTATCAACCTAAGCAGCGTTCAATGTTTACCTTTGTGTGTGGACAGTTATTTAGAAGAAAAGAATTTTCTTCACATTTCAAGAATGTACATGGTGACATTCATGCTGGACTCAATGGCTGGATGGAACAAAGGTGCCCTTTAGCTTATTATGGTTGTACTTATTCTCAGCGTAGATTCTGTCCATCAACACAAGGAGCAAAGATTATACATGACCGCCATTTGAGGTCATTTGGAGTTCAGCCATGTGTATCTACAGTATTAGTAGAGCCTTCTAGAAACTGTGTGTTGGGATTACGTAATGACCATCTAAGTAGTCTTCCCTTTGAGGTCCTACAACATATTGCAGGCTTTCTCGATGGCTTCAGTTTATGCCAGCTCTCATGTGTGTCCAGGTTAATGAGGGATGTGTGTGGCAGTCTGCTTCAGTCTCGTGGAATGGTCATACTGCAGTGGGGGAAAAAGAAGTATCCAGAAGGAAATTCATCATGGCAGATAAAGGAAAAGGTTAGTTTAATCTTAACTGTGTCAATCTCTTATTTGACATGAAGTAGGCACTTTAATGCCACTGAATTGATACAGGTAATATCTTGTCGAAAAATTGATCATCTCTAAAATTTACTGTTAATATAATGACACATTTTTAAAGTGATAATTAATGAAGAACTAGAATAGTTAGAATTGTGATAATCAGAAATTTATTGCAGATCTCCTAAATCTAGATTCTAATCTAATATGGCAAAGGCCACTTCTGTTTGTTCAGATGAGCTCTTCCATACCCCCTCAATTCTTCTGTAATAACTTCCTTTGGATTCATTTACCCTCTTTTAAATTTGGGCTCCATCTGAAACGCTGTCACCATTAGACAATGGAGGAAGCTAGGAGAAGGGTTTTTCTTCCTTTGTCAATTTCTTTCCATCCTTAGCAGTTTCTTTATTAGGACTTGGTTGTTTCACATGGAATCTAAATGGAGAGAGATGAGAAAAAGGCACAACTATTGCTATGTTCATCCTATTAAGTGACCAAGGGAATGTTAAGGGAACAGGGGATATAAGTGGATGGATGAGAAAGTGTCTTAGGCTGAAGTGAGATAAGATAGAGCAATATATTTTGATATTGTGGGTGGAGACTGAATTTAGTACAGTACAAAGGAGTAACACATATTGAGAACGAAGCTGGAGATTTAGGCATATCTAAAATAAGTCTGGGCTCCACCATTTCTCTCCTATAGTACTCTACTTTTGCCTACCTTCTATTTGAGGCACTATCCAGTGGAAGAGAAAAAGTATTACAGATATCTGTGATTAAAGGTTTTTTTCATTTTAGAAAACTTACTATATGAAACTTCACTTTTTATGAAGTGGAAACAGTTTTGATAAACTGAACATTTGGTTTTACAGTATTCAAATTTCTGATTACTTTATTCTTAGCACCCTTAGGCTTTGTCTTTTACTTCTTGCTCCAACTTTGCTAAATTCTCCATCTACTTCTCTGTTTTCTTGAGGCTTTTTGACCAGTAAATGAACACACAAATTGTTTTATGATTTTTGCCAAAAGGTAATTATGATGGTAGAAAGCTTCATTAGCCAAGTGTTTGTGTGTATTTTTGTTTTCTGGATGAGTTTGTATCTCTCTCCCCTTTGGGATGGAACTCTATGTATGGCTTGTTTTATCCTTCTTCACTAGTGTTAACAAATGGGATAGAATGTTTTCTGGGGATTTTATAACACCTACTGAGATCTCATCTAGTCCTTAGTCTTCAAGTCTAAATTGCCATCTTTTACACACAAATTACTCACATGTCTATAAGCTGGCCTTTTTCTCTACTGAGCTCCAGACCCCACTGCACACAAACATCTCTCCTTGATTACTCCACAGTTTCTGCAGACTCAACATGTCCAATTCACTCTACTCCCCTACTCTTCTTAATCTCAGAGAGTGGCATCATAGTATGCCAAGTTGCCTAAACCAGGGATCTAGGAGTTAAGCTTGACTGATAATTTTTCCCCTTTAAATTGCCATATCTAGGTAATTTTGAAATCCTTTTTTATACTGCTAATGTTTTCTTTTCTTTCACTGCCATTTTCCTAGTTCAGTCTAAGCTTTGTTCTCTCCTGGATTGGTACCACAGCTTCCTTCTGTTAAGTTTCTACTTCCAGTTGGGCCCCTCTCCAACATATTATTTATACAAGAGTTAGAATATGCATACTTTCTTAAATACAATTTTTATACTGTTACTGCAGTACTTAAAACTCTTTAATATTTGTCCATTTCCCTGGGATAGAGGCCAAATTTTTATAAAACATTTAAGACTTTTCATAATTTCATCCTTACCTCTTCAGTTTCTTCCTGTCATTTTATACTCCAGTCAAGATTGACATACTTATTGTTCACTGTTGTTTTTTCTTTCTTGCTAAGATCTTTGAATGTGCTGTCTCTAATTTCCACATTCTCACACCTATTATATGGTATATAGTGTACAACATTGCTTTCATTAACTTATTTAATCCACTATCCCCACTTAGCAGATGAGGAATCAATAGGTTACTTGTGCAGAACAGTAGGTTTGTTCTTAATTGTCTTTATGAAAGGGGACCACAGTAGTCATTGCTATACCATTTTATAGAAGGGACCTAAGCATCACAGATTTTGGGTTCTTGTCAGGAAGGGCCCTAGAACCAATCCCCCCACAGATACCAAGGGACAATTACATTCTGTGTTCTCTAACTAGACATTGGCCTGTTGATGAACTTAGCTAGGATGCCTAGACCTGTCCTGTCTGGTTCATGATTACCTGTCTCCCTTATTCTGCACTCGTGCTTATTACTTTTTGTTTGGGTAGCTTTGTTTTCAATTGTAAAGATGAGAAGGGGCCACAGTGGTCATTGCTGCACTAATAAGATGTTAGTGCTTCTGGGCCTGGACTGCTGACTAGGGAAAAAAACAAAGAGAGTGCCCATATTTTTCCCAGCAGACACATGTACACGGATGGCAGGTTAGCATTTAGCCCTAAAACATATTTTTAACAAAGACACATTTTTAACTAAAATAGGATCCTTTTTATAGAAACTATATGTAAATTTTTAGAAGCATTTTCAACAAATTGAAGCACATGTGTTTCTGAATATTACTAGCTACCTTCATTATATGTGAGTAGTAGAAAGATAATTGGTAAACAACAGTCTAGGGTGTTTTTAGTACATTTGTGTGGTGTAATAGGAATGGGAGAAAAACCTGAGGAGAAACCAAACACTATTCAGTGTATCTAGACCATGTATAATTCTGTGTAGGCAGTTGAGTAGATGGAAAGAATAGTGCATAGTAGATACTGTTGTAGGAAGTGGCCTTGAATTCATGAAGTTATGATTTTTGAAAAATTATCCAGTAAGACAGGTTGGATGTGATTTTTAATGTTGGGTTTTGTCCCCCTTTTTTTGGTTATTAAATGTATTGAAGTCATTATCTCATAGAAGTGATTATCTCATAGAAGTGAGTTGTCTTTATAAATATTTGACAGATTTACTTGCAAATGGATTTACTATTAAATTTTGTAACTATTTGAAACTTTATATTGGATGCTTCTCTAACAGTATAAATATATGCAATTAGAGCAAGAAATAAATTTTGATTTTCTGTAAATTGACTTGTTTAAATCTAAAGTAGAGTTCTCTTCTAGGTATGGCGATTCAGTACTGCGTTTTGTTCAGTTAATGAATGGAAATTTGCTGACATCTTAAGCATGGCTGACCACTTGAAGAAATGCAGTTACAATATCATAGAGAAACGGGAGGAAGCAATCCCATTGCCATGTATGTGTGTGACTCGAGAACTCACTAAAGAAGGACGTTCACTACGCTCAGTTTTAAAACCTGTACTTTAAAAACTAACTACTTGCATACACATGCAAGCACCTGGTATAATTTCTTTGTAATATGTGATACTTTATTAATGTATTAAAGATTACAACTAGATAAATGTAATGTCATTATGTATATATATGTTTTGAAGTGACATATATTTTTATAAAATACTGTTTAGTTGGAAAAATAATCGCCTTAATGTTTGAAATGTGTGGCATTTTTGGAACTTGCTGGACAGGGTGATTTAATCTTTAGTTACTTAATTTTCAGAGTTAGTATTTTTGATGATGTGCATATTTTGGTTCTTAAATGTTTTGCTTCTTCAACTAAAAAGATCCTGACCAATTTATTCCTCATGTTTTCTATGGGTTGAAGCCCATGAAATCAACAAATTTTTGCTGCATACATTTTTTCAGATGAACACTTTCAGTTGCTTAAGCACTGTCCTAAGATCATTATAAAGTTTTTTATTATCTAGTATTCCCCTTTGACAATTACTGATGCACAGATGATCTCCAGTATACACTTACATAATATTTAAAATTACAACTAGTGTTTGGTAATGCTATTTATAATGTTTTTAAGATAATTCACGAAGATGTTTTCATCTTATGTTCTTAAAACTTATACAGAGTGATCGCGAGCAGCTTTCTTTTTTATTAGATGCCACATCCAGAGATTCTTGGCCATGTGTTTTATGACAGGTTAAAGCAAAAGCATGCACAAAAAACAAGCCAGTGAATTTAATTGGAACCCATTCATGTTATGTATTTGCTAACCATTTAATGTTTGAACAAAAATATACCTCATTTTAAGTTTGAATTTGGCATATTTTGCAGATACATTTCAAATATTCAGAATGCAAAGGGCTTGACTTTTTCATACGCATTTTAAAATTTTGCCTTTTATAGTTTATAAAAATACAGCTATGTTGTTTTGAGACATTTAAAAATGTGAATTTCATGTTGTCTTTGTGAGCTATCCAGCAGACAATCTCTTTGAAACATTTCCAAGTTAATTTACTATACACTTCTGTACCAGAAAATAAGAGTTGTTTATCTTTAAGTAAAGATCCAGGGAGGATAGAGAAATATTCAAAAGTCTATTCTTGAAGTATTTTATTATAGTTTTTATACTGTTAACTTGATGTGGTCACTTTAAAAATGAATATATATGCTGTATCAGTATTTAGGAAAAATTGCAAAGATGGAGACATATACTTAAATAATTTGTCTTGGGTAAATTCTGGCATTTGGTAATCTAAAATGGTGATGAGCTTCCTTGTTATAAATATCAACACTGAATTGTATCTTCACTTCCTACATTGTCCCTGAGATTGCTTTATGGTTACTGGTCCATGATTCCCATATATGGCAATCAGGCTGGGCAGAGGTGTTACTTGGGCAGTAGAGAATTCTGAACTGCTTAAGATTTGTTTTGGTTGGATCAAGTTCTTATTATAGTTCAAAAATATAGGATTAAAGACTCATCAGTTGTTTTGCCTCAGCTCTCATTTTAATTAGTAGAATACTTCTCAGTGCTTAACTATCTTTTTCAATTCTGAGATTGAATAGCATAAGAAGTCTCTATTTCTGTGGAAAAGTCAGAAACAAGATATCAAATACTATAAGGTATAACTCTGCCTTTTAAAGTATTGCTGAAGAATGTGTTTGTGGTTAGCCTAGCACAGGCATTAACTTTTTGTTTTGTGATTGTGCTTTTTAAAATTCATTGTTTTAAGTTTAGATTTGTTCTTTCCTCACTGAATCATGAAATATTTAACATTTTCCACCTTATATTTCTTTTACACATCTTTGGCTGTTCTCTTTTTTGTTATGCCACCATATCAATTTATTAAAATGTTTTCTCTGTGCAACATTTGTTTAAGTTCTAATAAAATTAATATTTCCCCTTACATGTCTGATTAACTTAAAAAGAAAAATTTTCATTTAAATAAAATTTTAATACTTGTTTGATGAATTCAAAACACAGTCTTACTGTTTCTGGAATGTTGATTTTTCTGCATGTTACAGGAGTTGCTGGTTGATTGTCATTGCTGGCTCAGGTTTTACTGGTGAACTCTAGATTTTTCTTTAATATATAGAACTTATTAGTTAATTTTCTTTGCCCCTTAGTGTCTTGAAAGTCAGCCCATCTAGAGATATTGGAAGGCTAAGAGTTTCTAGCATGATTATTTCTCTAAAACTTGAAACCAGAACTTCCCATTTGTCCTCTTCAGCATGAAGAAGTTTGTATGTTGGCCTAGTATATTTTCATTTGCAAAGTCTTGTTGATTCCTTAAGTCTTTGCTACCCAGCAAGATAAAGGGCAAGCATCAGAATAGAGGGAAATATTATTCTCTCTATCCTTCCTCAGTACTGCTTAATAGTTTGCTTGCTTTTTCTTTTCTCTCTTTTCATTCTCTTTTTTCCTCTCGGTTCTTTTCCCCCTCACATATCACTTGGGATAAGAACAAATGGTCTGTTTTAACAGGGTCTCCAGGTGATTCTGATGCACAAAAAAGTATAGGATCTTAGAAGAATACATGTTATCTGCCCTCTGATGTATTTTTGGAATGGATATATATGTGTATGTACGTATATATAATCCAAAACTAAGAGTAATGATTGTTAATAGTTAGATTATATATGTTGTCTCAGTCTTACAGCCATATGAGAAAATACATTGGGTATAAAAACGTGTTACTAGTATTTTAAATTTCACTAATATTTTACTGGTGTTTCTTCTGTTCAAAGTAAAGTATAGTGTGCATTTTGGTTCATTAGTACTAACGTTTAGCCTAGTCACACTTGTTTAGTGATTGCAGAGTCATGTGAACATACTAGAATTGTAGGCTAAGCAAAGAGTAGAAGTAGAGAAATTCCAAATTAAATCCTACATAAGTATTTGTAGGGATCCCTTCAACCCTATCAATAAGATTAAAGATCAACTTTCTGGTTTATCAGTAGTATAGAATTATTTTTGGTCTTTGTGTGCTGCATATCCTGTAATGTTGGTCCTATCATCTGTCCTTTAACTTTGGATAATGGGGTCTTAGTAATGTTTAAGATAATAGAGTTATCTTCCCCTTGAAGATACAGTAGTTTATATTACTATATTGGCAACAGATTTAACTTGTGGGGATTTGAATACTTCTAGGTGAAGAAGGCAAACGGATTTCTTCATGTTTTGCATCCCAAACTGAAAAAACAACATTATTAATTTTTTTATTTTTTAATATTTTTTTAGTTGTCAGTGTACCTTTTTTTTTTTTTTTGTACTGGGGATTGAACTCAGGGGCACTCGACCACTGAGCCACATCCCCAGCCCTATTTTATATTTTATTTAGAGACAGGGTCTCAATGAGTTGCTTAGGGCCTTGCTGTTGCTGAGGCTGGCTTTGAACTCATGATCCTCCTGCCTTAGCCTCCCAAGCCTCTGGGATTACAGGCCTGTGCCACCATGCCCGTCTGGGCCTTTATTTTTATTTATTTATATGTGGTGCTGAGAGTTGAGTCCAGTGTCTCATACATGCTAGGCTTTACCACTGAGCCACAACCCCAGCCCTTATTAATTTTTTAAAATTTCCTGAAGAAAAATGACACAAACATTAAAAAATGTGTTTCATCCACGAGTTACCATATTAGGAGGTGATTTGACTAGAACTTACAGAGTTGGTTGTTTAGAAGTGCAATAGAAGGAGAGTAATTGGTCCCTGTTCTCTGGACAAAGGTTTTTTATGGAAAGATCTTTCCTGATATGTGCCTGACTGGTCATCTCCGTGCTGCTGTGCATAAGGCCTAAGAAGCCTTAATATATTATTTATGCCTTTAAAGCAAATCATTCATCAGTGATCCATTACAATGTGTTTAAAATAATTTACTGGTAGATTTCTTAGTATTTATCTAAAACTAATTTTCAGAAGGTTAGAAGATGGCCAATTCTAGTGAAGTCCTTAGTAAATAAGAGAAAAGGAAGATGGTTTCTCTCTCTCTCTCTCTCTCTCTCTCTCTCTCTCTCTCTCTCTCCAAGGATGGTTTCATTTTAAAATAAGTCACCTTTTACCTAATTATTTCCTTTTAGTTAAAAAAGATCAAGTTCAAAAAATCAACCTCCCATTTTATGGGTGAGAATATTGATTTACTGAACGTTTCTTTACTAATGAGTGTATCTCATCTCTGAGTGATATGTCCCTGAAACAGGTCACTTTTCCACTTTAAAAATGCAGAAAGAGAAGGGATGTTTAGACAAAAGGAAATTACTTTGGTAATTATCAATGCCTAAAATAGTTGCTTCCTACTGTGTGTTTTGGAAAGAAATTTGGTGCACTAGCAAAAGAAAACAAAGTAGAAATGAATGAGGTGTGGTATGTTGCTCTGAAAGTCCTTTGCAAAATTAGGCAGTTTGCTGAAGATTTTACAAAACTGTTATTGCATTAGTGACTGAAGAAATTGTATAAATCCATTATAATATATAAATTTATTTGACAATCACTAAAATTGGTCAATACATCTTGATAATATGAAGGGATGATACATCTTGAGGTGTTTTGTTACCTTGGAACATTTCAAAATGGACATTTTATGTTCAGAATGTATTATGTGGATAGTAACTTTTTATTAAAACACTACAAAGAAATGGATTACAAGAAAGGTTCATGAACATGCTCTGTAAAATTACAGTAAAATCAATTGATGCAAATCTTTTAAAATAATTTTTCAACCTTTTTGACAAGTTTTATTATTTACTATGAAGAAAAGCATTCCTGAAGCAAACTGACAAGGGAAACATGATATCCCCCCCCATAACAATAAATTCTAAGCATCTTCAAAATCACTTTATTAATCCATTTGCATGCAAATATGAAAGGAAAAGATTGTTCAATGCATAGCTAGTTCTAGCAGTAGTGATAGTTTATGTGTTTGAAAGTATTAAAACTGCATTTTTGTTGAAATATTGGGACCAAAACCATCATGTCCTTTTCCAACAGATTCTTTTCAGATTTAATTTGTGTCTTTTTCTAGTATACATTGTTAGACTTTTACCCTGCCCCGCCACCCAGTGTTTTAAACAGGCAAAGTTGATAAATGTGTGCAACTTTTCGCACAGAAATTGAATAGTTTTTTGCACTCCTAGTCAAAAGGTGACATTAATTTTACATTTAAAAATAGTAATTCTAAGGCCTATTGACATAAGAACAGTAGCAATAAATTTGTTATTGCTCAAAAGATTGAAATTTAAAAGGAGATCCTGCCCTCTGCTGTCCTAGAACATTTTTTTCTGTTGAAATCTTTTTATTAATTAAAATTAATAGTAATTAATGCTTATTTATTTTTATGACTTCAGTGTGGCTTAACCACATTATTTATTAAATCACACCAGAGAAAATGAGATACTAGTATTATCTTTTTGTATCAATTCAATTGATGACTTAAAAATATTACCTGTATTCTTAATAAAATAAGGGATTTGATATAGAGAACAGTGCTGATTCCCTATAATATTCCAATAGCTTTGTGAAAATAGCCCTGAGTGATTAATAATTCAGTAGACATGAATTCTGAAGATTTTCATTTTGTATTTAAATGTTAAGTGGTACTATTCACTTGATCAGTGTTTAAGCACCAGTCCATACTGAAAATAAAACTGCACTGTTTCATTCACTTACCTCATGCTGTTTAGTTTCCAATGGATTTTTCTCTAGATTTACATTAATAGTTTGATTTACATTAATAATTGTCTTTATCCTCAATGCAAAAGGGTATGGTATTCATTGGGAGGAAAAAAAGCTAAGTGAATGAAGCTAGACACAAAAGGCCACATATTATACTAGTCTAGTTATATGAAGTACCAAGAGGAGATGAGCCTGTAGAACAGATTAGATTAGTGATAGCTGAGGAGGAGAGTGACTGTGAACATGGAGTTTCTTTTGGAGTGATGAAAATATTCTAGAACAAGGTGGTGGTGATTATTGAGTAATATTGCTAATGTGCTAATGTACTAAAAGCCTCCAAATTGTACACTTTAAAATGGTACATTTTATGTGTATTTTTGCCTTATTATTTTTGAAAAAAGGATGTGAAATTTATAGTCATCATCAAATCCAAAAATACCATGTTCCCAAGGTTTGTGAAATGCTCAAACTGTGGTTTAGAATTGATTTATAATATTGGTAATGTGACAAAGTTCTTCAGCAAAAAGTCTCAATAAAATACCTTAATTCCATCACAGAAGTATGGATGACAGCAGCAGAAATAAAGCTGTATTTCTTTTAAATTTCCTTATATTTAACACGGCCATGACTAATTGGCTTCTATGTTGAAGTTTGTTTTTCACCTTTTGCATTTTATTATGGTTCTTTGTGGCACATAGCAATCACTTTTAAAAGAGCTGTTTTTAAAATCATGCTTTGAAAAAAAAATTGTATAATTTTTCAGGATGATTTTTTATAGTTTTATACTTTGTGTTCTTTTAAAGAGCAAATGCAATCATGTAGTAGCAAGACTAAATAAATTGAATTGATGCATATGTTTTGTATTTTTTTATGGAGAAAAAAGCTACTTGAATTTTGGGATTGGTAGGAACCTCAATGATCATTTAGTTTCTCATTTTATATTTAGTGAAATTGAAGCTGAGTTTGTCTGTTTGTTCACTCATCAACCATTGATTAAGCACTCACTGTGTAGGCTTGACTCTGGAAGGTGGTTCCATTCCTAAACTTTCACGGATAATTTATTATGTTTTTTCTGTCATCATCTAATAACTACACCAGACATATGGACAAGTGGACAAGTTCCAGAGGAGGGATGGCTTTAGGCAGATACTCACTTTAAATATTCCTCCACATAATTGTTGAAGTATTTGAAGAGGTATTCTTCATAGTTAAGTAAACATGATAATAAATCATCTCAAAGAATGCATCTGTTATTTTAATGACTTGGGGAAGCAGGTATTTTCAAATCACTTTAAACCAATTATTTTTCACAGTGTTCTAGGTAGCCAACTTTGCAAAATTGTTGATTCAAATCAATGTTTTTAAAAAAGTTAAATTGCTTGGCAAATAACTGCCTGTCATATAATTGGGGGTACACATGCCAATTAAGGGGTGTATGCTCCAAGTTGAACAACACTAAGTATAATTAAATGAGCTTAACAGAGCGAGTTTGGTACTGTGAAGTAAACTGTCAGGGTAATCAGACAAGAAGAGACTTGCACTACAATAGCTTTATTTAAATGGTGTGACAGGATCCAAAGTCAAAAATAATGGAAGGAAGGTAAACTATGCTTTAAAAAGTTTATTGTGCTTTTTCACTTTAATGATTTCTTATTTTGTCTCATAATAGTTAGGACTTATTGCCAAATAGGTTTTGACCCAGATTTCCTAAATCATCCATCTCATCCCATCTCCTTTATGCCATGATTCTACTGCATTGTATATCTCACCAGTTCCCACTTTATATCCTTTATTTGAGTCTTCACATATGCTGTTTTCTCTTCATAAAATGTTCTCCCCAACTTGACTAGTTCATTGGCGAGGATCCAATTCTGACCTCACTTGCTTTTTTCCTAGACCACCCTAAGTCATTGAATCACCCTTCATCTATGTTCCCATGTGTTACTTTATTTTTAATTTTTATTTTTTGGCACCAGGGATTGAACTCAGGGGCACTCAACCACTGGGCCACATCCCCAGTCCTTTTTTGTGTTTTATCAGAGACAGAGACAACTCTCACTGAGTTGCTAAGTGCCTCGCCATTGCTGAGGCTGCCTTTGAAGTCAGGATCTCCTGCCTCAGCCTCTTAAGTGCTGGGATTACAGGTGTGCGCCACTGTGCCCGGCGTTACTTTATTTCTTTCTCAAACTTTTTTTTCAATATTGATCACTCTGCACTGTCATCTATTTGCTGGTGTCCATAACAATGTTGTCAATGTATGCTCCTCTGGGTAAAACCATGTCTTATTTGGCTTAGGATCTCTGTGCCTAGCTGACAGCCTTACACACAGAAGGCATTCGTAGATGTTTGTTGACCTAATAATGAAAAAAGATTATGTAACAGTGCTATTTCAGGTAGTTTTTTCCTGCATAGCAGACCATCCCCCAAACTGTGGCCTTACACAACAGTGTAACCAGCTCATGATGACTTGGCTAGGCTGCTCTTGCTTGGCCTGAGTTGGCTATGCCTGGTTGGCTCACATGTCCATGGTCAGCTGATCAGTTGGCTGAAGCTTAGATGATCTCAGATCACCTTACTCACATGTCTGGCAGTTGGCAGGCTATTGGCTGGGGTAATGGCTACATGTCTCTCATCATCCATCGGGCGAGCCTAGGCTTATTTACATGGTAGTAGAAAGAACAGTAAGAGAATAAGCCCCAACAAGCAAGCCTTTCATGCCACTTCTTGTCATGTTTATTAATGTTCCATTGTCCAAGGCATTCAGATAGTTAAACCTCACTTCTTGGGGTGGAGAAACGTACTCACCTTGATGGGGGAATAGCAAAGTTATTATGCAGTTGAGTGTAATACAGAAATGGGGAGAATCATGTCCACTATTACATATGCTAAGGATATTTCTATATTCAATAGTCCCTTTACCCTTCTTTAGATTTTTTTTGGCGGGGGGATACTGGGGATTTAACTCAGGTGCACCCAACAACTGAGCCACATTCCCAGTCCTGTATTGTATTTAATTTAGAGACAGGGTCTCACTGAGTTCCTTAGTGCCTTGCCATTCTTGAGGCTGGCTTTGAACTCAAGATCCTCCTCTCTCAGCCTCCAGATTACACGGATTACAGGCATGCACCACTGCGCCCAGCATTTCTTTAGATTCTTTTAAATGAAACATCCTGAATACTAAAAACAAAAATTAGAATTATCTTTTGCTTTTTCTTCTTTTTCCCTCCAATCTGGAAAGTGGTTTAGTCAGGGTTCTCTGGAGGGACAGAACCAATAGGATAACATATAGAGAGGTACATGTGAAGGAATTTATTAGGAGAATTGGCTCCCTTGACTACAGAGGCTGGGAAGTCCCATGATAGGCATTTGCAAGCTGGAGAATGGGAAAGTTGAGAGTATGGCTCAGTCCAATGAGGAAGCTTTAGAACCAAGAAATGTGTTTACTATTTTTATGACTTTGGGAAGGAGGTCTTTTCAAGTTATTTTAAACCAATTATTTTTCTGTTGTGTTCTAAATAGACAATTTACAACTGTTGATTCAAGACAATGTTTAAAAATTGCTTTGCAAACAATTGGGCTTGTCATGGGATTGAGAGTATATATGCCAATTAAGGGGTATGTATGCTCCAAGTTGAACAACAATAAGTATAATTAAATGAGCTTTACAGAATAAAGCTATCAGGATAAACATGAAGTAGACAAGAAGAGATATGCAGTACAATAACTTTACTTACAAGGTATAGTAGGGTTTACAGTCTAAGAGAATAGGAAGAAGATAAATAATTGTGATAATTCATTCTTCAACAACTTCATTGTGATTTTTCACTTTAATTAGTGAAGACAGTGGTGTTACTCTCAGTCCAAGATTGAGGGCCTGAAAGCCGAGAGGACCACTGGTAGGAGTCCCAAGTCTAAAACTCAGAGAACTTGGGAGTTCTAATGTCCAAGGGTAGGAGAAGAAGGTAATCTAGCTCCTGAGAGAGAGAGCAAGTACTCACCCTTCTGCCTTTTTGTTCCATCTGAGCCCCTAACTAATCCCACGGTGCCTGTCCACATTAAGGACAGGTCTTTCCCACTCAGTTCACTGACTCAAATGCCTCTCTCCTCTGGAAGTACCCTCACAGACACACCTAGGACAGCCCAAACATTCTAATCAAATGCCAAACCACCTGAGTTTCCTTTTAGGCAGAATAGGAAGGGGTTTCATGTCTACTGCAACATTGAGAATAAGTCAAACTTTACCAGATTACCAGGAATCCCTTAGTTCAATCAAGTTGATATCATGTATCTAGCTATACATGACAGCAGTATGCATTTTGGTTCATTGTACACATACGGAGCACAGCTTTTCATTTCTCTGGTAGTATACAATGTAGAGTTGCACCATATGTGCAATCATACCTGTACCTAGGGTAAGGATGTCAGTCCCATGTGCATCTTTTAAACTACATTTAATCTTTAACCAAAGACTAGAGCAAGGTTATAGTTCCACCTAGCATGATACTACTATCCTGATATAAATAAAAATTCCCTAATCCATTCCCATTCCCCAGAAGAAGATATTAAGTCATTTAGTTATATTTACCCCTTTCCTGGTATCTCATGATTTAAATACTATTGAAGTATTGAAATTATTAACAATACTTAAATAAACTCAACACATACAAGGAAAAAGAGAAAACAAAGACATTTGCTCTTTTTAAATTTTTTTTGGTACCAGGGACTAAACCCAGGAACATGTAACCACTGAGCCACATCCCCAGCCCTTTTTGTATTTTATTTAGAGACAGGGTCTGGTTGAGTTGCTTAAGGCCTCACTAAGTTGCTAAGGCTGGCTTTGAACTTGAAATCCTCCTGCCTCAGCCTCCTGAGTTGCTGGGATTATACAGGTGTGAGATGCCACACCTGGCAAAGACATTTTTTAAAAAAGTTTATTTATTCTCATTTGTTATATATGACAGCAGAATGCAATTCAGTTCATATTACACAAATAGAGCACAATTTTTCATTTCTCTGGTTGTGCACAAAGTAGTCACACCATTTGTGTTTTCATACGTGTACTTAGGGTAACGGTGTCTGTCTCATTCCACTGTCTTTCCTACCTCCATGTCCCCTCCCTGCCCTTTCCTCCTCTTAGTCCTATCTAAAGTTTGTATTCCTCCTACACTGCCCCCACCATACCCATTATGAATCAGCATCTTCATATCAGAGAAAACATTCAGCATTTGGATTTTGGGGATTGGCTTACTTCACTTAGGATTATATTCTCCAACTCCATCCATTTATCTGCAAATGTCATGATTTTATTCTCTTGATGCTGAGTAACATTTCATTGTGTAAATATACCACATTTTCTTTATCCATTCATCTACTGAAGGGTGTCTAGGTTGGTTCCACAGTTTAGCTATTGTGAATTGCGTGGCTATAAACATTGATGTGGCTGTGTCCCTGTAGTATGCTATTTTTAAGTCCTTTGTGTATAAACTGAAGAGTGGGATAGCTGGGCCAAATGGTGGTTCCATTCCCAGTTTTCCAAGGATTCTCCATACTGCTTTCCCTGTTGGCTGCACCAATTTGCAGTCCTACCAGCAATGCATGAGTGTGCCTTTTCCCCCACATCCTCGCCAACACTTATTGTTATTTGTATTCTTGAGAGCTGCCATTTTGACTGGCGTGAGATAAAATCTTAGAGTAGTTTTGATTTGTATTTCTCTAATTGCTAGAGATATTGAACATTTTTCATATATTTGTTGATTGATTGTATATCATCTTCTCAGAAGTGTCTGTTCAGTTCATTGGCCCATTTATTGATTAGGTTATTTGTTTTTTTGGTATTAAAACTTTTGATTTCTTTACATATCTTAGAGATTAGTGCTCTATTTGATGTGCGTGTGGTAAAAATTTGCTCCCATTCTGTAGGCTCTCTATTTATTTCACTGATTGTTTCTTTTGCTGAAAAGAAGCTTTATAGTTTGAATCCATCCCATTTATTGATTCTTGATTTTAATTCTTGTGCTTTAGGAGTCTTATTAAGGAAGTCGGGACATAACCCAACATGATGGAGATTTGGGCCTACTTTTTCTTTTATTAGGCTCAGGGTCTCTGGTTTAATTTCTAGGACCTTCATTCACTTGGAGTTGAGTTTTGTACATGGTGAGAGATAGGGGTTTAATTTCATTTTGTTGCAAATGGATTTCCAGTTTTCCCAGCACCACTTGTTGAAGAGGCTATCTTTTCTCCCATGTTTCTTTTTGGTGCCTTTATCTAATATAAGATAACTGTAATTTATGTGGGTTTGTCTCTGTGTCCTCTATTCTGTACCATTGATCTACAAGTCTATTTTGGTGCCAATACCATACCGTTTTTGTTACTGTTGCTCTGTAGTATAGTTTAAAGTCTGGTATAGTGTGCCATCTGCTTCACTCTTCTTGCTAAGGATTGCTTTAGCTATTCTGGTCTCTTATTTTTCCAGATGAATTTCATGACTGCTTTTTTTATTTATATGAGGAATGTCATTAGGATTTTGATTGGAATTGCATTAAATCTGTATAATGCTTTTGGTAGTATGGCCATTTTGACAATATCAATTCTGCCTTTCCAAGAACAAAGTAGATCTTTCCATCTTCTGAGGTCTTCTTGATAATTCACTGAATTCATTTATTAGTTCTAGAAGTTTTCTGGTGGAATTTTTTGGGCCTTCTCAGTATAGAATCATATTTTTGGCAAATAGTGCTAATTTGAGTTCTTCTTTTCCTATATGTATACCTTTAATTTCTTTTGTCTGTCTAATTGCTGTGGCTAGTGTTTCAAGAACTATGTTAAATAGAAGTGGTGAAAGAGCACATCCCTGTATTGTTCCAAGTTTTAGAGGGAATGCTTTCACTTTTTCTTCATTTAGAATGATGTTGGCCTGGGGCTTTGCATAGATAGCTTTTACTATTCCTGTTATCCCTAGTTTTTCTAGTGTTTTGAATATGAAGGGGTGCTATATTTTGTTGAATGCTTTTTCTGCATCTATTGAGATGATCATGATTCTTATTTTTAAGTCTATTGATGTGATAAGTTACATTTATTGATTTCCGTATGTTGAAACAACCTTGAATTCCTGGGATGAACCCCACTTCATCGTGGTGCACTATCTTTTTGATGTTTTTGTATTTGATTTGCCAGAATTTTATTGAGAATTTTTGCATCTACGTTCATTAGAGATATTAGCTGGCAAAGACATTTCCTTTCTATATAACATAAATGTATTCTCAACAAAATAGGAAATACTCCTGGCCACTGTAGCCATGTTTCTATGACTGCTCACATGACTGTAGCTCATATTTATAATCCCCTTCTTCTATAATCTGTTCTCTATTCCCTTTGCTGGCAGGAAATGTCTCAGCTGGTCATCACTTTTTACCTAACAGAGTGACCCAAACCTTCATCCTGAAGAGTCTCAGCCATTTTTAGTCTTTCCTGATGAGGTTATTATGATTTCCCACAGACATTAGTCACAGGGCATGCAAATAAGAGATACTCTAAAGGATCTCCTGTATTCCAGACATATTCTTCCTTACTTCATCTTGGAATAGCAAATGAGTTTCCCTTGGTAGTCCAGACCAATCATCCTAAATACTTTCCTCTTAGTGTACTGACTTGGAGACACGAGGAGCCCAAAGTAACCAGTAGCATTTCTAACTTCCAGTTCAATGGAATCATCGTTGTGTTTTCTGGTGGGAGCACTGCTCTCTCAGAAACTAAGAAATCCAAGGCCACAGAGTGTAATGTGGGAACAGGAAGCAAAATTTCTGCTAGTAGTCATTAGGGGTAATGGTGAGTAGTATCACTCCTGTTCCACCCCTTAATTCCTAATTTATGAATCCTGGCTATGGAGGAAATACTATCATATATTGGACACTAATTCAGAGTATGTACAGCCTTCCAGGAAACCCTGTTGCAGTCTTGCAAAGTGTTTGCACCTAGCCATTACATCATTCTATCAAGCCAAATACTTCAGGATGATGGGGTCATTGTAAGACCAGTGAATTCCAAGAACATGAGCCCATTGCTGATTTTTGGCTATGAAGTTCATTGCCTGGTCAGAGCAATTTGTATTACAGTAGCATACAAGGCATCTGTAAGTTCACGGATCGTAGTCATGTCAGAAGCGTTGCATGCAGGGATGGCAAACCCACATCCAGAATGACTGTCTCTTCCAATAAGGACAGAAAGTTGTCCCTCCATAGAAGTGGTCAACCTGTCACCAGTAACTAGCTGATCATCTTCAGGAATGGTGCCATACTGGTGGCTCACCATTCGCCTCTGCTGCTGACAGATTGGACAACAGTGGTGGCCATAGACATGTCAGCCCAGGAGAGTAGAAGAGCCCATTCATAGCCTGCATCCCTGCCATCTGAGCCACTTTGATTCTGGGCCCATTGGTGGCTAGGAAAGAGTCATATAGGTATACTCAGAACAGTTCATCTTATTTACTTGATTATTAAAATTCTCCTCTGATGAGGTTACCCTTTGGTAAGCATTCATGTAGGACACAAATATCTTTGTATCCTTTGCTCACTTACCTCTTTCTCAGATTTCATTCTTACCAGTTTTCAGTCATGCTCTAAGTTCCTGACCATCCAGCCAGGCCATTGGCTACAGCTCATGAATTGATAACCACACATCTGGTAATTTCTCCTTCTGCATAGAATGCACATTTAGGTGCACTTCTTGAAGTTCTGCCCACTGTGAAGACTTTCCATCACCATTGTCCTTCAAGGATGTCCTGGAAAAAGGCTTTAGTGCTGCAGCTGTCCACTTTGGGGTAGTGCCTGCATATTGTGCAAAACCATTGTCTAGGTCCAAGTCGTCTCTTCCTTGTCAACTATAGAAACTTCCCATGAGGCCATAGGTGGATGCAGGCTGGGAGAGAGCAGGGGCAGGAACTGTCGGTATGTCACTTCTCCATGTAATTTCCTTGTGCCTCTTGGACCTGCTCAGGCTTGGTCACACGTATACCACTTCTATTCCATTTATTTTCCATGATGCAGTGCTGCCATACATGCCTAGCTTTATGTCTTGGTGGGTCAAACAACATTCAGTCAGTTCACGATGGGAAGCTCAGATTGCATGGTAACTTGGTGGCCCATGGTCAAACATTTCTACCAAAGCTCTAGTGGGCCCAAAACTGTCTTTCCAAAGAAGAACTGTTCAATGCAGTTGATGGCAGGGCCTTGCTCCAAGTTCTTGAAGGCCTGCAATTCACCTGTAAGGGTCGTCCGAGGGTTCCAAACATTATCTCTTTTTGCCACTGGCACCTCATGTAGCATTGGATCTGCTGGATCAGATGGCCCAAGTGGCAGAGCAACCTGCAGAGCCTTTTCCTCATAAGGACCCCACTCTAACCACGCAGATTTCTAGTTATTTGGTAAGTGGGCTGGAGTAATGTAGGCAGAATGCTATGGCTTGAATGAGCCCCCCCCCCCCGCAACTAGGTGTGGCCAGTTTAATAGTATTAAGAGGGAGGTGATCATGTCATGAGGGTTCCTTCCTCATGAGTGGAATGAAGGACTTTATCAAAGAAGCTTACCATCTACCATGTGAGGGGGCACAGCATTCCACCTCTCTGGAGTGTGTCACACTCCCCAAATAATTGGACCTTGATCTTGGACCATCACTTCCTTGAACTTGGACCTCCCAGGCTCCAGAACTATGAGAAAATAAGTTTTTCTTCTTTATAATTTCCCAGCCTGAGGTATTCTGTTATAGCAGCACAAAATGGCTAAGACCAAGAAGAAAGTAATAAAGACTTTTCTTCTCCAGGAAATTCTCATAAGAATTTCTTGAGAAAAATGGAGTCACAGTACAAGAATTACATTTTGGGAAGATCTTTGTGTTTAATTCTTTGGGGCTTGAGGGATGATCAAATAGTTATCAGATCCTGTAGCTTTTCCATGGTAATTTCCTGGGATTCAGGAATTGTGGCAAGATTCTCTCTCAAGGTTGCTTGGTGGAATTGTAGGGGGTAAAAATGCAAGGTATAAATGAAGATTGCAGAACTGGAGAGTGGGGAAAGTTTGGGCAAGATTAGGACTCAAAGTATCTGAATGGTAGGAGAGAACTGGTCAGAAGAGAGAAAATTGTTTTGAGAAGTATTTTTTTTTGGGGGAAGTGGGTACTGGGATTGAACTCTGGGGCACTCAACCACTGAACCACATGCCCAGCTCTATTTTGTATTTTATTTAGAGACAGAGTCTCACTGAGTTGTTTAGCACCTCACCCTTGCTGAGGCTGGCTTTGAACTTGGAATCCTCCTGCCTCCGCCTCCCCAGTTGCTAGGATTACAAGCATGTGCCACAGAACCTGGCTGGAGAAATATTGATGTAGCTTATGACGTAAAATCTTTTTATGTTCTCTGGGAGATTAAATACAGCTTGGAATTCATGCTGTAATATTGCTTTGGCTCATGAACCATGCTTCCTTGAATGCTACTCACTCTAGGGACTGCGCTACAGAAAACATTGATTATGTCCAGTTTACAAAACGAGGACAATAGCCCTGAACATAAAACATGATGGTTAGGAGGCTTCAGAGGTATGCAGTGAGGCAGAGAATATTAAAACTAAAATTCATGTGTGGGGCTAATTCTCAGCAGCAATGCAGTGTAGATAAGAGAAGGACCTTTGTTGGAGGAGATTTGATAGGAGTAGAAATAGGGAGGTGATAGTTGGGGAGGCAGTGGACAGCATGGGAAAGAAAATGAGAGGGGAGACTGTTTTGAATGTGTTTAAATAAATTGTACACATAAGATGTATCTCATAGTTTGGCATTTTCTCAAGAATTGAGTGAAATTTTGGCTTGTTCACAATTTTTTTTCCTGTCAAACTTATTTTTCTTTAAATATAAGACTACAAATCAGATATGAGGCTGTCCACATTACATACATATGTATGAAGATTCACTTTATAATTCCATGAAAGTCATCCTATATTTCATTTAAATGTGTTTTTAGAAGTTACCATATGATACAGAATACTGTTTTGGTTATAAATCTTTCATTGGAAATGTTTTATTATAGAAACAGTATCCACAATTTGAGCAAAAGAAGGAAGACACAAAAGAGTACACACTGCCTTGTTTCATTCATGTGGAATTCTAGAACAGGAAGAAAGCTATAGTGACATTAAATTGGTGATTTTTCTGGAGCCAAGAGTGAAGCCTTTCTCCTTGTTCTGGGTGGTTTTCTAGCAGCTTTTGGTGTTAGCTTCTGCTGCCTCATTCTCATCTTGGCCTTATCCTCTCATGGTGTTCTCCCTGTGTGAAGGTCTGTGTTCAAGTTTTCCCTTTTTATAAGGACACCAGTCATATTGGGTTTAGGAGATTCCAGCCCATTTCAGCGGGACCTCATCTAAACAACTGCATCTGTGCAGTGACCCTGTTTCCGCATATAGTCACCTTTTAAGATATGGAAATTGGACTTCAACCTTTGATTTCTTGGGCAGGGGATGGGGGCAACACATTTCAACCAGCAACATGTGATAGGTTGTGGTGAACAAAAACTGAAAACAATATGGACACATTGGTAAGATGCTTGTCAAAATTACCAGTGCTATCCCTTTGGTGGAATTTCTAGGAGTCCAGTGGTCTAGGACATGTCAAGATAGCCCATTCAAGGTGGAGGTGCTCAGGGTAGCCCCTCCTAACACTAAGAATGAGACACAACACCTATAAGACAAGGCTGCCACATAAACTTTTGTGCCAGTTGAGCCATAAGACTCAGCAGATCTGGTGGTGCTAAGAGGGATGGTGGATAGAGATGTTGTATGGAGCCTTTGATGGACAGGTGAATCACAGTGCTCAGCTTCACAGTGTGCCTCCTTTCCAATATATGTCTTTTTTCTTTTTCTTTCCTTTTCAATAAAAAGCAATTTCGAATAAATCTTTCAGCTTGGCATAGAATTAAAATGGATAAGACAGACATACTTGCCTTTTCATCCATCTTAAAGGGAAAGTATTCCTCATTTCATCTGTAAATTTGATGTTAGCAGTAGCTTTTACATAACTTCCATCAAACAAAGGAAGTACATGTCTATACTTAACTTTCTGAGAGATTTTGGGATTTATCATGAATGGGTGTTAAATCTTATCAAACGCTTTTTCTGAATCTGGTAAGATGATTGTATGATATTTTTACTTTCCTGTTGTTAAAGTGGATTGTATTTATTAATTTCCAAATACAGCCTTGCATTTCTGAGATGACTTTCATTTCAGCATTTTGTATTATCATTGTTAGGTATTGATTGATTTGATTTCCTAATAATTTGTGGAGAACTTTTCCAAAGTTTATGAAAGATATTGTTCTATAATTTTTCTTATTATGTTTTTGTTAGGGTTTGGAATTGGGGTTATGCTGGTCTCATAGAAAGAATTGATTGGAAAGCATTTCTTCCTTCTATAATGTGCAACAGTTTGTGTGGATCAGTATTCTTTATTTCTAGTGTTCTTGGTAGAATTTTCCAGAGAGCCCTCTTGGGTTTAGCATTTTCTTTATACATGTTTTTTTTTTTCATCAGGAACTCAATTTCTCCAGTCGATATATGAGGATACTTGGTTCCTTATTTTTTGAATCAGTTTTGGTATACTGTATATTTCAATAAATCTATCTGCTTCACTGAAGATGTCAAAGTTTTTTTATTTTATATTTATATTGATTTTAAATTATTCATAATATTACCTTATTATACTTTTAACATCTTACAGGATCTTTTTCATAACCTATCCTTCATTGCTAATATTAGCAACTTGTGTTTTCTTTTTTTTTTCATTATTATTATTATTATTTTCTTTGCAGTATGGGAATTAAACCCAGGACCTTGCTCATGTTAGGCAAGTGCTTTACCACTTAGCTGCATCCCTAGCCATTTTTATCTTTTATTTTGAAACAAGGTCTCATTAAATTGCCTAGGCTGGTCTCAAATTCCTGACTCAGCCTTTCAAGTAGTTGGGATTACAGGAGTGGGCCACTGCACACAGCTACAATCCCCTGTTGATAACATTCACTGTTGAAAATGACAGGCCAGCTTTCTATTGGCTTCCTCACATAGGCACTTTCTGTGTTGTTGCCATTAACTGTAACCTGAAAGTTAAATTGAATTAACCATTTTTGGCTACAGTATGTCTTGGCATAGGCTGTATGATACTTTTAATCACTTTTAAGACAGATCATGACAAAAAAATATGCAAATAGCATGAAAACTCCCATTTCCAGATAACTCAAATCTCTCATTGAGTTATCAGATTCAATTTGATCTTGAATTTTTTTTTTTTTTTTTTTTGTCACAGCAACTCAGGAAGAGTAAATGGCCAATTCTAATTTTATGTCCTTTGCTTTCCTTCGCTATCTAGTGGAGATACACTTGAGATATGATGTGGTAAAATTGAAGGGTACCTAGAGAGGAAGGAGAAAAGCTCATTCATAAAGCAGGTGTAACCGTAAGTAATATGCACTGTTTAAGCAATAAGTACAGATACATTTATTTCATTATTTAACATTTCAAAATATGTGTGTGACATTATTGAGAGTGGCATAATAAAAGCCTAAAACACCTTGTCCTCCATAAAAGCAAGGATAACACTGACAAAAACGGTCAATTTCTTTAAAATTCAGGAGATTAATGAAAAGAAGGGTTGATCAATGGTTACTAAGTTATAATTATATGGGAGAAATAAGTTCCAGGGTGCTGTCACAGAGTAGGAAGACTATACATAATGGTAATGTACTCTATATTTCAAAAAAGCTTGAAGAAAGGATTTTGAATATTTTCACTACGAAGAAATGATAAACAATTGGGAGTATAGATATGGTTAATCCCATCTTAATGGTATGCAATGTATACCTATATCAAAACATCACATGGTATCCCAGAAATATGTATGATTTTATGAGTCATTTAAAATAAGCAAAAATATTTAATAACCCAAAATTTGCTGCTTCTTTTATAAAATTTTGAATACTTTCCCCTCTACCATAGATCCCTTTATATTTGAATACATATCAGCTTGTATAATGGCATTAATTTTATACTTCAAATGAATGGAAAGGAAAGTACTGAAATTATATGCATCAGATAATTTATTGCAAAATGCATGCTGTGGTTCTAGGAAATGCATAAATAAAAAATATTATAAACTAAAAAAAAAAGAGAATTCTACACTTAGTAAAACTATCCACTAAAAATGAAAATCAAGACTTCCACATAAAAAAATTAATGTATTACTAACAAATCTGCCCTATATGAAATTCCAAAGGGAGTCTTTCAAACTGAACTGAAAGAACCTACGTAGAAATTACATTCACATAAGGAAATGAAGAACACTAGTTAAGGTAACTACTTAGATAAATATAAAATATTTATAAATATGTTTGTAACTTGTTTTTTTTTTTTTCCTTTTAAAAGACAAAGCAACAGTGGAATGAAACAGACATTATTACTGTATGTATATATGTGACTACATGATCAATATGAGTCTGTGACATATACACTTAGAAAAATGAGAGGTTATATCCTGTTGCTGCCTGAAGCGGAAGCCACCTGGAGCAACGAACGCCGCAGGAAAATTCGGAGGCAGGATGAAAATGAAAAAAGGTCTTTTATTTTTCTTCTCTCTCCGGCTCCAGCAATCACTCCAAACGCTCTAACTCCAACCACCACCTTCTTCTTCTTCCCACACACTCTAACCAACCTCACCTAGTTATATACATATAGCTTTAACAAGGACACGTGCTTACAGCTCGAGCTTACAGGTGCGTCACAGAGTGTTCACGGGCATACAAAGATTTTTTGGATAATGCATTAATATCAGGTGGAAACTAGAACATCTTTTATGGCGCTCAGCTAACCGCAATCTTTAGCTATCTCCTAGATTATAGGCTCCTTCATTTCCCCCTTTTAGTTTTAAAAGAGGGGATGTTCTAGGACGTCCAAGTGCAACCGACATTCTTACCTGTCATGGGAATCAAGGCTGTCCTGACTTCTGGCTTAGGTTGACATGCCGGCCACATTAGACTGTCCCGTGTGACTGTGCCGTGTCTTAGGTTGTCCCCTTCTGGGGATCTTACCCGTCATAGGCTAACCAGCCATCCAATCGAGCCCTTCAGGATTGACTGCGTGTTGACTAACAGCCTTCCAATTTTTAGGAGATACTGCGGCTTTAAGGCGGCAAGCCTACTGCTGATGAGCCAAGTTTCCATAGCGTATCAAGTTCTTTAAGCCAATCAGCTGCCCTTAGTTTCATCAAGTAACGAACTGAGTTCTCTTAGACAAATACCCGCAAGGCATTGTCCTGTAATGTCCCAAAATAATGGAAAAATCAAGATGTCCATAAGTTATAACACATAGATTCAGGAGGCCCCATGCATGCAGAGCAGAGGCCACACTGCTGGTGAGGCTTTTCGATGCTTGAGCAGCAGGGATGCTTGCAGCGACCGCGGTCCCTACAGTTGTAGCATCAGCCGTCTTTTTTATGACTAGACATTTCCACTGGCAAATCTTCGGGCCCCGCTACCTAAAAACTCAAGCATCCATTATTAAGGGAAAGGCAGTGCTATTCCAGCACTGAGATCAAAAGGTGAGCTGTCAAACTAAAAAAAAAAAAAAAGAATTATTAGAGTAGAAAATAAAAGTTGATCTCTGCTCACACACCTTGCTGCTTAAGCTCCCACAAACATAAGCTGGCAAAATATCAATTCAGAAATAATCAAAGAGAAACTGAGAGTGTTTACTGCATTAAAGATAAAGAAAAGCTAAAGGCACTTTGGAAAAATAATTTGTTAGCTGGAATCCTTGAGTCTCTGTATATACAGCAATCCTATACCTGTTGAAATAATTCAAATTAATCAGCTAGTAAACAAATGAAGTTAATAACAAATAAACGATCCTATGTCAAAACACCAAAATATCAGGTTATACAACATTAAACATATTCACAGCTGAAGAGAAGTCCCGGAGACAACTATAAATCAAAATTGATTATCATTATAATTGATTATCTAATTAGAATATTCTGAACTTATATGAATATCTATCTATCTATTGATTATCTAATTAGAATATTCTAAGCTTAAATGAATTAATGTTATTTGGATCTATATCTATCTATATATATTTTTTATAAGTGTTTAATTATTTGTGACATCACACTAGACAAACGCACATATAAACATATATTTGTGACATCACATTAACATGAAATTTAGACAAATGCACAGACATAAAGACATATATAAAAGAAAAAAAAATACAATTGTGTATACACTAAAGAGAGATCTTTTTGTCCCGGCTGGGAAGATGAAATTTAAGTTGTAAATTTAATGGAGGACTCTTTTAAGGGAATCACTCCATACCTTCATTTTGGTCCTCTTGATTTTGTACTTGTTTATTCAATCTAGACTCATCAATAACTTCGTCTTGATCCTTTTGACTTTGTACCTGCTTTATCAGTCTAGATGGTATCCATATTGGAGAGGATTTGTGCTTTGGAAAAACACAAACAGATCCTCTCCCCCAAATTAATACTGGGTCTGGACCCTTCCATGTACCTGAGAGAACATCCTTCCAGTAAACCAAAGGTTTATGTTGTTGGTGTGGGTTCCAGTGTCTATCTCCAGCTGAATGTCCATTAGAATCTAAAGTTAAGAAATTTAGGGTAAACAGGGCAACTGCCAATCTGTCCTTAGGATTTTTCCAGTTTCCATCTTTTTGCTTTAGTAACATATTTTTAAGTGTCCGATTTGCTCTTTCAATTATTCCTTGTCCCTGAGGATTATAAGCGATACCTGTTTTGTGGATAATATTGAACTTTGTACAAAATTGTTTGAAGGATGTGGATGTATATGCAAGGCCATTATCTGTTTTAAGCATTTTGGGGATGCCCAATGCAGCAAAAGCTTGCAGACAATGAGATGTAATATATTTAACTTTTTCTCCGGAATGTAAAGAACTAAAAATTATGCCTGAGCATGTATCTATGGTGACATGAATAAATCGTAATTTTCCAAAACTTGGCTCATGAGTGACATCCATCTGCCACAAATGATTGGGCATCAAACCTCGTGGGTTAACCCCATAATGTGGATTGGGCAAAAGTGTTACACAAGATGGACATTCTTTTACAATTCTACGAGCTTGTTCTTTTGTGATTTTAAATTTTTGTCTTAAGGTAGTGCTATTAATGTGGAACTGGGGATGAAATAAAGTAGCTTGTTGTACTGTAGTAAATATAAATATTGTTTTAGTGAGGGCATCAGCTTTTTGATTACCTTCATGGAGAGGACCAGGCAGATTAGTGTGAGCTCTTATGTGACCTATAAATAAAGGTTCTTTTCGTTGCCATAGGAGATTTTGGATTTGAGAAAACAATTTAAAAGCTGGATTATGTGGTGCTATTGGACCTGCTAGCTCCAATTTAGGGACAGCATGTACAATATAGTGGCTGTCTGAAAAAATATTCATAGGCTGTTCTTTAAAGATTTCCAGAGCTATTATTATAGCTTCGAGTTCCACTAATTGAGCTGATTTTTGATTAGTGATATGAATCATTTTTTCATTTTGAGTGACTACTGCAGCAGTACCGTTAGAGGATCCATCTGTAAATACATTAAATGCTTTAGGAATGGGTTGATTTTTTATTACCTGTGGGAATATGATAGGATGATTGATACAAAAGGACAGTATAGGAGATTTAGGAATATGATTGTCAAAATTTGCAGAAGTAGTGCATCTAGCTATAGCCCAATCATTATCATTGAAGCACAAATATTCAACCTGTGATGATGAATAAGGAGTAATAATAGTAGCGGGATGAATTCCAAATATTTTAGTAGAGGTTTTAAATCCTTGAGGAATAAGTTTAGCCACCATGGAGGTATAAGACTCAATTGTACTTTTAGGAGAGACAGGCAAATGTATCCATAATATAGGTCCCTGTTGCCAAAATACTCCTGTTGGAGTATATTGTGAAGGAATAATAATCAATATTAGTGGTTGTGCAAAATCAAATCTATCACAATGGGATCTTTCAATGGCCTGTTCTACTAATTTTAGAGCTCTCCTGGCCTCAGGAGTTAATGTTCGAGGTGAGGATGGGTCAGGGTTCCCACGAAGGATGTCAAATAAGGGTTTTAATTGTCCAGTAGTGAGGCTTAGTGTAGGGCGAAGCCAATTAATGTCTCCCAGTAATTTTTGGACATCATTGAGGGTGGTCAAATGTTCTTTACTTATTAGAATTTTTGGGGGTTTAACAAAAGTATCCATGATTTTAAAGCCTAAATATAGTATAGGTGATCTGCTTTGAACTTTTTCTTCTGCTATATATAATCCATATTTTTTTAAATTTTTTGTTATTTCACTAAATATATTAAATAAAGATTTGTTGATTAGGGTGAGCTAATAAAACATCGTCCATGTAGTGTAGACACATGAGGTCTTGATATTTGTTTTTAATGGGCTGTATAGCTCTGTCCACATATAGTTGGCACATGTAGGGCTATTTGCCATTCCCTGCGGCAATACTTTCCATTGATATCTTTTATCAGGGCCATTATTATTGATAGAAGGAATTGAAAAAGCAAACCTGGGGGCATCCAGAGGATGTAGGGGAATGGAAAAGAAACAGTCCTTTGTATCAAGAGTTATAAGGTAATAGATTTTTGGAATAGCTACAGGATTAGGGAGTCCAGGTTGAGTAGGTCCCATAATTTGCATTGTTTTGTTAATTTGTCTTAGATCTTGTAATAGTCTCCATTTTCCCGATTTTTTCTTAATTACAAATATGGGAGAATTCCAGGGAGAGGTGGAAGGCTTTATGTGTCCTGCTCTAATTGTTCTTTAATTAATTGATGGGCCACTTGCAATTTTTCTTTGGATAGGGGCCACTGAGGGACCCAAACTGGCTTATTAGAGAGCCATGGTATTTTTAAAATTGTTTTCTCAGTGGCCCCTAGAAAAAATGTCCTTTGCCTTTTTTATTATGATTAGGATTTTTAATCTTAACACCTGCAGGCTTGGTTGCTAGGTGTAGCCCCATTTGATGTAAGATATCTCTTCCCCATAGGGTAACTGGCAAGCTGTTTAAAACATAAGGTTGGAATGTTCCTGTATGGCCTTCATTGTCTTGCCAATTTAAGATTACAGCACTTTGTGCTGGGGTATTACTGTATCCCAAGCCTCTTAAACTGGTTGAGGCTTTCTGTAGAGGCCAGTGCTTAGGCCATTGTTGTAGATTTATGATGGAAGAGTCAGCTCCTGTATCAATCAGCCCCTCCATCTCTATACTATAAATTTTTAATTTGCACATAGGCCTCCGTGAACAATCCTGAACCCAGAAAGCCATAGGTCCTGAACCAGTGGAACCAAATGCTCTGCTATTTCTATTTTGTGGCATGCTTTTAAAAGAATTATGGAGACTGGGAAGGAGGAGCAGCTGTGCGATTCTGTCTCCTTGATTTACGGAGATGATGCCCCTGTGTGTACTTAGCATTATTTTAATCTCTCCATTATAATCTGAATCAATAAAATAACTCTTGGAACTACGCCCAAGGATTAGTCCCACAGTTCCTGAAGGGAGAGGTCCCCTGATTCCCGTAGGAATCAGCTGAACCCCCATTTCTGGTGTCAGGACCATCCAGGCAGTAGAACAGAGATCTAATCCTGCACTTCCTCTTGTCCCTCTGATAAGGGAGTTAATGGGTAGGAGGGATTGTGACGAGGAATCATTTGGATCTGAGGGCATTCCTCCTCTAGTGCCTTGTACATTTGTGGGCCCCAGGGCATTGGGCCCCGTGCCCCATTTTTTGAAATCCTGGATAAATCATTTCCATATATATCATATCTGGAATGGTATTGATTGGCCCAATGTATACCCTTTTTGCACCTGGGGCATCGGCCTGGAGCGCGGTATGAATTTGATCTTATTACTCTTGGGGGATATTGCTTAGCATATCTTGGTTGATTATAATAATTTTGTCTGGAATATCCTGTTCTAGATTGAATCCTTTGGGAATTTTGAGGGGAGGAATTTTTCATCACTGCAGAAATTACGTTGCCTGTGATAACAGCCTCGTTAATGTCTTTGCACAGTCTGATATAAATTGATAAGTCTTTTTCACTTCTCCACGGCCTTATTGCATCCTGGCAATATCTATTAGCGTTCTCGTACGCTAATTGGATAACTAGAGGCATAGCTTGCTCGACTTCGCCAAAAACTCTAGATGTTGTTTTTAAGAGTCTATCTACAAAATCAGCGTAAGGTTCGTTAGGCCCTTGTATAACTTTTGATAGGCTTCCTTGCAGATCCCCTGTGCCTGAGATTGTCTTCCAGGCTTTCACAGCTGCAGTGTGTATCTGGGCATACACACTTGGATCGTATTGTAGCTGATTTTGTAGTTCAGCGAACTGACCTTCCCCTGTGAGCATATCTATATTGCGTTGAGGGAAACCTGCTGCAGCATTTCTCTTTGCTATTTCTGAACAAAGTTCCTGGAATTGAGTTTTCCAGATTAGGTATTGTCCCCCACTTACTACCGCTCTGCATAGACTTTTCCAATCTGAGGGGGCTAAGATTAGGGTGTTAAGTGACTCTATCATACTTAATGTGAACGGAGCTTGAGGCCCATAGGTCATTACCGCCTCTTTAAAATTCTTTATTGTTTTAAAGTCTAGGGACTCTTGATATCTTTGTCCCTCTTCATTTTGAAATACTGGCAGTTCTAGGTGCTCCTGCAGTCTATGTTGTTCGAGAGCGTATAAGCGCTCAGAAAGGCCGCCAATTTCTACCTCAAGGGCATGTACACTCTGATCAATACTCCTTATTGTTTCTGTTAGGGATTCTATCCATGAAGGAGCAGAGGGCACTAGTGGTTCCTCTATTTGATGGTCTTTTCTCTTTTTTAATTTCTTTTTGTTCTTTTTATTGGAGACTGTGCTCCCCAAATTGCTTTTTGATTCCTCTTCACTACTAGCTTCATAATTCCTAACCGGCTCAGTGTCGGAGACCGTACTCTTATGGTTTGGCTCCTTGTTACTATTATCACTTTCACTAGTATCCTGAGTTTCAGCTTCTAAGGAGAGTACATACTCCTCAGCTAATTTTATTAAGCTTCTGATGGCTTTTGCAGTTCTTACTTTTGAATTTACATTACTACTCTCCTTGCTCGTCTCAACTGAGTCAGAGGATATGCTTTCTTGTTCACTTTTCTCACTATCCTCTGAGTTCTCGATATCAAAAATTTCATTCATGGCTTTTATAAACCAACTTTTTGTTATATTCGCTCTCATTTTTTAAATTTTTTTTTTTTCTTACCTGGCCGCCAAATTACCCGTACGGGCCACCACTTGTTGCTGCCTGAAGCGGAAGCCACTTGGAGCAATGAACGCCACAGGAAAATTCGGAGGCAGGATGAAAATGAAAAAAGGTCTTTTCTTCTTCTTCTCTCTCCGGCTCCAGCAATCACTCCAAACGCTCTAACTCCAACCACCACCTTCTTCTTCCCACGCACTCTAACGAACCTCACCCAGTTATATACTTATAGCTTTAACAAGGACACGTGCTTACAGCTCGAGCTTACAGGTGCGTCACAGAGTGTTCACGGGCATATAAAGATTCTTTGAATAATGTATTAATATCAGGTGGAAACTAGAACATTTTTTATGCCTCTCAGCTAACCGCAATCTTTAGCTATCTCCTTGATTATAGGCTCCTTCAATATCCCATCTATGTATGATATATCACAGTGCATAAATGCATTCTACTGTCATCTATAACTAATTAAACAAATAAAAATATTTTAAAAAGACAAAACAAAAATTATAAATATAAATATATCTATAGATGTAATTCATACGACAATAACAACACCTTTGAGGGAGAGAAAATGGAGCCACATAGGAGCACAGTTTCTGCACTTTCTTAATAAATTGGTGTTGATCTGAGCTATGTCATTATAAAGTAAGATGTGTTAGTTTTTTAGATCTGTCATAATGAGTTAATACAAATTGGATGGCTTAAAATACTGGAAATTAACTGTTTTGTGGTTCTATATCAAAGTTTCAGTAGAGCAATTCTTTCATCTGAAGATTCTAGGGAAAAATCTTTTCTTGCTCCTTCCCAGCTTCTGGTAACTTCTGACTTAGCTTGAACCTGCATCCCTTCCATCTCTGCTGGTCATCACAGGGCCTTCTTCCCTGTGCTATTTCTTGTGTGCTCTCCTCTTCTTATTGAGACAGCAGCCACTGAGTTCAGGATCATTTATAATCCACTCTAAACTCATTTTAACTTGATTACATCTGTAAAGACTCTATTTCCAGCTGGGCACAATGGCACATGCCTGTCATCCCAGCAACTAGGGAGGCTTAGGCAAGAGGATTGCAAATTCAAAGCCAACCTAAGCAATTTAGCAAGGCCCCGAGCAACTTAGTGAGACCATGTATCAAAATAAAAAATAAAAAGGACTGGGGATGTGGCTCAGTGGTTAAGTGACCCTGGGTTCAATCCCTAGTATGAAAAAAAAAAAAAGAAAAAAGAAAAAAGAAAAAGAAAAAAAATTACAAAAGACTCATTTCCAAATTGATCATACTATGAGGTTTTGGGTAGATGTGAATTTTGAGGGAATTCTATTTAACTCAACATTAATGTAAATTGCAACCCCCAGAGTGACCACTGAAGAAATCACTTGAAGTAATAAAAGAGACAAAAATGTAATAAAAATGGTACAGTGGAAAATATTTAATATAAATAAGGACAGAAATGAGGGAGTTAGAGGAACATAAAAGACATAAGATTTTAAGGAAATGAATACCCAAGTGGCAAGCATAAATGAATTAACCATTTCAATGAAAAGGGAAAAATTGATAAAAAGTAACATGATCTAATGATGTGTCAACCACAAGAGACACCTTTAGATTGAAAGACACATCTAGATTAAAATTAAAAGAATGCAAAAGATATTCCAGGCAAATAGGAACTGAAAGAGAGCTGAGTAGCTCTACTAATACCAGGTAAAATTGACATTAATAAAAGAATTGTTACAGCATATAAAGAAGCATATTTCATAATGATAAAAAGGTCTGTCTATCAAGAAGATATAACAATTATAAACATATATGTGTCTTACAAGAGAAATCCAAAATAAGCATAATAAAAAAAGTTTCATAAGCAAAAAACAGTTAAAACTGAATAAAGAAATAGCCAATTCAACAATAACAACTGAAAACCTACAAAATACACTTTAAGTAATAGGAAGAACATGTATCCTCAAAATTATCAAATATATAGGATACTATTCATCAGCTAGATATGAGATATATTAGACCTTTCGCTCTCACAATAGAATACCTACCTATTCTCAAGTGCACATTGAGTGTTTGCCAGTAGAGACCACACATTTTAGGTCTAAAATAATGTATTTTAAAAGACTAAAATTATACATAGTATATTCTCCCGACCAAAATGAAATCAAAGTAGAAATTGCTAACAGAAGGAAATTTGACAGATTCACAAATATCTTGAAATTTAGCATCACACTCCCAAATAACCAGTAACAGAAAAAAAAAATCACAAGGGAAATTAAAAAAAATATTTTGAGATGAATGAAAATGAAAGCACTGAATACCCAAATAAATGAGATGCAGTTAAAGCAGTGTTAGAAAGAAATGTATAGCTGTAAATGCCTAAACATAAAAGAAGACGCCTGTCAAATTAATAACCTTCCTCCTTAAGCAACTTGGAGGGGGAGGAAGAAAATTAAACTGAAAGCAAGCAGAGAAAAGGAAATAATAAAGACTACAGGGGAAATAATGAAATAGAGAACAGAAAAAGAAATAATAGAAAACATCAGTCAAAACAAAAGTTTGTTCTTTGAAAAGATCAATAAAATTGACAAATTCTTACCTAGAATGATCAAGCAACAGAGAAATCTTAAATTACGAAAGCAAATAATTAGAAAGGGGACATTACTACCTACTTTACAGAAATAAAAAAAATTGTATGGGGAATACTATGAACAATTTTATGTCAATAGATCAAGTAACCTAGATTTCGTGAGAACAAATTAGATAAGCTAAAGAAAATGCACAAATTTCTAGAAGGACACAACAAGACAGATTCAAGAAGAAATTAAGTATCTGAGTACAACCTGTAAAGCACCGTCACCAGTATTATTCCTAGCAGAGGATTCAAAACGCCTTCCCAAGACCACACACCAGTTGTAAAAGTCTGATGAGATACAACACTAACTTAATCGTTTAATTAGTGTGTAAAGAAAGCAACTTTATTACTCACAGATAGGCAGCAAGAATCAATAGAAGCCTAAGATACATGGTCAGCTGACCCCCAATGGCTTAGGAGGGTTGGCCAGTCAGTGTGCGCCCCACTTTATACTATAGTGCAGGATGCTCTAAAGTATACATTGCCCTGGGGGCACCTGGAATTGCTGAGCTAAAGCATAGTAGGACAAGCTCTTCTAGGAGGGACTCATACAAAGCCTGAGCTATTTTGGCCAGATCCTCCTTGTGGAAGGCATTGTATTCCAAGCATATTCTATATTTTGTGAACTACAAGTGAGAAAAAGGAGGAGGAGCTGAGTCACTATGGCTACCTGGAGACTTGTCTTGCAGAAGTATAACAAAAGATTGAATTTGTTATGAAAAAAACTTCCCACTAAAAAAACCCCATTCCCAGATGGCTTTCTTCGTGAATTCTGCCTGGTGTATAGAGAATTGTCACTGATAACTCTTCAAAAAATAGAAAGAAGAAAATACCTTGAGGCCAAAATTACCCTTCATCTTCAACCATATGAAGACATCATAAGAAAACAAACCACAAACCAATGTTACTTATGAATATAAATGCAAAAATTCCCATTTAAGTTCTAGAAAACTGACTCCAGCAACATATAAAATGGTTATACAACATAACCAAGTGGGACTTATCCTGGGAATGTAAGGTTTGTTCAAAATAAGAAAATCAATCTGTGTAATATACCATATTAATAGAATAAAGGACAAAACCCACATAATTAATAGGCATAGAAATGACATTTGACAAAATCCAACAAAGATATCTCTGCTTACCATTTCTTTCTAATGTAAAAAAGATATGAAAACATTCTAATTGGAAAGGAAGAAGTAAAACTAATTCTGTTTGCAAATGACATGATTTTGTATATAGCAAATTATAAGGAATACATCAAAAACTACTAAACCAATGAATGAATTCACTGAGTTTGCATGATATATGAATAAACTTATTAAACAAAATAAATTGCATTTCTGTACATTAGCAATGAACAATCTGAAAATGAAGTTAAAAATTAATAACATTTATAGTAACACCAAACTAATAAGATACTTAGAAATAAATTCAAAAAAGTACAAAACTTGTATGTTGAAAGAAGTTGAAGATCTAAGTAAATGTAAAGATTCCTCTTAAGGCTTAATATTGTTAAAATAGCAACACTCCTCGATTTCATTTAGAGATTTGTTGCAATCTCTATCAAATCTCCAAACCGACTTGTTCCAGAAATGGACAAACCGATCATAAAATTAACATGGAAACGCAAAGGGTTTGGTGTGGCCAAAATGACTTGGAAAAGACCAAAGTTGGAGTATTCTTTACAGTTTTAAAACTTACTATAAAACTGCTGTAATCAAGACAGTATGGTACTGGCATATAGGTCAGTAAAACAATGGAATACAATTAAAAGTCTAGAAATTAACTCTTACATTTATGAATTTTTAATAAAGGAGCCAAAACAATTCAATGGGATAAAAAAATAAACTTTTCAACAAATTATGCTGGGACAATTAGATATTCACGTAGTAAAGAGCAAAGTTAAGTCCCTTTTCCCACACCACATACAAAAATGGACGAATGACCCAAATGAAAGAAAGAGCTAAACTATAAACTCTTAGATGAAAACCTATGTCTAAATACTTATGATCTTGGATTAGGCAATGGTCTTAAAACTGAACAACAAAAAGGCAAATAACCCAATTAAAAATGGGCAAAGGATTTCAAGATATTTCTAGAAATATGACACACAAATGCCCAATTAGCACAAGGAAAGATAGTCAACATTCTTAATCATGGAGAAAGGCAAATCAAAGCCACAAGAGCGAGCACTGGCTACCCATCAGGATGTCTGTCACTGAGAAGTGCAGCAGTGACACGGGTTGGGAAGCATTTGGAGAAACTGAAACCCTCAGAGTAAAAAGCAGGGCCGCTACTTCAGAGACAGTGGCAGAGTCCCCAAGGGGACTGCTTATGACCCAGCAGTTCCACCCTTAAGTTGTGCCTGAGAGAACTATAAAAATATGGCTACACAAAAGCTTGTACACTAATGTTCACCAGAGCTTTATTCATATTTGCTTTCAAATGAAAACACCAAAATCCGTCAGTGGTGAGTGGATAAACAAGATGTTGTGTATCCACACAATGGAATGTTATTTGGCAATAAAAAGGAATAAAATACTGACAACACACCTCAACTTGGAGGAACCTTGAACACATCAGGCTCCAAGAAAGAAACCAGACACAAAAGACTATGTACTATGTGATTCCATTTATATGAAATGTCCAGAGTAGACAAATTCATAAATAAATAAAGTTGACTAGTGGTTTACAAGTGCTGGGACAAAAGAGTGTGGGGACTGATTGCTATGGTATGAGGTTTCTTTGTGGAGTGGTAAAAATATGGGGCAAATATACTAAACACTAGTGAACTGTATACTTTAAAAGGGTAAATGTGGGCTGTGGTTGTGGCTCAGTGGTAGAGCACTTGCTCAGTATGTGTGAGGCACTGAGTTTGATTCTCAGTACCACATATAAATAAATGAATAAAATAAAGGTCCATCAACATCATATATATGTGTGTGTGTATGTGTGTGTGTGTGTGTGTGTGTGTGCGTGTGTGTGTATATATAAAAGGGTAAATGTTACAATGCAAGTTATATCTCAACTTAAAAAATTTGGTATGTAAAGTTGACAGATTTCAATATTATTATCCTAAGCAGGGATTTGAAACTGTCACCTATGCTTTGTTTTGCTTGCTCTTAATGTGATATTCAACATCATGTATTGTTATAAACCAAAATGTTTAGAAGATTAATCTCCTCTGTATATTGTGGAGAAGATCCACCACTTCTTGCAAAAGATGAATTCTTTCATTCATCTTTTCTTTCTTATGCATTAAAAATGTATCCCTGTATAAAATTAAAAATAAAACTGTGACATCACAACTGATGGGCACTTTCCATAATTCATAATTCTGCAACAAAAATGGTTTAGCAGTGATAGTTAATCAATAATGAGTTTGACACAGGGAATAGACTTTCATATCCCCTCTGTTCTTTCTCATTCCACCAAATGTTTCTGGAAAGACATTTCTGGAAATGATGTTTGTATACGGATGAACTTGAAATGGTGGTTTGTTGTCAAACTTTGGACCTTTGATTCTAAATGCCAGTTTGTAATAAGACACCAGGGCTGAGAACTTGAGGACAATGCAGTCTTAGATTATCAAAATATTTACCTCCTAGAAATAAGAACTCCTTATTGTATTAGCATGTTCTCATTTTTGCTCTCTACCATTATTCAGTCTGCTTTTTCCTTTAATCATACTGTCTTGGAGGTACAGATGCTACCTTAGGAAGGTATACTGAGCACTAGAAGCATTCCTTTCTTCTTCTCCTTCTCCTTCTCCTTCTCCTTCTCCTTCTCCTTCTCCTTCTTCCTTCTTCTTCACAGGAGATTGAACTCAGGGGCACTCAACCACTGGGCCACCTCCCCAGCACTTTTTTGTATTTTATTAGAGACAGGGTCTCACTGAGTTGCTAAGTGCCTCACCATTGTTGAGGCTGGCTTTGAACTCGTGATCCTCCTGCCTCAGCCTCCCAAGTGCTGGGATTACAGGCATGCCACTGTGCCCAAGCATTCCTAATATCAAAGAGTATGTAAGGACTTTAAACTCATTGTTTTCATTGAATGCTGTCAGGGCGCTTCTAGACTAGTTGTCAAACAAGTATTTTCTAGACAAAGCATCAAAGAGGATGCAGAGCCCCTGAGCCACCCTATTCTCTCAATGAAGCATCCCCACCCCTTCACCACCAGCAGGGAATCTTACTTCTATCACAGAAGCAGAGGTCTCTCCAAGACACCCCATCATTTCCCCACCCCTATTTATTCCAATATTTTCTGCATGTGTGATCACTTTTACCCCCTTTCTTGTTTTCTCCCACAAATAGTTATTCCTACTTGATTTCCAAGTTAATCGCTTCTGCCAATGGTTTCATATTTCTCTTCCACCGCCAAGGAGAAAATTGCTTCATCAGTTATCATTTCTTGGACTGTGACATTAAATTCCATCTCCACACTAACTTTGTCCCAGCATGTAAATATGACTGTCTTCTCCATCTTTTTTTTTTTTTCTTTTTACATTGGGTCTAAGTTTTTCGTTTTTGTTTCTTTTTCTTTCTTTCTTTTTTTTTATTTAGACATATTACATATAAAGAGCACAGTTTTCCAAGTCATTGGTTTTACACAAAGTATTTTCATACCATTTGAGCTTTTATACGTGCACTTAGTATATTGATGTCCAACTCCTTCTGCCATTATTTCTATCCCCTTGCCCCCTCCCTTCCCCTCCCTCCCCTTTGTTTTATTTGACATTCCTTCATTCCTCTCATTCCCCCTCCCTTGCCACTATAATTCAGTATCATCATAGCAAAGGAATCAATCGACCTTTGGTTTTCTGGGATTGGCTGACTTCACTTAGCATTATTTTCTCCAACTCCATCCATTTACCTGCAAATGCCATGATTTATTCTCTTTTAGTGCTGAGTAGTGTTCCATTATGCATATATACCAAAGTTTCCCTATCTATTCATCCATTGATGGGCATCGGGGTTGTTTCCACAATCTAGCTATTGTGAATTGTGCAGCTATAAACATTGAAGTGGCTGTGTCCCTATAGTAAGCTATTTTTAAGTCCTTTGGGTATAGACCGAGGAGAGGAATAGCTGGATCAAATGGTGGTTCCATTCCAAGTTTTCCTAGGAATCTCCATACTGCTTTCCAGATTGGCTGTACCAATTTGCAGTCCCACCAGCAATGTATGAGTGTGCCCTTTTCCCCACAACCTCACCAGCATTTATTGTTGTTTGTTTTTTTGATAGCTGCCATTCTGACTGACATGAAATGAAATCTTAGAGTAGTTTTGATTTGCATTTCTCTAATTGCCAGAGATGTTGAACATCTTTTCATATATTTGTTGATTTTTTGATTGTATATGATCTTCTGAGAAGTGTCTTTTTAGTTCTTTAGCCCATTTATTAATTGGGTTGTTTGCTTTTTTGGTGTAAAGGATTTTGAGCACTTTATATATCCTTGAGGTTAATGTTCTGTCTGATGTGCTTGTGGTAAAGATTTGTTCCCATTCTGTAGGTTCTCTGTTCACTTCACTGATTGTTTCTTTTGCTGAGAAGAAGATTTTTAGTTTAAATCCATCCCATTTATTAATGCTTGGTTTTAGTTCTTATGCTATAGGGGTCTTATTGAGGAAGTTGTGGCCTAATCCAACATGATGGAGATTTGGGCCTACTTTTTCCTCTATTAGGTGTAAGGTCTCTGGTTTAATTCCTAGGTCCTTGATCCACTTTGAGTTGAGTTTTGTGCATGGAGAGAGATAGAGGTTTAATTTCATTTTATTACATAAGGATTTCCAGTTTTCCCAACACCATTTGTTGAAGAGGCTGTGTTTTCTCCAATGTATGTTTTTGGCACCTTTGTCTAATATAAGATAACTGTAGATGTGTGGGTTAGTCTCTGTGTCTTCTATTCTGTACCACTGGTCTACTGGTCTATTTTGGTGCCAATACCATGCTGTTTTAGTTACTATTGCTTTGTAATACAATTTAAGGTCTGGAACAGTAATGCCACCAGCTTCACTCTTCTTGCTAAGAATTGCTTTGGCTATTCTGGGTCTCCTATTTTTCCAGATGAATTTAATGATTGCTTTTTCAATTTCTATGAGGGATGATATTGGGATTTTGATTTGGATTGCATTGAAATTGTATAGTGCTTTTGGTAGAATAGTCATTTTGACAATATTAATTCTACCTATCCATGAACAAGCTAGATCTTTCCACCTTCTAAGATCTTCCTTGATTTCTTTCTTTAGTGTGTTATAGTTTCCATTGTACAGGTCTTTCACTTCTTTTGTTAGGTTGATTGCCAAGTATTTTATTTTATTTTTTTGAGGTTATAGTAAATGGGGTGGATTTCCTAGTTTCTCTTTCTGAAGATTTGTCGCTGATGTACAGTAATTCCTTAGATTTATGGGTATTTGTTTTATATCCAGCCACTTAGCTGAATTCGTTTATTAGATCTAGGAGATTTCTGGTGGAATTTTTTGGATCTTCTATGTATAGAATCATATCGTCTGCAAATAGTGATAATTTGAGTTCTTCTTTTCCTATCCATATCCCTTTTATTTCTTTTGTCTGTCTAATTGCACTAGCTAGGTTTTCAAGAACTATGTTAAATAATAGTGGTGAAAGAGGGCATCCTTGTCTTGTACCAGTTTTTAGAGGGAATGCTTTCAGCTTTTCTCCATTTAGGATGATGTTGGCTTGGGGCTTAGCATAGATGGCCTTGATGATGTTGAGGTATGACCCTGTTATCCCTATTTTTTTCTAGCATTTTGAACATGAAGGGGTGCTATATTGTCAAATGCTTTCTCTGCATCAATTGAGATGATCATATGATTTTTATCTTTGAGTCTATTGATGTGGTGAATTACATTTATTGATTTCCTTATGTTGAACCAAACTTGCATTCCTGGAATGAACCCCACTTGATCGTGATGTACTTTTCTTTTTGATATATTTTTGTATTCAGTTTGCCAGAATTTTATTGAGAATTTTTGCATCTGTATTCATTAGTGATATTGGTCTGAAGTTTTATTTCTTTGGTTTGTCTCTGCCTGGTTTCGGAATCAGTGTGATATTGGCCTCATAGAATGAGTCTGGAAGGGTTCCCTCTTTTTCTATTTCATGGACTAGTCTGAGAAGTATTGGTGTTAGTTCTTCTTTAAAGGTCTTGTAGAACTCGGTTGTGTATCCATCTGGACCTGGGCTTTTCTTGGTTGGTAGGTTTTTGATGGTGTCCTCTATTTCTTTACTTGAAATTGATCTATTTAAATTGTGTATGTCATCCTGATTTAGTTTGGGCATATCGTATGTTTCTGGAAATTTGTCAATGTCTTTATTATTTTCTGTTTTGTTGGAGTATAGATTTTCAAAATAATTTCTAATTATCTTCTGTATTTCTATAGTGTCCATCATGATGTTTCCCTTTTCATCAGAGAAATTGGTAATTTGTTGTTTTTTCTCTCCTTTTCTTAATTAGCATAGCTAATGTTTTATCAATTTTATTTATTTTTTCAAAGAACCAACTTTTGGTTCTGTCAATTTTTTCAATTGTGTTTTCTGTTTCAATTTCACTGATTTCAGCTCTGATTTTAATTATTTCCTGTCTTCTACTGCTTTTTCTGTTGTTTTGTTCTTCTTTTTCTAGGGCTTTGAGGTGTAATGTTAATTCATTTATCTGTTGACCTTTTCTTCTTTGAAGGAATGAACTCCATGCAATGAATTTTCCTCTTAATACTGTCTTCATAGTGTCCCAGAGATTTCAATATGTTGTATTGGTGTTCTCATTTACCTCTAAAATTTTTTTAATCTCCTTTTTGATGTCTTATGTAACCCATTGTTCATTCAGTAGCATATTACTTAGTCTCCAGGTGTTAGAGTAGGTTTTGTTTCTTATTTCGTCATTGATTTCTAATTTCATTCCATTGTGATCTGATAGGATGCAGGGTAGTATCTCTATTTTTTTAATATTTGCTAAGAGTTGCTTTATGGCATAATATATGGTCTATTTTAGAGAATGATCCATGTGCTGCTGAGAACAAAATGTACTGACTCGTTGATGGATAATATATTCTCTATATATCAGTTAAATCTAAGCTATTGATTGTATTATTGAGTTCTACAGTTTCTTTGTTTAGCTTTTGTTTGGAAGATCTATCCAGTGATGAAAGTGGTGTGTTAACGTCACCTAGAATTATTGTGTTGTGGTCTATTTGACTCTTGAACTTGAGAAGAGTTTGTTTGATGAACGTGGATGCTCCATTATTTGGGGCATATATATTTATGACAGTTATTTCTTGTTGATGTATGATTCCCTTAAGTAGTATGAAATGTCCATCCTTATTTCTTTTTATTACCTTTGGCTTAAAGTCTACTTTATTTGATATGAGGATGGAAATCCCTGCTTGCTTACATAAACCGTGTGAGTGATATATTTTATCCCATCCCTTCACTTTCAGTTTGTGGGTGTTTTTTCCTATGAGATGTGTCTCTTGAAGGCAGCATATTGTTGGGTCATTTATTTTTTTTAATCCAATGTATCAGCCTATGTCTTTTTATTGGTGAGTTTAGGCTGTTAACATTCAGGGTTATTATTGAGATATGATTTGTATTACCAGTCATTTTAAATTTTATTCAATTTTATTTTATATTTGGTATTTAGCTTGATTTGATTTTTCCTATGGTTAGTTTTCCTTTATTGCAGTTCTTCCCTTTGTAGGTTTTCATTGTTGTTTTTCAATTCCTCCTTGTGGAATATTTTGCCAAGAATGTTCTGTAGTGCTGGCTTTCTTGTTGTAAATTCTTTTAGCTTTTGTTTATCATGGAAGGTTTTTATTTCATCATCAAATCTAAAGCTTAATTTTGCTGGATATAAGATTCTTGGTTGGCATCCCTTATCTTTTAGAGCCTGGTATATGTTGTTCTAGGCTCTCCTTGCTTTGCGGGTCTGGGTTGAAAAATCTGCTGAGATGTGAATTGGTTTTCCTTTATAGGTTATCTGATTTTTCTCTCTCATGGCCTTTAAAATTCTATCCTTATTTTGTATGCTAGGCATTTTCATTATAATGTGCCTTGGTGTAGATCTGTTGTAATTTTGTATATTTGGTGTCCTATATGCTTCTTGTATTTGGTTTTCAAATTCATTCTTCTTGTTTGGGAAATTTTCTAATGTTGTTTCATTAAAGACATTTTGCATTCCTTTGGATTGATTCTCTGCACCTTCCTCAATTCCAATAAATCTTATATTCGGTCTTTTGATGGTATCCCATAATTCTTGGATATTTTGTTCATGGTTTCTTACCATCTTCACTGTGAAGTCAACTTTATTTTCCATATTATATATTTTGTCCTCGTTGTCTGAGGTCCTATCTTCCAAATGATCCAATCTATTGTTGATACTATCTATGGAGTTTTTAAAATGGCCTATTGTTTCTTTCATTTCAAGTATTTTTGTTTGTTTTTTTTCTCAGACTCTCTCTTTCTTGAAGTAATCTTTTGCTACCTGTATTTGTTCTCTTATCTCTTTGTTGGTGTGATTGATGGTTGCCTAAATTTGATCTCTTATCTCTTTGTTGGAGAGATCAATTTTTGCCTGTATTTGCTCACTTAGGTCATTTTTTAAATCCCAAATCATTTTAATTGTGTATATTCAGAACTCCTTTTCTGACATTTCACCTACTGTGCTTTCTGTGGATTCTATTGCTGTAGTATCTTGGTTCGTTTGGGGCATTTTCCTCCCTTGTTTTTTCATGATATCTATGTGTTTTCCTCTCTTGCAGTGTAAATCTGAGGTATTAATGTTTCTTTCCTATTGTCTTATGTCTTCCCTACAGTTTACCCGATGCCTCATGTTTAATAGAAAGATCAATATTACAACATTCAAACGTATTGCCATATATCCGTTAGTTTCTATTTTTATATTTACAATTTTGACACTTTAACCATAAATGATGAGCTCAATTATCTTCTACCATTTAGTCAGTATTTTTGTGTGGTGGTTCACAATATCTAATGGTAGAAGGGGAGACTTATGGGTTGGCTAAAACATTTGTGAGGTAGGATGTGAGAAGATAGAGGTATTAGATCATTTAACTAGTGAGAGGGTAATCATGGGAATTAGGGTGTTAGTAGGAGAAACAAAATATAGGTATCCCCATGTAATATTCCCTATTCCTGGGCCCAGGGCCTGTTCCCTGACCTGCAGGCAGAGGTAGCGACTACCTGTGGCTCTGGAGTGGGTGGGCTGAGCTGGAAGGCTTGTAGGTGGGCAGAGCTGCTTGCTGGCAGGCTTAGCTAGAATGCTCACAGGCTGGGGCTTGTTCCCCCGCTGTCCCTAGCAGGGATGGCGTCTCTGAGGTAGGCAGGCCGAGCTAAGAAAGCTCACTGGCGGCCGAGCTGGAATGCCTGTCTTCTCCATCTTAAATGTCGACAGAAACCTCACTTCCCTCCATCCCATCATACCTCTTGGCTCTTCATGTCAAGCTGTTTGACAGAGTGGTTTATTCTCACTCTTTCTTAGTGCATGTCTAATTCACCAGCCACTTTGAGCAATTTTAGTTCCCCTGCAAAACGACAAAGAAAGCATCTTAGCAAAGTGATCTTTTGATTTGCCAATTCCTTTGGTATATTTTTCAGTCCTTATCTTACTCAATAAATCTCCCTGTGATTCTCAAAACTCTTGATGTCCATATCTCCCATTATACTCTCCCCTCTTAGTTTCCCTTTTATTTTTTTGGGCTGCTTTCCAGCTGAACTTCTCAAGGACATGGACCATACCTTTTCTTACCCAGGCTCATCTTTCACTCCTGTTATCAAGTTTAGTGCATCACAGAGAACAGACATCTGCACAAATATTTGTTGAATAAATTTCCTTTCTCAGCCTCAGGACTCTTCAGTGCTACAGATCACCAGGGCTTTCTCCCTGGCCCTTTCCTCTACCCATTCTGACAATTTAACTGGACAATTGCATTACATTTTGTCATCAGATAAACCAGATTTGATGATTTTCAAGTCTAAACCTCTACTAAATTCCACATTGATCAGCTCCATTGCCTTCTGGTTAAAATCTTCCTGAGTTCGACATGGACAAGGATTTCTCCATATTCCCTTTGAAAGCACTCCTTTGTACTTATGAGAGGTCAGTTGTTTTCAGCATAGATGTTGAAATGATACCACCCCTGTTCACATTTAGTTATTTCTTTGAAGAAATTTAGACCAGGGTGATTCAGTTCCTGTGGTTCCCAAAAAGAAACATAGTGAGATGGCAAAGCTGCCTCTTAGTAATAGACTGTTCTTTAGAGCATAAACCTGGGAAGGTCTCTGAATGCACTCTCTGCTTTGCCAAAGCCTAAGATTTCCTCTTGGGTTATTTTAGTTTGGGATGGATCTGAGCCAAAAGGGAGCAGTAGAAAAGTGTGTGTGTGTGTGTGTGTGTGTGTGTGTGTGTGTGTGAAGTGAAAAAATTTAAGGAGAAAGGAGAAGAAAGAACATTCCATTTTGCCACAAACAGAATGTAACAAAAGTATGTGCCTTTAAAATGCCTTTTAGTTTATCTAGAAATATCAATATCCAGGTATTTAGCATCAAAATTACAATATTTATCAAACACACATGTAATAAGTTTATGTTACAATCACATTGCTAGTTCCTAACAATCGACAGTTGCTGAGTGATTTCAATTTCTAAGACTTAAGTGGCTGCATGTCATCAGCTGGTCTGCTGGTCTAGAATTGCCTCAGATACTGATTAAAAATAATTGCTTTTTTACTATTGATAAATTCAAGGCTTTACCCTTAATACCTTTGACTACAAAGTTAATTTGTTCTCCATTCATATATTTGTACAATTAGCAATTCAAATGGATCACTGGCCCTGGAATATTTTACTCATTATGACACTTTTGATATTTAGTGGTTTTGCGCTTTTGATAACAAAATATGACTGTTAAAAACCCAAAGATAAATAACTATATGAATATATAGGTTTTATGTTAAATGTATTTATAATTATGTAAATAGTTATAATTATGACGTAAGTAATTGTAAGTAACTCACCTATCTTTATTATTTCAAGCACTTAAAAAAAAAAATCTGAGGTGACCTTCTAGTAGCCACTGCTCCTACTCCATGTCCTTGAGATTTGAGGCTGCTCATCCCTACTCTTCCTCTGTAGAGTCTTTCCTCTCCTCTGTCCGTAGATCTTAAAGACACACATGTGTACTCCCACATACAAACACACAGCCAAACTATAGTGAAAGATCATTATTAATTATCTACCTTATAATGTTTTATTTTTCTTCTATTGCTAATCAGCACACATACATATTAGACCGAATTTTTGTCATTTTATTGAAAATGACTCATTACTGTCTGATCAGACATAACTTTCCTATGTCCACATGAATACACCATGAGTGAAACTCCACATCATGTACAACCACAAGAATGGGATCCTAATTAGAATAAGTTATACTCATGTATATATAATATGTCAAGAATGCACTCTACTGTTCTTATATCTAAAAAGAACAAATAAAAAATACAAAAAAAAAAAAAAAAAGAAAGAAAATGACTCACTCATTCTCTGTAGGCTGTGTCAATCCCAAACCTTACACTGTCATAATTTAACCACATCTTTAAGTCACTCGAAATCAAGTCTTCACTGTTCAGGAATTCAAAATGATATTCCTTCTGAAAAACTAAGTAACTAGGCTTACTTTATCACTATACAATATTTGGAAATCAAGAAAAATTCTACTTAACATCTTTTAAAGTCATGTAAATTTCTCAGAAACCCATCATTCTTGATCTGAGACACTTAATTAGTAATTTTGTTTGGAGTTTTCTTCAAATATGATCTTTAGCTTGACTAACATGTCACAATTGTATCTAAACAGTGACTAGGAAAATTATTTGATTTTTTAAAAAATATTTTCTCCTGAAGATGTGGCTTCTGTTACATTTGGGATCTTTTCTAGTAAATGGTTATTTTAATTTTCATTTGTATTTTATTTATTTATTTATTTACTTATTTTTAAGCTATCCCACTCCTTGGTCTATACTCAAAAGACTTAAAAACAGCATGCTACAGGGACACAGCCACATCAATGTTTATAGCAGCACAATTCACAATAGTTAAACTCTGGAACCAACCTAAATGGTTATGTTTAATGTGCTCTGAAGGAAAAAAAAGATAGCTAACATGGGTTAGCCATTTCAAAACAAATTGCCAGGAATTAAAAACTAAGACAAATAAAAGAAGGGAGTCCAGAGGATAAGGAGATTACAGCAGAGTAGCGATTAATGTGGGAAATCTGGCATGGAAAGACAAAAGGAAGGCAAAAAGCAAACTTAATGCATGATGAGCAATGAGAGGGACGAACAACAAAAAAGAATAAGTTAAAAATGTTCTTCCAATACATCTTGAAACATGTGACAAAGGAACATTTTCTCAATGATTTCAAATTTTCTGCTTTAGAAGAATGTCACAGTCAAATAAGATGAGTTAAAAATTTATCCACCAAAGTGAACTTTTGTCATAGCAAAAATTATACAGATTTAAGAGGCCATCAGGGGGAAAAAAAAACTCACCTGTGAGAATGTGGGGGTCCAATTCATGGTATTTGATAATGTGATTATACTAATTGAAACACGTTTTGTCCTAAATCAGCATTGTTTGATTTGAATTTTCAAGAACCTGAAGTTCAATATTTACTTTGAAATAGTATTTTTTTCTATTTCTTATATTAAGTCAGATTCACGTTTTTAAATATTAAGAATTTAAAATTATGATCATTTTTAGTTTAGTAATAAATTTTCAATGAAAGGATGCCTCTGTTTTTTAAGAGGATACCCAAATCTCTATTTAACTCACTTTGAATTATTACCTTTATAATCTGACATCTTCAAGCCTTGGCACTATCTTTGTTGTCTAGATTAAATTAATGTCATTTTTCTGTAGAATTTTTTTTTTTAATCAGGTAGTAAATAAAATTGAAGCATCACACTATTTCATGAAAATGCTATGGTTTGGAGAGTCCAGTCATCTTGAGTTCAAATATGGGCTCTAACTGACTTGGAAAGAGGAAGAATTTATGTACTCACTTGAGTTTCGTTATCTTAGTTGGTAAAATAGGATCATGATTTTTCAGTTCACAAAACTGTTAAGGAGATTTTATTAGATAACATAACCAAAGTATGAAGCCCAGTGACTGTCACGAGATAGCTTTCATTAAATACCTACTTCTATTTTATTACCAAGCTACTTGAGAAAATTCAAGTATCTTTGAGGCAATTAGAGTTTCTTTTTCCCATTTCTCTTCTTTCTTCAGATGTTTCACTTATCTAAACAATGAGATGTATGATAGACTGCTCTACAAAAAACAAACACTAACCCTGTGAAATTTCTTTTTGCCTAAAATAGTTTTGTTTTTGCATATTTTTACTTGTAGAAAAATGTCACACTTCTAACTTTCCAAGTACAAATTGTTGAACAAATCCTATGTCAAAGAGAACTGTTTTCTGGAGTTACTAAATTCAAAGGAGGTTAGTAATGTTTTCCTTATTTTACCTTCTTTCCCATAGTTACTTAGCAACCAGCTAATACTTTTGAAAAATCTCCTTTAAATGCTCAATTACCCTGGAGACTTGTGCCTTTTGCTAAATTGAGGAGCAAATATGCAGTCACCATTTCCCTACAGGACACAAGTGAAACCTAGCTAATATTACCTATTGTCACTAAGAGATCTATTTGCCCTTCCTTTTTAGTAACATCATCATCTGCTGTTACTTATGCATAACAAATTCATAATGAAGTCTCCAAATAGGAGTGTGTTTTGTGGCCAAACACTTCCTTTAATTTTTAACTTGAGCCAGTCTTACATAAAGCATTTTTTTATTAGCATTGAGAATACACATATAAAGTGTGATATGAATAAGAAGACAGTTCATTCTGGTTTTCCTTGGATGGATCTAGTTTATATCTGCCATAATCAATTAACACTATTAACCCTCTTAGCACTTCTTTTCCTTCCCCAACCTGGTCTGGTTTGGACAATGAATTCCATGGTGACTATAGATGTGAAAAATTTGGAGGCACTTCAAAAAAGATCAATGGAAATAATTAGAGACATTGGAGAAAATTCCTAGGAAGAAATAACTAAAGGAATTGGGTTTGTCGAAGAAAAGAGAAAGTAGAAGACTATACTCTAAGGAACAAATATAGATGAAGGTATTCCAAGAGGAATCAAAAGCCCCTGCCATCTTTCTCACCCAGGGCTGCCTAGTGTCAAAATTCACACATGGAAGTGGACATACCCCAAAGCACTCATAGTAAAGTTTATTGTTTCTTGTTTTGAATATTCTTTAGTTTTTTTTTTTTTTTGGGGGGGGGGGCAGTTACTGGGGATTGAACTCAGGGGCACTAGCCACTGAGCCACATCCCCAGCCCAATTTTGTATTTTATTTAGAGACGGGGTCTCACTGAATTGCTCTTAGCACCTCACTATTGCCGAGGCTAGCTTTGAACTTGGAGTCCTCCTGCCTCAATTTCCACAGCAGCTGGGATTACAGGCATGTGCCACCACACCCAGCAACTTTTCCCTTTCTTGATAGTGTCCTTTTTTAATTTTGATGAAGTCTAATTTAGCTATTGTTATGGTCTAGATATGAGGTGTACCCCAAAGGCCCCTGTGTTAATGTAAGAATATTGAGACCTGCAATGATTAGATTATGAGAGGTGTAAACTGATCAGTTCATCCTAGTTTGAATGGACTATCCAGGTGGTAACTGTAGGCAGGTGGGGCCTGGCTGGAGAGGTGGATCACAAAGGTGTAGCCTGGAAGGGCTCATCTTCACTGTGGCCCCTTCTCTATGTCTCTCTGCTTCCTGTTTACCTTGAATGGAGTGCTGACATGCCCTTCTGCCATGATGTTCTGTCTCACCTTGGACCAAAACAATAGTGTGGGGCCATCATGGACTGAACCTCTGAAATAAACTTTTCCTTCTCTAAGTTGTTCTTCTGGAGTATTTTTGATCATAGCAATGAAAAGCTAACACACATTTTTAGTTCATTTTCTTGAGTTTTGATGTCATATCCAAGGAACTGTCACCTAATCTAAGATCATAAAGATTTTTTAAATTTTTTCCTTTGTATTTGTAGAACCTTGTAATTCAAAAATTTCAAAATTATAAAATTTGTAATCATAAGAATTAAAAAATTTTAGCTTCTACATTAGTTCTCTGATCTAGTTTAATTTTTTATGAGATTATTATGATTGGGTCCAATTATCCCAGCATTAAAAGTTGAATGAACTAGTTGAAGCAGCTGAAGCACTGTTTCTCTGGGAATGATCTTGGTACCTTGCCAATTATCAAATAACCATAGATGTATGTATGATTTTGGATATTCAATTCTACCCTGTTGTTCCAAATGTCTATCTTTTCCCCATTCCCATGCTGTCTCCATCACTGTAACTTTGTATTGCTTTGAAATTATGCTATGCATGTCCTCCAACTTTGTTCTTTTTTAAGACTTCATTGGATATTTTGAGCTCCTCTAATTTCCATAAGAATTTTTGGATCAGGTTGTCCAATTTTGCAAAATAGGTAGTTGGAAATTCGATAAGAATTATTATATATGTTAAACAATTTGGGGAGGGTTGTCATCTTGAAAATATTAAATCTTGCAGTCATTGGACATGGGATATCTTGTCATTTATTTAGACCTTCTTCAATAATATTTTGTGGTTTCAAAGTACAAGTCTTGCTCTTATTTGGTTAAGTATTACTAGTGTATATAAATGCAATCTATTTCCTGAATTCATTTTTTTTATCTATTTTTGTGCCTGTGTGTATATTTGCATGCACACAAATGAGTGTATAAAAGATGTATTACTGTATTGAAAAATGAGGACCACGTTGTCTGGCTTCCACATTTTTACCTTATCCCAGTTAAACAAAGAGACCTGTGATTTCCCCCAAGGAATAGAAGAATTAAAAATCCTCCTTTCTTTCTATCTTTTTGGCCAAGAACTAGATGGCTTCTTACTACTTCACTTTCCATTCTCTCAGGTGGCTCACGAGGCACCCAGAGGCAAAGAAACTCAATTAAGTTTCCTATCTGTATTATTGAGCATATTTTATAAACAGACAAAAAAATTTCTATGTTCCCTTGAACGTGAGAAGTTATCCATAGTTTTCAGAGGATCAAATTGTGATAAGATCATATAAATTAAATCTCTGAAGTTTACAGAACCTGCACCCATGTCAAATTAAATAACTCAATGAAATCACTCAAGATAAAAGAAAAACAATGATTTAAGGTAGAAATACGAACACTGAAGAAGAAACAGCATTATAAAAACCTTATCATGAACTTGCAGCTAAGCAGAGTCTAAAGAAACGCAGGAACCTGAACAAAAAAATAGAAAATTGTCTCCATTTACCTTTTAAACTCAAGAGGATAGTAAAAATGTAATTTTTATACCAAATGTCTCCTTTCAAATACCAATTTAAGAGCTCAATGTCTGTGAATTTATGGTTCAAAATGAAATAAAAACTTGAATCTAAAATAACATGTACAGTGCGTTTTTGAATTAGTAGGTATGTTCTTTCTACCCAACCATCCATCATCCTAGCCATCAACCTATCTATTTATTTACTTAAAGCCAATCTCTGGATGATTAGTAGATGTTATGCTTAGAAAAAGCCACCTCTTGCATTCTTCATTTAGCTTTCTCTGGCCACCTAATAGATTCAAGTCCTTCCCTCCTCCCTCAAGGCAAAATCACTTCAAGGCAAAATCTTTCAGAACTATTTTCCCTCTATCATGAAGGCCCACAAAATTCCACCTAGAAGTTTATACCCACGTAGATCCTTCTGCAAATATGATATAAGGCAGAGGCACAGTCTATCTGAGATGAACATGTGATTTGAGTGAGACTTAAAACACTTGCAGTTGAAAGTCACAGGTATTTTGGAGACATTTGTTAGCAAAGCATGGCCAAGTCCTACTGACATAGCTAGTATTTCAGCCTTTTCCAGAAGGCTACTTGGGGGGAAGAGAACAGAGCACAGAGAACACAGTGAAGAGTATTCTGCTGTTCAAAAGGTGGGTGGGTGGAGATTTGCCTCTCCAGTGAAGAGGTTAAATGCTGGCTGAATCTGATGAGAAAAGTGAGACAACTTCAATGTCGATCTCCACGTACTACTAGGTCTCAGGGGGGCTGTTCACCTAAAAGATAAAGAAACGTATAATGAGGAAAGCTCATTACTGAACACATGGAACATGGTTTACCCTTTATGGGAAAATGTCTGGAATGCTCTTTCTTTTATGGGTTGACATAACTTGGAAAGAGGATAGTGTAATCAATTCCCCTACTCTCAAAATTTGTAGCAGTATCCTAGCACAAAACTACTTGGAAGATTCCAAAGAGGAGACTAAGGTTTTAAATGCTGTTTATACATGGAACCATTATCTTCCAAGAGCAGAGGAAGATATTCTGATAAAACTCTATGAGTATACTGTTCAAAAAATAAGAATATCACAGACACTTATTTTCCTGAAGCAAATCACTCTTCTCAGTCCAGAACCATGTATTTTCTGGTGGGTGTTTAATGGACACTTGAGGGGACCATATAGTCCTTCAAAAGAAGGAGTTAGGGAGGAAACTCATGAGAAAAGAGGGAGTATGTGTCTGATAGTCCTACATATTTCAGGAATTTATGATAAAAAAGGTAAATAATAAACTTCTATAGAAATCTCAGGTTCCTCATATATCAGATAAAGAGGCTACAACACAGAACTCTGGCTCTTTAAGATCTGTGGTTCTAAATATAATAATTCTTTCTTGGACTTTTCTAGCCTAGGGTAATGTGATACAACTAACTACATTAAATTGACTAAATTTTAAAGGCATCAATCTGTTGAAATAAATTGTGTTTCCATCTATTCTATAGAGGAATTTCTAAATTGAATCATGGAATCAATTGCTACTCCACCTGAGACATGCAAACCTAATTAAACTGCAGAATATTTTTTTTTTTCAGGTGAATTTAGTGACCCTGTAGTGACTATGTCAGAGGTGGACATTTACTGAAAAGTAAAGTTTCTAGAAAATCAATCCTCTCCCCAGAGTAAAAATAAATCACACTTTCAAAAAGAATATTACTGCATTGCAAAGATATTTGCCTATAAAAAGCAATCTCATGTAGCTACCTTAACACTTCAAAAAGTTTAATAACTTAATGAGATTATCAAGTGTGTATTAACTTTGCAACAATTGATAATGTTTGTTGGTAAGGGAGTGGGTGTATTACTCACATAGTTAATCCTGACAGTAATATCAAATACAATATAACAATTTACAAAGTGCTGATTTCTGCTGTTGGGAAATTGCATGATTGAACTCATGTCTTCGTATTCAACTGACATGTGTGAAATGGTTTTTCTCTTGATTTTAATAAATTTGATATTCTGTCTTTTGATATCACATACCCAAGATAAAATTTTCTCTATTTTTCTGTTTTCTTCTTTATAGAACTACCATAACATGTTTATCTCCTCATCCATTGTCTTTATTATACATTGTGAAACATAAAAGCTAAAGTGCACACTTGGTCTAAAATGGGGTTGAATAAGGCAAGATATCTGTTTGCCATGTAATTATCTCAGCATAACAATTTCTGGGATCCTTAATCCTTTGTTAATTAAAATTACATGCTCTAAGATTTTCCACCTCCCTGCCTTTGTTGATGCCCAATTTAGAAAGCGGCTCCCACCACCTGATCTCTTTCTTGTTTTCTGATTCTCTTTAGTTTTGGTTGCAGCCTCCACAATGTGATAGTGGACACAACTTGTCTATGTCTTTAATGTTTTGATCTTCTGATCTTCAGGGCATCTATCACACTAGGGGTCGTCATTGAGCCATGACAAGTAATTTACTGTTGTTAAAATTTTACAGATTGATATTTATGCTGTTATCCACTTTGTGTGTGTGTGTGTGTGTGTGTGTGTGTGTGTGTGTGTGTGTTTTATGTGTTTATGTGTGTTTGTTTGTGTGTTTTAGGGGTAGAAGATAAACTTTTTTTTTTTTTTTTTTTTGGTATCAGGATTGAATCCAGGGACATTTAATCTCTGAGCCACATCCTCAGCCCCTTATTTATTTATGTACTTTTGAGTCAGGGTCTTAGCAAGTTGCTTAGGGCCTTGCTAAATTGCTGAGGCTGGCTTTGAACTGGAGATCCCCCTGCCTCAGCTTCCAGAGTTGCTGGGATTATGGGTGCCACCACACCCTCAGGCATTTTTGTCTCCAGCAACTACACTCAACTCCTGGAGGGCAAGGAGCACATCTTATATTTGTGTGTTCCAAATCACCAAGCCCAGTGCCACATTGTTCAAAAATATTTGTAAATTGTTTTATGATAAGTAGATATAATTTTGGGAGAATGAGAAAATTAAAATGTTATTCTTCCCATCTACCACTTCAAAGTGCAAATCAGTATTGTAGGTTAATGGGAACAAATAGTCCTCTTCTAAATTCATGTTTATAGGTATTTTCTGTTGAAAGGTAGGGCTCGAAACTCAAAATAACTTAAATGGGCCACACAATTTGGTACAATAGTTCACATGACTTTTTATTTTACTGGCAACAGTTTTATTGAGACGTTGTTATACCATCCATATCATCCATTTAAAGTAGATAACTCACTGACTTTGGTGTATTCAGAGTTGTGCACCCATCAGTATAATTAAGTATAAAACACTTTCACTACTTCCCTAAAGAACCCTATACTCTCTAGTAGTTGCTCCCCTTTTCCTCCAATCCCCACTCCATCCCCAGATCCAGTCCTAGGCAATGCTAATTTGTTTTCTGTTTCTACAGATTTGCCTATTCTGGACATTTCATATAAATGTAATCATAAAATATGTGGCCTTTTGTGTCTGGATTATGTCATTTAGCATAATGTTTTCAAGGCTCAACCATGTGGTAACATGTATAAATACATCATTCCTTTTATTGCCAAGTAACAGTCCATCATGTGGATATACTTCATTTTGTTGATTCAATCTTTAGTTGAGCATTTGGTTGTTGCCAGTTTGGGGCTATTATGAATGATGTTGCTGTGAACATTCACATACAAGCTTTGTGTAGACATGTTTTCATTTCTTGTAGAGGAGTGGTACTGATGGGTCATGTGATGACTCTTTAACCTTCTGAAGATGTATCAAATCGGTTCCCAAAGTGACTGTGCTGTTTTTACATCCTCGTCACAAGTAAACTTGGGGTTCCAACATTTTCATATCATGCTACTTCCTTTTATACGTTTGTATGTATTTGTTTATAAATTTGTTGTATTATAGGAAAAGAAGAAAAGAAAAGAAAAGAAAAAAAAAAAAAAAAAAAAACAGACCAAGACAAAACTCTCAAAGTTAAAAGTTGAATAGCAACTCGGCTTTGGAGTTCAAGTCACCTAAGCTCCGGCCCACTGTGCCTTGAAGGTTGTGATCTCTTCTTGCCAAATCTAGTTTTTTTAAGTAAAGGTAAAAGTTTGGATATTTGTATAAAACTTGCCAATTTTTAATTTGTACATCTAACTAAATAGAAGTTCATGTTCACCTCTCATGTATGACCTGATATTTTGTGTCTGTGATAGAGAATACCAGTGGTTCCTAAGATCACAAACTTAAAATTAAAGCCTCTGAGGTTACCCAACAGTTGCTGTTACAATGCCTCTATCCAGTGGAATTCTCTCCTCTTGTTAGTCAGGTATTTTAGTGGCAATCACCTAGGGAAGCAATCTTGTCCCTGCTTCTGGAGGATTGCAGGATGGGGGAATTGCTGTCCCTTTAAATATCTGTTAATGCTCCCTCAAAGTTGTTTTTATCTATTTTAGATAAGGCACTCCAGAGAGTCTTGTAATGAACCAGTCAAAATTTTGTGTGACCTATATTAAACTTTGTTCATTATAATACTAAATTCTCTGCCCAGAGGCCTCCCATCTGCTATTTCTTGAACATGCAAAGCAAGACCTCCAGCTACGCATGCTCAGGAATGTCCCAGCCTCTGCACATGATGATGAATGAGGTTTTCCTATATGAATATGTGTAAAGTTTCCCCAGTAAAAGCCCCTCACTTTCTTTGTTCTGGGAGGTACTGATTTGGGAATTCCCTCAAGTGTTCTTCTTACTTTCTTCAAGTAATTTCAGCTTCAAGTAATAAACCTTTGCTTACTCTTTCATCTCCTGGTGGGCTTATTGGCCATGCATACATCAAGAAGAAAATTCATTGTGTTCCTGTGTTATTCAGCTTTTCACCACTGTGACCAAAATACCTGGCAAGTACTACTTAGAAGAGGAAAAGTAGACTTTGGGCTCATGGTTTTAGAGGTTCCGTCCATGATCAGCTCACTCCGTTGCTCTGGGATCAAGGTGAAACACAATAGTGAAAAGGCAAGGTGGAGGACAGCTTGTGGCAGCCAAAAAGCAAGGAGAAAGAGAGAGAAAGAGAGGGGGGGAAGAAGAGGGAGAATGATAGAGGGAAGCAGGGACAAGATATAATCCCCAAGGGCATGTTTCCATTGACTTACTTTCTCCAGCCACATCCCAGCTGTCTACAGTTACCATCCGGTACCGTAGACCTTTCCAATTGTTAATTCATCAGATGGATTAATCCAATGAAGAGGTTACAGCTCTCATGATGTAATCATATCACCTCCTGCATTTACCCAGGAGCTTTAGGGGACACCGCATATCCAAGCCATGAAAGAGCCATAGTTCCATTCTCATTCATACTCCCTCTCTCTCTCTCGCTGACAGTACTGGAGATTGAACTTAGGACTTCATACATGCTAGGCAAGTAGGCTACTGAACTACATTCCAAGCCTTTTTCAATATTAATTTTGAAACAATAGTCTTGCTAAGTTGCCCAGGATGGCCTTGCACTTGTGATCCTCCGGCTTCAGCCTCCCGAGTACCAGAGATTACAGATGTGCCTGGCTGGTTATGCTCTCTTATCTGTCTTCCCCATGTGAGAACTGAGTCCTTGTCTGAATAGGCTGTTGGGTCTGACATCCTGAGTACAAGTCCTAGCTCTGTCTTATTAGCTGTATGGTCTTCAACAGATCAGTTAATGTCTCAAAAACTTGGGGTCCTCTTCTATGTAATGGAAATAATAACTATTATAGAAATGTTGAGAGGATCAAATAAGATAAGGTGTGTAGACATCCAGCACAGTGTCAGCACATACTAACATAGGAGGTCCATAAATAGAAAATCTTTGTATTACTCATGGGTAAAGTATCCAGTTTGTTTGCATGTCTTGTATGCTGGTACTACTTGAGAATCATTTCATTTTCTGCAAGATTTTTTTTGTTGCCTTGATTTATTTTACTATTAACTATTGATTAAGGCCAATCTCCAAAGTATTAAATGAAATTTTGTAGATGTTTACCTGTTAAAGAGGTAAGTGATTGCCTCACAGGCAAATGGGGAGCTGAAACTCCAAACCTTTGTTCTTGGGTCCTGGCTAAAGAGAATTTGACGTCAGACATGAACATCCAAGCAAGAGAATTTGATGCTAAGAGATAGTAAGGTTAAAGCAAAGAACACTCGAGAGAGAGAGAGAGAGAAAGAGGGGGTCATCTCTAAGCAGAGATTGACAAAGGAAATTTAATATTACTTCCAAATTTATTGCTGTTTGATGTTTTCCTTAAGAACTGGGCTCCACATTCTCCAGTCTTCCCCAGTCTGATGTTTAACTCTTCCTTCATGTCAGCCAGGGGAGTTTTGATCCTAGTTGGTTCTTTTGGAAACTGTTATGGTGACCATATCATTCAGGGGGACTTCATCTATAAGTCAATTCTATGTTAATGCAGGTGCTGGTGTCAGTGAGTGGGCAAACTTTATCGTAGAGTGCGTGTGCTGTGGAAGAAATTTCCCTTCTGAGGGCTGGGGCCGTAGCTCAGTGGCAGAGCACTTGTCTCACATGTGTGAGGCACTGGGTTCCAGCCTTAACACCACATACAAATAAACAAACAAAATGGAAGCATTATGTCCACCTACAACTACAAAAATTTTTTGAAAAAAAGAAAGAAAGAAATTTCCCTTCTGAAATACACTGAGAAGCTTATGACCACAAATCCTAACTTCACAATGACCCCAGTAGACTCTGTCAAGAGTTAGCCCCATTGATCTTTCCTTTTTGATGTTTTTCTAAATTGGCTCCCTTTGTTTCTGTTTATTCTTGGGGTTAGTACACCTTAGTTTTCCTACAAGTTACTGGATTATTCATATTAAAGGCAATTTAAAGAAACCCCATGACCTTGCTATACTACTGGATTTCATTCCTCTGTGCATTACTAACTACTACCTAACAGTTTCTCTCTATAGAATAGATAAGTCCAAAGGTTATAAGCTTGATTGTTCAGTAGAAAGTTAATAGGTTTTGCATTTAACCTAGTGATTTTCACTTAGCATTCTTTTAGTATTTCTTGAATTCTCTTCAAACTAATTCACCAACTGGCTCATTCTCTCTTTAATTTACATGAGATTCATTTAGGAAAATTATTCATTGACAATTTCCTTAATTCTTTTTGGAAAAGCATGTATCTCTGAATATGTGGCTGATTTTACAATTAAATATGCACACCTTACCTCCTCATATATAATTTTTGCATTTCAGAGAATCATCAAATTCTTGGAAAGAACTACAATTTTGGGGAAAGCCCAGCATCCATACTTGACTACTCATTTATCTTTTTTGTTGTTGTTGTTGTTTTGGTCCTGAAGGTCAATAGGGTTTCACTGAAGACTTCTCATTTCTGGTTACCACCAACCCTTACCTTCCTCCTGGACTGTCTCCAGGTGATGGTGAAATAAAATAATGTTTTTGAATTCATGTTTTGCCAGCACCACAAACACCTTCATGTTTCAAATACGTTCACTCTTAATATAACATGTAGGCAAAAGTTAGGAAGCCTAAGTGAAGAATGAGTTACAGACAGTTCACATTCTTAAAAAGTACTTGTGAGGTTTGTCCCCCACCACATCCTGCCCAAGGTCCTCATTATGTATTTAAGTGTAAAAGAACTAGCTCAGCTTTCAGCCACCTTCTTTCCTTTTTCTCACTCTTTGGAAGTTCCCTTGGGAGTTTCAAGTCATCCCTTCCATCTAACACTCTTTTATTCCTAGGGGTTGAGTTATCAAGCTCTGGACTTTTAAAGAAAGGTGTTAACTAGCCTGTCATTCAAGTTACCCCAGACCTAGAAGGATCTTTTTACATCTGAAGGAAGCCTAAACGGGTATTTCTAACCCTGAGGTCCAGCCACCTGGCGTGGCCTTCTGTTTGCCACAGGAAGTCAATTTAGGTCATTGCCCAACAGAACCCTGGCTTGAATGACTTGCTGAGTAGGGGTTCTCAATTGAGAAGTGAGAAGAAAATGTGGGTTTTAAAATGATAAGGGTGGGAAGGTATGTGCTAGTGAAAGGGCAGGTCAAACTTTTTTTGAAAGAGCAAATGCTTCATTGTAATGTCATACTTGGGACGTTTTAAAAATGATTTTTTTTTATAGTATAAATTGAAGGGAAAGAAGCATGACAAAATAGGCAGGTGGTGATGTACTGAGAAGTCAGTACTTCTCTATGCTGGGATGGGTAGAATGTGGGATTATTGGGATCTACTCGAGATAGGAGAATTTTGCACGTATCAAAAAGGGACATGAAGTTTAAAAATAGTTGAGAAATGTTATGAGACTTTTAGACAAAGTCTTGGTATAGCTTATATCTTTCTATTGTTCCACATTCCCAAAGGGGTTTCAAGTAGCTAAACCCACAATTTTTTACCCCCCCAAAAGTTAGCTATAACATGCAAAAGTCTCCAAGTTGTATTTAAACTTTCTATGAAGTATTTTTTTAAGTTAAAAAATAAGAACAAAGTATGTGACACATTAACTTTTAGATATGTTCTATCTAGTAATAAACTAATACTTTTTGGGGGGAGGTGGTTACAGGGATTGAACTCAGGGGCACTCGACCACATCCCCAGCCCTATTTTGTATTTTATTTATAGACAGGGTCTTACTTACGGAGTTGCTTAGTGCCTCACTTTTTGCTGAGGCTGGCTTTGAAGTTGCCATCCTCCTGTCCCAGCCTCTCAAGCTGCTGGGATTATAGGCATGTGTCACTGTGCCCGGCATAAACTAATACTTTTTTTTTTTTTTTTTTTTTTTGTGATACCAGGGATTGAACTCAGGGGCACTTGACCACTGGGTCACATCCCTAGCCCTTTTTTGTATTTTATTTAGAGACAGGGTCTTACTGAGTTGCTATGCGCCTCACCATTGCTAAGGCTGGCTTTGAACTCGCAATCCTCCTGCCTCAGCCTCCCAAAGTGTTGGGATTACAGAAACTAATACTTTTAATAGCCCTTGAACTACGTGGATGAAATGTGCTTTACATCAGTGAGCATGTATCTATGTATACAATATTATAAGGAAATATAACTCACTGACCAGTGAAAGATTGCCTTAGAAAATAAAAAATTGGTGGTTGAATGAGATGGATATCATTATCCTAAATGCATGATTGAAGATCTGAATGGTACTTATATACTTTGTATACAAGCAGTTGTATGTAAAAAGATACTATACTTGTGCATGATGAATAAGTAAATAAATAATAAAAAAATTAAAAAAAAAAGTGCATGTTGCAGGGTGGATAAAATAGATGAAGTGAAGACAGAGGGAAAAGTATTTTGAGTAAAAACAACATCGTGATCACTATTAACAAACATATCAAAGAAAACTCTTTCTTGGGTCACTGAAAATAGAGGAAGAAGTAGACATATGACAGGAAGTGCCACAGCTACAGTTAGCTCTTATAGTTATGAAATGAAGTTAATAACTATTTGGATTGGATTCTTTACTAATAAATTATTTTCCTTAAAATATGTATCATCCAGCAAACTACTTACAGGTTTTCGATTTTAAGGAAATGATGATAGGTGTGTATGCTAATATGTACAAGGAAGTGCCCCATCTTGACATAGAAATTGGAAAGAACTCCAATGTTTGACCATTTAACTGCATCAACACCAGGATGCTCTGCATTTATCATAAAAGATGTCAATCTTTGCAATTGAAATATGGCCCTTGGACCAATATCATTACCTTTGCCTGGAACTTGTTAAAATGCAAGTTTCTAATGCAGTTGTCTGGAAGAAGGTCTGACATTATGCATCTCTAACAAGGTCCCCAGTGCTTCACACATGCATTAAAATTTGATTTGGAGAGGTAGAGGAGTAGATTTGTATGGAAAAATATTTGCAACTAAATGAAATGGGCTTGTTTCACAAGACTTCATTTTTATGATGCTATACTGGTAAAATTTTGAAATTGTATAAATTCATACATGAGAGAAAGAGAGTGAATGAAAAAGACAGAAGAATATACACCAAAATACCAACAATGGTGGAATATACAAAATTATTTCCATTTTTTTCTGTTTGCTTATTTGTATTTTATACTATAAACATGGCTCTTTAAAAATAAAGATAATAAAATCATATTTGAAATTAAAAAAAAAATAAATTGCTACTGATCCAGATGTGTTAGTTTTCTGTCACTGTGGCAAAATACCTTGAGAAAATCACTTAAAGGAGGAAAGATTTATATTGGCTCACGGCATCAGGTTTCAGTCAAAGGTCACTTGTCTCTGCTGTTTCTGAGCTTGTGAAGAGGCAGATGGGCATGGTGAGAGAAAGAGAGTTTGTGTGTTGTGGAGAGGGAGGTTGGAGTCCCAACATTCCATTGAAGATCACACCCTCAGTGACCTACTTCCTTCATGAAGGCTCAACCTCCTAAAGTTTCCATCACCTCCCAGTAGTGCAACTAGCTGGGGACCAAGTCTTCAACACATGAGCCTTTGGGGGACCTTCCAAACTATAACACCAAGTAATGGCTTCCCCTGAGGGGACTTTGAAAAAAATTTACATTTGAATTGGATCCTGAAACGCTTAAGTTTGAATTTATCATCCATTCTTCAAAAAAAAATTGTGGTTGCATATAAGATAGCATTATGGGAATGAAAGTCAGTAAATTGGTTTGGGCTTTTAAAAACTGTTATCGTGAATCTGACCTCAAGTGGATTTCATAAATAATCCCTTTTAATAAACACCATGATTCTTTAAAATGTCAAAGGAAATCTCACATAGAGAACCCAACATGGGAAAAGATCTATGAATAACAGCTTAACTTGTAAATTTCTTTACCTTGCCTTCTTAGATCTGTATTTCTGTTGCCAACAAGATAGGTTTCTAAAGGCAGGAGAAATTACAATTTCCTAGAGTCTAATGTCAAACCCTTTCTATGTACCACAATATTTATGTTTTTACAGAACTCATTGTTTAGTTCAGACTGCCACTCTTGATTCTCTATTCCATCAATCCTAAGGACAAAGTTACATGAAATAATTACAAGAAGTTCATTTTTTAATATTAAGAGCCGAGCCCATGAAGAATAACATTTAAATGTTTTATAAAAGTTTTTCCTTTTCAAAATGCATAATTATCTACATATCTTGAACTATAAGCTGAATGGATATCTTCTTAGCAGGTGACCTGGCCCCTTCCTTGCTGTGGGCTATATACTAGTCCCTTCTGTACTTCAGTTTTCTCATCTGAAAATGAAGATAACAATTATAGTTACCTCATAGTGTTCCTTGCTGAACCATTACCAAGTGAGGGTAAAAGGCTAGTTTCTACCCACTCCTAGTACTCCACAAATACTCACCATGTTCCACAAATACTTACAGATTGGCAGGAAAATAGGTTTTATTCAAAGCCAGCTTTGAAAGAAGATAGAATAAATTTTTATGTTTCAAATTTCTATCTTCAGAAAACTGAAGGCCAGGAAAGCATTTATAACAGAAGAGATGAGGAGGCAAAGTGTCTTCATAAACAAACAAACAAACAAACAAACATAAAAGGCTTAGCAAGGCTGTGTTAATCAGAAATGTGTCAATGTTAGCTTCCTGGCCTCCATCTTTCAGGCCAGGAGGGCTGGTCAGTCTTTACTTTCAGTGTAAGGAAGTGTAAAGGAAAAAAAAAAAAAAAAAAAAAAAAAAAAAAAAAAAAAAAAAAATAGACAGTTAACAGCAAGTTTACAAGTTAAAACAATTTCTTTTTTCTTTTGTTTGTGGTACTGGGGATTGAAGCTAGAGACTTCATGCATGCAAGGCAGCTGCTTTACCATTGAGCTGTATCCACAACCTTAGAAGTTAAAACAATTTGGAGCTTTAATTCTCAGTATAAGGAAATTGTCCTTAATATTTAGAAGGATTCCCTTCAGCAGTTTTTAATTTTTTCAATAGGATTCCTAAATAAAATCAGGTAATATGAGTATGAAAACCACATGCCCAACATACAATAAGGGTTCAATGGCTGTGTAACCAAATGATTGGCAGTCAAAATACTGCGGTAAGGGCTCTCTGGGAACAGGGAGAGAAGACATGTCACTTAGTAGCTATGTGCGCATGCACCTCCAGAACAAAGACAGCCATGGCACACCCAGTGCGCATGGGCGACTGCTGCAACTGTTATGCTTAACACTGTTCTAATTCTGTTAAAATTTGATGGTATAGAATATCTAATTAACATGTATGTTGTTACCATATAGGGAAGACAAAGGAACTACCATCAATGGTGCATATAAGACAGCCCCACTGCGCTCCCTGTCTTTGTGCCAGAATCCCACAACAATATGATTGAGTCTTTGAAATATATCATTTGACTCACATTTTATATCGGTTTCCTTTCCAGTTGCATTTTGCTTGTTATACAATGTAACCATCATATCTGCACCATATTGAAATCCATAATATAAAAAAAGCTTGCTTAGGGGCTTAAAGGGATACTTCTTCCAGTGGTTAAAATTATTCACCTTATGATAAGAGGAAAGGAAGTAATGCATATTTAACAAGTACATTATTTTCCTTTTCTGTTATTGTATCTATGGGATGTGCAGGACTCACTTTGGAAGAGCTGGTGGGGGGAAAAAATGACATTTGGAAAGTATAGGATTCAGGCAACACAACACAAGGGAGTACAGAACTGTTGGCTCCTGAGTCCTGAAGAAATGATAAGTCATTGAAGTCAGAATTCCGTCCTTTCATGGCCAATGACTCTTATTTTCCTAAAATTACTCCAGGGATATTTTGTAACAGCAACTTGAATAAACCAACTCACATGCGACTGTGAGTTCATGTCTGTCTTGCTACTGAATCAGCCATGTTTGGCCAGCCTTGCTGTCTTACTTTTTTTTTTTTTTTTTTTTTTCCCTTGGTGTTTATCCTTAAGCTTAGCAACCAACCAAACTTTGGAGTATCAACATTTAAGAATGAAATGAATTATTAGTTTACTAATTGTTCTACAGAGAGAGTTTGTGCAATTTACAATATTGTATAATTTTTTCTTATGACTTTCTGCATGCATAAAATAGGTTTTACCCTCCTCCTCACTGACAAGTTTCCAAATACTGACAAATATGTGCTTTGTGTGACTTTAATTCACTTAAAAGATGTGTATTATGTTAAATGTTGGTGAATATAGAAGGTAAGACATGAGAATAATGGAGTGGAAAAATAAAAAAGGGACAAACACATAGAATATTCTTTATCTACAGCAGGGACAAATTGAAGTCCCTCCACACTCCCCCCCCCCCCCCCCCCCCGCCAAGATTTAAATACTTTTCTCTGGACCAAATATCTATATATCTGTTTCTTGACTTAAAAATGTTTTGAAGTTAAAAAATAGTGATCTTACTAGAAGTAAGTTTTAAACAAAATAAAAAATAAAAATTTTTATGTCATTAAAAAAAATCATGAAATTCATACATATAACAGTTTTTGGTCTTGTTTGGATCTTGAAAAGAATTTGAAAGTATGTACTCCAAACCCATTTTCACATACTAAAAATAGAGTGTTTTCAAAACAGAAAGCGATCGTGTGTTTTGTCAGGCATCCAACTGGAGAAGGCAGGGGAAATGTATGAGATGTGTTTGGGTCAGCTCTAGGTCCTAAGGCGTCCTCCACCAATCCCAGGCCCTTTAGAGCTGTGGGCCTTGCGAGATCACTAGTTTATATACTCATTTTACGAAAACCCTAAGGCTCAGAGTGGCTAAGTGTCTTGGCTGAGATCTACCGCTGGGTCCAGGGCCTTCTTCCAACTTCACGATTTGCAGGCCCCGTCTAGCTGCCGATTCCCTGTGACCTTCGCAGAGCAGTTCTGAGTCTCCCGGAGAGACGACAGGATAGTCGCTTAGACGTTTCTCGCTCCCCCGGCCTCGTTGTTCCCCTCCTTCCGTTCCGTTCGCTGCGTCCCCGGCGCCCGCCGGCTGTGGTGCAGCAAGAGGCCTCCGGTGGCACCGTTGACAACTTCCCACGGTCGCCAGCCGGGCCTGCAGGAGGCCAGCGCCGCCAGGCCGCGTGACGGAGCCCAGAAAAGGCGCTGCCCCGCACGTGTCCCCGCCGCCCGCGCCGCCGTCCAATCGCCGAGGCCGCCCGCGCGCGGGGAGCCGGGCACCCGGAGCCGCGCCGCCGCCGCCATGCGGTTCCGCTTCGGCGTGGTGGTGCCGCCCGCCATGGCCGGCGCCCGGCCGGAGCTGCTGGTCGTGGGGTCGCGGCCGGAGCTGGGGCGCTGGGAGCCGCGCGGCGCGGTGCGCCTGGAGCCGGCGGGCGCGGCGGCAGCTGCGAGCGCGGCGGCGCGGCAGGAGCCCGGCCTGTGGCTGGGGGAGGTGGAGCTGGCGCCCGAGGAGGCGGCGCGCGGCGGGGCGGAGCCGGGCCGCGTGGACACGTTCTGGTACAAGTTCCTGAAGCGCGAGCCGGGAGGAGCGCTCTCCTGGGAAGGTACTGCCGCCCGCGCTCCCCTGGGGTCTCCCGACCCTGCGACCCCGTTCCCGCTCCCAGCCCGCGGACGTCGCTTTCCTGTCGCGCCAGTGTCGCGGGCCTTCGCCACCCCGGCCCGGCCTCTTCGCCCAGGGCGGCCCCCGGCGGTCCCCGGGCCGGGCCGCTGTTGGTGGCAGCGCCCAGCTCCGCCTTAAAAAAAAAAAAAAAAAAAAAAAAAAAAATCCAGTGAAAATTAGCTTTTCCCTAATCCTAGGCCAGGAAGCTGCCATGGGCACTTTTCTGATTAACATAGCCTCTCTAAGCCTTTTAGGTTCGTTTGTTGATGATGACACTTTGCCTCCTCACCTCTTCCGTTGTGAATGCTTTCCTGACCCTTCAGTTTTCTGAAGATAGAAATTTGTTTTTCTACTTTGTAGAATTTCGCCCCTGGAGTGTAAGAGTGAACTAATGCAAAAACATCGAGTATTTACCGGTTTCCCGTTTGCAGAAAAGATCCCAGATATATGACAGTTGAGACCTGACTTCTTGAAATATAAAAATACATGTTAGTTGTAAAAATAAACAATAAAAAGTACAAATTAAAAAGTACAATGTCTTCTATATATTTAAATAAATTGCCTGCACACACACATACTATATATATATATACACATACACACATAGAATATTTATTTAGTACATACATATATTTAGTATATATACACTTATAAAACAAGAATTGTATAATATGTAATTCTTAATCTGCCTTTTTTTGTTTAACCACGTTGTGGATACCTTTCAGTGTTACTGCATACAGATGTATTTTATTTTTAAAATGGAAAAAAAAAAATCTGCATCCTCCAATGTGTATTAAAGTTATTTCTAGTTTTCAGGTTTCCTCTGTTATAAACAATAATGGCTTAATTGGAAGTCCCTGTGCAAAGTTATATTTGAACATGTGGGAGTATTTCCATAGGGTGGATTTAAAGAAGTGAAATTATTGGCGAAAGTATAGCCATGTTTTACATTTCAATAAAGATTGCCAAATTATACTCCAAAAAGGAGATTCCGTTGCCTCCCCCCCAACAGTGTGTGAACTGAGACAACCCTTCCTTTTTTACAGTTGGTGCAGATTTTATAATTTTATTTATTTTTTATTTCATTATCATTTAAGTTTTTAAATTTTTTATTGGTTTATAATACTTATGCATTAGTTAGGATTCATTTTGACACAATTATAAATGCATGGAGCATAAATTGCTCCAAGTAAGTCCCCAGTACTTACACTTACCCTCTTCTTCCTTCTTCCCACTGTTCCCTTTCCTCTACTGATTTTTCTATTTATTTACATTTCTTTTAAAAAGTTAGTGTCTTGTGGATATACATAATGGTGAGATTCACTGTACTATGTTCATATTTGTACATTGGAAAGTTAGGTCAGATCATTCCATTGTTTTTCCTTTATCCTGCCCCATCTCCTTCCTCTCAACCCCCTTCTATGCACCCCATCTTTCTTTTTAGTTTTATTTATTTATTTTAAATATTTATTTATTTATTTTAGTTGTACACAATGCCTTTATTTATTTTTACATGTTGCTGAGGATCGAACCTGGGCCACATGTGCTAGGCCAGCACTCTACAGCTGAGCCACAATCCCAGCCCCCCATCTTTCTTTTATTTTGATAGCCCCCCCCCTAATTTCTTTTCTCTTTTCCTCCTAATTTTAGACTAGATTCCACATATCAGAGAACACATTTGACCTTTGAATCTTTGAATCTGGCTTATTTCACTTAGCATTATGGTCTCCAGATCCATCCATTTACCAGCAAATGACATAATTTCATTCCTTTTCATGGCTGAGTAATACTCCATTGTGTATGTGTATATGTGTGTGTATATCTATCTATCTATATATATATCACATTTTATTTACCCATTCATCTCTTGAAGGGCACCTAGGTCGGCTCCATAGTCTGGCTATTGTGAATTGTGCTGCAATAACATGATATGGTTGTGTCCCTTATAGTAGGCTGATTTTAGATCTTTTGGATATATATACTGAGAAGTGGGATAGCAGGGTCTTATGGTGGTTCCATTCCAAGTGTTCTGACTTGGAAAACTGCTTTCTCCATACTGCTTTCTAGAGTGGTTGTCCTAGTCTACAGTCGCACCCACAAGGTCTGATTGTACCTTTCCCCCTAGATCCCTGCGAACATTTATTATTATTTGTATTCTTGATAATTCACATTCTCACTGGATTGAGATGAAATCTTAGTGGAGTTTTGATCCGCATTTTCCTGATTGCTAGAGATGTTAAACACTTGTTTCATGTATTTGTTGGCCATTTGTGTTTCTTCTTTGAGAATTGTCTGCTGAGTTCTTTTACTCATTTATTGATTAGGTTATTTTTGGGTATTAAACTTTTTGAGTTCTTTATATATTCTGGGTATCAATTCCCTGTCCGAGGAGTAGTTGGCAAAGATTTTCTCTCCCATTCTGCAGGCGCTCTCTTGATGCTCTCAATCCTTTCCTTTGCTGTGCAGAAGCTTTTTAATTGGTTGCCATTTCACATAGTGATTCTTGGTTTCATTTCTTGAGTTTTGGGGGTCCTGTTGAGACAGTCAGTGCCAGTATCAATATAATCAACGTGATGAAGTGTTGACCCTGTGTTTTCTTCTAGCAGTTGCAAAGTTTCTGCTCTTATTCCTAAGCCTTTGATCCACTTTGATTTGACTTTTGTGCAGGGTCTCACCCCTCTTTTTACAGTTGAAAATAACATTGGTTATTTTGATTTGTAATCTTTAGTTGCAAGTGATAAAAACAGAATGTGAACCAGCCTAAAAAAATAAAAACCAAGAAAAAACATAAATTCATGTAACCACATGAAGAGAAGCACAGAGTACAGCCTGTCTCTCCTCACTTGCTTTCTAACTTAGTTCTTTCTTCCCCTGGGGCTTGCTTTCTTCAGACCTTGCCTTCCATTTCCACCAGGCTAGACTCACACTTATATGCTTAAATCCAGAGAAGAAACACATGTTGGATGTCCAGTGAGCTGCCACACTGCATTCTCTCAGCTTCCCCCAAGATGGCAAAATAGCCTCCAATAGCCCTCACCCTGCATTCAGTGGGATAAATGTGGCAGTGTTCAAGAGACAGCGCTGGACGGCCCTTTCATCTAGAAAGCAAAACTGTTACCAAAAAAACCGTTACCAAAACTCCTCCTTTCCTTTCATATTTAGAATCAGCCAGAATTGTCATTCTTCGTTGACAATCTACTGCAGAATTTAGCCCAACACGTCACTGAACTGAAGAAAATCAGGATTTTGATCACTAAGAAAAATGAGGGGAGTGAATTTTAGGTAGGCAATTAAAAAATGTCTGCTACACCTTAAAACAAGGTATCAAATACGGTATTCGTTTGTTTAATGTGTGACATCTCACCAGACTATGAACTCTATGAGGATAGGGACTGTGGGCATTTTGTTCATTAAAAAAAAAAAAAAAAAAAAAAAAAAAATCCTGCACTTAGTTGGTGCCTAGTATCTGCTCAGTAAGCATTGGTTGAATGAGTGGAGCACAGAGCAGAAAGGGATGGAGGTTTAATACATCATTATGAACTAAGGTCTATACTTCTCAGATTTAATTATTTATTTATTTTTTTACCTAATATACTTTTTCTCATTTATGATCTTATCCATATGACCACAGTGCATTTAGTTCTTATGACTGCAGTGGTCTCTTTGTACTTGCCTTGTTGTTGAGGGGACTTGGACAGTTTTGAAGAATACTTCTCAGCTACGTTGTGGAATGTTCCTGTTATTTTTCTCATGATGAGACTGGGTTTCTGGGTTTTGGGAAAGAAGGTCACAGAAGTAGAATGCCTTTCTGACCACATCATATCAAGGGTATGCGGCATGACAGGACTGACCTCTGTTGATGTTAACCCTGACCATACCACTGAGGGAATGATGGTTAGTTTTCTCTGCTGCGGGGGTCCGTGGTGGACTCCTCAAGAGGTGCAATGTAGCACGATCTATCGGGGGGCTGCCAAAGTGGGTTGTCAGCCGGGGGGTGCTACGCCAGCGCTCAACATAGCACGAAGTAAAGGAGTCAGCAGGTGGAAGAAATCAGCACACACAGACAACGAGTTAGGCTGCTGAATCTTCTCTCTTTACTTTCACTTTGTTGTAGGTATTTAAGCATAATTTTTGGCAGTACAAATTGTTTATACTTTCTTTTGTGATTTTATTACAGACATGACTTAATTTATAGATTACATTTTAGACATATTAAATTTCTTATTTTATATTTTTCAAGGTTTGAGGTCACTTACACCTTTTCAAGGCCCTGTACATGACTGTCTGGACATATTATAATATCGTCATTATTTATCTAATTAGTCTGGGTAAAAATTTATTTCTCACGGATTCCCTGAAACTGTTTTCTCTGCACACCATTCAGGCTGTCTGATAAAAGTCAACTTTCTCTGTCTGGGATTCCAAAGCACTATTGTTTTTCTTTTATAGCAGTTGTTTATAAAACCTAGAAGCAATGAAAGGTGGGGGCAAAGCTGAATGTTAATTCTAAAGGACTTTTTACTCTAAGGAATTTATATCTACTCTAAAAGTAAGAAAAAACTATTTTCAATCACAAAAACTCTTAAAGCTTAATAACTAGGAATTAAGTATTTATAGAAAAAGGTTTGTGTTACTCTTTTCAAGAAAAGATAAATGTACAGAGTTAGTCTGGATCTAAATAATTGAAATAGCGACACCTGGTGGCCATATATGTGAATAAAGAACTGAACAGCAAGTAAATAGAACCTTCGCAAAGTTAACTCTTTCAGCACCAAGATATCTTTCCTGATAAAAGAGAGGGCTTTATCAACAGAAAGGTTATAGAGAAGCATAGGGAATATGAGCAGATCACATTGGAGGAACAGCCATTAGCTTATCCTTGTGGTGGTTTGATTTTTCGTCATATGTCAGGGCAATACCCCTGGGCTAGGCCAAGTCCATATATCAGGAAGTCATATTTTTGGCTGATGTGTTCTTAATGTCCCCAACATTTCTTTTCCCCTTTTCTGTTGATGGGAGTCTATCCTACTCAAGAGTGCGCCTGTCTTAGGTTGTCTTATCTCTGAAGATCTTACCCGTCTCTGGCTGCCACTCTAGCACTTCAGGTGGGCTTACCCAAGGCCAGCAAGCCACGGTGGATGAGGGGAAGACATGGGACAGAACAGTCGCCTTTGGGAAGGCTTCCCATGCATGATTTAGACTTCTACATCCTGTCAAGGACCGTAGCCTAGTTCATAGGGCTCCCAATCAGCATTGCTGAGGGCAGCATATTGTTGGCGGACCACCATAGGCTGTACCGATTTTGCCCTGTCCTTAAGGAAGATGCACTAAGATGCTATAGAAAATGCCACAACACTCTGCTGCAAAGTTACTCTTTTTTCTTGGTTTATATACTGTATACTCTCTGAAGAAGTCATTACCCAGCCCATGTTTAAGGAGTGGGGAGTTATGCACCACCTCTTTGCAGGCAGAATGTCTACAAAAATTATGATTCACTTGCATGGGGGATTGGTCTCATTTATGTATTTATTCATTTTTAACATCAATATGTAAAAGGTTTCATTGATATAATTTACATAGCATAAAATTCACCCTTTCAAAGCATATAGTCCTGTGGTTTTTAGTACATTCAACAGTTATCTAGTCATCAACACTAAAATTCCATAACATTTTTGACATGACAAAAAGAAATCCTGTGCTCATTAACAGGCAGATCCCAGGCCAAGTCCCGTGAGACTACGGAAGGCGGCAATGCCCAAACATCTCCATGGCCTGTAGTCAACCGCAATCTTAGCCATCTCCCCAAACAGGGCTCCTGCACTCCCCTCCCCCATCATCTGGCAAATCCCAATTTAGCACTTCCTATCTCTACGGCTTTGCTAATTCTGGATATTTCATAGCGATGGAATCGTGTAATAGGTGCCCTTTGTAACAGGCTTCCTTCACTTAGAGTGTTTCCATGGATCATGCATGTAGCATTTCTCAGAACTTCCTTCACTTGTACTGTGAGTAATACATCTCTGTGGATTGTCACATTTTGTTCATTTATCCACTGATACACTATGGGTCATTTTCATAATGAAACGGAATAATGGTGCTGCGAATGATTGTGTCCAAGTTTTTGTATAGGCATATGTTTTTCCTTCCTTTGGGTTTGTACCCGGAAAGGGAATTGCCATTGCCACGTCACGTGGGGACTGCATGTTTAACTTTCTAAGAAGCTGTCTCTTTTCTTAAAAGTGACATTACCATTCTACATTCCCACCAGTGCTGGGAGTCTGTCTCTCTGCATCCTTGTCCACACCTCCTGTGTGTATGTTTTGTTTTAGCTATTCTGGAGGACATGAAGTGACTTCTTACTGTGGCCTTGATTCGCATTTCCTTTAATGACTGATAATGTTGAACTTAAAAAAATTTTTTTTTTTAGGTGTCAATGGATCTTTTAGTTTATTTATTTATATGTGGTGCTGAGGGTTGAACCCAGGGCCTCACACATGCCAGGAAAGTGCTGTACCACTGAGCCACAACTCTAGCCCTGTTGGATGTTATTTATTTATTTATTTGCTTATTGACCATATGTCAATTTAGAAAATCTATCCAAATCCTTTGCCCATTTTAAAGGGGATTATTTGCTTTTAATTGTTCTGTTCCAAGAGTCCATGTTTTTAAAATGCCCACCTTAGGTAATGTTGATGCGATGAGGCCCATTCTTGAATGGGTAAGAGGAAATCCTGCAATCAGCTGTTGGCACAACCGCCTTGGGCTGAACATTAACGCTTTCACTTTGGTTGGCTTTGCATAGTGCTCCAATTTTTATTGTGAATAAACAAGGTGACATGGCTGAATGCTAATCTAATGGAATTATCTGCTGAGCACATTTATCCTGCCTTTTCTAATCCTAAATTGTCATCTTTCTGTGTCCTGCCCAGAAGTGTAAGTGCTTTTTTGAGCTTCTGTTCTCTGATCACCTCTCATCTCAAGTGAAATCTCTGGAAGCCCTTTTCCAAGCTTAGGAGATGTATCTCTAGTTCTAATCTCTCTTTTGAACTTCCAGTCCAATATGTCTTATTGTCTACAAGGATTTTGCACCTAAGTGTCCTGTCCTGTAAATACTTTAAAGTCAGTATGTCTATACCTCCTCTTTAATCATCCTTTGCAAAGCTTCTTTTCCTGTGTTTAAAGACCCTATGGCTAAGTAGTACAAGCATATGAAACATAAGAACTTTTGAGGCAGGGTTGCTTGCATGCTAATCCCCTGGGGATAATAAGCGTTTCCTAGGTCACATTTTTAGGGATCTTGATTTAATATTCCTGGTGTTGATCAGGGAATAGGAATTTTATCATTTTCCTAGATACTTTTGAAAATGAAGTGGTTTGGAAGATCATTGTTGCAGGTTCTGCCATTGAAATGTTTCAATCCCTTCATGAAGACCTTTTCTTACCATCCCACTGCCTCTGCCCTCGGTGGATTCCTTATCATTACACTGGCCTTCAACCTGCTCTGACTCCTTTGTGTCTTTTTTCTATTCGGTACTTCCTTCACACTGGTACCAGAATTATCTCCCTAAAATACAGATGGGATAATGTCTCATGTGCAATCAAAATTATTTGATGATTTCCCATTCCCTACAAAATATAGGTCTAAACGTCTTGGTCTGGCCTTTCTTGTTCCTCAGAGTCTGGCAGTTATTTCCTTTTTCCTGCTCTTCTGCCACTTCCTAAAAGCCATCTATGTTCAGCTAGTTAGACTGTTGTTTTTGTCGACACTCTGTGTAACTCTTTCTTTGCTGTACCCTTTCCTTGGATTGCTGTCTGAACTATGAGTCTTAGTTCTACAAAGAACCATGCTGTATTCATTCCACTGGCTTTGGTATAATAATGTGAAAACCAATCAGAGGTAGTATCTTCATCTCTTTGGGCTGCTACAACAAAAGAACCTTAGACTGAGTAATCTGTAAACAATAGAAATTTAATTCTCACAGTTCTGGCAGCTGGAAGTCCAAGCTCATGCTGCCTGAGGATTTGTTTGGTAAGGGCTTGCTCACTGCTGCCAAGACAATGCTACATCCTCCTGTGGAGGAAAAAAGAACACTGTCTCCTCACAGGACAGAAGGTGGAAAGGGATGAACTTGTTCCCTCAAACCTTTTATAAGGGCATCAATCCCATTTGTGAGGGCTTTAATCTTATGACATCATCACTTCCCCAAAAGGCCCTACCTACTTCTTAATACTGTTGCATCAGGATTAAATTTCAACATGAAATTGGAGGCATTGAAACCGCAGCAGGCAGCCTCTTCAAATAACTTATGTTTATTATCCATTTATTAATGATAAAAATTATATGACATAAGACTGGTAAATCTAATTAAACAAAACTTTGTTGTTTTATTAATACATAAAACCCATACATGTATACATTTTCTCGGGTCAGGGCACAGCATCTTAGTCTTTGCGGTGGTGTCTGCCACAATGTATCGGTGGCATTGTAGGACTTTGCTCTTCTTTTCCCCAGTTGCTGGATTCAGTGTGGTGCTTCTGGTCTGAAATTTAACCTTCCAGCATTAGCAGAGGGAAGGAATAACATTGTTGCAGTTGGAGAAAATGTTATTGAGCTTGAGAACAGCAGGCCTGCAGTTTAGGGAACTTACATTTTTTTGGTCACACTATGGTTACTGTGCTTGCTGACTCCGTTTTATAGTTTTATACGTATATATAAAGTAGGTAAGCCTAATGTGTTGATTCCAGTTAGAATTTGCATAATCAAGTTCTGATACCTGCAGCTGTCTGGCTAGTCTTGTGCATTTGTACAGTGAGCCTCCCTGCTGTTCTGAAATGACGTGTATCCTTCACTTGACGCAGAAGCTCCCCTGTATCCAGATCTGGGATTTCAAGTCATGCTTCATACTCACATTCAAAAACCTTCTGTTTTCTTGTCTAATATCTTCTTATTTGTACTTCACATATCTGAAGCTTAAACTTTGCAAGTTCTCTAGGCTTCTATGATAGCCTCTTCTAACATTTAAATAAAAAATTTAAACATCTATATAAAATGGCTTGATTTCCCATATACTGAGAAATCTGATCTCTTTCCTCTATGTTACCCAGCACTACCTTTCCTAAGTATATCTTGGAAAGTAGCAGATCATTACTGTTCACCAATATCTAGAGCCTCTCCCCATAAGAAGATGATTCTTTGCTTTGTGGAAGAAGAAGTATATCTTTACCATATGGCTGGCTTTGGCCAATAAAATTTGAGAGGAAGTACCACCTTTCACTTCCTGTTGCTTTACCTCATTCTCTTTTCTCTCTGCCAAGAGATTTTTTTTTTGGGGGGGGGGTACCAAGGATTGAACTCAGGGGCACTTGACCACTGAGTTGTGGCCCTATTTTTGTATTTAGAGACAGGGTCTCACTGAGTTGCTTAGTGCCTCGATTTTGCGGAGGCTAGCTTTGAACTCGTGATTCTCCTGTCTCAGCCCCCTGAGCTGCTGGGAATACAGGCTCTGTCTGATGGTCCCAGTGTGAAGATGGTGACCAGCTGAAGAAGAGCCTTTAGTTGATCTAAGATGAACTTCACTATGAGAGAAAAGCAAATCTTTGCTCTTTTGTGCTGCTGATAACTTGGGGATCTTTGTTATCACAGTTTTGTCCTATGACCTAAAAGAATGTATTGTATTTAGTAGGTGTTTGTTAAGTATTCAATGAATGAATGAACTTGAATAAGTCACTTTCCAGGGATCTCAAACTGGAAATTCATGCTCTCAGTCTTCTCTTCTTCGGAGTACTATGTGCCAGTGAGTTTGCAGAACAGCCATTGTCTTAAAGCATAAGTGTTTTGAAAGGTGCTTGAAAAAAGAAACATTTAAAAATTAACGTAGGAAGATCCTATGGATAGAACACAAATTTCACGTGGATTTTAAAGGAAAAATACAAGTCTTCCAAGAGTTTTCATGTAGGTAGAGTACTGCTTCTGGCTAGATTCCTAAGATCTATTGGAATCTCTGTCTCAGTTTTGTCCTCTGTAGAGTGCCTGCAGTGTTGGACAAAAGAGTGATGTCATACTCTTTGAGAAGGGGTCCTTTAGTGTGAACAGCAGCAGACCAGGAGCTAGCAGCCCTGGTCTCCAGTCCTTGTTTTGCTAATAAATAAGCACAGAACTCTGTCAGATTATTTCATCTAGAATCTCAGATTCAGGAGGTGTGCTAACAATTCTGCTATATGCACCACCGAATTATTTTTGAGGAGTAACACAGGTGAAATTACTTCGAAAATGATTAAGCTCTATTATTCTAACTGAAGTATGGTATGAAATCTTGTAATCTTTTAAAATAAGATTTTATTTACGTTCTATTTCCACTAGGTGGCAGCATGTCACTTGTATTCTACTATAATTTTTATGGGTTTGTGTGTAATCTCAGAAAAATAAGTTAACCACATTTTAAGAGAGTACCTCATTCTCAGCTTTCTCTTTCTCCTTTCTTGTCCCATATGCCTTTTTTCCTCCCAAACAATTTTTTAAAACCATTCTTGTTCATTTATCAAGATAAGTAAAAGTGAATCCAGTCTCCCTAAGACTAAGCATTTTTCTAGGACTTTTACTTCATTGGGGAAGAATTATTAGATTAATTTTGCTCTGATGTAAGCAAATTACTTCAGTGTAATTTTTGATATCTAAATAATTAAAGTTATTAACAATTACCTACAGAAATCTTGCTCTTTTCTTTTTTTCTTTCTTTATTTTGCAGTACTGGGTGTTGAACCCAGGGGTGCTCTATCATTGAGCCACACCACCAGTCCTTTATAGTTACTTGATTTTGAGATGAGATCTTACTAAGTTTTCCAGGCTGGCCTTGTACTTGGATTCTCCTTCCACAGCCTCCGAAGTATGTGCACCACCAGGCCTGGCACCATTTGCTCTCTATGAATGCTTTAAAAAATTTTTTTTCAATAAACTTATACAGACATTTTTTACTGTGATGCCTGCTGTATTCTGTATATTAGAAGATCATCATGTAATTGTTATGCTGAATCCTTTGATGTTTATGACATGTTTGAGAAACACTTTATAATGGTTCCATATCAGTTTACTTTGTATCAGAATTTCCTAGAGAATTAATTCTTGAAGATTAATTAAATGAGAAAAGGTCCTTGTGAAGCTTGATAAATTATTCCTTGCTGACTTCTGTTGATATTGAGGATTCAATATAAGTGATGTCAGAAGTATATTAGAGTAGTCTTGCCCTATTGCAAGGGAAAAAATCAGAATTATTCAGCAGCACAATGCATTCACTTGTACAAGGACCACCAATGCCAATTTTTAAGCTGTCATACTCAGTATATTCTGTATAAGAAAAAGTAACTACTTTGAAAAATTAGGTTATTTAAACTAGTTCGTAAAACTTGATGTAAATAGAGGAAATGTTTATTTTTTAAATGGCTAAAATTTGACGGTAAAATTGAATGACTTTGTGTCAAATAAATCTTGCTGTTTTCAGGGAGGAAAAAAAGAATTATTTTTTAATTTTGCTTTAAGCCAGGCGTGGTGGTGCACGCCTGTAATCCCAGCACTTGGGAGGCTGAGGCAGGAGGATCGCGAGTTCAAAGCCAGCCTCAGCAATGGCGAGGCACTTAGCAACTCAGTGAGACCCTGTGTCTAATAAAATACAAAAAAGGGCTGGGGATGTGGTCCAGTGGTCAAGTGCCCCTGAGTTCAATCCCCAGTACCAAAAAAAAAAAAAAAAAAAAAAAAAAAAAAAAATTTTTTTTTGTTTTTTTTTTTTGCTTTAAAATGTCTGAAATTAAATTGATATGTTACTGGAAAGTTTAATATCTTTCACTTATGGTTGTAGTTATGAAATTTCATGTTTTTTTTCTCTTTTATAGTATAATGGTGAGTTGTGGGCACTGTATGCCTAAGTATTTAAAATATTTTTTTTGGAAAATGATCTTTAGCTTGTCTCTGTCCTTTGCAAAGGAACTTAGCTACCACATGAAGTGAAAAGCCTCTGCTATTTGATCATCATTATATATTTCTGATCAAGTTTAAAAATTGCTTTAGAAATTTTATCTGGAGCTGGGGATATAGCTCAGTTGCTTGAGTGCTTGCCTCATATGCACAAGGTCCTGGGTTCAATCCCCAGCACCCCCCCCCCCCACACACACAAAAAAAAAAAAAAAGAAAGAAATTTTATCTGGTCAAATATCAATCCCCATTTGCACAAGGGCAGGGGGAATGGAAGAATATTGTATCTTAGTTCCAACAAAGGATTTTAGAGAAATCCCACAATTTCTTTTACACAAATTAGAGAGTGACATTGGCTGCCTAATGGATCAGTTAGGCAGGGTCACTGCAAGTTGAGCAAGGGGACCTAAGTGCTGTGATGACTAAATCAGCGAGAATGTGAAGTGAGAGCCAGCAGCAATCCTAGGCTCCCTGTTCCAAGTCCTTCCCTGCTCTGTCTTTTCACTGGTGAATTAGGAAGTCTGCTTAACAAATTTGTTGGTAGAAAAATTGAGAGAGTTGGTTTTTTGTTTGAGAGGAGCAGTTTTCAAAAAATGTTGTTCCAAAGTGGAATAAATAGATAAGAACAAATTGATAAAAATCAGCACTCATATTCCCATTGTTAAGTTATGTTATAAAAGTAGAAAATGAGGTAATTGTTTTCCTTGAAAGCAATTTGAAGAGAAAGTTTTGTTTTAGGTAAAGTTTCCATGGTTTGTGCAGGGACTTGTCAGAGTCCGTAAATGAGGTGAGTTATTGGAAAGATCGGTGATCTTGTCCTGGAAATACATGAACCCGTGTGAAATTACTGTTATTATGGTCTTGTCTTGAAACATATCAGTCTGAACAAAGCTGTTAAAACTATTTGAGCATGGAAGGAAAGTAAGAGAAGAGAAATAGTTAAGAGCTGTTATTGAGTTATTGAACACCAGCTGTGATAGTTCCTGTGTTAAATCCTTTTAATGGATTATCTAATTGAATTCCCTCACAACAACCCTATGAGTTAGATAGTACTATTAGCCCCCCCCCTTTTTTTTGCAAATGAGAAAACAGGTTTAAATGATTTTCCCATTACCATGTACAGACAGTAAATAATACAGTTGACCCTCTATACCTTTGGGTTCCACATCTGTTTGTGGATTCAATCAACCTTGGATAAAAACATTTTTTTGAAAAAATAATTGTGTCTGTACTGAACACGTACAGATTTTTTTCTTGTCATTATTCCATAAATAACATAGTATAACAGCTATTTGCATAGTGTTATGGTTGGGATATGAGCTATTCCCCAAAAGTTCCTGATAACTCAGGAATATTCAGAGCCCAAATGGTTGGATTATGATTCTGTGACCTAATCAGTCCATCTTAGTTTGAATGGACTAACTGGGTGGTAACTGTAGGTAGGTGGTGTATGGCTGAACGAGGTGGGTCTCTGGGGTGTGCCCTGGAAGGGAGAAGCTTCCCTGTGGCCCCTTCCTCCTCTCTCACTCCTTCCTGACCCAGCTGGCCATGAGATAAGCAGCTTTCTTGCACTGGGTCCTTCCCTCATGATGTCCTCTCCCACTTCTGCCCTACCTAGAGCAATGGAGTTGGACTTCTATGGACTGAGACCACTGAAACCATGACCTCCAAATAAACTTTTTGTCCTCTGAGTTGTTCTTGTAATGTATTTTGGTCACAGTGATGAGAGGCTAACTAAAACACATAGCCTTTGTGTCATATTAAGTACAATAAGTAATCCAGAGATGATTTGAAGTCTATGGGAGGATGTAGATAGACTATCTGCAGACAGGCTTTTGTCATTTTATACAAGGGCACACACATCTGTGGATTTGGGTATCTGTGGGTAATGCTGGAACCCATCCTGCACTGGCGCTAAGGGACGGCTGTTTAACTTGGAATGGAATCTGTGTCAGAACCCTGAGGCCATGCGCTTGACAGTTACAATACACTGCTTCCAGGAGGATGGTGTCCTGGAACCCACAGAGGAAGGTTTCCACAGAGAGTCGTCATTATTCAATGCTCTGGGCAGGTAAGGAGAGGTAAAAATTTAATATGGCAGCACATGACTTCACTTAAAGTCCTTTTGGTGGGGTGCTGAGGGTGGATGTAATAGCACACTGAAGAGTGTAGGGAAGTGAGGGTGCTGGGTGAGGAGAGGCTAGAAGAGGGAGGATAAGCTGATAAGAGATGATCATGGGCACAGACCATTGGAAAGCTGGAAGAGGAGGGATTTGGGGGAGGTTTAAGGCTTGGATTAGAAGATGGAGATTCTGTGTTATAACAAGGAAGTTGTAAAAGCCAAACACAATCAAGAAATAGACAAATAACCTGTTCCTCTTCCTTCCCTCTCAGCATTTATGTTTTTTAAAAAGGCTGTTACTTTCATTGTTGGCTTACTTAACTAGAAATCACATACAATTAAAAATGTAATATGGTGAATACTTGAGAATCAAGTTGGGGTGGGGGGAGTTGTGATCCCCAAGGAGATTTGGTTTATTCTCCAAAATTATTTGCTGTAGAAAGATGATGTTCCAGCCCATCTGTGTCACCACCAGTGCCCGGCTGGCACTCGTTTCTCACCTTTCCCCTCAGCTGGCCAGACCTTGATTTGTTCAGGTAGTGCGAAGATGAGTCACTATTGCTCCAGGTACAGTGATCTCATCCCCCGTGGGTGGCAATTGATCCACCAAGGTCGGTGTCACCTAGTTCTGGATAATAAGAGGGGGGGAATCTTTTGTGCTAGGCTCCAGGAAATCTCACTTTTTTCTCATCAAAAGAAATCAAGGCTTCACCCTGCTCATGGCCAGGACTCCGTACATGATGACGAGAGGTCATCCTCTCAATGTGAGGCAACAAGCCTGGCCACAAAGTCCATATGTGAAGGATGGCAGAGGTGACCTTTAGAAAGAACTTGGTGTTGACCAGCTCTGTGCACCTGGCTTTCCATCTCTCATTACAGGAGACAGGCTTATGTTTAAGGTACTGCAAGTCAGGTGGTTTTTTTTGTTTGTTTGTTTTTTGTTTTTGTTGTTGCTCACAACAATCCTAAGAGGTTGAACAAGTCCTTTCTTAGCTGTTTCTTATACATGTGCACTTTATGGTAGATTTTAAGGTAGAGACGCACATTGTTAAATGATGGGAATACCTTCTGAGAAATATGTTGTAATGTGATTTTATGCAAACATCTGGGGGTGTACCTAAAGAAGCTAAGATGGCTACAGTGTCGCAAGGGGATGCCATCTTATGTTACCACCTTGGTAAATGTAGTACATGGTGAGAAAAGTGTTGGTGTGAATGTGTGTCCTTCATTACTAGTGTTGAGTATGCCCTCTTTTACTTTCACAGCATTCCATAGCTCATCAAGAGGATCTAAAATGATTTGGAACAATTTCAAATTCCAAAAACAATTTAGTCTTTAGATATTATATTGGATCACTCCATCTTCTATTTCAATGAGGAATGCATGTCTAGTTTCTTCCCAGTAATTAGAGCAGCCCCTTATGATATCCACGTCAGCTGCATGTCCACAGTATTCATAAAACATTTTGCCATGGAAGAAACTGAAGCATGAAGCCATCAGAGATGGTTTGCACAGCAGGACTAGATCAGCTCAGGAGAGTGTTTTATTAAATAAACTATTTAGTCTACATTCTAGAAAATCTTAATTGAAGAGATAGTTTATGCCAAGGTGTTTACTAATTATGAAACTGCTGAAATGCACATTTGCTGGACTAGCTGGGTTAGGATGAAGTTAAATAAAAAATAATCCTCACTCTTCTGAAGGATTTCTGGAATGAGTATGATTATTCTGTGTTCTCAGCATCCAGATATTGGACATAACTGAGGCATGACTACTGGGGGGGTGTCTTCTGCCCCAGCATTATTTGTGTACTTAAGTACGCAAGAGGGTGGTGTGGGATTTTTCTCATAGACTTCAAAGTATGTCAAATGAAGTAGCAAAATATAGTTGGAAGCATTTGCTTTATATAGCGAGACTAAAGCTAATGCAGATGTTCTATTTTTACAGTATGACTTTGATTTGTGTGTTTAGTTTATGATATACAATGAAATTTCTAGTCAATTCTGAGAGTGCTATGAAGAGAGAAAAATGACCAGCCAATTAAACACCGCCACCAACAACAAAAGTCTAGACACTACAATAAAAATCACCTTAATGACAATAGGAAAAACAACATTAAAATTATTGGAACAATTAAATCAAAACTTATCAAGCACATGAATAAACATCTCTGCATGTAACACAGAAAGCAAACACAGCATCTAGCAAATATCTCCAGTTATGCAGAGATGGAGCCTTTTAATAACTGATCTTTTTGTTTCACCCTTGAGTCATGGCTTAATTAACTACCAAAATATTCAATCATTTCAGATCAGGTGGTCAAATTTTTTGGCCTCTCTTTAGTTTATCATAACATTGAATGAAGTATTAATAATTGAATGTTGTACTTTGAGTCAAACTTATTAAAAAGAATTTAAGTTTCAGACTTCTATTAGAAATTATATAAGGAGAGCTTGGTTATGGGGTTTAATTTCAAGTGGATGCACAACTGCCTACCAGTGCGTTGTTTGGAAGGCAGCTTTGCTCACCACTCTACCACCAATGCCAGTCCCATTGTTTGGAATGTTTTACAGGAGAATTTGTAATCTTTGAGATACATTCCATTTTGAGGTGTGTCTATCATCATGAATTAATAATCATTGAAAGTTTTGGTATACAAAAATATGCTGTGGTGGTGTGGATGTTGTGGTCTGTGTTAAAGCCTCGGCATCCGGGGTGGCACCACTGGGGGCTGCCCTGGACCTTCAGGATACAGGGCCCTGTGAGAGCTCTTTAGGTGGTTAGGGGTGTGCCCTTGAAGGGGGTGTGGGATTCTGGGCTCTTTCTCCTGCTTTTCACTTCCTGGTTCATGATTTCTGAAACATGCTTTACACCATTGTCACATCTACCCCAACCCTTTTTGCCAAGGCTCGAAGCAATGGGTCTGCCTGATCTTGGATTGGAACCTCCAAAACCATGAGCCAAAATAAAGCATTTAAAAAAAAATAAGTTAATTACTTAGGTATTTTGTGGAGTGACAGAAAGCTAACTAACCCATGTGCCTTCTTAAATAATGGTTAAAGATGTGTGTGATTCTGTTCTCTGCTTTTCAAAGACATGAAGTTAGTTTCTTAATAGTGTTTGTTTTATAATTTGGTGAGTACTATGGACATTCTGTGGGCCATTAGATTGTCATCTACCCACTGACATCAAATTTGTTGTTATCCATTGGCTGCTTTGAATCGCACTCATTCATCTGTGATTGTACTATTTGTCATGTCTAAAGCATACCTTGTTGTCAATCATAGCTTAAGGCCTGTCCCCTCTGTCATTCACCCTTTTTTGAAAATTTGCTCACTGATGTAGTATCCTCTAATGAACCTCATTTCAATCTTCTCCATTCACAGAAGAGTATCACAGTTTTCCTTCCCAGGGAGCCAGCTGTTCCTTAGGATGTATCTTGACATAGCATTTCAGTTGGTATATATTGAAAACGGCATTTAAGATGGAGCCTATTATTTGCAAAACTTGAATCTCCTGCTCATGTGTTGGTTATATAGTTTTTAAATTATTTTTTTGTTTTACTTACTTCACTAATTGTTTTGTGTAACATTTATCTAATCAACAGAGGTTTGTGCATGGTAGGAGATCATGTTTTAAAATTCCTGTGTTACCCCAGGACTAGCCACATAAAAAACTCACCATTGGGCTGGGATTGTGGCTCAGCGGTAGAGTGCTTGCCTAGCATGTGCGCGGCTTAGGTTCACCCTCAGCACCATGTAAGAATAAAAGCATTGTGTACAACTAAAACAAATAAATAAATATTAAAAAAGAAAAAACTCACCATAATACTTAGCTATTGACTGCATTAAACTTTGGAATATTTTGCACACAAATTGTTTTGGTCTACTAGACATAACAAAACACAGGGTTTAGCTTAAACATCAGACATTTATTTTCTCACAATTATGATGACTGGAAATTCTAGATCAAGATACCGGAAGGTGTGACATCTTCCTTGTGACAAGTGAGCAAAGCTCCTTGTCTGATAAAATAGGGAGAGAAAGCAAGGCATCTTTCCCTCTTCTAAGGAACGATGTAATACAAAAATGGTGCCGCGATGATTAATTTTGTTTCCTATTCTTACTGTGCTTTCTGTGTGACCACTAGGAGCTCATAAGTTAGCTATTAAGCATAAATCTGACCGCACAAATTTGCATTGTGGAATCTGAGCCAGGAGCTCTATAGCAAATTCTTTAGTACACGAGTAAAACAGGTTTATAATTAGACATTAGGCTTGTAAGCAATGATTAAACTTGTGGCTCTTGCTGTGCCCCATAGTTCAGACTTTTCTAAGTTATAGTTATAAGGTTTTAAGTTATAGTTATAAGGCTTTCTTGTGATTGATAAGGATTCTTTTTTTAAAGTAAGTTTAGGATATTAGTTTAAGATATATTGATATAAGTTTTCCATGGTAGAGACCCTTTAGATCTGACACTTGATCAAGGGAAAAACACCTGTTAGCCTGACTTCTAAATAATAACTATACTTCCTTATTTCTAGTTCAAAACAAAGTTATTATAGGAAACAATAGTAAGTTGAGTTCAGTCAAGGTTTAGCTATGATATATTAGGGCAATCAAGGTGTGGGACATTGTGAGTGATCTTAAGGGGTTGTAAAAATAGGTTTAGGTAAAAACATGTTTTTGTTCTTGACATTTAATATTGATCAATATATGCTTTTTTTACATCTTTAGATAAGTTTAATCAGTAATATGTACTTAGAACAATATCCTGTTTCCCTCAGAATGTATAACTCTGAAATTCTTTATAATGTAACCTCAAAAGCTGTAATGTAAAAGACTGTGCTGTCTGGGCTATAAAAACTCAGGTAAAAAAAAGTAAAGTTAGAGTTAAACCTCCAGACTTGTGTGCTGCGTGGTTGGTTTCTTTCTCATCCTTTCGCCGACTTCTTTGCCCTCCTCCCCCCTTACTGGAGCTGGTCTCTGGCAGGCAGGTTGGTTTTGGGTGGGATCTTTCTTCCTGGCTTGCAGGTGGCTGTCTTCTTGCTGTATCCTCACATACTGTAGCTCTCTTTGTGTGGGGAGAGGAACAGGGGAGTAGGAGGGGGAGGGGAGGAGGAAAGAGAGAGGGTGGGGATATCTTCTGTCTCTTACTCTTTTCCTCTTGTAAGAAGAACACCAGTCTAGATGGATTAGGACATAACACTATCTCATTTTACCTTAATTATCTCCACCAAGGCCCTATCTCCAAATACAGGTATGTTGATTTCTTTGCTCAGGACTTCTAGTACTATGTTGAAAAGAAGTGATGACAATGAGAATCTGTGCTTTGTTCCTGATATTAGAGATTAAAACTTGCAATATTTTACCATTGAAAATTATGCTTTCTGTGGGCTTTAGGGTATTGAGATACAGTCCTTATTGAAAGACCTTATCATGAAAGGTGTTGAATTTCATCAAATGCTCTTTCTGCATCTAGTGAAATGATTATAAAGCTTTTACTCTTCATTCTGTTAATGTGGTAGATATCACATTTATTGATATGCATATGTTGAGCCATCCTTGAATATCCCAGGGGTACATTTCACTTGGTCATGGTGAATGATTGTCTTAATGTATTATTGAATTTGAATTCTAGCATGTTGTAGAGAAGTTTTTTGCATGTATTTCATCAGGGATATTGGTTTGTAATTTTATTTTCCTGTAGTATCCATGTCTAGTATTCATATCTGGGTAATGCTAGCCTCCTAAAATGAATTTGGAAGTATTCTTTCAACTTCAGTATTTTGTGAGGGTTTCAGAAGTCCTGTTATTCCTCCTTAAATGTTTGGTGGACTCCATGAGTGAGGTCTTCAAGTCCTGGGCTTTTCTTTGGAAAGATTTTATTTACTTTATTTTTGTGGTGCTGGGGAATGAACTCAAGGCCTTGCGCATGCTGGGCAAGGGCTGTGCCACTGTGCTACCCCCTCAGTGCTGGTGGGAGATGTGTTACTGCTGATTCAGTTCCTTCTTCATTGCTCTGATCAGAGCGTCTGTTGAGTGGTGAGTCAGCAATGGTGGGTTGTTTGTGTATGGAAGTTCACTCATTCCTTTTGGGTCTTTGTTGTCAAATAGTTATTTATAGTAGTTTCTCATATTCTTTGTATTTCTGTGGTATCTGGTGTAATTTCTCTTCTTTCATTTCTAATTTTATTTATTTGCGTCATCTCACATTTTTCTTAAGTCTAGCTAAGTGTTTGCCAATTTTGTTTATTTATTGTTTTTAAATATTTATTTATTTGTTTTAGCTGTATACAATGCCTTTGTTTTTACATGGTGCTGAGGAGTGAACCTGGGCCGCGCATGTGCTAGGCAAGTGCTCTACCACTGAGCCAGCCCCCTTTGTTTGTTCTTTCAAAAAAACCAACTCTTGGTTTTTAAATTGATTTTCTAGTCTTTATTTCATTGATTTCTGCTCTAATTTTTGTTGGCCTTCTGCTAACTTTGGGTTTAGTCTGTTTCACTTTTTCTAGTTCTTTGAAATGTTACATTATATTTGTTACTTGAGATATTGCTTCCTTTTGATATAGGCATTAATTGAAATAAATTTTCCTCATAGAACTGCTTTTGACTACATCCCTGAAGTTTTGGTATGGTGTTATTTCCGTTTTTGTTTGTCTCAGGTAGTTTTAATATTTTCTTTTAATTGACTCATTTGCTTTAATTTCTTTTTGAGTTATTTGTGTTGCTTAATTTCCACATACCTGTGAATTTTCCAAGTTTTCTCCTGTTATTGAGTTCTAGTTTTATGTTATTATGATCAGAAAACATATTTGATATGATTTCAGTTTTCTGAAATTTGTTAAGACTTGTCTTATGACTCTATTCTGGGAAATGTTCTGTGTGCATTTGAAAAGAATGTGATTTTTGCCACCACTGTATGGAATAGTCTGTATATATCTGTTATGTGCATTTTGTTTAAAGTGTAATTCAAATCCAATGCTTTCATATTGATTTTCTTTTTTTAAAATACTTATTTATTTGTTTTAGTTGTACACAATGCCTTTATTTTTATGTGGTGCTGAGGATCGAACTCGGGCCACGCACATGCTAGGTGAGTGCTCTACCACTGAGCCACAATTCCAGCCCCTTGATTTTCTGTCTGTATATAAATCTCTGTCCATTGTTTTAAGTGGGGTATTTGAGTCCACTACTATTACTGAGTTGCAGGCTGTCTTTTCAGATGACTTAATAACTGCTTTATATTTTTATATGCTTCAATGTTGGGTGCCTGTATATTTATAATTATGATATCTATCCTCTTGATGACTTGTCTTTTTTTATCATTATGTATTGACCTTCTTCCTTTTTTTTTGCAAACTTTGACTTAGTCTTTTTTGTCTGATATAAAGACAGCCACCCTGCTCTCTTGGTTTTCATTTATGTGCCATACTTTTTTCTACCCCTTCACTTTCACTCTATATGTGTCCCTACAGATAAAGTGAGCCTCTTGTAGGCAGCATAGAGTTGTATCTAATTTTTAAAATCCATTCATTAATTCATGTTTTTGATAGGAGAACTTAGTCTATTTTTATTCAAGGTACTTATTGATAGGTAAGAACTTGCTAATGCAATTTTACAGTTTGTTTTCTGGTTGTTTTATAAGTCTTTTGTTTCTTTTTTCTTCTTTTGTTATCTTCTAATCATTTTCTGTGGTGGTATTCTCTGAATCCTTTCTTTTTGTTTTGTGCAGCTTCTATATTACTGTTTTAGTAAGTTTTTATGCGATTGTAGCCAAAAGACTTGGCAAGAACAATTTTAGAGGAGGAAAGGTTTACTTGTCATTCACAGTTTCAGAGGTCTCATTCCACAGAATCCCTCTTCATTGCTCTGGGCCCGAGGTGAGGCAGAATACCACGGCAGAAGAGTGTGTAGAGGAAAGCAGCTCAAAGAAAGGCACCAGGAAGCAGAGAGAGACTTATCCTTTCACCAGGGACAAAATACATACCTTAAAGACACACTCTCCGTGATCTCCCTCCTCCAGCCACACCCTACCAGCCTCCAGTTACCACTCATTTAATCCTTATCAGGGGATTAATGCACTGATTAGGTTAACTCTCTCATAATCCTATCATTTTACCTCTAAACTTTCTTACATTGTCTCACACATGAGCTTTTGGGGGGACACCTTCTATCTAAACCATAGTATTCTGCTCCTGGACACTAAGAGCTCATGCTTATCTCACAATGCAAAATAGTCAGTTTCATGAGTCTCAATAGTTTAAACAGTTTCAGCATTTCAGAAGTCCAAGTCTAAAATCTCTGAGATTCAAGGCAAACCCTCAGCATGAGCCCCTGTAAGAATAAAAAACAAGTTACATATATCCAATATATGAAGGCACAAAGTAAACATTTCCATTTGCATGGAAGAATTAGGGGCATAGAAAGAAAGGATGGGACCAAAGCAAGACTGAAATCCAGCTGTGCAAACAAATCCTGGAGTTCCATGTCCTGCAGGAGCCCTGTTTGGGGAGATGGCTTAAATTGCGGTGGACTACGGGCTTTGGCTTTGGACATGTTTGGGCATTGGCGCCTTCCGTACTTGGCCCGGGATCTTGCGAGACTTGGCCGGAGATCTCGAGGGACTTGAGCGAGATTGCGGAGGAGGTCTGCGCCATTTTGGAGGTTAGAGGAGCGTGGACGGCGTGTCGGGGTGTAGTTAGAGCCAGGGAGAAAAGTTGCCAGAATAAAGAGCTGTTTGTTTCCAGTTCGTCTCAAAACTTCTTCCCGCGGCTTCTTTGCTCCAAGCGGCCATCGCTTCAGGCGACTACAGGTGGTGGCCCGTACGGGGAATCGACACGGCAGGTAAGAACTGAGGAACCTCGCAGGAGTCTCTAGTCAGAGCGGTTAAAATGGGTTCGAAAATAACTAAGACCCAAGTGTACAAGGCTCTTGATGGATTCTTTGATATAGCTGAGTCAGTTATTAGTGAGGAGAATTTGGAAAAAAGTGAAAGTGATCATGAAAGCTTGGCCTCGGCTGAGTCAGTTAGGGCCAGTAAGGATAGTATCAGTGCGGGCTCTCAAAAATGACAAAGATCCGAGCTGCTAAAGCTATTCAAGATTTATTAGAGATAGTTCAAGGATACATGCTCTCAATTGAATCCGGGACTCAGGATGTTACTGAGTCAGTTAGGACCAATGAGAGTAGTAGTAGTGAGGAGGAATTAAGTAAAAGTGATTCTGAAAAAATGAACAAAAGGAAATTAAGGAAGACCAAGATAAGGGACCATCAAGTGGAGGAACCTATGTCCTCCACTCCCCCATGGGTGGAATCTATTACAGAAAATATGAAGGGTATCACTAGGCGTTTGCATACCCTAGAAATAGAAATAAAAAGTCTTTCTGAGCGCTTATGTGCTCTCGAGGGTAACTCACAGATACGTTGGGAACTGCCAGTATTTGAATATGAAAATGGAGAGAGGGGCCACCAGTCAGTAGATTTCAAAACAATAAAAATTCTCAAGAGGCAGTAATGACATATGGACCCCAAGCTCCTTTCACGTTGAGTATACTGGAGTCCCTTAACACCTTTAGCTTAACCCCCTCAGACTGGAAACGTCTATGTAAAGCAACATTAAGTGGCGGACAATACTTGGTTTGGCGATCACAATTTCAAGAACTTTGTATAGAAACAGCTAAAATAAATGCAGATGCAGGGTTTGGAGACCATAATATAGAAATGCTCACAGGAGAAGGGCCATTCGCAGACGTACAGGTTCAAAAATATTATATACCCCAGGAGTATATGCTCAGATAAACGCAGCTGCTTTAAAGGCATGGAAAACTGTACAAGGACCTGGGGATCTACAAGGTAGCTTGTCCAAAGTAATTCAAGGACCTAATGAACCATATGCTGAATTTGCTGATCGACTTTTGAGAACTGCAGGTAGAGTTTTTGGGAGACTATCTCCTCCCAGAAAAAAGTGCAGTAATTTTAAAATGGGAGGATGATGAAGGACAAAAGGAACGTGCAGGTGTTAAATGTGAAAATATACAGGGTAGTCTTAACCCTGAAAGAAATCATTATCAAAAAGTACAGGGTAAGCGTAACCCTAAAAGAAATCATTATCATATAGGAAAAAGACATTTTTCTTCGGGGCCACTGAGAAAATAATTTTAAAAATACCATGGCTTTCTGATAAGCCAGTGTGGGTCCCTCAGTGGCCCCTATCTAAAGAGAAATTACAAGCGGCCCACCTACTAGTTCAGGAACAATTAGAAGCAGGACATATAGAAACCTTCCACCTCTCCCTGGAATTCCCCCATATTTGTGATCAAGAAAAAATCAGGAAAATGGCGATTATTACATGATCTTAGACAAATTAATAAAAACCATGCAAGTCATGGGCCCTACTCAACCTGGACTTGCAGTTCCGAATCCTGTAGCTATTCCAAAAAAGTTTTCCATGTTATTAGTCTTGATATAAAGGATTGCTTCTTTTCTATTCCCCTACATCCTCTGGATGCCCCCAGGTTTGCTTTTTTCCGTTCCTTCTATTAACAATAATGGCCCTGATCAGAGATATCAATGGAAGGTTTACCACAGGGAATAGGCTAATAGCCCCACCATATGCCAAATATATGTGGACAAGGCTATCCAACCCATTAAAAATAACTATCCAAACCTCAATGTGTCTACATTACATGGATGATATATTTTACTGGCCCACCCTAATCAAAAAATCTTATTTAAATATATTCAGTGACATGGTAGAAAATTTAAAAAATACGGATTATATATAGCAGAAGAAAAAGTTCAAACTAGATCTCCCATATTATATTTAGGATTTAAAATCATGGATACTTTTGTTAGACCCCAAAAAATTTTAATAAATAAAGAACATTTAACCACCCTCAATGATTTCCAAAAACTGCTGGGTGACATTAATTGGCTTCGCCCTACACTAAACCTCACTACTGGCCAATTAAAACCTTTATTTGATATCCTTCGAGGGGACCCTGATCCATCCTCACCGCGAACACTGACTCCAGATGCTAGGAAAGCTTTAAAGTTAGTAGAAAAAGCCATTGAAGGAGCTCATTGTGACAGATTTGATTTAACTCAACCGCTGATGTTGATTATTATTTCTTCACAATATACACCCACAGGAGTATTTTTGGCAACAAGGGCCTTTATTATGGATACATTTGCCTGTCTCTCCCTAAAAGCATAATTGAAAATGGGTCCTCAAATGGTACTGCTGCAATAGTCACTACAAAAGAAAATATGACTTACATAACTGCACACAAATCAGCTCAACTAGTGGAATTGGAAGCTGTGGTAAGAGCTCTGGAAAATTTTAGAGACCAGCCCATAAACATTTTTTCAGTCAGTTTTACAAAAACAATATTTATACTTTCAACACTACAACAAGCTACTTTATTTCATTCCCAGTTTCACGTGTAAATCTTGTAGGTGTTAAACCCTAGAGGATTAATGCCCAATCTCAATAGTTTAAACAGTTTCAGCATTTCCTAGAAGTCCAAATCCACACCAACAACATAAACCCTTGTCTGTTTGTGTTTTTTTCCAAAACACGAATCCTCTCCAATATGGATACCATCTAGATTAATAAAGCAGGTACCACATCAAAATGATCAAGATGTAGTTGTTGAGGAATCAAGATTAATAAAAAAGGTACAAAATCAAGAAGACCAAGATGAAGATATAGAATGACTCCCTCATCTGTGCACACAATTGTATTTTTTTTTCTTTTTATACATGTCTTTATGTCCTGTACATTTGTCTACATTTCATGTTAATGTGATATATGTTTGTATGTTTGTTCGTCTGTCCATTGTGACGTCACAAGGCAAACCTAATATTTTGGTGTTTTGACCATTTGTTTTAACTCAGCATGAGCCAAACAACAATGTGTATGAGCAGAAATCAACTTTAATTTTTAAGAATAAAAAAACAAGTTACATATACCCAATATATGAAGGCACAAAGTAAACATTTCCATTTGCATGGAAGAATTAGGGGCATAGAAAGAAAGGATGGGACCAAAGCAAGACTGAAATCCAGCTGTGCAAACAAATCCTGGAGTTCCATGTCCTGCATCTGAACCACATGGATCATGATGTTTTTTCCAAAGGACTTGTGCAGCTCTGCCCCTATGGCTTTGCTGGTTGCAGCCTATCTCTTTTGGTTTGTTTCTGCCCAATTTCTGTAGATTGCCCCAGCAGATTTCCACATTACTGGCATCTCTTCATCTTGCTGCTTCGCCTTCCTTCTCACATCTCCATACATTGCCTGCTCAGAGATTGCCTGCAGGGACTCCAACCTTGCTGCACTTTTCCTGGCCTCCCAGGCCCTTCTTTGAAATCTTGGTGGAAACCTTTGTGACTTCCTAATTCTAGCATCCTGCATTACTGCAGAACCAGCACCACATGGTTGCCACAAAGGTCTGCCACCTGTTTCAGCAGTTGCCCAGCCTCTGAGGACCACAGTTGCAGTAGTCTCTGAGTATCTCAGTAGCTGAGCATGGTGAAAGAACTTTCTAGGACACTCTCTGCAAGCAGGGTGTCCCTCTGGCCCCTTCTTCTTCTTTTTTTTTTTTTTCCTTTTTTACACATTAAAAAAAAATTTAAAATTTATTCTAATTTGTTATACATGCTTGTAGAGTACGATTCATTTCATATTACATATAAAGAGCGCAGTTTTTCAAGTCACTGGTTTTACATAAAGTATTTTCACACCATTTGTGTATTTATATATGTACATAGTGTATTGATGTCTAACTCATTCTGCCATTATTCCTATTCCCTTCCCCCATCCCCCCCTTTGTTCTATTTAACATTCCTTAATTCCTCTCATCCCCCCTCCCTTGCTATTATAATTCAGTATCATCATAGCAAAGGAATCATTTGACCTTTGGTTTTTTGGGATTGGCTAACTTCACTTAGCATTATTTTCTCCATTTCCATCCATTTACCTGCAAATGCCATGATCTATTCTCTTTTAGTGCTGAGTAGTGTTCCATTGTGTATATATGCCGGGGTCCAGCCCTAGCAGGGTCGGGGGTCTTCCTGGTCAAGGGGTTGTGACGGGGTAGACAGCGTCGGCGATGGGATGGACAGCAACCACACAGACTCACAGGCCAGTGTAGAATGCTGACAAATTTATTGAACTCACACACAGTTTTTATATATTTCTTAAAGTATAACATGCCAAGAAGGTGGTTAATATAAAACCTATAAAATTCTTTCTACAGAACAGGCTTATTGTATGAGATAATGACACCCCTACCATGTCCCTTGCTATTATTCTATTTTAATGTCTAAATATAAGAATGTAATCAATCTTAAGTTTCTATTTCTTCCCAAAAGCCCCACAATTTATCACCTAGTGTTTAATTGTGGTAAACATGTTAGACTCTTAACTCTATTCTTGTCTAAGTCAAACTTCATGTTCGGGCTAGCAAGAGGGCAATGTTTTCAGCGGTTTCCATGGCCAATCTCTTTGTAGATAATTGTTATATTGTTTAGAAAAGCAAGATCACAGGCACCAGCTTCTGAGACTTGGATGATTTATGTAAACAGGTCTTTCATATCAAATAATTCATACCTATGAATTCTTTTACCCCTCCACCATATCATAATTTTTCCTGATTCTGGATCTAACCAACCCATGGGAGACAAGGGAGGATCTGTGGGAGATAAGAGGGGACCTGAATCTAAATTTTTACGAAGTTTATACTGAGGAGGAAACCAGGGACGTCCACCAATCAAAAGAGTTTTTTTTTTTCCCCATGGGGTCTCTATAGTAGGAAGCTCTATAATTTTATTCTGTTTCTGATTACTAACAGTGAGACTATGTGCTTTTTGCATACTCATGACTGGAGGAACAGGTGGCTCTGTGACTGTTCCTACATATAACAATATGTGTTTATAACAATCACCCCAGGAAGAAAACACATCACACGGTGGCAGAAGATTATTCACTGTCCGTGGTAGGGAAGGGGTCATGGTTTCTAATATTTTATTAATATTTTTAGAAAATACCATAGCATTCCTTCCACTCTCAGTGATCAACACCAGAGAATAGTATGAGTAATATATTATTAGGAAAATAGTGCAAAAAAAGGCACCAGAGCCCAGAGGCACACATCTGGCATTTTCCCGAGACGATGAGTCCTTGCAAACATCATTCTCCCAGTGGATCCTTGTCAAACACTGGTTGGGTTGCCAGGTGCCCCCGCATATATATACCAAAGTTTCCCTATCTATTCATCTATTGAGGGGCATCCGGGTTGTTTCCACAATCTAGCTATTGTGAATTGTGCTGCTATAAACATTGATGTGGCTGTATCCCTACAGTAAGCTGTTTTTAAGTCCTTTGGGTATAGACCGAGGAGTGGGAGAGCTGGATCAAATGGTGATTCCATTCCAAGTTTTCCTAGGAATCTCCATACTGCTTTCCAGATTGGCTATACCAATTTGCAGTCCCACCAGCAATGTATGAGTGTGCCCTTTTCCCCACATCCTCTCCAACATTTATTGTTGTTTGTGTTTTTGATAGCTGCCATTTTGACTAGCATGAGATGAAATCTTAGAGTAGTTTTGATTTGCATTTCTCTAATTGCTAGAGATATTGAACATTTTTCATATATTTGTTGATTGATTGTATATCATCTTCTGAGAAGTGTCTGTTCAGTTCATTGGCCCATTTATTGATTAGGTTATTTGTTTTTTGGTATTAAAACTTTGAGTTCTTTACATATCTTAGAGATTAGTGCTCTATTTGATGTGCGTGTGGTAAAAATTTGCTCCCATTCTGTAGGCTCTCTATTTATTTCACTGATTGTTTCTTTTGCTGAAAAGAAGCTTTTTAGTTTGAATCCATCCCATTTATTAATTCTTGTTTTTAATTCTTGCGCTATAGGGGTTTTATTGAGGAAGTTGGGGCCTAATCCAACATGATGGAGATTTGGACCTACTTTTTCTTCTATTAGGTGCATGGTCTCTGGTTTAATTCCTAGGTCCTTGATCCACTTTGAGTTGAGTTTTATACATGGAGAGAGATAGAGGTTTAATTTCATTTTAGTACATGAGGATTTCCAGTTTTCCCAACACCATTTGTTGAAGAGGCTGTCTTTTCTCCAATGTATGTTTTTGGCACCTTTGTCTAATATAAGATAACTGTAGATGTGTGGGTTAGTCTCTGTGTCTTCTGTACCATTGGTCTACTGGTACCATTGGTCTACTGGTCTGTTTTGGTGCCAATACCATGCTGTTTTAGTTACTCTTGCTTTGTAGTACAATTCAAGGTCTGGAACAGTAATGCCACCAGCTTCACTCTTCTTGCTAAGAATTGCTTTGGCTATTCTGGGTCTCCTATTTTTCCAGATGAATTTCATGATTGCTTTTTCTATTTCTATGAGGAATGATATTGGGGTTTTGATTGGGATTGCATTGAAATTGTATAGTGCTTATGGTAGAATAGTCATTTTGACAACATTAGTTCTACCTATCCATGAACAAGCTAGATCTTTCCATCTTCTAAGATCTTCTTTAATTTCTTTCTTTAGTGTGGTGTAGTTTTCATTGTACATGTCTTTCACTTCTTTTGTTATGTTGAGTCCTAAATATTTTATTTTATTTTTTTGAGGTTATAGTAAATGGGTGGATTTCCTAATTTCTCTCTCTGAGGATTTGTCGCTGATGTACAGAAATGCCTTTGATTTATGCGTATTGATTTTATATCCAGCCACTTTGCTGAATTCATTTGTTAGTTCTAGAAGTTTTCTGGTGGAATTTTTTGGATCTTCTATGTATAGACTCATATAGTCTGCAAATAGTGGTAATTTGAGTTTTTCTTTTCCTATCTGTATCCCTTTTTTTCTTTCGCCTATCTAATTGCTCTCGCTAGGGTTTCAAGAACTATGTTAAATAGAAGTGGTGAAAGAGGGCATCCCTCTCTTGTTCCAGTTTTTAGAGGGAATGCTTTCAATTTTTCCCCATTTAGGATGATGTTGGCCTGGGGCTTAGCATAGATGGCCTTTACAATGTTGAGGTATGTTCCTGTTATCCCTATTTTTTCTAGTGTTTTTTAAAAAATATTTATTTACTTTAGTTGTACACAATGCAATGCATTTATGTGTATGTGGTGCTGAGGCTCGAACCCGGGCCGCACACGTGCAAGGCGAGTGCTCTGCCGCTGAGCCCCAGCCCCAGCCCCCTTTTCTAGTGTTTTGAACATGAAGGAAAACTGTATCTTGTCAAATGCTTTCTCTGGGTCAATTGAGATGATCATATGATTTTTATCTTTGAGTCTATTGATGTGATGAATTACATTTATTGATTTCCTTATGTTGAACCAACTTTGCATTCCTGGAATGAACTTCACTTGATCATGGTGCACTATTTTTTTGATATGTTTTTGTATTGAATTTGCCAGAATTTTATTGAGAAATTTTGCATCTATATTCACTAGAGATATTGGTTTGAAGTTTTCTTTCTTTGATTTGTTTCTGCCTGGTTTTGGAATTAGGGTGATATTGGCTCATAGAATGAGTCTGGAAGGGTTCCCTCTTTTTCTATTTCATGAAATAGTTTGAGAAGTATTGGTGTTAGCTCTTCTTTAAAGGTCTTGTAGAACGCAGTTGTGTATCCATATGATCCCGGGCTTTTCTTGGCTGGTAGGTTTTTGATGGCATCCTCTATTTCTTTGCTTGAAATTGATCTATTTAAATTGTGTATCATCTTGATTTAGTTTGGGCAAATCGTATGTTTGTAGAAATTTGTCAATGCCTTCATTATTTTCTACTTTATTGGAGTATAAATTTTCAAAATAATTTCTAATTATCTTCTGTATTTCCATAGTGTCTGTCGTGACATTTCCTTTTTCATCACAGATGTTGGTAATTTGAGTTTTTTCTCTCCTTTTCTTTGTTAGCATAGCTAATGGTTTATCAATTTTATTTATTTTTTCAAAGAACCAATTTTTGGTTTTGTCCATTTTTTCATTTTTTTGTTTCAATTTCATTGATTTCAGCTCTGATTTTAATTATTTCCTGTCTTCTACTGCTGTTGGGATTGATTTGTTCTTTTTCTAGGGCTTTGAGATGTAATCTTAGTTATTTTATTTGTTGACTTTTTCTTCTATGAAGGAATGAACTCCATGCAATGAACTTTCCTCTTAGTACTGCCTTTAGGGTGTCCCAGAGATTTCAGTATGTTGTTATCAGTGTTCTCGTTTACCTCTAAAAATCTTTTTTATCTCCTTCTTGATGTCTTCTGCAACCCATTGTTCATTCAGTGGCATATTAATTTAGTCTCCAGGTGTTGGAGTAGGTTTTGTTTCTTATTTTATCATTGATTCCTAATTTCATTCCATTGTGATCTGATAGTATGCAGGGTAGTATCTCTACTTTTTTATATTTGCTTAGAGTTGCTTTATGGCATAACATATGGCCTATTTTAGAGAATGATCCATGTGCTGCTGAGAAGAAAGTGTACTAACTCGTTGATGGATAATATACTCTATATACATCAGGTAAATCTAAGTTATTGATTGTATTATTGAGTTCTACAGTTTCTTTGTTAAGTTTTTGTTTGGAAGATCTATCCAGTGGTGAAAGAGGTGTGTTAACGTCACCTAGAATTATTGTGTTGTGGTCTGTTTGACTCTTGAACTTGAGAAGAGTTTGTTTGATGAATGTGGATGCTCCATTATTTGGGGCATATATGTTTATAACAGTTATTTCTTGTTGATGTATGATTCCCTTAAGCAGTATGAAATGTCCATCTTTATCTCTTTTGATTAACTTTGGCTTGAAGTCTACTTTATTTGATATGAGGATGGAAACCCCTGCTTGCTTACATAGACCGTGTGAGTGGTATATTTTATCCCATCTTTTCGCCTTCAGTCTGTGTGCGTCTTTTCCTATGAGATGTGTCTCTTGAAGGCAGCATATTGTTGGGTCTTTTTAAAAACTTTAATCTATCAGCCTGTGTCTTTTAATTGGTGAGTTTAGGCCATTAACATTCAGGGTTATTATTGAGATATGATTTGTATTACCAGTCTTTTTAAAATTTAATTTAATTTTTAATTTTATTTTTGGTATTTAGCTTGAGTTGATTTCTCCTTTGGTTAGTTTTTCCTTTATGGTAGTTCTTTCCTTTGCAAATTTTCATTGTTGTTTTTCATTTCCTCCTTATGGAATATTTTGCCAAGAATGTTCTGTAGTGCCGGCTTTCTTGTTGCAAATTCTTTTAGCTTCTGGTTATCATGGAAGGTTTTTATTTCATCATCAAATCTGAAGCTTAATTTTGCTGGATATAAGAGTCTTGGTTGGCATCCCTTATCTTTTAGAGCCTGGTATATGTTGTTCCAGGACATCCTGGCTTTGAGGGTCTGGGTTGAAAAATCTGCTGAGATGCTAATTGGTTTTCCTTTATAGGTTATCTGATTTTTCTCTTATGGCCTTTAAAATACTATCCTTATTTTGTATCCTAGGCATTTTCATTATAATGTGCCTTGGTGTAGATCTGTTATAATTTTGTACATTTCACATCATATAGGCCACTTGTATTTGGTTTTCAAATCATTCTTTTTTGTTTGGGAAATTTTCTGATATTATTTTATTGAAGAGATTTTGAGTTCCTTTGGTTTGATTCTCTGCACCTTTCTCTATTCCAGTAAATCTTATATTCAGTCTTTTGATGGTATTCCATAGTTCTTTGATATTCTGTTCATGGTTTCTTACCATCTTCACTCTGTGGTCAACTTTATTTTCAATATTATATATTTTGTCCTCATTGTCTAAGGTCCTGTCTTCCAAGTGATCCAATCTGTTGGAGATACTATCTATTGAGTTTTTTAGATGGCTTATTGTTTCTTTCATTTCAAGTATTTCTGTTTGTTTTTTTCTCAGACTCTCTATCTCTTTCTTGAAGTAATCTTTTGCTACCTGTATTTGTTCTCTTATCTCTTTGTTGGTGTGATCAATGGTTGCCTGTATTTGATCTCTTATCTCTTTGTTGGAAAGGTCAATTTTTGCCTGTATCTGCTCACTTTGGTCATTTTTTAAATTCCCAAATCATTTTAATTATGTATATTTGGAACTCTTTTTCCGACATTTTACCTACTGTGCTTTCTATGGATTCTATTGATGTAGTATCTTGGTTTGTTTGGGCATTTTCCTCCCTTGTTTTTTCATGGTGTATATGTGTTTTCCTCTCTCGCAGTGTAAGTCTGAGGTATTACAGCTTCTGCCCTATTGTCTTAGAGTGTCCTTCCAGGTTACCCGATACCTCACTTTTCCGGGAAAGATCAATATTATAGCATTCAATGTTCCCAATGTGTTACTATATATCAGTTAGGTTCTATTTTTATATTTACAGTTTTGTCACTTTAAACAGAAATGATGAGATCAGTTATCTTCTATCATACAGTGAGTATGTTTGTGTGGTGGTTTACAGTTTCTAATGGTAGTGGGGGGGCTTAGGGATTGGCTAAGACTTTTGTGAGGTAGGATGTGAGAAAATAGAGGTATTAGATTATTTGACTAGTGAAAGGGTAATCAGGAGAACTTGGGTGTTAGTAGGAGAAACAAGAGATAGGCATCTTCATGTAATACTCCCTGTTCTGGGCCTGGGGCCTGTTCCCTGACCTGCAGGCAGAGGCAGCAGCTCCTGGTGGTGGCTCTGAACTGGGTAGGCAAAGCTGGGAACACACGCAGTCAGGCATTTCTGGCCTTCCTTGGCTGGAGCCTTTTCCCCTACTGGTGGCAGCTTTGGGTGGCTCCGAAGTGGGCGGGCAGTTCAGGGAACACAGTAGGCTGCCAGGGCCTGTTCCCCTACCAGTGCGGCTATGGGCGGCTCTGAAACTGGCTAGCAGAGCTGGGAACACATGCAGGAGGCTCCCCTCTGGTTTCTTCTCAAAGTAAATTTTACTTTTACACCTTTGAGCCTGAGATGGGTGTGGTCTTGACAATACTGAAATACCCTCAAGCCATCTTTTCTATTATTTCTGGGTTAAATACTTAGGAACATCTGTTTAGTGGCTGTAATCTCTTTAACTACCACAACTACCTTAGCCCCAGTCTTACTTGCAGTTGTTTTCTTTTCCAAATTGCAAGTTTTTCAAATCTTCCTGCTCCAGATTATCACAATAAACTTGATTAAAAACTATTAGTAACATCCATGCCACCACCTGAATACTATGCTGCCTAGAAATTTCTTCTGTCAGATTATTCGGTTTATCACCTTTAAATTCAGCCTCACAGAAAGTCTCAGAACAAAATGCAGACAACTTATTAGCCAGAACATAACAAGAATGGTTTCTAGTCAAATTTCCAATAGAGTCCTTTCCTTCTGAAACCTCATAAGCCCAGTCTTTACTATCCACAGTCCTATTAGCATTCTTGTCTTCTGAGCTTCCACCAGAATCACCCATGAAACTCCACTTAGAATAATCTAAAGCTTTCCCAACTTACATTGCTAAACTTTTGAAAATTCCTCCCATGAATTACAAAAAGTTCCAAAAGCTTCTGAATCACATGGTCAGGTTAGTCACAACAATGGCCACACTCTTAGTACCAATTTCTGTTTTAGTCAGATTTTTCACTGCTGTGACCAAAGGACCTAGAAAGAACAATTTTAGAGGAGGAAAAGTTCATTTTGTGCTCATGGTTTCAGCAGTCTCAGTCCATAGACAGCCAGTCCCGTTGCTCTGGGTCCTGGGTGAGGCAGAACATCATGGCAGAAGAGTTTGGTAGAGGAAAGCAGCTCAGAAAATGGCACCTAGAAGCACAGAGAGACTTCTGCCCTCACCAGGGACAAAATATATAACTCAAAGGCACACTTTCAGTGACTACCTCTTTCAGCCACACCCTACCTGCCTCCAGTTACCACCCAGCTAATCCTTATCAGGGGATTAATGCACTGATTAGATTAAGTCTCTCATTACCCTGTCATTTCACCTCTAAACTTTATTACATTGTCTCACACATGAACCTTTGGGGAACACCTCATAGCTAAACCATAACACTTACCCTGGGGCTCATATATAACATACCAGGCTATTCTACGATGAAAACAATTTAACTTTAATTAGATACAAAAACTTTACACTTTTACTCCTCCCCCACAATTTATCATTTTAGTGTCAAAATTTGCATATCTTTGTAAGTTGTATCCCTTAACAATTTATTGAAGCTATAGTTGTTCATAATAGTTTCCTCTTTTAACTCTTATGTTTGAGATAAAAATGGCTAATATACCACCCTTAGAGTATTAGACTATTCTGAATTTGACTATGTATTACTTATGTGCTAGAACATTATACCTTCATAAATTTTATGTTATTAATTAGTAATATTTTGTATTAACTTCAGAAATTCTGTTTAGAAATGTTTAAGGTAGGCCTAATGGTGTTAAACTCCCTTTCTCTTTGTCTGTTAAAGCCTTATTTCTCCTTCATTATGAAGGACAGTTTTTTATTTTATTTTTTATTTATTTTATTTATTTTTATTTTTTATTCTAAGATGATATAAATGACAGCAGAATTCATTACATTTCATATTACACATATAGAGCACTTTTTTACAAATCTCTGGTTGTATTCAAAGTATATTCACACCATTCGTGACTTCATACACGAACTTAGGGTAATGATATCCATCACATTCTACCATCTGTTTTTTTTATCCTTCACCTTTTGCCCTCTCCCTTCCCCTCCCTCCCCATTGGCCATTTAAATATTCCACTAATCCTCCTATGCTCCCCATCCCAACCCGACTGTGAATTGGCCTCCTTATATCAGAGAAAACATTTGGCATTTGGCTTTTTGGGATTGGCTAACTTCACTTAGCATTATATTCTCTAACTCCATCCATTTTCCTGCAAATGCCATGATTTTATTCTGTCTTATTGATGAGTAATATTCCATTGTGTGTATATACCACATTTTCTTTATCCATTCATCTACTGAAGGGCATCTAGGTTGGTTCCACAGTTTAGCTATTGTGAATTGTGCTGCTATAAACATTGATGTGGCTGTGTCCCTGTAGTATGCTGTTTTCATGTCTTTTGGGTAAAGACCAAGGAGTGGGATAGCTGGGTCATAAGGTGGTTCCATTCCAAGTTTTCCAAGGTATCTCCATACTGCTTTCCATATTGGCTGCACCATTTTGCAGTCCCACCAACAATGTATGAGTGTGCCTTTTTCTCCACATCCTCTCCAACATTTATTGTTGTTTGTGTTCTTAATAGCTGCCATTCTGACTGGTGTGAGATGAAATCTTAGAGTGGTTTTGATTTGCATTTATTTAATTGCCAGAGAGGTTGAGCATTTTTTCATGTATTTATTGATTGATTGTATATCTTCTTCTGAGAAGTGTCTGTTCAGTTCCTTGGCCCATTTATTGATTGGGTTATTTGTTTTTTTGGTGTTATGATTTTTGAGTTCTTTATATATTCTAGAGATTAGTGCTCTATCTGACGTGCATGTGGTAAAAATTTGTTCCCAATTAGTAGGCTCTCTGTTCACCTCACTGATTGTTTCTTTTGCTGAGAAGAAGCTTTGTAATTTGAGTCTATCCCATTTATTGATTCTTGGTATTAATTCTTGTGCTACAGGAATATTATTAAGGAACTTGGGCCCTAATCCAACATGTTGGAGATTAGAGCTTACTTTTTTCTTCTATTTAGGTGTAGTGTCTCTGGTCTAATTCCTAGATCCTTGATCCACTTTGAGTTGAATTTTGGGCATGGTGAGAGATATAGGTTTCCTGAGGAAGACAGAAGACAGAAGACAGAAGAAGGAAGAAAGAAGAGATCTTTCTTTAAATTCATTTTATTTTCCCGCGGCACATATGGATTTTTAAATTCCAGTTTTCCCCCAACACCATTTGTTGAAGAGGCTATCTTTTCTCCAATGTACATTTTTGGCACCTTTGTCTAATATAAGATAACTGAAATTATATGTGTTAGTCTCTGTGTCCTCTATTCTGTACCATTGGTCTACTAGCCTATTTTGGTGCCAATACCATGCTGTTTTTGTTACTATTGCTCTGTAGTATAATTTAAGGTCTGGTATAGTGATGCCACCTGCTTCACTCCTCTTACTAAGGATTGCTTTAGCTATTCTGGGTCTCTTATTTTTCCAGATGAATTTCATGACTGCTTTTTCTATTTCTATGAGGAATGTCATTGGGATTTTGATTGGCATTGCATTAAATCTGTATTGTGCTTTTGGTAGTATGGTCATTTCGACAATATTAGTATATTAGTTCTGCCTATCCAAGAACAGGGTGGATCTTTCCATCTTCTAAGGTCTTCCATAATTTCTTTCTTTAGTGTTCTGTAGTTTTCATTGTAGAGGTCTTTCACATCTTTGGTTAAGTTGATTCCTAAGTATTTTTTTTTTTTTTTTTATGCTATTGCAAACGGGGTACTTTTTCTCATTTCCCTTTCAGAGGATTTGTCACTGATATATAGAAATGCCTTAGATTTATGGGTGTTGATTTTGTATCCTGATACTTTGCTGAATTAATTTATGAGTTCTAGAAGTTTTCTGGTGGAATTTTTTGGGTCTTCTAGGTATAAAATCATATCATCAGCAAATAATGATAATTTGAGTTCTACTTTACCTATCTGTATCCCTTTAATTTCTTTTGTCTGTCTTATTGCTCTGGCCAGCATTTCAATTACTATGTTGAATAGAAGTGGTGAGAGAGGGCATCCCTGTCTTGTTCCAGTTTTTAAAGGGAATGCTTTCAATTTTTCTCCACTTAGAATAATGTTGGCCTGGGGATTAGCATATATAGCTTTTATGATGTTGAGATATGTTCCAGTTATCCCTAGTTTTTCTAGTGTTTTGAGCATGAAGGGGTGCTGTATTTTGTCAAATGCTTTTTCTGCATCTATTGAGATAATCATATGGTTCTTATCTTTGAGTCTGTTGACGTGGTGAATTACATTTATTGTTTTCCATATGTTGAACCATTCTTGCATCCCTGGAATGAACCCCACTTGATTGTGGTGTATTATATTTTTGATATGTTTCTGTATCTGTTTTGCTAGAATTTTATCAAGAATTTTTGCATCTATGTTCATTAAAGATATGGGTCTGAAGTTTTCTTTTTTGGATGTGTCTTTGCCTGGTTTGGGGATCAGGGTGATGTTGGCCTCATAGAATGAGTTTGGAAGTACTCCCTCTTTTTCTGTTTCCTGAAATAAATTGAAGAATATTGGTATCAGTTCTTCTTTGAAGGTCATGTAGAACTCAGCTGTGTATCCATTTGGTCCTGGGCTTTTCTTGGTTAGTAGACTTCTGATGGCATCTTCTATTTCGTCGCTTGAAATTGGTCTGTTCAAATTATGTATATCCTCCTGCTTAAGTTTGGGCACATCATACAACTCTAGAAATTTGTCGATGCCTTCAGTGTTTTGTATTTTGTTGGAGTACAGGTTTTCAAAATAATTTCGAATTATTTCTTGTATTTCCGTAGTGTTTGTTGTGATATTTCCTTTTTCATCACATATATTAGTAATTTGAGTTATCTCTCTCCTTCTCTTTGTTAGCCTGGACAAGGGTCTGTCAATTTTATTTATTTTTTCAAAGAACCAACTTTTTGTTTTGTCAATTTTTTCAATTGTTTCTTTGGTTTCAATTTCATTAATTTCAGCTCTGATTTTAATTATTTCCTGTCTTCTACCACTTTTGGTGTTGGATTGTTCTTCTTTTTCTAGAGCTTTGAGATGTAATTTTAAGTCATTTATTTGTTGACTTTTTCTCCTTTTGAGGAATGAACTCAATGCAATTAACTTTCCTCTTAGAACTGCCTTCATAGTGTCCCAGAGATTTTGATATGTTGTGTCTGTGTTCTCATTCACCTCTAAGAATTTTTTAATCTCCTCTTTGATGTCATCTGCAACCCATTGTTCATTCAGTAGCATATTATTTAGTCTCCAGGTGTTGGAGTAGCTTTTATTTCTTATTTTATCATTGATTTCTAATTTCATTCCATTATGGTCAGATAGAATGCAGGGTAGAACCTCAACTTTTTTGTATTTGCTCAGAGTTGTTTTGTGGCCTAGTATATGGTCTATTTTAGAGAAGGTTCCATGTGCTGCTGAGAAGAAAGTGTATTCACTTGTTGAAGGATGAAATATTCTATATAAGTCAGTTAAGTCTAAGTTGTTTATTGTATTTTTGAGTTCTATAGTTTCTTTGTTCAGCTTTTGTTTGGAAGATCTATCCAGTGGTGAAAGGGGTGTGTTAAAGTCACCCAGAATTATTGTGTTGTGGTCAATTTGACTCTTAAACTTCAGGAGAGTTTGTTTGATGAACATGGATGCTCCATTGTTTGGGGCATATATATTTATAATTGTTAAGTCTTGTTGGTGTATGGTTCCCTTGAGCAGTATATAGTGTCCTTCTTTATCCCTTTTGATTGACTTTAGCTTGAAGTCTACTTTATTTGATATGAGGATGGAAACTCCTGCTTGTTTCCTCTGTCCATATGAGTGGTAGGATTTTTCCCAACCCTTTACTCTCATCCTATGGATGTCTTTTCCTATGAGATGAGTCTCTTGGAGGCAGCATATTGTTGGGTCTGTTTTTTTGATCCAATCTGCTAATCTATGTCTTTTGATTGGTGAGTTTAGGCCATTAACATTCAGAGTTATTATTGAGATGTGTTTTGTATTCCCAGCCATTTTTATTTCTGGTATTTACCTTGACATGGTTTCTCTTCTGATTGTTTTTTCCCTTTAGCATAATACCTCCCTCTGTCGATTTTCATCATTATTTTTCTTTTCCTCTTCATGGAATATTTTGCTGAGGATGTTCTGTAGTGCTGGCTTTCTATTTGTAAATTCTCTTAACTTTTTTTTTTATCATGGAAGGTTTTTATTTCATCCTCAAATCTAAAGCTTAATTTTGCTGGGTATAAGATTCCTGGTTGGCATCCCTTTTCCTTCAGAGCTTGGAATATGTTGTTCCATGATCGCCTAGCTTTGAGTGTCTGAATTGAAAAATCTGCTGTGATAGGAATTGGTCTCCCCCAATATGTGATCTGATTCCTCTCTTTTGCGGCCTTTAAAATTCTATCCTTGTTCTGTATGCTAGGCATTTTCATTATAATGTGTCTTGGTGTAGATCTGTTGTAATTTTGTACATTTGGTGTCCTATAAGCCTCTTGTATTTGGTTTTCCAAATCATTCTTCATGCTTGGGAAATTTTCTCATATTATCTCATTAAAGAGGTTGTGCATTCCTTTGGTTTGAAACTCTGTGCCTTCCTCTATCCCAATTATTCTTAGATTTGGTCTTTTGATGGTGTCCCATACTTCTTGAATGTTCTGTTCATGGTTTCTTACTATCTTCATTGTGTGGTCGACTTTATTTTCAAGATTATATACTTTGTCTTCATTGTCTGAGGTTCTTTCTTCTAGTTGATCTAGTCTGTTGGTGATGCCTTCAATTGTATTTTTTATTTGGTTAATTGTTTCCTTCATTTCAAGGATTTCTGACTGTTTTTTTTTCAGAGTTTCAGTCTCTTTTTTGAAGTAATCTTTTGCTACTTGTATTTGCTCTCTTATATCTTTGTTGTAGTGGTCAATTTTTGCCTGTATTTGCTCATTTAGATCATTCTTTGATTCACAGATCATTTTAATTATGAACTTTCTGAACTCCTTCTCTGACATTTCATCAACTTCGCTGAGCATGGGTTCTGTTATTGTAGAATCCTGATTTGGTTGGGGTATTTTCCTCCCCTGTTTTTTCATGATGTCTATTTGCTTTACTTTTTGCAGTGTAGATCTGAGTTATTACAGATTCTTCCCTATATTTTTATTACCCTTGCAGGTTGTCTGTGCCTCCCCTTAGCGCTGGGCCATCAGAATCTGCCACTGACCCTCAAAGTATGCTACCTGAAGCTGGGTTCACACTGGTTGGTGCGGGCCGGACTGGTCGAGTCTGAGCTCTTGTGGTGGTCTGGGGATAACCACAATGGGGTGAAGGTCAGTGGGACCGCCCTGGGCCTGCTTGGGCTCAGGCTGAGTTGGCAGGTCTGTCCTTGCCGTCTCCTGCTCTGGGGTGGAGGCCAGCGGGACTGGATGGAGCCTGGGCCTGGCAGCACTCTGATGTAGGACCCCGGGACTGCCTTGGGCCCACCTGCACTCTAAGCAGAGTTGGCGGGTCTGTCCTTGCTGTCTCTTGCTCTGGGGCAGAGGTCGGCGGGACTGGATGGAGCCTTGGCCTGGCAGCACTCTAGGACAGTTTTAATTAGTAAAGTATTTCTGGTTGGCAGCTCCTCCTCTCCCCCCCCCCCGCACCCCACACTTTGGATATATCATCCCACACTCTTGTAGCTGGCAAAGTTTCTGATGATTAATCTGCTGACAGCCATATTGTCATTCAGTTATGACATGTTACTTATCTCTTGCTGCTTTCAGAATTATTCTTTTGCCTTTGGTTTTTTGATAGTCTGCCTTGGTGAATGTCTCTTTGGGTTGTATTTTATTGAAGTATTTTGTGTTTCCTGTACCTGGAGGTTGATGCTTTTCCCTAGATTTGGGAAATTTTCAGCCATTATTTTCTTAATTGTGTTTCCTATGCTCATTTCACTCTCTTGTTTTTCCTATTATGTGTGGGCTGGGGCTATAGCTCAGTGGTAGAGCACTTTCCTAGCATGTGTGAGACCATGGGTTCAACCCCAGGTTCTTAAAAACAAGACAAAAAAATGCAAAAATGAAAACAAATCCTCCTAACATGTTAATGTTAGTTCCCCTGATGATGTCCCATAATTCCTATAGGACTTTCTTTCTTCTCTTCTCTAATTGAAAAATTTCTATCTTCATGCTCACTGGCTCTTTAGTCTGCTTAAGTAAGCTGTTGGAGCTTTCTGTTGAATTTTCATTTCAATTATTATGCTTTTCTCCAAAACTTACACAGTTTTAAATTTCTATTTCTTGACTGAATTTCTCATTTTGAATTTTTCCCCAAATTTTATTTAATTTTGTATTTGTATTTTTTCTATAGTTCCCTGAACTTCTTTCAGAAAATTATTCTGAATCCTGTGCCAGTCATGTAATAGTTCTCCATTTTTTTAGTTTCAATTACTGAAGTTTTATTATTTTCTTTTGGTTGAGTCATAACTTGTTTTTAAAAATCTTCCTAGGTTTCCCTTAATTTCTAATTTTTATTAACCAAATTTGTTTCTTCCATTAGCATGAACTATTATCTACTTACATTTTGCACTTAAGATCGATTCATCAAAATGGTTCAGTTAATGAGAAAAGATTTTAAAAAATCTTTAAAATAATATTCTATGAAATTCTTACTATGATTTTCTTACTAGACATCATTGTTTTATTTCTTAACATTCAATTCAAATCTTTGTGTGCAGATTTTTAAAGCTTGTAAACGATTCTATAATTGAATAGGGTATGTTTTAACTATGATCTTTCTCCTCACAGCATATATAAAGATGGATTAAATCTCTGATCCTATAGATTATGAATGATGGAAACTTTCTCTGGATACCTGTGTAGCAGGAAAGAATTACAACTTCATGGAATTCTTGACTTTAGTTTCCTGATTTTGCTCAACTTGGCAGATGTTTGTTCTTGTGGCTCTGTCTATGTTGCTTTGTTCAACAAGTCAAGTTTCATTTCAAGTTACATTTTCATTAGTGGGCAATGTTAGTTAGCCTTTTGTCTCTGTGAACAAAATATCTGACAAGAACAACTCAGAGGAGGAAACATTTATTTTGACTCACAGTCTCAGAGGGTCAGTACATGGTCAGCTAACTCCATTGCTTTAGGCCCATGGTGAGGCAGAACATCATGGCAGAAGATTGTGGTAGAGAAGTGCTGCTCCTTTCATGGTGGATGGGAAACAGAGAGAGGGAAAGGGATCACAGGGAAATTGCATCCTTCCAGGACATATCCCCAGTGACTCACTTCCTCCAGTTGTGCCTCACCTGCCTACAGTTACCACCCAGTCATTCAAACTAGGATGACTGACTGACTAGTTTATAGCTCTCATAATCCAATCATTTCACCTCTGAACATTCCTGCATAGCAAAGTAGCTTTGGTTGCCAAGGTCCAGCTCCAACAGGGGGTGTGTAGACACGGGTGGAGAGTGAGGAGTCGGCGAGTGACGGTGGAGAAACAGAACACAGACACAAGAGTCAGGCTGCTGAATCTAATCTTTACTCAAAATTAGGTTATCTATGTACTATGCTTTTTTGGCACGAACATAGAGTCTTGTGATTACAAAAAGGAAGTAGAAAAAAAAATACATGGAGAAGTAAAAAAACAAGTTCTAAATAACTCTAAGTTTCATCAGATAAGTATTGTAATAACTATTAACTTGCAGCAATGCAAAAGAGTTTACCTTTTGTTCCGCCTTAAGCAATTTTATTTTGCTAAGCTTTTCTAATGATTATAATTAACCCAGATAGTTGACTCACAGCCTTCAATGCAACAGCGGTGGTCAAGCTATGTGGTCAAGCTATGTGGTCATCAGTTCATAGCAGGTTCAGCTGTGTTAATATTATTTTTAATCTATATTTTTTTAATCTCTTACCAACCAGGGGCAATGGGGATATTGTTTCCTATAATACCTATTCCATTGTTTGATCAAAGTTCTTTTTTCTCTTGGCTACCTTTTATGCACCATGGGGTCCCGCTCCTCCTAATTCTTCCTTACATACTTAAGGTGTCACTTTTTACCCAATTATTATTTACTCTCACTGCAGGGCCCTTGTTTTCATCTACGTAGCCTATTCAAAACCAGAGAGGTAATGTTGGAGTTGGCATGGGGCCGGGGCTTCTAGGAGGGCACAAAGACCTGCCTTTAATCAGATAGGCAGGTTCAAATGGTCCCAATGACTGCGGGCACCAAATGCCTGAGTTCCTTAATTTTCCTGGTTGGTTTAACTTTAACGGGAAGAACTTCAGGTGTTTCTGGAGTAGTAATCTGTGGTGTTATTATAATTCTTTGTTTCAGTTTATCAAAAAACTTTCTATTTGAGTTTTCAAGAGAAACTTCCCTGCTTAAGGTTATGATTAACTCTGATTCAGAATTATTGCAGTTAATACACAATGACCTGTTTTCTGAGGCAATTCCTACAGACTTAATGGTTATATGAGAGGAAAGCACAATTCCTATAACTATTAAAGTCCCCAAGAGCCAAATTAATGTTTTCATTATGCCACGTTTCTCTAGAGGATGGCCGCCTTGCGCCATCCACATCAGGAGAGCCTTGCTGCTTCCCGACTCAGGAGGGAGACGTGGCATTTGGTGAGACACTTCATTTCCAAACCATTGCATGGATTGTATACTCTCCCTTTACACTAGAATTCTGTGTGTAAATGTAGAGGTTATATTAAAAGTTTGAGAAGAGAGGAGAGGAATATTATAAAATTGCAAACAACTTCTAATTAAATACTAAAATGTTTGCCCTTAACTGTGTTGTGGTGATCTCAGGATCAGTGTTTTGGCAATCCTCTTTTACCTTATATAGTTTGCTAGCTGGATCCTCTCCTTTCATTTCTTTCTGCATCTCACCTTTTCTTCTCCTCTCTAATCTCTACATCCCTTTCATTGTCATCTTCTTCCTTAATTGTACCTCAGTTTTCTATTCCATTATACAAGATAATTAAGCTGAGTCCATCTCTACAACCAAACTCAGCTGTTTTTTTTTTTTTTTTTTTTTTTTTTTTGTCTTTGCATTTACATTTTATCAAATTTTTAAGCTGGAACAGGGTCCACTCTTTCAGAGACAGTTGCTAAATAAAATCTTTTGTGTGTGTGTGTGTGTGTGTGTGTGTGTGTATGTGTGTGTGACTTTATTTTGTGTTTTGTTTTGCTAGTAGAGCAGAATATCAAAATGCCCAAGAGTTTTTAATGCCTGCCTCAGGTTCATGCAACTTTATGCACTGATAGTTTCTGAGGTAGTAACAGATGGGGTAGCACGAGAGAGATCAGATTTGAGTAAATTGATAGCTAAAATTAGAGATTAATGTGTTAGGTTTAGAACTTATGTTCATATGCTAGAAATAAAAACTGTAAAGTAATTAAACTCTGAAGAGGATATATTTAAATAAAATAACATGAATGATAATTAGACATTTTATTTTGCTTAAGGAAACTATACTTGTCCAATAGATATTACTTATTCAATATTATTGCAAAATTTATGACTATAAAAATAAACTTATTTTAACCTGAATCTTCAAATTCAAAGAACTATTTAATGAGTTCTGAGTTTTTAAAAATTCTGAGATTTCTTTTTTGTGTGTGTGGCTTTCATTGGAGTGCTAGAAAATATGCTTCTTACTGCTTTTTATCTTCTATTTTGTTTTAACTCAACTTAATTTGTCCTGATGAACAGATACCACCATGGCCAAAGCTGCTCTGAGGAAATGATTGTTTTTGCTTAACTAATTCTTTTCTGCCTTTTAACCAACTAAGTTTATTCCAACTTAGTAAGATATTTGTATGTTTATTTTTATTTTAAATGAATGCTAATAAATAACTGACAATGGTTAGGTGCAATTTGGATTGAAAAATTTCTGTCCTCCCCCTCTGCTAAAAATTTACTTGTTTAAGCACTGTCACAATATATGCAAATGACTCTATTTTTTTAAAACAAAATAAACAGTGTGCTACATATTGTCCTTTTAGGCCAGTGCTCTGGGACAGAAACCTAAATATCTACTAGTCTGTATGAGAAAAAAAAGCCAAGATTTATTTATTTATTTATTTTTGTGGTGTTGGGGATTGAACCCAGGGCCTTGCGCAAGTAAGGCAAGCACTCTACCATCTGAGCTATATCCCCAGCCCAAGCCAAGATTTATTGTTTAGTTAAACTTTTTATTCTGATGAACTGAGGGTTCACATGCAGCTGGAAGAAATGATATGAATGCTGTCTCCCTTTACCCAGTTTCTTCCAGTGGCGACATTTTGTAGAGCTCTAGTACATTATTATAGCCAGATCTGTTTAGTGATCCAATCAAGAGAATATTTTCATCACCACAAGGATCCCTCATGTTGCTCTTTTATATTGAGACCCTCTTTCCTCCTCCCTCCCCCTTAATGCTGGGCAACCTCTAATTTGTTCATCTCTATCAATTTTTCATTTCAAGAATGTTATATAAATGGAATAATACAGTTTGTAACATTTTGGAAATGGCATTTTTGGTTGCATGTATAGTTTATTGCTTTTTAGGGTCTAATAATATTTCACGATATAGATGTACCACAGTGTGTTCATCTGCTCACCAGCTGAAGGCTATCTGGGTTGTTTCTCTGTTTTGGCTGTCATGCACAATTCTTTCATAAACATTCATGAACAGTTTGTATGTGTGTGTGTGTGAATATGTTTCATTTATCTGGGAAAAATGCCAAGAATATAACTGGGCTGTCTGGTACTTACAAGTTCATTTATTTATTTATTTTTTAAAGAAACTGCCAGACGTTTTTCCAGAATGACTGGGCCTTTTACATTCTCTTCAGCAAAGTATGAGTGATCCAGTTTGTATTCTCACATCCAGCATTTGGTGTTGTCCCTATTTTTATTTCAGCCATTCTCATAGGTGTGTGGTAATATCTCATTGCAGTTTTAGCTTACATATCCCTACAGGCTTGCGTTATTGAACATCTTTTCATCTGCTTATATTTTTCTCATCTTCTGAGTTGTTTGTTTTATTACTGCTGAGTTTTGAGAATTCTTCATGTACTTAAAATACTATACATTTGTTAAGATACGTGGTTTGCAAATATTTCATCCTAGTCTACAGCTTGTCTTTTTCTTCCATGAACAAGGTTTAATGCAGAGTCAAAGTTTTCAGTTTTGACAAAATTCATTTAATAAATTTCACTTTCATGGATTGTGCTTTTGATATCAATTCTAAGAATTCTGCCTAGCCCTAAATACTGAAGATGTTCTTTTATTTTTTTCTACAAGTTTTATCTTACATAAGTCCATATTCCATTTTGAATTAATTTTTGCATAAGGAGTATCATTTTTTATAAAAATAATGACACATATAGAAATTTGACAAATTAGGTGAAATGTACCAATTCAATGAAAACAACGAATTTTAACACAATTTGAGCTGGGCATATAGCTCAGTTGGTAAAATGCTTGCCTTGCATGCACAAGGCCCTGGGTTCAATACCCAGCACCACACATACACACACACACACACACACACACAAAAAAAAAAAAAAAAAAAAAAAAAAAAGAAAGAAAGAAAGAAAGAAAAGAAATACATAATTTGAATATCCCTATAATTGTTAAGGATATTTAGTACCTAATATTAAAACTTCCCCAGGAACAAATCTCTAGATCTGCGGGGTCTGTTTTCATTATATTTCTGGTGACTTGTTCCCACTTTCTTCTTTCTTTGTCACTCTTGTTAGAAGTTTTTCAATTTTATTGATTTTTCTAATGAATCAACACTATTTCAATAATTTTCTGTATTATCTATTTCTAATTCCATTATTTCCATTCTTATCTTTATTATTTCCCCTTTCCTGTTTGATTTGGGTTTATTTTGCTCTTCATTTTCTAATTTCTGAGGTGGGAAGTTCCTAAGTAAGCTAGATTATCAATTTGAAATTTTTCTTCTTTTCTACTAAATTCATTTATTGGTATGAATTTTCCTCTCAGGGTTGGTGTGGCTGCGTCCCACAAATTTGGATATGTTGTTTTAATTCTCATTTTTTTGGGGGGTGGATATTGGGGATTGAACTCAGGGACACTCGACCACTGAGCCACATCCCCAGCCCTATTTTGTATTTTATTTAGAGACAGGGTCTCACTGAGTTGCTTAGTGCCTCGCCTTTGTTGAGGCTGGCTTTGAACTCCTGATTCTCCTGCCTCAGCCTCCTGAGCCACTGGGATTACAGGTGTTTGCCACTGTGCCTGACTAATTGTAACTCATTTTGATGTATTTTTATTGCCTTTGAAACTTTGACCTGTAGATTATTTAGAAGTATGTTGTTTAGTTTTCTCATATTTGAATATTTCCCTATTATCTCTTTATTATTTATTTCTAGTTTGATTCTACTGAGGTCAGAAAACACACGCTGTATAATTTAATTATTCTGATGTTGAAGTTCTCTTTTGGTCCAGACACGCTCAGTGTACACTTAAACATGTGCATTCTGCTATTGTTGGCAGTGAATATTCTGTAAATGTTAATTAGATACTGTTGGTTGATGGTGGTGTTGATTTCTTTTACACCACAGTTGATTTTCTATTTGTTCTATCACTACTTGTTTAGAGTGAGGCTTTTGAGATCTCGAACCTGGATTTGTCTTTCTCTTTTCAGTTCTGTTTTTTTGCTTTACATATATTTGGGCTCTATTATTTTGTCTACATACATTTAAAAAAGCTTTATCTTTTTGGTAAATTGATACTTTTGATATATAATTTTCCTATTATTTTTCTTTGCTTTGAATTCTGTTTTACATAATACTAATGTAATCACTTATGTTTTCTTCTGATTAATGTTTGCACAATATAGTGCTTCTATACTTCTACTCTTCATCTGCCTATATAAAGCAAGTTTCTTCCAGACAGCATATAATTAGTTCATGTTTTCAGATTCTGCTGTGCCAATCTCAAATTTTAATTGATGTATTTAGTCTATTTATATTTAATGTAATTATCGAGGATTAAGTTTGCCATTTTATTTTTTAATTTTTGGTTGTTTTCTGTTTTCTTTACTTGCCTTCATATGGCATGTGTTGTTCATACTTGAACAGTTTATTAGAATTTCATTTTTATTACTTATATTAACATGACATCAAAGTTGACTGATGTCATCCTTTTGCCAGTTTGTGTGAATTGTAGAAAAATTACTTCCTTTTTTTTTATCCCTTTGCTCTTCCCCACTTACATTGCAATTGCCTTAAATATTTCCTCTGTATATTTTTTCCCTAATGGTCAAATATTTCTTTTTACATGTGTTCAATTAGCCATAGATCACCTGGCAAAATTTTTAGTTTTCTTTCCTTGAGCAAGTTATTATTATTGTTTTTTTCTTCCTGAAGGATATACTTACTAGCTATAATACAATTCTTGGTTTATAGTTCTTTTCTTTAATCACTTAAAAAATATGCTACTTTCTTTGGCCTGAATGGCTTCTGATGGTAAATCTGTTGACATTGGAATTATTTTTCTCTTTAAGTTACTCTATTTTCAGGAATTTTTTGTTTTTCATTTTTAGAAGTTTGATTATGATATGTTTTGGCAAGTATTTCTTTGGATTTATCCTGTTTAGATTTTGATCAGCGTTTTTAGGTTTATGCTTCTTGCCAAATTTGGAAAGTTTTAAGGGATTATTTCCTCAAGTATTTTTCTGCCCTATCATCTATTCTTCTCCTTCTGGGACTCCAATTACATGCATGTTAAATCTGTCATTACAGAATCCCAGTGCCCTCAGGATCTTTTTTTTTTTTTTTTTTTTTAAATATTTATTTATTTGCTTTTAGTGCTTTTAGTCGTACACAATGCGTTTTTACGTGGTGCTGAGGTTCGAACCCGGGCCGCGCACGTGCTAGGCGAGCGCTCTACCGCTGAGCCACAACCCCAGCCCCCTTAGGATCTTTTCTTTTCTTTTTAAGTCTATTTTCTCTGATTTTTTTTCTGGTTTTGATTGAGTAGCCTGTATGATTCTATCCTGAAATTTGCTGATTCTTACCTGTATCCCTTCCATTTTGCTCTTGATGAAATAAGGAGTCACCTCAGAAAACGCATAAAGTCTGAATTTAAAATAAATTAGAGAGCTTTATTTACCTGGCCAGGGGCTGTCAACCACCAGTACAGACTGAAGCTCTGTGGGAGAACAGCAGCTTTTCCTGGGGAATTTAAAGATGAAAACCATAACTTTTCAGAATCATGCAAGCAAGCCAATCACAGAAGCTAGAACAGCAGTAAGCAAGTCTTTGCAAACCCAAACAGGACTAGAATTTTACAGGTTACAAGCAAATAGGCCACAGAAGCTAAAAAGTAGTTATTTCAAACATCTTAGATAACCACAGCTCGGGTCCGAGCAGGTGCTAGACAACCATATCCTGAATTTGGGTGGGGGCGAGAATCTACTTCAAAGACATGTAGACCCACAAACGCGCTTGGACCCAGGACCAAGATCAAGACCAAGACCATTGCCATATCCTGCGTTGGGTACCCTTTATGGGGTGAAAAGTACAAAAAAAAAAAAAATGATTTTTACAAGAAAACAGCTTTCAGTTTAGTTTCTTTGAAATGGGCCCTGCAATTCCCTCTTCACAGGAGCAATCACAGAAAAACTAAGATGGAGTATAGAACAGCTAAAATGAAGTCTCTACATTCACACCTGTTATAACCATAGTGACTCCATTCCTGCTGCCCCAGTAATGAGGGAAGCGTTACAAATAATCAAATGGTATTACTACAGCAAGAGCCTCATACAATCAGTATCAGTAACTTATTTAATGCTTGCTACAGTTATCTTATGGTGTACACACACATATACCTATCATTACCATTGATATCTATAAACTTCATGTCCTTATCCTATGCAAAGCTACAAGATCAAGTTAATATATTTGTTCATGGCTATATTGATCTAAACTTATCTATGTCCATGCTAACCTTTTGGCCTATATTTGTTTGTAACTGGTTTTAACTCACTAATTTATACTTATCTAATACCTTATATCCTATGACTAAAATCTTAGGTCTTACTATTGCTTATCTATGCTATCTTATCTTACTTATCAAAGTCTTATTCTTATAGTCTATACCCTATGCCTATGACTTATTGATTGTATTGATTAGTTCACACCACAACATTGAGTCCATCCACTAATTTAAAAAAATTTAATTATTATATTTTTTGCTTCTAAAATTTCCATTTGGTTCTTCTCTCCACATTTTATTTCTTTGCTGAGACTTTCTAAGTTTTCATTTGTTTGAAATGCATCATAATGGGTTGTTGAGGCTTTCAAAAATCTTTTTCAGATAGTTTTAACATCTCTGTCATCTTGGTATGGATATCTTCCAAGCATCTTTTATTCATTCAATTTGAGATCTTCATCATTTGTGACTTTCAATTGAACATTTGTGTATAAAGGGACTCTGGTTCTTCTATAAACCTTAAGTTTTGACTTGGTTCTTCTGAAATTGTTCACCAGAAATCCAAGGGTGCTGTGTCATTGCTGAGGTTCCTCACCCAGTTTCCATTAATAATCAAAGGGATTGGACTTCTCATTACTACTGGATAGGGTGGAAATTCTAGATTTCCAATAAGCTTCCACTGATACCTTCCTGGCTGAGAGATGGAGAAATGGTTGTTACTTCTTCTTACCTGGCCTCCATTGTTGGTGGGAGTTGGAGGGTGGTGAATGCCCTGACTCTCCACTAGGCTCCTCTGACATCTCTTCATTGGGAAGGGGAGGTGCACCCTGGTGTTGCTAAGTGAAGGTGGTAATTCACTTCCTGACCTGGTCTCCACTGACACTAAGGAGGGTTCTGGAAATCTTGGTCTTCTTTATCATTGCCCAAGTGAACAAGTTAGTCTGGTGAGCGTGGAAGTCTAGGCTCCACACGTGGCTTTTGCTGATGTGGGTGGGTGTAAGGCCACATTGTACTGAGGGTATTTGACTGGTGCAGAGGATTATTGAAAATATTTTAATTTTGTTGGGCTTCTCTTTTCCTTTTCCTTTGGCTAGAGAGAATGCAGTTCCCTTTGCATTTTCTTTTGTCTGTCTCTATACATGTTATCAGGTTGCTGGCTTTTCAGATCCAATTCTGGGTACATAAGGCAACAAACAAAAAATAACAGAAAACACTCCAGTGAACTTACTATTATCTTGTTTCTTACGTTACAATGTCCCTGGATGATTTGACTTCTCTTTGTTTTTCAAAGTTGTCTTATTTATTTATTTATTTATTAATATTTACTGTCTACTGTTTTCAGCTGTTCTGGAAGGAATAAAACAAATTATATTTACTCTATTGTCCTGAGTGCAGAAATCCCCCAAACAAGATTTATTATTCATCTTTGATATTTCTTTAGACTAGGAAAAAAAAAAAGACAATGACTCATCCTCTAAAAGACACTTTACAAAATAGTTTGCACATTCTAGGTTACTATATATGAAAGATGTCTGTTAAATGTTGCATAAAACATATATGTGTAAAAGTTAGTATTCAAAAACTAGTTCTAGCAATCAAGAATTCTTAGGAAAACAATGATACATAAAATATTTCTCTTGAATGTTGTAATTTATATATATTTGAGTTCTTTTTTTGTGTGTGTGGTGCTGGGGATTGAACCCATGGCCTTGTGTATGCGAGTCAAACACTCTACTATCTGAGCTATATCCCCACTCCATGAGCTCCTTAATAATTATATTTATTTAAGAGGTATCATTTAAATTGTTCTTAGTTTATTGTATCGATCAGTAGGGAACATAGATATTCTTTTACTAAAATAATAAAATATTAAGATATTCTTTTGATACCAACTCTTAATTAAAAATCCAATCAATTTAGAATAGTTTTGAGAAAAATAGTCCCCCTCTGTGCAGTTCTATTTCCAAGGTATAACCATTGTTAATGCCAGACCTGCGTCAATCTGGTTTTTAGTCTATGTTTACATTCTCAGTCATGCTCTACCACTTCATTTACTCCTACTTGTCCTCTCCAACTTCATCTTTTATAAGGTTATCCTTATCTGTCCAACTCTCTTTTTGTTTTGGTACCGGGGATTGAATCCAGGGGCACTCGACCACTGAGCCACATCCCCAGCCCCTTTTTGTATTTTATTAGAGACAGGGTCTCACTGAGTTGCTAAGTGCCTTGCCATGGCTGAGGCTGGCTTTGAACTCGAAATCCTCCTGCCTCAGCCTCCCAAGTGCTGGGATTACAGCCGTGTGCCACCATGCCGACTTCCTTATCTGTCCAACTCTTAAATGTAGAAATGCTTTTGGACTTGGTTTTGAGCTCTTTTCTTTTCATTCAATATATATATTTCCTTTATGACTCATCTATATCCTTATCTCAATTACCATTTTATACTCAGATTGCTCATAACTTTATTTTTTAGTTCAGATCTGGTCTGAGTGTCAAGCTAGTAATTCCAACTCTATTTGACATCTCCTTTTGGACATGTCACAACTCAACATTCTAAAACCAATTTCTTCCAGATTTCGTGTCTCACCATATGGTACTATACTCTCTATTGAATTATATTCATTACAAGTTTAGAAGTTGTTATAAATTCCCTTTCCTCTTCACTTTCCCATGTCTCATTATTCACCAAGTCCTATGGCCTTTCCAGTGTGATTCTACCTAGTCCTTTCTATTTCTATTAACAGGGTTTCAACATCATCTCCCAGGACTAATGTCGTTGTTTCCTAAATGCTCTCTCTACTTCTGTCTCATTGTTCTTGAACCAGTTTTTTAATTCTGTAACCAGAAAGGTCTTTTCAAAATAAAAATCTGGCCATACACATGCCTGCTTGAAATTTTCAGAATTTTAAAATAACTCTTACTGTACATACCTAAATCTTTACCAAGACCTAGCATTGTACCTCTCTTACTAAGTGTATGAAAAACTATTTACATAGTTTACAGTATTTGCTATTAAAATACTATTGGTATAAACATGTTTCTCTATGTATTTTTACTCTTGCTACTTATTCTGTTGGATGTACTTGTAGAAGTGGGGTTACTAGTATGGTTTGACTATCATCTATTAAATATAAAGGTTAATGGAAAAGTATTGTAGTGCCTTGTAGCTATTAAGAGAAAAAAAAATTAAAAGAAAAAGCTGGATTCAGATCAGGAAGATCAGTAATGATTTATTAAGAGAGTAATTTTATGACTTCTAGCTAATGGAAAAGAGTGATATTTCAGAGAATAGCCCAGTCACTCAAAGGATTTTTCTTAGATTTTTTTGTCCAAGAAGGTTGAGGTTAAGTATTTTGTAAGATGGGATAAGTAGCAAATGAATTAAATTTTTATATTCATAGCAAATGTGATTTTTTTCCCCTATAAACTACTTAGACATTTATTTTGCTTATAAGTTCTTAATATAATCTATGACAGTATGAAGAAAGGAATGATTGGAAATGGGATGATCACATAAGGTTTAACAACATAATGTTTAAATTATGGAATTTTAATAGTAATCAAGGCTACCTTTGGGATGCTGTAACAAAATGCCACAAATAAAGGGCTTAAAAACAACAGAAATTTATTTCTCATAATGAAGTCCAAGATCAAGGCACCAACAGTTTCAGTGTCTGTTGAGGGGTCACTGTTGGGTTCATAGATGGTACCTACTTCCTGTCTTCTCACATGGTAGAAGGAGTGAGGAATCTCCTTGGGGCCTCTTTATAAGGGCACTAACACAATTAGTCATGAGAGTCCTCATGATCTAATCTTCTCCAAAAGGCCCTAGATCCTAATACTGTTTCCTTGGAATTCTGATTTCAACATGGATTTGGAAGGAATACAAACCTTTAGATCACGGCATCTAGTGTAGTTGATGTGGGACAGCATCGTGAAGTAAGCCAATGATGTTTTCAGAGACATGTTCTTCTGCCTCTGTCTCCGGTGCTTCATGGCTTTAGAAGGAAGATGGTGCATCTGTGTGTATGTTGTGGGTAGAGAATACATAAAGGTATGAATTGCCTTCATGGGGAGTTCTAGGGGAATCAGGTTGTTGCTCACTCTGCTATTGGTAGTTCCATGACTTTGGGCAAGCTTGTTAATTTCTGTGAGACTTAGTTTCCCTATTTTACCTGCAAATTAGATTGAATGTACTCATTTAATAAATTATTATAAATGTATTTATTTACATATATCCATTTATTATTTGAACTTTATTGCTGGTTTTAGTCATAAATTTGGTTATCATAAAGACAAAATTATGTAACACAGGGGCATTAATGGTTTTAAAAAACCTTTTCAGCAAGTTATCAGGCTGCAAAATGATTCACAGTTGGACTCTTAGGGCACTGAAAGGTACCATGAAGTTCTGAAAGAGTTAATATGTCTTTTTTGTTTTTAAATGCATGTATTCAAAGGAAGCTTAGAATCCTGTGATTTTCATAAGTAACTCCTTACAAATTCCAGTTGCTCTTTTAATCCACTTTATTTTTGTTCATATCATAATGTGTAGATTAAGCAGATTTATGTTTTTTTTTTCTTCTTACTATTAGTCTTCCATCAGCCACTTGGAGGTTATTTCAGCAAAACATTGATTTAATTGCTCCATTTGTCGTTTCTTCTTGCTGTAGGCAATGGGCCTCACCATGACCGTTGCTGTACTTACAATGAAAACAACTTAGTGGATGGCGTTTATTGTCTCCCAATAGGACACTGGATTGAGGCCACTGGACACACCAATGAGATGAAGCACACCACAGACTTCTATTTTAATATTGCAGGCCACCAAGCCATGCATTATTCAAGGTAAAATTAATGCCACATTTATAAGCATGATAGTAGGACAAGAGGTAGCACTAGGACAATGGGAATATTTGCTGTCTTGAAACTGTAGTGTCTCTGGAGGGGTTTATAGTCCTGTGGTGCCTTCAGGAGTTACAGTGAATCAGTGTGTGAGCTCTTTTCATTCTAGATGTAAAAGATTTTTTATACTATTATTTTACTAGATATGTATACTGCTATCAACATATTTGGACAGGACAGTAGTTAGCCAATTTCTTCCCTGACATAGTGGGGTAAAAAATAGTCCAGATAATATATTAGCCCACTAAAATAGCCCAGATCAGTTTTTCTATCCTTTATGCCATTGACCAATACAAATTGCTGTCTCATAAAAATGTATTCAAGTAAGTGTTTGTGGAAAACAAGACATAAAAACTAGATTGGATGCGATTATTTGCTTTATTATTCATTAATATTTTATGTATTGTTCATTTAATTACTATAATGGCAATATATACCATAGTAAAAATTCAAACACTGAAGAGGATGCTAAATGAAAAGTAAGGCTTGTTGCACTTTCCTCCATCCCTACTCATCAGAAGTTATTGTTTTTAACCACTTTATGATTGTTCTGGTGTCTTAAATAAGATGCAAATACTTTATTTTAATATATTAATTTAAAAAGGTTGTTGATTCCCCTTTATTACATGTGAGAAGTTTCTGTCTCTTATACTTACCCTCCCTTCTCACTCTAATTTCTATAGACATAATAAAATAATTCTATTGTTACATACCTCCATAAAATCTCTATTTTGTGACCCATCAGTTTTTGACTGTGCCTTGTGATTTCCTACTTTTTAATTGGAGAGATTTTTTTTCATCCTATATTTTTTCTATCTCTTCTTTCAGCTAACTCCTGCTTTCTTTACTTTTATGTTTTCATAGTTTATATAGAGTGTACATTTAATTTAGTAAATACAGATGTATTTCATACTTTGATGATTTGAAACATCAAAGCAATTTCCAAAATTTAAAACATTTTGTAATTTTATTTACAATAGAACATGCAATGTCTATACCATCGACAAGGAAATGAATTCTCATTCTTAAAAAATGTTTTGCGGGCTGGGGATGTGGCTCAGCGGTAGAGCGCTCGCCTAGCACGTGCGTGGCCCGGGTTCGATCCTCAGCACCACGTAAAAATAAATGCATTGTGTACAACTAAAAGCAAATAAATAAATATTTTAAAAAATGTTTTGCTTTGAGAGATATAATCAATACAGAGCATAAGAGGTAGAGAGAGAGAGAGAGAAAATGCAACTTCATCATAGTGTTAGAGTTCATATTCTTCTTGAATACAACTTTCCTACATATTCAAGTTTGATGCTAACCTTGCATAGTATGGGGAAGAGAGGGGTCAAAGGTGACTGTGGTTTTATGGCCTATGGAACAGAATTAATGGTGCTGCTATCTACTGAGATGTGGAAGACTGTAAGGGAGAGATTTGGAATAGACATTGGTATAAAAATTCTATTTTAGGCATATATTTTAGTCTGTTAGATGACAGAAATGAACTCAGTTTAATATCAGGAATTTGAGGAAGAAGTTGGAAACGGAGATAAAAAACAAAGTTTTCAGTATATAGATAATATTCAAAGTCTACATAAGATCAAAAGAGGGAAATATAGAAGAGATGAAGAGAAACAGTGAAAGTACTGAGCCTCTGGGTCCACACAGTGTAGGAGTCAAGCAGAAGCAAGAGTTCCAGAGAGAAGAATGAGGAGCACCTGTTAAGATATGCTGAATTAATGAGCATGTGTACAGTTGTTTTTAATTTTTCTGGAACCACATTTACTGAACCCTTTTATGTGGGAAAGTCATATCTTGGGCTCTAGAAACTTCTACTATATTATTATTATTTTTTGCCCCTTCATTGTTTTTGTTCTTCATTATTACTGATATTTCTTAGATGGGTATTATACCTGTTGGATTTATTCTCTATTCTTTAACTTTTATATTGAAGAATATTATTTTGTTACTTTACATTTTAGGGGTCTTCTTCATTTTTTTCCCCAACTGGAAAATATTGAATATTTTTCTTCATTTTGGTAATTATTTCTTAATTTCCTTGGACTCTTACTTAGTGTCATTCCCTTTTGGAATGTTGATGTGTTCCTGTTTATAAATGGATATATTCATGGATCTTTCTTAGAATATTTACAAGAATTAAAGATCTCCTCTTTCTCCCCCCTCCTCTTTTTTTAAATTTATTTTTTGCCGGGGTCCAGCCCCAGCAGGGTCGGGGGTCTTCCTGGTCGAGGGGTTGTGACGGGGTAGACAGCGTCAGCGATGGATGGACAACAACCACACAGACTCAAAGGCCAGTGTAGAATGCTGATAAGTTTATTGAGTTCACACACAGTTTTTATACATTTTTTAAAGTATAACATGCCAAGAATGTGGTTAGCATAAGACGCATAGAATTCTTTGTACAGAACAGGCTTACTGGAAAAAGTGATTGTATGAGATAAAGAAAGTAGAAGTAAAAGTAGTAAAAGCTAACTCTGCCTCCGACCGGTTTACGGTACCCCACCAAGAATTAAGCCGAAGCATCCCCATGAGCTGCTATTGTTCTGATTTTAATGTCTAAACTGTGAATGTAATCAGCAAAGTTGATCTTAAGTTTCTATTTCATCATAGTGCTTAGCACTTATATTTCATAATAGTAAGCATATTAGACCTTATGACTCTATTCTTCCCTAAGTTAAACTTTAGGTTCGGGTTAGTCAAGAGGGCAGTGATCTCACTGGTTACCATGGCAAATTTCCTTGTAGATAATTGCCATATTGTTTAGTAAAGTAAATCTTACTAGAACGGGGTCACAGGCACCAAAGGGACCTTTTCCCATGGGGTCTCAGTAGTAGGAAGCACTATAATTTTATTCTGTTTCTGATTACTAACAGTGAGACTATGTGCTTTTTGCATACTCATGACTGGAGAAACAGGTGGCTCTGTGACTGTTCTCACATAACAATATGTGCTTATAACAATCACCCCAGGAAGTAGACACATCACACGGTGGCAGAGGATTATTTTACTGTCCGTGGTAGGGAAGGGGTCATGGTTTCTAATTTTATTAATATTCTCAGAAAATGATGTAGTATTCCCCTCACCCCCAGCAATCACCACTAGAAAATAGTATAAGTATTATATTATTAAGAAGATATTGCAGAAAAGGCATCAGAGCCCAGAGGCATACATCTGGCATTATCTCGAGATGATGAGTCCTTGCAAACATCATTCTCCCAGTGGATCCTTGTCAAACACTGGTTGGATTGCCAGGTGCTCTCGCAATTTTTTATTTATAATAATTACAATTTATAGTGCACATATATAGCATCTTTTTACATACAACTGTTTGTATACAAAGTATATTCATACCATCAGGTCTTCAATCATGCATTTAGGATAACGATATCTGTCTCATTCAACCACCTTTTCTTTCTTTTTTTTTTTTCTTTTCTCCCCCTCCCTCCCCCCTTGCTCCCTCCCTTCCTCTTCCTTCCCTTTGACCATTCTAGTGTTCCTCTAATCCTCCTATGTACCCCCATCCAACAATACTGTGAACTCCCCCTTCCTCTTTAATTTTGAGACAGGGTCTCACTAAGTTGCTTACGGCTTTGCTAAGTTGCTGAGGCTGGGTTTGAACTTGTGATCCTCCTGCCTCAGCTTCCCAAGTGGCCAGGATTATAGGTTAGCCAAAGATGTCTTCTCTTACTGGAGCAATCTTGTTTCCTCCTGAATCAGTTGTTCTTTATTTAGAGCTTTTTCTTTTGTGTCATTAGTTTATAAATAGCTGGTGATTCTTAGTTGTCCATATTTATTATATGAAAAGATAAGTGGATTATTACAGGTGGCTGCTGTGAGTTTCCTCTACCATTGTTGGTTTCTCTGCCTCTCAGAGCAGTGCCTGCAAGCGATGGTGTATGAGCAGGTCTTGTCTTCTTTAACACACCAGAACCAGACAGTGTGCCTGGGTACCCCCTCCCTCCACCCTGAATGAAAGAACAAGGAGGATCCACTGCAGAGTGCACCTCTTACTCAGGGTGCATTTTCCCCTTCAAATAGATATTTCAACTTTTAAAGGAGATTATTTTTCAGCTTCCATGGAGAGTATGAAAGCTATATGTGAGGTTAGAAGGAATCGTAGTTCATGCTATGTTCATACTAGTTTAACTATGAAACAAAGTTTGCATTCCTTTACTTTCTTTAAAGTAATCTGGTTTTACATCCAAGTCTCTATCCTACTGACTTCTCAGATAATTCAACATATTGTTTTACATAAAAACATGTAAATGTATTCATAATTTGTAACAAATTATGTGAATTATATAGTATGTATGCAGTTAATCCTCCATATATGTAGGATCCATATCTATGGATTCAAACAACTGGGCATCAAAAATGTTTGGGAAAAATTGTGTTAGTACTGAATATTTATAGGCTTTTTATTTTTTGCCATTTTCCGTAAATAATGTAACACCTGTTTTAATAGAATAAGTAATCTAGAGAATTCCAGAGGATAAAATACTGTACATAAGGGACTTGAGCATCTGCAGATTTTGATATCTAATGGAGATCCTGGAATGGTTCATTCACAGATACAGAGGGATGGCTGTATATGTATTTATATCTCTGTGTGTGTATGTATGTGTATATATATATATATATATATATATATTATAATTTTATACACACATGCCCATGTACATATGATTGGACTAAGATCTCTAACTCAACAGTTTTAGGTCTTACAAATATTCTTTGTTCCTCTATTTAGCTCTGTAGTGGAAACAACCAGGAACTTGGTTATTAATTACTATTCTTTACAGTGGACCTGGTGCCATGTCTTTACTTTTAAGGAGTCCCATTACCTTTTAGTGTTTCCTCACAGTTCCATCTCAAAACCACACATATAGAAATCAATTAAAGATACAGAGTTTTGGGTCCCACCAAATCTTGGGAATCTTAATTTTCAACATATCCATGTAATTCTTATGTACACAAATGTTTGAGAACACTCTAATTATTCCAATAAAGTCAGTAGTTTAAAGTGGAAAAGGAATATTTGTATGTACCATCAGTCATTTTATTCTAGCTTCCTTTAAATATTCCAGTCATAGTGCACCTTCAGTTGAAACTGAACAAGATAAAAATGTGCATTCAGTTTAAAAGAAAAGAACTGAGAAGACATTCATGCATTTTACTATTAAATTAAAAACACCTAATTGCTAGCTCCCTGCCATGTTCATCTGTGTGAATTTATTTTAGCTGCTGAAAAAGATATACACATTCTAGATTATATGTTTGAGCTATGTAATAATAGAGTTATTAAAGCTCACCTAAGAATTTATAAATGCAAACTAATACGTTTTAGTTTACATTTAGGAAGGGAATTATTCCTAGAATTCTTTTATGGTTATATCTTTTATGATCCAAATCATATCAGAATGGAATCATCAGTATCCTTCAGCATGCCAAGACTTTCAAGAATACAAATATCTAACACTTAAATTTTTATATAATAGGGCATATGATAAATTCATTCATTCAGTAGGAACAGTGTGATGATTCTGTGTGGCCCGTGTTGAATGCTGGACAAAGATGGAGAGACACTTATTCCTGCTCACAAGGGACCCATGCCCTCATGGAAGACATGCATATAAACACCTGTAATACAGTAAAATAATAGCTGTCATGGAATTTTATATGCAATGTAATGAGGGACAGAAGTCATCAGTACAAGAAAATCTTTATGAGGAAGTAGAACTTGAATTCAAATGTGAATGATTTTTTTTCCAGGAGAACATTTGGGAAAGAGAAATCAAGGTAAGACTATCAATTGCAAATGTACAGAGGTGTGAAAGAGCATCATTAGGGCAATCAAACGATTTTATCAAATAAGATACTTTTGAGAGTAAACAGAGGTATTTTCAGTACTTAGCCTGGACAATAGGTGTACCATTGTAATATTCCAAGCACACCAGGGCTGCCAGAGAATGTGTCATTTACAAGCGAACATTTCACTACCGCTCAATGTTCAGATTCAGGGATTTTGACAATCAATGTACACTTCCATATTCAGGCTATGCATAGTAACAAACTATGCTTCTCTCACAAGCAGAACTTTTGTCATGCCAAAGAATGGATTTGCATTAAAGACACAGATAAATATGTTTAATGAGACATTAGTGGAAAAGGACTGCAATTTCTATTTCTTGAGAAGGTTTATTACCTATTGAACAACTTCAAGAGACATAAATTAGACTTAATGAACATCGCATTTTAGATTCTTCCAAAAATGTTACAATTTAGAAAATGAATTGTAAAAGCATGCTTGTATTTCATATCCCCTTTAGCTTATAATAAAAAGATGTACAGTGATATTCAAAATTCAAAGTCACTTTAAACTCTGCAGAACAATAATTTTGCACATTTAAAAATACTGGGTTTTTATCTGGCACATCGTCTGAAGTGAATGAAATTAATTGCTTTGGAGAGCGAATAAGGAACTTGGGTTCTATCCCCAGGTCTCTCATTTCCTCCTGGGTAACCTTGGGACAATCCTGTTCATAGTGCTGGAAATTTAGTCCCTAATTTGCAAAGTGAGCTGGTTGAGCTAGATGACTACTGAAAGCAGTTCTGGAAAACGATTAAAGGTTAATGCTAATTTTGAAAGCTTAGGCTTATGTGACATTTGCCAACACGTTATATTGACCTAAAAATGACTACACTCTGTGTCAGCTTCTCTGGTTTCAGATCCAGGGACCAAATGCTAGTGCCGCTTCTAATTTCCTTCAGTTTTGTTGTCAGTCCAATTCTATGGGATATTATATTTAGAAATACATATATTTTTCTAGCCAGTATACAATCATCTTTAATAAGATTGTATAAGCTTCTTATATAATGATTTTTTTAACATTCCATTTATGATTTTTACATTATACTTATAATCAAACTTTGACAAGAATTCCTTTTGGGACTACATAGAAAATAGCCACAAAATTCAGAACAGAACCTATTTGCTTATTTTATGTAATATAATTTTATATTTTCCTAATTCTATAGTTCAAAATCAGGATATTATTGATCAAAGGAGAAAGGTAATTTTTAAATTTTTTTAAAATTTTAAAATTTGTTCTAATTAGGTATACATGACAGTAGAATGCATTTTGACAGATTGTGCACAAATGCAGCATGACTTATTCCTCTGTGCAGTGTCACACTGGTAGTGTAGTCATACATGTGTGTAGGGGAGAAATGTAGTTTTGGTTGGTATTTGCATCTGACTGAATGATTTGAAATTCTTTTAAACCTTAAAACCAAGGTTGTAATTGTCATGCTAGCAGAGGAGGTAAACAGCACGCTCCTCTTTCTCATTGAGTTACTCTGATGAGGCCACATTTTTTATTGAATATTAACTGGTGTGTGAGAGTTTCTTTTCCCTACCTAAATAATGCTGTCCATATTTATAAGGTCAATTTAGTTTATAGTTGTCCTTTTCTTCTTATGCTTTAAAAATATATTACATGCAAAATATTTAAATATTTTAAGTAAATATTTATGTATATAATTATATTGGGATGATTTATTTTCAACAAGTCAAAGGAAAAATGTTAGTGATAGATATTAGTATCCTAATGGCAACATGGCCTAATGTAAACATAGTCCCCTGATTCTTGATTCTTAGGACCTCTCTGCTAAAGCCTATGAAGACATCCGGTTTTGCTAATAGGGCTGTTATGGAACCAGGACAATTATAAAGGAAGCAGCTGGATTCTCTGCTGCCTCATATATTCTCAGCAGCATTGTTATTTAAATTCTGATTGAAATGTCTTGATCACTGGTGAATAAGAGGGAGATGGGAAAGTTTGATTGTCAGACCTCAGGTGTGCCTATAGTCTTGACAGCAAGAAAGAGGGACTATTTTATCACTAAATTAAGGAAATTAGATTCATAAGTCATTATGTAGGTAAAAAGATTACTATAAATATGAAATTTTGCTACAAAAGAGAGCAAAGCAGAGAAATGAGGTTATGGAGGATAGGGAGAAGTCATTTATAAAAAGAGTGCTATTGTGGACTATTTTTATGCTAATTAAAGTAATCCCATAGAATAGGAAAAAATGGTGATTAAGAGGACAAAGTGGAGAACTGTATGTGCAAAATTTACCAACAGTGAACCAAATCCAGTTTCTCCCTTGGGCAAGGGAGGCTGGAGAAGAAACCAGGTGGGGATGCACTAGGTCCCTGTGGTAGTGAGAGCACACAGAAGTTCATTTTGTGATTGCATCTGTGAAGTAGGAAGCAAGGTCTCAAGGAGAGTGAGAAGAGAGTAGGTTTGAATGGGATGTCTAGATAGGGTGACTAATGGAATGGAAATGTACGTCATGAATTTCAATTTTTACAAGATTGTCCCAATTCCAATATTTATTTATTACAATATTACAGTGGCTATGACAACCAAAGAAGTTATTCTTTCATATTAAATGAATACAAAAGGTGGATAGGATGTTTTTTAACAAACTCACATAGACTTTTTCCAGAGTTTTCTATGTGACTCTAGTCAGATCAAAGAAGTCTAAGTAACATGCTAAAATAGAATCATGAAAGGTTGGGGATTTTATGTCCTTTTTTGTAGCTAGAATTAAATATATAATGCCAACAATTATGGAAGGTCCACTTCAGGAAACCCTGTCTACCTTTTTGTGTTAAGAGTCCATGAACACATCAGAGAATGCTTCTGTCTTGTTTTCCGAGAGTTGGTATAGTTAGGAAACTTTGCTAGTCATTGATTGTAGCTGTTTAAATTGTCTTAAAATTACTGTTTCCTTAGGTCACAGTCTCCTGTTTTAACAAAATGCAAGGATTATCAAACTTAGGGAGGAAGGATCAATTTTAAAAATTAGTCAAAATGTGTATGTTACTTCCTATATGTGAGAATCAGTTTTGAACTTGGATATTCTGTATCATAAAGGCCTTATTACTTTTCTGTTCACAATCTTTTTTTTTTTTTTAAATGGAAGATCTTTATTTTTGTGTTTTGATAAGTTGTAAAATGGCTTTTCCATTCTTCTTTTCCTAAATCCTTTTAATCTTTCGTTTTGAATGTCACATCGACTTCTTGTCCCTGATAAGTGAATCAATAGTGATGACATGTTAGCTTAATTGATTAGCATGTGTAAACATCACCCTGAAAAAATATCAAGTGTATCAACACACACACACACACACACACACACACACACACACACACACAGATACACATACAATCTACTTGTACAGGCTCTCCATTCCATCATGAAATAATTTTTTTCTACCCTCAGGTAACATGATATGTGTTACAGGATGCTGGGGAAGGACCCTAGGATCCAGAGTCTTGAAAGCAGGGAGTAGATTAGATATTGTACAAGGATTATATCAGGGAAGTAAAACCATAGCAATGCATTATAATCTTTGACTAGTTCTGCCTCTGAGAGACAAAGCACATTGCTCAGCATCTCCTCCAGGTACAGATGGGCAATGTGGAGACCAAGGGTGCCAAGGAGCAGTTGCTCTGAGGTCAGAACAGCTGGGAAGCGGCAGAACTGCCTTCCCAGATTCTCCTCTCCCTCTCTCTCTCTCTCTCTCTCTCTCTTTGGTACTGGGGATTGAACTCAGGGGCACTTGACCACTGGGCCACATCCCCAGCCCTGTTTTTGTATTTTATGGGAGACAGGGTCTCACTGAGTTGCTAAGTGCCTCACCATTGCTGAGGCTGGCTTTGAACTCGCGATCCTCCTGCCTGTTACAGGCGTGAGCCACCGCGCCTGGCTCTCCTCCTATCTCTTAACTCTTGGCCTCCATTTTCTTCTAGAGCATTCCACCATCAACTTCTTATCAAAATACAAATGTGAATATAAATAACTGACACAAAAATCCTGGTTACTTTCACTAGTCATTTTTAAAGCTCATGTAGTTCAAAGTTCAGAGACATATTTGCACTAATAGGAGAGTTTATTTAAATGGTGACCTCACCAAGGATTAGGCCCATCTGTGGCTATCCTTATAAAATCCAGTTGTAGCAAAGAACCCTAAATCAATTTAGCAAAAACCTCCCACCCTAGATAATTGATCACCATATATGATCATGTTCCTTGTCCTTCTTCACCTCCAGGTAATGTCTGATCACCCTGGCCTATCTTTAGCAAGAATCCTCCTTGGTCAGTTAGTGAGAATCCCCCTGACACCTGAAATTTCCTTTTAGTCAATTTTCCTTCCTCTCATCCTTTTTCTGCTCCTTGGCTATAAATCCCCATTTGCCCATGCTGTGTTTGGAGTTGAGCCCCATCTCTCTACCCCACTGCAAAGTCCCATTGCTGTGGTCACTATACCTATTGCAGTGGTCCTAAGTAATGTTTCCTTACTGTATTAAAAAAAATATTGAATGGCTTGTTTTTCTTTAACAATTTTTAGACTATTCTTTGGTCTCATTTTAGGAGGGAAGAGAAACCTCATGTTAAAATCAGGAAAGAAAATTAAGCATCTCATAAATGATAAATTGATTAAAAGCATGATTAATTTGTTGCAAAAATAATAGGTTTATACAAATGATCGGAAACTATTTTTGGACTAAGCAAAGTACATTTTTATCTATCAAGTTACTTGTATATTTACAGTTGATTTTTAGGAAGTAAAAAGGACCAAGGACAGGGAAGAAAGAAACATGCTACAGGAGGAAGGAGCAGACTCCTTGTCTGGATGTGGCTGCTTTTTAGTCAGCTGTTCTGTGCAAAGTAGAATGGATAATTTTTAAAGACCCATTTCCTTCTGAAGTATGCTTTGTCCCATAAGAGTTCATTCTGAATAATCTGTGGTTCTGATGAAACCAGAGGTTTGGAAGTAGGACCTTTTGTGTGTCTCATTGTTCATAACCATAGCAATGAGTTTTTATTACTTCAGATGTTTCCAAAGCCCAGTATGCAGCGAATGTGAAAGAACCATTCTGATAGAGGTCAGTGATCACATTCATCCCTCAGTGGTCTTCCACCAGAGTAATCGCTGTTTATAGTTGATGAGGTTTCCAGAGCTGTCTTATAATTCAAAATAATCAAATCAAATGTTGTTAATTAAATCACGGAGGAGGAAAAGGGAGGATACAAATGGTATCATAAAATCAAATGTTGTATAGTTAATTGATTATAGAAATAGATGTGAACATTAGAGCATCACATTTCAAAATGGTCTTTCAAAATTTCATGAGATTGTTTAACAGTATTCCCTACTTAAAAAAAGAAAAAAATCTTAAGAAACTGATTTGGAAGTGTTATTTTGATTATATACCACGTGCCCCGTATTGTGTTAGGTATTGATCAAATTTTTCAACTTACATAATAAAGATATGGTATTTATTCATATCACAAAGGTGCTCTTCAGTTTGTGAAAGGATTCCCTTCCCTTTGGACAAGTAAACACTGCCAGGAAGGAGCTGCAGGACAGGATCTCTCTCCACTGAATGAGTGATACCCGAGGGAGGTTTTTGGTCATCTCTGGTCAATGCTGTTATGACTAGGAACTATAAAGGGCAGGAGAAAGAAACAATCTCAAAACAGTTAATTCACATTTCAACAATGAGTCATGAGAAGTTTAAACAGCCTGTGAACTGCAGATTGTGGTATGGCTCACATAACAACTTTACCTACCAATGCACTCCTATCCATCTAATTGTGCACATTCCATACCAATCTTATTTTTCTATTTCTTTCCCATTTTCTGTATTTCTAGTCTATTCTCTCTCTGGCTCCCACTCCACCTTTCCTTCTCTCTCTGTGTCTGTGCCCTGTCTTTTTATCTCTGATAACTCCCTCTGTTTCTTCCTGTCCCTTTTTTTCGATTGTATGACCCTTCCCTTTTTTCCCCCATTGTCTTCTTAATACTTTGTTAACTGGATCCAATATGGCATTGAAGTACTTACCTAAAACATATTTAAAATGTTTTGTACTTTCTCTTCTTAATATGGTAATGAGGTGACTGACCTGGTTTCATTCCATTCATTCATTCATTCATTCATCAAATATATTTTGAGTGCCTACTTTCTGCTTTCTGCCTAGAGATAGATAGGAGGGGTTCAAAATTAAACAAGACCTAGTCTTTCATTCTGTCTTAGAGGTTCTGTGGTAGAAGAAAATAAAATATGGATTACTAAGGAAATCTTAATGCAATTAAGTTACCTGTAAAAGTAACTTTAAAAAAATCTCTGTGATTTTCCAACTTTTAAAAAAAAAGTGGTCTTGAATTAATCATGTTCTTGCATTCCTGTTTAAATCTCACCACGTTTAAAATATGACTTTGCTTTTAAAAATTTAGTTAATATTTAATTGCCAAGAACAACTTTATTTAAGGAATAGGTAGATCATGGTACTTAAAATTTCATAAAATAAGGAAATTAATAAAAATTTTATTTATCTCACCTTCTTATTTTCTCATCCTAATAAGATCTTTTCCATAATTATTCTACTGAAGTACAGAAAAAGGTTTCTTGGTTAAGAATAACACTATCTGAAAATTGTGTTTTAGAATTTCATTATTATTAAAAAAAATCTCACTGATTGTTGAACAGTATAGGAGTGTTACCTTGCATGACACCAGAGCATGATTTATGTGGTGGGTTTACTTGAACCCTCTCCTGCCAACCCCATCCTCTGGGCAGTGGGAAGCCTGTCCTGCTGTGTGTTGGAAGGTTGGTTGGATAGGATAATAATCTCAGGTACCATACAGAAACCTAATTGATAGGCATTATGATCTTTGGATCAACATAGCCTTAAAAATTTTGTAGTAGACTTTTTTGACCAAGACATAGTAATATCTCCTAAGAAATTACTTGTATTAATCTTTTTAGGTTTGTAAATCAAGTGGCTGATATTCCATCACATCTCCATTGGAAGTGTTCGAGTTAGTAAAAGGTCTCTTAAGTTATTTAATTTTCAAGGATATCCAACTTTATGGTTTGAAAAATATTTCTGGAATTTATATAGGGAAAAGGAAGCTCAGAAACAAATAATTCTGAACACTACAGGAAAAGAGAGATCAAACAATGATATGAAAGCATCTAATCCATTGGCAAGATCAGTCGGTGACACTGCATGTTCCAGTGGCATGATCAGTTAGCATGTGGCACTCAACAGTGTACGCGTGCAGGTGAGGCCAAGGCTGGGAGTCTGAGCCTCACCGGGAGCATGTTTTCTCACAAAGGAGTGTTATTTAGCCATAAAAGTAATGATGTCTTGTCATATGCAGCAAAATGTATAGAAACAGAGGACATCATGTTAAATGAAATAAGTTGGATGCAGAAAGACACATTCCACATGTTCTCCCTCATATGTGGATGTTTTAAGATAAAGATGATCAGATTGTATAATAGTGATTATTAGAGACTGGGAAGGGTGGGGAGGAGGAATAGTGGGAGGTTAGATAAGGGGGTCAAATGGGTAGAAGTTCTTGTAATAATTTTTCATGTTCTACAGAAAAATGGGGGGCTATAGTTTGTATTGAACTAGTATATGTTTTATGAACAACTACAAGACAGCAGCTTAGGGGCTCCAAATGCAAAGCAATGGTAAGGACCTAGAAATGTCAAAGCACACTGACTTGATCTGTACATGTTGTACACATGTGATGAAATATCACACTGAACACCCCCCCCCCCAAATGAACAGTTGTTCCATGTTAAATCAAAAATTAAGAAGTTAAGGAGATGGAAATGTTAACTACATTCTATAGTTAATTGTATACATGAATTGAATTAGCACACTGCACTCTGTAAACTACCACAATTAAAATAATAATTTAAAATAATACAGTTAACTAATTCAGTTAAAATCAAAGCCACTTTTGAATTATGAAATCCGAAAACTATTATGGCTTTTTACTACTTTAACTTATAAAAGGCAAAATAGCTTTTAATACATATTTAAGTTTGTGGAATAGCCTAATAAGGCATGTGTTCACATCAGACTAGGTTTTTAAAAATTGCTTAATTATGAATTGAATTTTAATGAAAACCACATAATGTTCATCTGGAATTCAGTACACTATGCCATTATAAAATAAGACTGAAATAAAGACTTTTTGGTAGTATTTTAAATGAAAAGAATAGGAACAACATCTGCTGGGATTTTTTTCTTTTAGAAATAAAAGCAATAATAACTAACTCTCAGCCTGAAAACATCTCAAAGTTGTAGTAATAGTAATGAGAAGGAGAAATAATGAGTTTAAGAGCAAAAGTCAGCTATTGTGTTGTAAATGGTGAATCTAAACTACAGATCCTCATTAAAAATAAGAAGCCCATAAATTTAAAAAATGTTATAGAGTACAGGACAGGTCAGTCATTTAATGGAACATATCTATAATTAAAATGCAAAATAAAGAGAGAGTAAAATATGACTTCATGCTTGGATAGATGCAGACCGTATTTGCTCTCCAACTTGGGCTTCATGTATTTAATCTCATTGACTTAACTAATTTCTTCAACTGATTTAAAGATATTTGTCTTGGGCTGCTTTCTGGCTAATGTGAACAGGTTTTTAAAAATAAAAATGGTAAGTATAGAGTACATGTAAACGTACCTAGCATAACTGAGAGAAAATAAAGAAGTTTTACTCCAGACATCAAGGGAGTGAACAACATATTATGATGTACTAAGCTGATGGGAATTCAGTCTTCTTAGTTTAGGACAAAGTTGAAGGGCAGTCCAAAGAGATGTATCACCTGAGTGCCTGGATGCCCAAGTACAGCAGACTCTGGGGACAGAGATTGTAAATCTTCCACTGTTTTAAGAGCTAAATGACAGTCTTCTGATTAGAGAATGAAATTGGTCCTTAGAGTGAACTTGAAAATCTTTAAAGGCTGCACTCTGCTCCTAAAGTTCTAGTAAAAATCTGGCCTGTGTTATCCTCAGACCCCAATTGACCAAACAGGTTGTTACAAAAATGCTACTTATATTAAAAGTCAGATCCATTAACATGGATCAAATCTTTAAGAGAGAGAGAGCGAGAGAGAGAGAGAGAGAGAGAGAGAGAGAGAGAGAGAGAGAGAGAGAGAATATAGAAGGAAAAGGAGCAAATTAAAGAACAGGAATAGAGAAGAATGTAAAGAAAAAAGGCTAAAGCCCGAAAGAAAAGCTAAATACACCCTAATGTGAGAATAAATCCTGTCCATTTCACAGGAAGGAGGACATCTGTGAAAAACTTTACAAGAAATCAGAAGGATTAAATTCTCAAAATTTTAAAATTAGATGGGGTGGGGGACACCACCATGGGTACATTCTTTTGTTTATTGTGATTTCTCTTCAAGTTTTACTGTTGATTCTAAACCTATTATTGAAACTCTCTACAACAAATCCTGTATTATTTTATTAGTAGGTAAAAAGGGAAAAAATCTAGCTTTTCCTAAAAATAAGTTAATAAACATAAATAGTACAATATTGAGTTCTGCCCATTTTTATTTATAATGCTGGGTAAATTCCATGCTGCCAGACCATCAAACAACTTTTTAAAAGAGTCATGTAGTTCAGAGATTTTTCAAAGGCCTCAAGTACTGAGCACAGCATTCTGACCTTAACAGCATAGATACATTGGATTGGGAAACCATCCTATCCAGCTGCATATGGCTCCTTTGGCCTTAAATCCTTGCCTCCCATTCCTACCTGTTGCTATCATGTCACCATATTTCTGTCTTCTGATATTGACCAGGCTCCATCTCTAATGCCATCATCTCTGTAAGTCCTTTTCTGGGAGTGAGGGTAGAGACCTTTTCTGTTTCAATAACTGTTAAATTCCCAGCCTCAGTACCTACACATTGCTTACTTGATTTTAAAGGTCAGAGATACATCTCAATTTTCCTTTAAAAGGACTGTCTACTGCTGCAGGGAAGGGTATATATCTGAATTTAGCTTCATATCTATTTATTGCTTTTAGCATGTTATCTTGCATATAAATGATGCTTACATGTGTAGATAGAGTGTTGAGCTTTGTGACGTTTAATGTCTCATTATTCTTTTCCATCCTGGAACTTATTCAAAGCTTTTGGAACTCATCAGTAGGTCTTGTGTGGTGTCACAGGGTGGAGTGGAGGAGATGACAACTGAATTGCTACAGAATTGTAGTTTGGCCACCATCAGGCAAAATGTCCTCTCCCCTTTTGAGTCTCTAGGCTGCCTGAATCTATCATGTATTGTTGGAAACTCAAAGGCAGTGATGTTTCCAGGTGTGACTAATTATGACCAGTACAAATTTTCGTGGATAATTGGACAGTAGGGAGTGGAGAAGAGCAAGAAATCTAAATTATAAGAAAGTTAAAAACATAGAATTATAGACTCTTACAGAGTCAATCAATCTCAAATTATAAAGGGAAACTCAGAGATGAATGTGGTTGAGTTCTTCATGTTCACACTGCAGAAAAGAGTTAATACAGCAGATCTGAGACTGTCTATTCTTAGAAAAGCCTGCAGGCAACACTGGCTTTTTTCTGGTCCCTGATATTTGACTGGTACATAGCTCCCTGCACAAAACAAAGCACCTTCCCTAAATGACAGGGGTGGCTCTCTGTACCTAAACTGTGCAAAGAATGTGTTCGTGTTTAACACCTGCCTGCCTTTCAGGAGTCTAAACTTTGGCACCAGGTAGGTGAGGGGGCCTACCTACCTTCCACCAGTGGAAACCATTGGCAGAGAGCCCCCAGGGAGCTTCTCTGGTAGAAGCACTTACCACGTCAGGTGTTGCCACACTTGGTGCTGGAGGAGTTGAACATGCTCGGGGCAGTTCCCCTGGGATGGGACTCCAGGAACCTTGCACCTGGTTTGCTCCACACCTCTCCTCGTATACTTTTCTCCTTTGCTGATTTTGCAGTGTATCTTTTCTTTGTAATAAATCTTAGTTGTGAGTACGACTTTATGCTGGGTCCAGTGAGATCTTCTAGCAAATTACAGAACCCGGTTGTCAGTCTATTTGGGATGCTACAATGAATTACCATAAATACTGCAGTTTGTGAACAACAGAAATTCATTCCTCAGTTCTGGAGGCTGTGATGTCCAAGATCAAGGCACCAAGAGATTTGATGTCTGGTGAGGGCCCATTTTCTAGTTCATAAATGGTACCTTCTAGCTGTGTCCTCACTTGGTGGAAGGGAGCTTTATAAGGCTGGTCTTAAAAGGACACTAATCCTATTCATGAGGGCTCTGCTCTCATGACCTAATCAACTTCCAAAAGCCTTACCTCTAACACTACCATGTTGGAGGTTAGGATTTCTTTTTTAAGAATTTTTTTTTTTTTTTTGGTACCGGGGATTGAACTCAGGGGCACTCGACCACTGAGCCGCATCCCCAGCCCTTTTTTTTTTGTATTTTATTAGAGACAGGGTCTCACTGAGTTGCTAAGTGCCTCGCCATTGCTGAGGCTGGCTTTGAACTTGCGATCCTCCTGCCTCAGCCTCCCATGTGCTAGGATTACAGGCGTGTGCCACCACGCCCGGCTAAGAATTTTTCATTGGTATATGACAGTTATGTATAACAGTGAGATTTGTTGTTACATATTCATACATGCACACAATATAGCAATATAATTTGGTCCATTTCTTCCTCCAGTTCTCCCCCATTCCATCTCCTCCTTTCTTCTCCTGATCCCTCTTCTACTCTACTGGTTTCCCTTCTATTTTCATGATATCTCCCCTTCCTGTTTTCCTCTGTAGCTTCTGCATATGGGAGAAAACACAACCCGTCACTTTCTGAGTTTGGCTTATTTAGTTTAACATAACGTTCTCAAGTTCCATCCAGTTTTCTGTAAATTACATAATTTTATTCTTCTTTATGGCTGAATAAAACTCTGTTGTGTGTATATATCACATTCTCTTTATACATTCTTCCATTGAAGGATACCTAGTCTGGTCCCATAGTTGGCTATTATGAATTGTGCTGCTATAATCATGGGTATGCATGTGTTATATAGTATGCTGACTTTAATTCTTTAGGATAAATACCAAGGAGTGGTATAGCTAGATCATTAGTGATTCCATTCCAAGTCTTGTGAGGAACCTTGAAGGTTACAATGTCATGTGAATTCAGACCATAGAAGTGGGGGTTGTCTTGGGGAACCCTGGCACATTCACTTTGTAGGACCCAGTTCAGCTAATGTCCAGAGCCAATTTTGGCCAGGATGAACAGGCTTAGAAAGCTCATCACTACCAGAGAGTGGGGCTGTAGGTAGCTTTTTTACTCTAGTCCCATTATCTGGTTAGGCTGTGTGAATCCAGAGTACATGTGTGCCTATTCTCTGTGAGTGGATTTTTCCCCCCACTGATTTCTGCTTGTATAATGTAGTTTTTTAAAAATTCTCTGCTCTGAGTTGGGTTGCCATGGTTTGAATCACAGCTTTGCCACCTCTTAGCAGTAGGATTTTGGGTAAAATAGTTAACTGCTGTCTGTCATCTGTTGGGTAATAATAACAATAAAACTTACCTTATGAGCTTGATGCTAGCATTAAATGAAATATCATCACATAAAATTATATCATCACACTTATGAAGTACCTGAAACATGTTTAATAGGTTTTATAAATGAACAATAGTTTTTTTTATTATTTCATCTTTCAGAACTCAGCAGGGAAGTTTTCTCCCTGAGGATGAAAATCTGAATGGGTAAAATGATAAAATCTGTATACTCAGTTGTAAAATGAAATCTTCATTTTCTTCTCAGAAGAACCACTATTGTGGGGTAGTCCAAGTTTCAATTTTATTTAAAATAAAATCTTTTAACATTTTTCTTTGAATTTATTATTATTTATGTACTACTAAAATCTTAAGCTTTGATTTATTTCATAAATAAATTAATGGTAAATAAATTAATGATAAAATGATAAATTTTTACCTAGCCATTGGTTTTACACATTTTGAAATTTCTAAGTAAATTACTTTGCTTATAGCATGCCTTTTATAGTTAAAATATAGTTTGTTTTGCTCCTTGAATTGTTGAGAAAATAGTTATTTACTTGTTGTTGTTTTGGCAAATCCATTGATATTTAGTTATAAAATTCTTCATCTTAATTATGCCATTTAAGTTTTCTGTTTTTAGTGCTTTTAAAGTGTTTCCTTTTTTTTTTTGGTTTGCTACCAGAGATTGAACCCAGGTGTGCTTAGCCACTGAGCCACATCCCCAGCCCTTTTTATTTTTATTTTTTCATTTTGAGACAGGGTCTTGCTGAGTTGCTTAGGGCTTTGCTAAGCAGCTGAGGCTGGTTTATGAACTTGGGATTTTTCTGACTCAGCCTCCTGAGTCACTGGGATTACAGGTGTTTGCCACTGCCACCCATCTTAAATTATTTCCTTTTCTCTCTTTTTTATATAAGGTCATCTTTATGATAGGCATATAGAATACTTCTTGTTTTATTAAAGGTCATCTTTTAAGTAATAGCATGTTATTGCTTCAAAAACCATAGATATTATGACACAACTCCTAGCCTTTTTGGCAATCTCAATTTTATTATTGTTAACTTTGATGTTTCTCTGTTCCTTATTTTTATTATTATTATTATTTTTACTGTATAGTAAAAGTAAAGAATTGCTTTACAACATTAACCAATTATTTGGACTTAATTGTGTTTTAAATAAGTTACTTGTTAATCATGTGTATTTTATACAATGACATTACTTATCCTAGCTCTCTTATTAGTTTGATTAGATTAATTAGCTAAATAAGAGTTTTTAAAGAAGGATTTGTAGAGGCAATGTTTCCTAAATTTTCCACATATTTAATATGCCTTCATATTATCTTTATACAGGAATGACATTTTGTTTTGATATTGAATTTTTAAATTGACTTTAAATATCTTTAGCTATTGCTTTTGAGCTCCTATTTAATTGTTGCTATGGCCAGGCTGATGATTATTTTGTCCTTAATAGGTGACTTCATAATTTCTGCTAAAATCTTGAAAGTTCACTTAACTTTTCCAGGATACACTTTCTATTTTGAAGTTTTAAATTAATGTTTGTCTTCCTTCCTCTGTGCTATCTAGAGGTCCCAACCCCGGCAGACCAATCTGGGTTAGAGGTCAATCAATAAGTATTTATAGAATTCAGTGCACCCAACTTTGACCTTGTGAAATGGACATCTTCAGGATCAGAAGTACCATGCTGATTCTTTTAGTTTGGTTCAAATGGTTTTACATTTTGACCTTTTCTTGAAATTAGTAGTGTAACATTATTTGCGGATTTGGCAATATATTGCTAACTATTTTGACTTTGTGTCTAGTTTGGAGAGGAAGGTTTTGCAAGCCTGTGTCTATACTGTCATTTTTTCCTATAAGTAAATTTATTTTAAGATGTTAAAATTTGTTATAAATAGAACTACAAGATGCTGACATTCAGTTTTTTTTTTTTTTTTTTTTAGTTCACAGGTAGCAGGAGAACAGTAGAAAACACCTACTTCATTAGGAGATTAAATTTCATTAAGCATCTTTTAACTTCTAAGTGCAGAGCCTATAAGTATTACCTCTAATTTCTTGCATGAATTCATTTAATTCTTTCAACACTTTATAATACAGGCATTAGTCCCCCCTTTTTAATGATGAAGAAACTAATACACAGATAAGTTAAAGTCACTCAACACACTTATTTAACCAGTAAGTTGCAGAATTCAAATTTAGGACTGCTTGATTTTAAGGATGTTTGTTTACATAACATACTATACCATCAAAATGTGATAAAAATACTGATTTTCAAAAATAAAAACAAGGGGTCAGGGGAGAAGACTTGTATTTACTGAATATAGTTTTTTGGTTGCATAAACATGGCCAAATTGTGAGATTTTTTTCCCCAGCAGAATTTGTTTTCTGTGGTTTCAGTTTTGTCATCATCATGGACTTTTGGAAACTAAAGCTTTCACTTACCTTTTCTACACTCTTACATATCATTAAATTTCTGGGTCTGCTCTGAACTTTTTCATTTTAAATCATGTAGGAAAGATAAGTCTTAGCTTAATGCTCAGATTGTATATTTGTGTCAAATATTTAAAGATATTCAGTAATAGCAATACTTAGAAACATGTTCAGCACTAAGAAGTAAGCTTATGTCCTGCTTTGATACTGTTAATGTTAGGGTCATACATTTATGTATTTGTACGTTAACTTAAAAAATAATTTTTGATTTAGTAAATTCTAGTACTTTTCTTTTTTTCTTTTTTTCCCCACAGTACCTCTTTTTGTTTCATAAGGACTATTTCTTTGTTTTCTTTTTAAATTTATAATAGTAGTATGTATTACAATTCATAATGCACATGTATAGCATCTTTTTACATACAACTGTTTGTATACAAAGTATATAAGTACCATTCAGGTCTTCAATCATGCATTTAGGATAATGATATTCATCTCATTCAACCACCATTTTTTTTCCTTTTTCCCCCTCCCTCCCCCTTGCTCCCTCCCTTTCCCTCCCTTTCTTTTGACCATTCTAGTGTTTCTCTAATCCTCCTATGTACCCCCATCCAACAACACTGTGAACTAGCCTCCTTATATCAGAGAAAACATTCAGTATTTGGATTTTTGAGATTGACTAATTTCACTTAGCAATATAATCTCCAACTTCATCCATTTACCTGCAAATGCCATTATTTTATTCTCTTTTATTGCTGAGTAAAATTCCATTTTGTATATATACCACATTTTCTTTATCCACTCATCTGCTGAGGGACATCTAGGTTGGTTCCACAACCTAGCTATTGTGAATTGTGCTGCTATAAACATTGAGGTGGCTGTGTCACTGTAATATGCTGTTTTTAAATCCACATAAAGACTATTTCAACAGAAACACCAACCAAAATATTTTTAAAGTCTTAGGGAGGTCTAAAGCCCACAAACAACATCCTTATCAAGTATTATATTCCTCATGACTTTGGGTCTTTTTAATATTAAATCTTTAAATATTTTGAAGTCATTTTGCTTTATAAGTTTGAAAATAAATTATGACCTCTACCTCTCAAATATGATTTTGGAGGACTAGTACCACTGGGGATATTTTTGAACTTAGGAACTATATCTTCTTTATCTTTGTATCCTTGCAACTTATTTCAATGTCTGGGTGCAGGGGACATTCTACATTATTACTGAACATTTCTTTGGATTGATTTTTTTGTTGTGGTCACAGAAGTTATTCATGAGTAACTTTTACATGAGTGACTTTGCACTTCTTTAGCTCTGTGGACAGTACTCCATATGTACAACAATAGGTGATTACACATTTAAGTAGATATGATAGAAGATAATGGTAAGAGATCACTGGGGAAACAAACCTGCTTTCGTTTCACAAAAAACATTGCCATTTGGAATAGTAGATTCCCGAAACTTTCAAAAGTTCACATTTGTTCCAGTGTTAGTGTGATACTTATTTACTTGTGCGTGCACGTGCATACACACATGCACAAGCACACGCGCGCACACACACACACATACATACATGTACACACAGGAAGTCTGAAAGCATGGGAATATTAGCCAAAACATCAATTTTATTGAAATATAGGACTCATACTAAGTAGAACTGGTTTTAAGTTAATACTAGCATCTCAGTAACCAGTTACCGTATTATCTTTATTAGTGGAATCTTCTGCTTTATTTTATACTAGTAGGGAGTATTGTCAATGAAGAGATTTCTTATGCCTACTGTTGCTGCAGAAATGAAGAAGTGAGTTAGAATCTAGGTCAAGTGTAATGAACATGACAGAATTAGTAGAGCTCTGTAGTCAACTTGGAATTTCTGTTCGACTCAATATGGCAGATCAAAACAGTTTTTATATTTCTTAGAATCAAGAAAACTTTTAGTGACAGAGAAGGTTAAATTCTTTTTTTTTTTTTTTTTTTTTTTTTTTTTACTACTACCTGGTCCTAAAAGATTTTCTGCTTGTCTGTGCTTTCACAAAATATTAGGATTACATACTTTATGCAGAAAATAGTAAAACTGACACTATAAAAATATATCACCATGTTGACAAATATATGTAATGAGAACTGAGATTAGAACAGTGGAGGGCTATGAAATTTCAAGAAAATATTTCTGCCCTACTGTCTGTAAGGAATAATAAGGCATCAATGCCTGGTAATTTTAGTAGCAATGTATAAATTAAACAAATACAGACGAGATCAGAAAAGCTCCTGAAAGACAGCCTGAGATACATGCTTGTGATGGTTAATTTTATGTATCAACTTGGCTAAGCCATGATACTCAAGTATTTGGTCAAATGTTTTTCTAGATATTTTTGTGAAGATGTTTGTATTACTTAGCTTTTTACTACATTATGAAAGACCAGAGATAGGCTAACTATATGAAGAAGAGAAGTAGATTTAGCACATAGTTTGGGCAGTGGAAAGTCCCAAGAGTATGGCACAAGCTCTGGCAAGGGCCACCCATGTGGCTGTTACCTGATGGTGGACAGCAATGGTGGGAACGTGTATAGGAGTGGGGAATCTCATGTCCATCTGCGAAGCCAGAGAGAGGCTGCATGGGGCTAGAATCAGACTTTCATAACAACTCTTTCAAAAGAACCACCAAAGCCAAGGGATCCTACAATGACTATCTTAATATTTTCCAAGACCAGTGGCCCCAGTGACCTAAGGACCTTCCTAAAAGCTCCACTTTTTTTTTTTTTTTTTGGTACTGGGGATTGAACTTAGGGGCACTTGACCACTGAACCACATCCTAAGCCCTATTTTGTGTTTTATTTTTAGAGACAGGGTCTCACTAAGTTGCTTAGTGCTTCACTTTTGCTGAGTCTGGCTTTGAACTCAACATCCTCCTGCCTCAGCTTCCCAAGATGCTAGGATTATAGGTGTATGCCATTGTGCCTGGCTAGCCCCACTTCTAAAAGTTTCCATCAGCTTCCACACTACATCACTAGGAACCAAGCCTCCAACACATGGACCTGTGGGGGATAAACCATATCCAAGGTATAGCAGTAAATTTTAGATGATATTAACATTTAAATCAGTAGACTTTTGAGTCAAGCAGATTGCCCTCTGTAATTTGTCTAGACCTAAAGAAAAAGACTGATCTCTCTGGAATAAGAGGGAATTCTGCCCCCTAGCTGCCTTTAGACTTGAACTGCATTATCAGCTCCTCCCTGAGTCTTTATAACCAGCTGGTTTACCCTGCAGAGTTGGACTTGCCAGTCTCTCTAATCAATGAGCCAATTCCTTAAAAATGTCTCTTTTCCCAACACACACACACACACACACACACACTCACACTAATTCCTTTTTCTCTGGAGAAAGCTGATTAACACAGAGCCAATGGCAGCTGAGTATGGTAGCCTAAGTAGAGAACATTGGCTAATGACTTGCTTATCATATATCTCTTGTCTTACTTCCTTTTCATGTGCTTAATCTTCTTTCCTAAATGGTGAGCTGCTAAAGATCAGTAGGAACAATATCAAAGGTCTGGTATGGAAAATGACTTTGAAGGAGAATATCTTTTAGTCCTTATGATTAAAGCATTCAGAAGGTACTTTAATGCAAAAGAGTTAAGCTAGTCATATGGATTTCCATCTCCACTGGTTATCAGAAAGGCTTTTAGAGGCCAAAGGCAGTCCTGTGGAAGCATACTAGATGAAAAGTCTAGACTTTGCTCTTCAGGATTTGCATGCCATTGTATGGGTTATCCTGTGTCTCCATGCCTCTGTTTCTGCTTGTTGATTAATCAAGATAATAGAATTTCATGTACCCAGGAAACTTGGCAAAGATAATCTGTGCCATTGTAAGTCAGGATAGTGGTAATCTGAAATAATGAGAAACTGGCATGGGAGGAGGAGTTAAGGGCTGGTGAAAGTTCTGCTTCTGGGATTGGGTTTGTAAAAACATTCTTGGGCAGTGTGCATATGGGCACTTTAAAAAATTTTTTAAAATTTGTTCTAATTAGTTATACAAGACAGTAGAATGCATTTTAACACATCATACATAAATGGAGTATAATTTCTCATTCTTCTGGTTGTACATGATGTAGAATCCCACAGGTCATGTAGTCATATAGGTACATATTGTCAGATTCATTGTACTATCCTTCCTACTCCCATACCCCCTTCCTTCTCTTCACTCCCCTCTACCTAATCCAAAGTAACTCTGTGCTTCCCTAGCCTCTCTCCCTCATTGTGAATTAGCATCAACATGTCAGAGAAAATATTCGGCCTTTGGCTTTTTGGGATTGGCTTATTTCATTTAGCACATTCTCCAGCTCCATCCATTTACTGGAAAATGCCATAATTTCATTCTTCTTTAAAGCTGAGTAATATTCCGTTGTGTATATATACCACATTTTCTTTATCCATTCATCTGTTGAAGAGCACTTAGGTTGGTTCCATAGTTTAGCTATTGTGAATTGAGCTACTATGAACATTCATGTGGCTGTGTCACTATAGTATGCTGATTGTAAGTCCTTTGGGTATAAATTGAGAAGTGGGATAGATGGGTCAAATGGTGGTTCCATTCCAAGTTTTCCGAGGAATGTCCAAACCACTTTCCATAATGGTTACCAGTAATGTATGAGTGTACCTTTTTTCCCCAAATCCTTGCCAACATTTATTGTTGCTTGTATTCTTGATAATTGCCATTCTGACTGGAGTGAGATGAAATCTTAGAAGTAGCTGAACATTACATTTCAAAAAAATGGGTTTTGAAATGCATATACCCACTGTTGAAAATACTTGACATTTTTTTCGATAGGATACCAAAGTCCTACTGTGTCCTAAGAATAAATAACCAAAACAACTTGTTGTGAGCAGTATCCTTCACTAGTTTCCATGAGAAAATTAGATTCCCATTAAAGGCAAACAGAAAAGGTGGGAGAGATAGGCAAAAGAAAGACAAGCTTTTTGGAGTCCATTAACATTTTCAGTACATCCTCCTAAATTGTATTTTAGATATTTGATATGAATGTTTATCTCAAGACTGTAGTGAGTTAGAATGGTTACATTTGTGAAAGTGCTTTTGATATTTGTAAAAACATGATGGAAAAGTCATGTAATAGCTGTACTGCCTTTTTATAGATCATAAAAGGAAAAAAAATAATGTCTTAAAAGTGTGTTTGCAGCTTACCAGGTCCCAGTCAGAAGATGGAATCATTTAGTGTTTGTTTTTTTTTTTTTTTTTTTTGGTGGTGGTGCTGGGGATTGAACCCAGGGCCTTGTGCATGTGAGGCAAGCACTCTACCAACTGAGCTTTTTAGTGTTTTAATATGGCATTGGCACTGCCCTCTTTTAAAATATGTCATGCCACTTGCCTACTTTTAATACCAAGAAGAAAAGGATAGAACAGGCATTGGAAACAATAAAATATACAACATGTTCTGCAGATTCCTTTTGACCAACTGTTTAACAAAAGAGCCAAGTCCCAAATTATGAAGTTTTTTTTTTCTTTAACATCCAAGTAGCTGAGGGGGCATTTATATTGAAGATGTGTTGGTCACTAGGACTGGATATCAGTATATCTCAGTATTCTTTTTTGGTCATTTCATATTCCTAACTTTTTTTTCTATTTTCCTTTTGTAAACATAAAGAAATATACCATTTAACTCCCAATTTCTTTTGCATGAAAATGCTGGCTACAGAAGGCAGTTCACTGGTCACTCACTCAGTATTTCAGGTTGCAGAAATGCTGTGCACTGCCCGCAGAGGAAGAGGCTCTCAGGACGAGCTTCCTTTACGTTGATCAAAGCAGGTGTTCTCTTTCAGTCGTCAAGTCAGCTCCCTTCTGAGAATTTCAGATAAGTGGTCCAAATTACATCTAAGGAAAATTCACCACAGCATAATTACTTTTCATCAGGGTGCCACAAATAATGAAAGGAAAGGAACACTGGGAGTACATTGTAGTCTACTTAATCACCATCATTTTAAAGAGCTGATGTAGAATTCCTTACTTGAAGACAAATTGTATAGCTTTGGTGGTAAATTAGGCATATTTTCTAAACACTAAATTATATTTCTTCTAATTTACATTTGGCTAAGAAAAGCTGACTAGCAATGGAATGTAAGAGATAAGGTTTGCAGCTGCCATTTTCAAACAGTGCATTTTTGTCTATTCTTCAATAGCTTCCTGTGTTTCTATTCACATCGAATGAATCCCCTTCTTTATCTTTCTTGGTGAGATAAATTTCATGGGGCTGCTGTCTTTGCAGGATGCTGGCCGGTTCCTTGCTTCACCTTGACTCTCCCTCCTGCATTCTCCCCACCCCACCTAAGAGCTAAATTTGCAGAGAGCAATAGATGATTAGTATGGGTAGAAATAGTAAAGGTTTGCCTGATGATAAACCACTGTCCAGCCCACGAAATCCTCATCAACTGAATTTTATGTAATACTGCTCTGTATTTAGAATTTGGGAGAAATTCTAGAACTGGATAATTTCAGCTGGGGCACAGTGGAACATCTGAGACTGATAAATTGAGGTTTGACTACAAGTTCAACCACTGATTAGATACGGGGAACATGCTTAAACTCTGCATGCCTTGATTTATTCATCTATAAAATTAGGATAATAACACCGATCCTATAAGGATCAAATAGCATAGCAAGAACATTTTCAAGGATCGTGCTTGATTAACAGTAGTCATTATAAAGGAAAGCAAATGTTTTTGGGAGGATACATAGACTATTGGGGAGGCCGTGAGAGAAAATTCCCATCACCTGAAAGCATCTTTTAACCAGGGTCAAGACCTTCAGCTCAGCTGTTTCCCCTTTTGATCTCTATTTCTTCCCTACAAGTGGCTCTTCCGCAGTGCTCACTGTTGGTCCTGTATCATCAAGAGCCTCCCACCCCACAGTGTCTTGCTCTTTGCACTCTGTATTTAGTGATTGTTCCCTTTTTTCCTACAGGCAACTGACTAGATGAAAAAGAAATGCCCATTCATAAAATGGGCCTCGATGATTAGGTGACATATTTTTTCAGCCCTCTGAGGCACACAGCATCATGATTCCATTTTCTAGTAGAGGAAACTGAGGCACTCAGAGATTAAGTGGAGGGAGCCAAGGTGAGAGAGCCAGTGGAGCTGGGATTCAAATTTAGGCATCGTGGCTCCACGTTGCTGCTCTCAGCCACCTCCCACCTCCACATACCATCTGCATGTTACTCTGTGAGAAACTGGGAAGGTTACTATTTCAGTCCAGTTATCTGTGCATGCACATTAGAAATAAGAACCCCCGGGAGATTCAAGTGACTTTGCTAAGGTCATGGGCATCATTGACAACTGAGCTGATTCTACAGATTACTTAATCACTGCCTAGGACTACCTAGGACTTAATGAAATGCTTCAATTTATCCTTCACAAACACACAAAATCCTTTAAAAATGAGTAATCACCTCTAATTTCTCCCTTTTAAATGTATGTTTCTATAATCAATTTCATTTTAATGGAACAAATATAGTTTGATTTTTGAAAGGTAGAATTTTAACATTCTTTTAGGTAATACCCTATCAAGCTGCCCTTCTATCTTCAACTCTGACCTCTTTCCCAGGCTCTAAATCAGTGATTCCTAGGCCTTAATGTACTTAGAATAAGTGATGCTTGGCACCATCCCACCACCTCAGAAATTCTCATTCATTGAGGATCTGGTAGAAGATTTCAAAAGGGAACTCCAAAAGATCCTACTATGTGGTCAGGGCTGTGAAGCACTGCTCTGCAATGTCATTTGATTTTGTCTGCCTAGAGTGTTTACCTGCATTAACAGCTCAGATTTAAAATACACAAGGCAGGAAACTTAACTGATGCTTATGATACACAGGATATAATCAATAAAGATGTGACCACATTCCAACTATGAATGGAACTTGATGATTGGAACTGTTCTGATGGCTATAATATTCAATCAGTTTCACATGAGTGAGACCTTTGGATTGACCTGCATAGCTGCAGATCCACACTGACCAAGAGTCTAGGAATCGAGAGGTTGCTGTGAATCTGTATGGCTCAGATAGAGGTGGGTTTCTTCCTTTTATGTGGCTGTCATGATGGGAGGGATGAAGATGGAAGAAACAAATATTTTGAAGAATTAGGTTTGTCACCATTCTCCACCTACTTACAAATATATAATTATTTATAATAGAAGACTTTGGAAAAGCAATCATGTGTATTAGAATAACTTAGGATAGAAAGAGATCATCTATCTATGAGAACAAACTGAATAAAAATTACCAGGGACTTGAGACAGTCTAATTACTAGTATTGAACACTAGATTCATCTTTAAGTTTTCTGGCAGTTAAGGCAAAAAAGGAAACACGTTGAGTTACATAGTTTTACATTCTGAATAAAAACAGCTTTCACAGTTGTCTGCAGAGAAAATTGTTATTTTATTTAGTTATTTTTTAAGCTAAACTCAACCAATAATTTAACACATATATCCTTGAGATAACACAGTTGAAATTGTCTTCACCATAGTTTGCCAAAGTCACAGAAGTGCAGTTAGTGGATGGTAGTTGAATGGATGAGCTAAAATATCATGAGCTAGTAAAGCCATTTCTGCAGTGGATCACTCACTCATTCATTTATTCCTTCAATCACTTATTTGCTTTTAACTCTGTAGTGGCTACAATGTTATGCTCTGGGGAGATGGTGGTGAGTAAGGGGCCCTTCTTCTCAAGGAGCACTGTAAAGGTGGAAATGCTCAGGAAAACCAGCAGTTCAGAGCAGAGGCAGGAGCCTGAACTAAAGATGTGTGATTGTTTGAACATACTTTTGACAAAGTCAAGTGCTAAGTTTAAACTTGCTAAGTTTAACAAAGATATGTGCAGTTGATATGAGATGCCATGGGAAGACAGAGAAGGAGGAGCTTAGGGAGCTACTGGGGGGGGGTCAGGAAAGATTGCAGACTTAATAGGATGCATAAGCGGTGCAAATGCATGCTAAGAGGCAGAGAAGCAGAAGAAGTAGGAAAACAGAGGGTGTGGGGCACTTTTGGAAAAATTAAAAATATCCCCCCCTAAACTGGATGGTGGGGTATATATGGTAATGTGGAGTTAGAGGTTCCCAAGGGTCCAAGGGTTAGGTGAAAGAATGGGAAAAGTGATGGGCAGTCACCTCAGTATTGTAAACAGTGGAGTCCCATGATTTGTGTTTTAGAAAGATCACAGTAGTAAAGTGTGGAAGGAAGACAGACTGGGAGTCACTTAGGAGGCTGTGGGTGTGATTCACTGCTTCAGTGTTGAGGACCTGAAGGAAAGCATGGTATGGGATACTAGGGACAGAGCCTACAACTAGTTTGGAGATTGGCTTGTTTGGCTAAGTTCATGACTATGGGGAGAGTGGAGGGAGGAGCCAAGTCAAGTTTCCTGGCTCAGGTGCCTGGGTGGCTGGTGGCACAGTTCATGGAGATCAGGAACAACAGAAGAGAATCCAGTCTGTGGGTAGGGAGCAAAGAGTGGAAGGTGGCAAGATGAATTCAGTCGATCCTTATGAGACATGCAGTGGAGAATTCCCATACAGTTGAGATCTGAGCAGAAGGCAAGAGATTTGGAATTTACCAGCATGTAGATAAAGCAGTTAAAGCCATGTACGTCAGTGATCTGTGTAGTGATATGTAAAGAAAGATGAGAGTTTGGAACTCTGCGAAACACACTTAGAAGGCATAAAAAATGGTAATAGGATGTATCTAACCACCATTAATATAATTTGGAATAGAAATAGAAAGAAAGTGTGAATTAAACTGTTTCTGTAAAATGGCAATCATGCTAGGAGGGACTTTGTAGGTGCTGGGGCTCTGGTTGGTAGGCACTGATTTTCTTTAATTCATTCTTTTCTTTCCCTTCCCTTCCCTTTCTTTTCCTTCCTTCTTTCTTTCTTTCTTCTTCTTCTTCTTTTTTTTTTTTTTTGGTGGGGGATGCTGGGAATTGAACCCACAGCTATGCACATGTATGATAAACAATCTACCACTGAGCTACATCCTCAGCCCTTTTAATTTTGAGACAGGGTCTCTATGTTGCTGAGGCTACCCTTGAACTTGCAATTCTCTTGCCTCAGCCTACCAAGTAGTTGGAATTATAGGCGTGAGCCACCATGTCTGGCTGAGAAATTTCTTAATAGGGGCTTATAAGTAGTTTGTTTATATGGTTCAAGGGACAGATTTAGATTTCAGATATATTTCAAAAGTTTGAGATCCAAAGTTTTGTAACTTATGTGATATTTTTACACACTTGAATCCAATTGTGAATGCAGAATAAATTTCCTCAAAAATCTTGAAAACAAGCACTTGGATAAAATGAGGTGGAAATGACAATGTCCCAGGCTAAGAAACAAGGAAGAGATGATTTTAGTTTATAAAATGTTGAGGCTACTTTGTATCAATTAAGCACTTCACTGAACAGAAACTAAGTGTGCTCAGTGGAATGTATGTTCTTAAATAAAACTATCCTGAAGGTCTTGCTAGGATGAATTAACTGCTGATAGAAGCACCATGTAACTGAATGCACCCTCAGGGTGAGTAGGGTTATTTGAGACTTACCAACTTCAAAGTGACGATTTTAATTTTGGTATGGTTAGTGCTTAATTCTCCTTGTGAATTGTATTAGACTCTATATTTGACTGCTTGTTAAAGACCTTTTCTTGTTATGAATAACATAAATCAAGTTTCATTGATAACTTGATCTTTTTTGCCGTATCTGTGGATCCTCAGCTTCCTGGGTAACCTTTCAATTTTGTACATGCTTGAAAGCTGTAGTCACACTATGACTTCTCTCTGGATACCATGGAGTGCACCTATGTACCCTGACTCCAGGCTGAATGACAGAAGCAAAGCTCCCTGGAGACTTTGTCGGTCCCAGGATTACCAGGATTATAGTATTTTTAGTTATCTCTTCTCTGTTTCTACTATCATAAATATTCACATTTCATAGGGGAGAGGAAGCAGTATTGTTTGATTTTCTGGAAACTTACCCACTTTCTGACATCCCAGACCACAGCACCACTAATTGCATCAGAGTTCCCAACCATATACATTCCTTGGTGCCCCATAAATTTCAAGCCTTATGTGTATTTTCCCCAATTTTCAACATCCATGTATGAAAAAAATCTTAAACTGAATTTTTTATACAACACAAAAGGGAATTTTAGGTCCATATCAAAACGCCAGCATGTACCATCAATAAGGAGAAAAGAGAAATATTTTACAATCACGGAAAGGCATTATATAAACACAACCATTTTGTTTCTAGCAGATTCTTCACTAAGAAATCAAGAAAGAGGACTGAAGAATTTAAATATTTTCCTGCAATTGTAGAATTTTAAAAAATAGCCTCTGCATAGTTAATATTAGGCCTGTAATATTAGTATCAACAATGGAGATGAAATGTGTGTCTCTTTGTTTGCTGTAGTAGCAAGATCTTACTTCATTGACTTCCCCACTGTTATCTGAGCATTTTGAATGGTATCAAACCACTATGACACATATTAATAGTGTGATAACAGAATGTAGAGTAAATTTTTAGAATAGTTGTTGCTATTCAAAGTGTGGTTCATGGGCCAGCAGCACTTTTATTACATGGAAGCTTGTGAAAATGCAGAATCTTAGGCTTCAACTTAGGTTTGCTGAATTTGTGTCTGCATATTAATGTGATCCCCAATTTTTCTGCACATTAATATTTGAGAAGCAATGGTTTAAATGGAACAACAATCATACTTATTTCTAGAAAATTATAATGAAAAAACCTATTGCTCAAAGTGTTTAATGGAATCTTTACAATAGGCATTCCTTATATTTCATTGAATCAGATAATTAGTTGCAATGAAGAAGACATTGGCATTTTTTAAAAAGAAGAAAAATTGCGATTTTTTTCCATTTCCCAACTGTCTCAGTTTCTAAATTCATTTTTATTCTACAGTTGATGTAAAGATCCATAGATCTAAAGAATTAATTTTTAAAATATCTCTTTAGTGACTTGATTAAGTAAATAAATCTCTTTAATTGTGTACCACTTTGTCTATAATGGATATTTCCTTGATATGAGTTAAATTTAATTGATGAGCTACACATCCTGTGTACAAAGCTCTTACATTAATAAAACTCCACCTTATTAACATTTCACTAATAGAAATAAAGACTGATGGAAAGGAAAGGAAGTTTAAATACCTTGATATCATCCTGCTTTGGGGCATATGGATGCCATTAGCACGATGCCCAGGAAATACAATGTTGATTGAGTCTAAATTTTGTAAAGATATGTAGTAAAGAAAGAGATATTGGCTTCCCTGAATGTGAACCTGGCTGGAAAATGTAGATTATAGTATCCCATTAGTAGAGGTGTAATTGTTTTTGATGTTTCCCTCTCCCTCAGACATTGCACAGTTAACGTGATGGTTCTAATCTTTCTATCCCTGGTGTCCACCTGGAGAGTGTCCACTCCTCTCTATGAGCACCCTCACTCTATTCATCTCATCCAAACATTGTCCCTCTTTCTCTGTAATTTCTACTGCACCTCCTACGCAATCCATTTTCCATATAATACCCAGAGTCTCCTTTTAAAACTCTAAATTTTAAAAGTCCATGTCACTGTCTGCTTAAAAATTTTCAATGCTTTTATATTAGTTTGCAGATTTCCAAGCATGTCCATAAGGTGGTAGGCATTTTATTTTTAATTTATTTTTTTAAAATATTTATTTTTTAGTTATAGGTGGACACATTATCTCTATCTTATTTTGATGTGGTGCTGAGGATTGAACCCAGTGCCTCATGCATGCTAGGCAAGCGCTCTACCTCTGAGCCACAGCCCTAGCCTAGGTGGTAGGCATTTCAATCTGTTAGAGGCCACCTTCTTCCTCATTTGTCTTGCTCCATGTCTCTAGATTTTTTTGCGGTTCCTAAAGTATACCTCACTCTCTCACCATAAGGACTTTGTATATCTTGCTCCTTTTCCTATGTACGATCTCAGTTTTAACATCACCTTTTCAAAGACGACTTTTCTAATTGAAATCTCGCTTCCACATGGTTCTCTTCTTTAATTTCCTGCTGTTGCCCTCAAGAGCACATTACCAATGAACTCTAGAGATTTTGTACATTTTGTGTATTTGTGTGTTTGTTTTCCTTGTCCTCCTCAAATGATGTGCTCCAGGGAAGATTGTCTTGCTCATCGCCAATGGCTGAGTGCCTGGCAGGAAGCAGGCATCATTCCATGTTTGTTGAGGGCAGGATGACTTTAGGACAAATTCGAAAATCCATAAGTTTAATTTTTTATTATTTCTTGGATCTCTTGTGGTTCCTAATTCATTATGCAAGTGATTAATTTTAAACAAACCCTTCCAAATTCATTATGTGAAAAAATTTTAAAAGATGACATTTTACTCTTTTAAGGAATGCTCAGCTCTGGAAACAAAAATAACGCACCAAAAGGGTATGTTAATCAGATTAAAAAGCATATCAAGGTTACCAGTTGAGGCTGCATGCCTAGTTATTTGTCTCAATGTTTGTATTACCTGTGGTTGACCTTAAGGAAGCAAAGTGTGCTAGTTGCCCTCTTTACCACCATAATCTCTTAGTGTGGCATATAAATAAAAAATCCCAGGGCAACAACTACTCGTAAACAAGAAGGCCGAACTCTCTTGGACTCAAAAGGCTTACAAAGTTATGAGCCTAACTCTCAGCTATGAATTTGGGAAGGGAGACTGCTTTTATTTACATTTCTGATGATTCTCAGTTGAGGCCCGTTCTCTAAAATCTACGTAAGGGGCTCAACACTGTAAACTTATTAAAACTAAAAACCAGGGGACTTGAGAACTGAGTCATGAGATCAAGAAGGAAGACTGAATGGGTTAGGGCTTCTACCACATGGGAGGTGCTCAGGGGGCAGGCTGAAGGACATGAATGAAGGACAGAAGGAGGGTACCATTGTGACTAAGAGAACAGTTGGGGCACCACAATCAAATGGCAGTGGTATTTGTAGAATTACAGGCATCAGGATAAATGGAGAAGAATATCTGTTAAAATGCTCTCAGTACACCTGATCTACTGATGCTGAAAGAGTCTGGATGGGTGCCTTTTAAGCCTGGATGTTTGAACCTTTATTTGTCTGCTTGGACTGCCATAGCAAAGTGCATAGACTGGGTGGCCCACATGGTAGAAATGTTTTGTTCACATTTCTGGATTCTGGAAGACCCAGGTTTCTGCAGGGCTGACGCTTCTGAGGCTGTGAGAGAAGATTCTGTTCCAGGCCCCTCTCCTTGTAGGCCTGCTTCTCCCTGTGTCTTCACATTGTCCTCCCTCTGTGTCTGTATCCAATGGACACTTGTCATCTTGGGTGTGCTGGGGCCTCTCCAGAGGACCTCAGTTTAACTTGATGACTTCCATAGAGACCCTACCTTTAAACAAGGTCACACCCCGCAGAGCTGGGAGTCAGATTTCAACAAATGAATTTTGGGGGATGCAATTCAACCCATAAGAGGGCTTCATAATTAATTTAATTACATGGTACTTAATAATATAGAAAGTAAAGGAACGCTATGTCAAAAATTATTTGCTTCATTTGGCTATAAACTACATAGCATATCCAAAAACTATATAAAGTTACTGCATTTATAGAAATCAGTGTGTGCTTTATATACACTGTAGTCTACCACCATAGCAAACCATAATAAAACTATGTTTTAATAAAGAAGCTAATTAGTATCACTCTCCAAATTGGAATTCATCTTGGAGCAGTTATTCAGCCTTAACCAGAGCCTGGTATAAGCGCCCTTTTGGGGTAAAGCAGTTTAACATTAATAACTTAACCCTTGATATTAAGAGGACACATTTTTAGCAGAAGGAGCTATCTAATGTGTGTTAATGAAGCTTGGAGTTTACTAGAGGTTGATTTTAATATTTCTTTTGCTTTCCTACTAATGGGATCTAAATTATAGGACTGATAGACTTTTTCTTTATTCATTATTTAACAGCCAGCTCACATTTTATTTTTATATTTAATTGCCCATAATGAAATATCAAATAAGGTAAATGTAGCATAATTATCCAAATTATGAAATGTGCTTTAAATTTATTTATTTATTTTAAATGGTGGTCCCTTGGTGTGATAAGTAAACAAAAGCCTATATTCGTGCATTGGTTTCATCAGTCCGTAGGTTTCTTAATCTTTTTTTTTTTTCTTCTATGGACACACGAGAATGCTAATTTTCACCTTTAGGAAAAGGTTATTCTGCCACTTCTCATGGCCATTAGTGATGGCACCTCTGATGCAGAGTCCATGTAATGGACTTGTCTCCTGGTATCTCTCGTCCTTTCCACACCAGCTCCTCCTGTCAATACCCTGCAGTGTTTTTTGCAAAGTGCTTGGATGCTCATTCTCTCTGATGTCCTCATTATTGCCAGTGAGTCCTCCTTTGACTGACAGCTGAGGTGGAGCAGGCAGCTCTGATTCATATGCCTCAGTAGCTGTGGTACCACAGGCCTCTGCCTGACAGGTGAAGCAAACGTTGTAGTATTGTGATGTGACTACCTGCAACCACAAATCAGGATTCACTCAAATGAATTAAATTGATTTTGATTTGTGGTCCAGGAAAGTAAGGTTCCACAATGTCAGCCATCCATTTCTTTCCCCTGGTCCTTAACTTAGTTTTAATATCACCAAGATGGATTTTTATTTCAATCTAGACTGGTTGAATCACAGCAAAAATAGAAAAAATTCAAGCTTATATTTTTTTTTCTATAAGTTTATGGTTTTTTTTTTTGTTGTTTTTTTGGGTTTTTTTTTTTTTTTTTGATACTTGGGATTGAACTCGGGGGCACTCAACCACTGAGCCATATCCCCAGCCCTATTTTGTATTTTATTTAGAGTCAGGGTCTTACTGAGTTGCTTAGCACCTCACTTTTGGTGACACTGGCTTTGAACTCGTGATCCTCCTGCTTCAGCCTCCAGAACTGCTGGGATTACAGGTGTGCGCCACCGTGCACCACTGTGCCAAAAGTTTATTCTTTTATTTATTTATTTTAAAATATTTTTAGTTGTAGAGGGACACAATATCTTCATTTTATTTATTTATTTTTTTGTGGTGCTGAGAATCAAACCCAGTGCCTCACATATGCCAGGCAAGCACTCTACCACTGAGCTACAACCCCAGCCCCCCAAAAGTTTATTCTTAATACATGTAACTACATTACATACGTGTCATGGTTTACTGATAGATTTAGTGTTGACTTTTTAGAAGACACAAAGAGTTCAACACATGGATACGCATTTTCTCTCCTAGAACTCTCTCATAACAGGTTCCCATTCCTTGCTCTCTGTCTAGGAATCATTTGCCTCTTTGAAACAATTTTTGGAGAAAGGAGTGGATATGTACGTGTGTAGAGCTAAGAAAGTCCATTTGCTCTCATCTCCAGATCTTTACTGCTTTTAAAAGGTACTGATGCCCATATACTAAGCTTCTCTGACAGGTTTTTTGGGAACTGCCAGGCTAATGGTCCTGAAATCTCTCTCTATAGGTAATCTGGTTAATTTCTAACAGCAACAGCAAACAAACCCAAGAGACAAACAATCCACAGAATCACAGACCTCACTACAGAGCTCCTTTAACAACATCTCTGAGATGGATCCTGTTATAGATGCTTTTACACAAGTAGCTTGTGTGACCTGAATGCAAAGCCAGGTTTGGGAACTTTTCTGTCTGGGTTGACAGTGTCATTATCCATTTGGTACAGTGGTTCTCAGACTTTTCCAAATAATCTATAGTAGAGCAGCCAGAAATGTCTGCTATAACTCATAATCTATGGTAAATTATCCATAAAGTAATTCTCTGGAGGTTTTATAATGTAATTTGAAATAAAATTGTAAGCTATAACTTTTATTCCTTTATTACATCTTTGAATTTTGGTATGTCTTGCATTAAAACTACCTTAACAGGATTTTTATTCCCTGAATCTCATATTTCAACAAGCTTTTTTTCCACCTTAAAAATCCTGACATTACCACTGATATCCAAAAGAAGATGAGATAGGTAAAAATGGTTTTTTAGTGGTGTTAAATTATTCTCTTTTGAATGGATAAGTAAAAATTTAATTACTGTTTAGAAAGTACATCATATATCCTGTTACCTCTAGTGTATCATACAACTAGAAATATAGTCCCTCCCAGTGGAGAACAAACTGAAATAGGATGTACAGAAAGGGCACTTCAGATGTCTGGTTAAGCAGAATCCTGATCTGTGAGTTTCCCACAAGCTCCGTTGTTATCTCCATGTTCCCTGTAGTAGCTCAGCACAATTCCCTTTATTAACTTAACTCTCTGTCCTTGAATACAATGTTTGTTGGGTCTGTCTTTAGTTATCTGTCTCCTAGGTTCATGGCGTCTTATTTTAGAATATTATTTTATACTTGGTTTCTTAAGTATGGTCAGAATTCTAGTAACTGTGGAGGAAAAGTCAACTATGTTATGAAAAGGCTGGAAACACCTGATGCAGAAACTGGAGATTTTATGTGACAAGGATGTGGGTGTATATTCTAAGGGTCTATTTCCCTCAGAAATGGCATGTGGGAAGTTCTTATGTTAAGGCACTAACTTTGACTTGTTCTAAGTTTCTCTATCATTAAAAAAAAAAAAAAAAAAAAAAAAAAAGCATTTGAAGACCAGGGTAGAACAAGGTGGCAGAATAATACCTCTTTTAACAACAACTTGTGATTGATTCTATGTGCTGACTCTGGTTGGGGATTATGGTTTCTTACTTTGAAGACTCGACTGTCCCAATTTATCTTTTGTGTATCTCTATAAATTATTCTTTAGCTTTTATGTAAATCTTACATGATAAATCAGCCAGCCACTTTATTTTTACATTCATTGACTAGTTAAATATTAAGGGCTACCCACTCAAAGAGCACAACATTCAAGAGAATCCTTGAGTAACATTTGGAATTTAGCTTGCCTGTCATGAACATTCATTTTAACATCTTACCAGTTCCCTTTAAGATTTTTCCAGCAAAACATCCATTACTGCTCAATAGGTTATGTTGCTTGGTTATCTGAGGCACCCACTTTTCTATCTTCCAGCATAGGGGACTTTAGTGTGCTCAGTTAAACCTCAAAGTATACATGTGGAGCCCCAAATCACCACCCCACTAGCATTCAGCAGATTCCTGGAGAAGTAATCTTTAAGGGATAATGGAAGGAGGGATGGACCATCTAGATAGAGGCAGGTCCTGTTCCCACTTGAAGATTCCACTCTGAGAAGACTAAATACTCAGATAACAATGTCCTGGTCAGTCACAGATCTTAGACACTTTACAAATATCCTTGCTTGTGGGTTTTTCCATCCACTGGGTCCAAGGGAGTATCTGAGAATTCTTTGGGGTCAGTAATAAGGTGAAAAATACTTGGGAACCCATACCCTCTTCTAACACAGTTACATCTTTCCTGCATTTCTTTTTCTTTTATTCCTTTATTTTTACCACAATAGTCTTCAATAAGGATTTTCAAAAGGAAATTAAAAAAAAAAAAGAGGGAAATTGTCTTCTCCTGTAGGACAATAAGGCTGGAAAGATAATGCTAGATCTTATGAGATACTTTCCCTGAGGATGAGTAATACCCATGTTCAAGGATTAGCCAGTTGGTTTCTCATGTTGACATCAACAATGACAACAACAGCCCAAAGGAAAAGGGGGGAAAAAAAAAGCTAGATTCCATACTTTAAAAAATAGGGAGTGTTCTAAAGGACTTAAATACAGCATACTATAGGGCCACAGCCACATGTTTATAGCAGCACAATTCACAATAGCTAATTGTGGAATCAACCCAGATGCCCTTCAGTAGATGAATGGATAGGGAAACTTAGGTATATATACACAATGGAATATTACCCAGCATTAAAAGAGAATAAAATCATGGCATTTGCAGGTAAATGGATGGAGTTAGAGAATATAATACTGAGTGAAGTAAGCCAATCCCCCAAAACCAAAGGCCAAATGTTTTCTTTGATATAAGGAGGCTGACACATAATGGTGAAGTAGGGGGTGGGCGCATGGGAGGAATGGAGGAAATTTAGATAGGACAAAGGGGAGGGAGGGAAAAGGAGGAAGCATGGAGCTATGAAAGACGGTGGAATGAGATGGACATCATTACCCTAAGTACATGTATAAAGACACGAATGATGTGAAAGTACTTTGTGTACAACCAGTGACTTGAAAAATTGTGCTCTATTTTTGTAATATGAATTGTAACACATTCTGCTGTCATATATAACAAATTAGAATTTTAAAAAAAGTGAAAAAAAATAGGGAGTGTTCTATACCTTACAGCCTTTGAATGAAGAATATAGACAACAATGGGAAATTAACCAGAGTCAGTATAATATTATACAAAGTAAATGACCAAAACCAGTAATTTATTGTAAATTGACATAAACTCCAATTGTGTTGCTTGTGCACTCATGATTGTCAGTTCTATCCAAATATATTACTTAATTATAATTATTCTTTACAAAACTCCTAGGAATTATTTGTTCTTAGACTCTTTCTAAAGATGAGCACACCAAAAGCTTAGAGATGACAAATACCTTGGCTTGACATCAGACAGTTTTTTCCATTGAAAATGTCATGTGAGAATCAGCATTGGAACTGTTTTTCCAGCTGTGTTTCTAAAAACATTACAGTGCTGTTTAATATCTAATATTGGACTTTTGTTTTACTTTCTGGACCCTCTCTTACATATATTGTGTATATATTTTTAAATATGACATGAATTATCATATTACTGTCAGAACAGCATAACTAATGAGCCACATACTCTCAGGTCAGATTCCTTCCCTCTTTAGGAATGGTTGGGGGCTCTACATCACCTTATTTTCCTACATCAAGTCTTACATACTTTGGTTTATTGACATTTTGGATTAGATAGTTCGTTGTTGTGGGGGCCTGTCCCACACATTGTAGGATGTTTATCAACATCCCAGGTCTTAAGCTAGTAGATACATACAGCATCACCCAGTGTGATGATCCAAACTATCTCCATAATTATTGTCAAGTATCAGTAGAGCAAAATTGCCTCAGTCAAGAACCACTGCTCTGAAGTCAGTATGAAGGAACTAACTGAATAATCATTCTGCTCAATTTCTTTCCTGCATATTAAGAATTTCAAGAAATAAATTATTCAGGCATTGTATTTGTCAGACCAAGACAAATCATGCTGTGTAACAAACAAGGTTAAATGGCTTAACAGGAGATGCCATCAACTCTCTAGGGCAGCTGTCCTCCTGCAGTAGTTTGATGGTCCAGGTAGCATCAGACTTTCAACAGCTCAGTGTCCACACACACTCACAATATCATCACAGCAGTGAAAGAGTGTGAAGAACTAGTCCAACTGTCTCATACAGGAAGTGGCACATCTTTTTAGCTCACATTGTATTGAAAAGAGAAAGTCACATGTATGTGTATAACTTGAGCAGAGAGGAAGTTTGGTCCTCCATACTTGAAAAGGAATGTCTGGGAATACTAGTGAGCACCAATAATATGGACCCTTGTTATCTGATAACCATTGTTGGATTGCCTTGTGTTCTAGGCAACACAATTCAAGTAGAATTTGATATACAGCACCTAACCATTGGTTCTGCGCAGAAGGTGTACATATGAAACAATTAATGAATGAGGTGATATGTATTACATGCAGTAAATGATATACATTAAATTTATGAATAAATTTATTAAAATACATTTTTGTGATTTTACACTTTAAGATATTAAATCTTTCAATTAAAGAGTGTGGTATTTCTCTTTTTTGTGTTTTTTAAAGTTCTTCAATAAATTTCATTGTTCTCTTTGGTTAAATGCATTCCTAGTTGTTTTATAGTTTGTTATTATTTTTAAATGAGAACTGCCCTCCCCACCCCTTTTCTTCCTAGCTATTGCTCATATGAAGAAAAGCTATTTGATTTTTGTACATTTTCCCTCTCTCAAGTGTTTTAATCTGAATAATTTATATACTTCGCATATCTTTTGTAGTTGGATCGCTTAGGGAGGTGGTTCTCCAGGTGTAGCTCCTGAACTGGCAGTGTTAACATCACCTGGGAACTTGTTAAAAATCTTGGAGTCTTGGAGTCTCAAATCAGACCTACCAATTCAGAAACTGAGTGTGGCATCCAGCCTTAGGGATTTTTAGGTATAGGATAATACTTGAAACAAATGACATTATCTTCTTGTTTTTGCTCATGGTAATACTGCATTTTCTTAGTACTAGATGAAACAGTCCAATGCTGGGTGCTGATGGAATTAATTTTGATTTTATTTGAAAGAAATTTGTCTTTTGTTAGTTTTTGGTGTTTAGCATATTTGAAATGTCCTATACTATTTAAGAATTTTATATAGTGGTTTAAACAGGAATGACTACTTTTAGCAAATGTTTTTCAGAATTTATTGAGACAATTATAGGAGTTTTCACCTTTAATTTGCTAGCATTTGAAATGTATTAACAGGTTTGTGCACTTTATGCATTCATGGAATAAATACAACTTGATGAGCTTATTTTAATATGTTGCTAGATTTGGTTTGCTAATGCCCATTTCTTGACATTCTTGCTAATTGAATTATTTGTTTTTCCCCTTACAGCAATATCAGTACTCTTTACCTTACAATAATAATAATAATAATAACTCTTTACCTTATAATAATAATAATAATAATATTGATCTCATATCCTTAAAAATCCTGCTTCTCTTACACCAGATGAAGGGGTTAATTGCTTTTGAATACTATGTGTTTTATGCAGTTACTTACAACTCAAATCAGAACAATAGTGACAGTTGACCTCATATGTTCTCATTAGAATTTTACCAAATATCTGGCTGGGTAGTTGCCCTCGCCAAGTAGAACACGTAACCATCAAACTGAAGCATGAATTGGGCATCACGGCTGTCATGAATTTCCAGACGGAATGGGATATTGTCCAGAATTCCTCCGGCTGTAACCGCTACCCAGAACCCATGAGTCCAGACACTATGATTAAGCTGTATAAGGAAGAAGGCTTGGTCTACATCTGGATGCCAACACCAGATATGAGCACTGAAGGTAAGGACCAGAAGAGCTGCTCTAGCTTCTTGCTAAATGTGTCTTAGGGAAGAGCTTGCAGTCTGTCTGTCCTTGTATCTATACTTGAATGTCTTAAATATGAATGGTATCAATGGTATAAACATAAGGTTTCAGATTTAAAATATGTAATGTGCATCTTTTGGTGCTTTGGCTAAGATTCTGTTTAACTTGGCTTCTTTAATTTGCTTATTTATTAAATATCTATTCATTTTTTTATCTATTATGTGTGTGACATTATGCTGGTTGCTGGAAACATGACAGAAAAGAAAGACAGGCACAACTTCTGTCTTTGTGAAGGTAATAGTCCTATAGGGATGTTGCACATTAGTAAGTAAATAAAAAAAGTTAAAAATATGAATTCCTTTGTTAGGAAGATACATAGATAATACTGTGAGAGCAACAGATAATCCAGGAAGGTTTTCTCAGGAGGTGATGTTTGAGCTGAGATCTGAGGGCAGACTGGGGGAAGAGTGAGTGGCAGAGAGACTCCCAGGCAGAGGGGGCAATTAGAAGAATCCCTGTGGCAGGAGAGGGCATGGAGGGTTGCAGGAACTGGAAGACCGATGTGGCTGCAAATGTGAGAAGGAGGGAAGGACTCTACCAGGATTTTGGCCGCAGTAAGGACTTTATACTGTCCTAAATCAGTGATAAACAGATGAATGATTGGGAGGCTGAGAAATGCCAAGATTCATTCCCCCCCCCCTCCAAAAGTGCTCTTTGATTATACTTGGGAGAATGGATTGGAGGTGAAGCTGGAAGGTCTGTGAGGGGGTGAGTGAAGCGGATGGAGAGATTGTGAGAGATAATGCAGCTGAGCCAGGGTGGTGATAGGAATCTTTATTGATTGCATAGGTGCTTGCTGAGCAGGTCTTTGTGAAAAAGGAATTGTGTGCGGCTAGGGTGCTGCTGGGGAACCAGAGACAAATAAGGCATAATTTGGACTGAATGGCAAGAGGTAGTAAGATGAGTTCAGAGTGTAGTGCAGACAGGAGTGGATGTGAGAGGAATGAGGAACACGACCTGGGAGGGCCATGGCTTTGGAGGAGCCCATTCTGTGGAGGAGCACAGAGAGGCTTTGTGAATGCCATGACATCTGAGGTAGGCATGACCTAGACAGGAAGGTGTGGTGGGAGGAAGGGCAGGCTAGGGGGGATCAGCAGCATAGACCAAGGTTCAGAAGCAAGGGATTTTAAAGGAATGATTGATATCTCTCAGCCTGCTTGGAGATTGAAATGCTTGTTGCAAAGGAGTGGAGGTACCGGTAGCTGATAGTATCAGCATCCTGTCAGCAGGGGGCAGCAGAGAGCTGTGGAGATGGCAGGGGCTAAGGGAATTTGGGGACCTGCTGTTCTGAAGGAAAGAAGGAAGGCAGGGCTGCCTTGTCAGGAAACCAGGAAGTATTTCCATCATCAGCCCTCTTCCTCACAATGCACATTATACATCAAACACTCTACTGAGCAATTTGCATACATTAACTCATTTAATGCTCTAACAGGACTCTGGTTAGATATTGTTGTTATCTCCATTTTGCAGAGGAAGAGACAGGTACAATAAGTTAAGTAACCTGCCCAGGCCATAGAACTAGAAAGAGGCACAGCCTGGATGTCAAGGCTGGCAGCCTGACTCAGAACATTGCTCCAAAACCCAGACTACAAAGCATCTCTCTGTGTTCTCACAAATACTCCTGCGGATTCTATGGACCAACTAGTTTAGTCCCTCAAACTCACGACCAGCTGTTTTTATGCACAGCAGTGACTTGTAGGGAAGGTAGCTTATCTCCGCCAAAGTCAATGGTATGCAAGGTGGGAAAACCTACCTCCCTGGCCACCTTGACCCTGTACAGACCTCAGGTGGTGCTTCTGGCCAAACTGGGCCTCCTTGTGGGTCTGTGTCTGAACTTAACTTTCATTGAGGGTGGGGTATAATTTTTGTTTTCTGAAGGTGTGGAGCATTATTGACAGTTCATTTGTTTCCCCTTGGTAATCTGATCCAAGGAATCCTGATTTAGTCTTAAAAGCTTGGCCCTTTCTCAAGGAAGAAAAACAAATAAAAAAAAAAAAAAAAAAAAGAAAGAAACTTCATTTACATAGAAGAGCACTGGCTGACTAGAGGTGATCCTTACCCTGCCCAATTTGTTTCTCTGGTTTCAAAACAGAGACAATTGTTAGGCTAGTATGACTAGTTCCCACAGAACATTTTAATTTAGCTTCTTTGAGTCTGACCTGATAATATTGTTACCTGCTGAGCAACTCGGAGACAGACTGGGAGAAATTGAGCTAACACTATGCAGAGCCTTTGGGTTCCTCCTATAATGTGAAGCCTGTGCTGCTAGGAGGTAATTTGCTTGATGTTTTGGGGGTCTGCAGAAGCCCAAGGGAAAACAATCCAAAAGCACACATTGTTGTTGTACTCAAATCTTTTCTGGGGTCATTGGGTCACTAGGTCTGGTACATTCGTGGCCATCTTCCACACAGAGGCAGTACAGCAACACGGGTGGCAGCAAAATGAGACCTCCCACCGGAAACAGGCCAAACTCTTAAGACTACAAAAAGACTTTCTTTGGTTCATTCTAACCTGGAGGAGTAATCAAAGAGTTAACAACCATTCCTGAGCACCAGGAAACGTTTTACCAGTAGATTAATCTATGTGGCTCACAATATTAGCACAATGATTAGTCCAGCTGAATATTTTTAGAACTCTAGAGAAAAGATCCACTTGGAAGCATTTTGAGCCATAGCACAATGCTGTCAGGTAAAGTCTGAGAAGGGAGACAGGCTGTTAGGCTCTCCTGTCACCACTGGTTGTCACAGACGTGTTACAATCAATTGTGCTATTGATCTTACTCTGGTATACTTTGTCGTATGTGGAAGGGTCGTTTAGATTTCTTTTTCATTTTTTGAAAATGTGTTTTGTGTCTTTCACTTGAGAAATGAAACACCCCCCACCCACATCCAGCACCCACCTGAACAAAACCAACCAAATCTACTCATTAAAATGTCCCTCACATAGAAAGGATTCAGATTGAGCCTTGACCTGTGTTCCTGCAGTGCTGCGTATGACAAATGGTCTTTCCTTGCCTCCCAAATGAGTTAATGTGCCTCCAGGAGTCCTCAGCAACCCCTCTGTTATTACGGCCTGAGTTCTTTTCTCTCACTCAGCAGACTGAATTCGGCTCTGCCATTGTGGGAGGGTGCTGACTTCGGAGCCAGAACATCTGGCCTCCAGCCCCAAACCCGCTGTGTGGCTTGTGATACTGTCAGGTTAGTTCCAGCATTGGGAAAAGGGAAATAGCAATTTCTACTGTGTGGGAGTGTAACAATAGAATAAGATGAGTGATATGAAAGGGCTTTGAAAGTCAATAAGTTGGGACTATATGATTAGTGCCTAGTTGTAAGTTTTTATCAAAGAACATTATAGATGAGATGGACCATATATATATACTACACTCCAAAGATGGAAAAGGAGATGTGCACAATAAAATAATGTGCACAATAAAATAATGACATATTAGGCATGCATCTGCCCCTGGAGTATGAAAGGAAAAGTATGTGTTTGTGTGACTGAGAAAGGCTGAAACGTGTGCCATGAATGAGCTCTTCAGGTCAACCTCAGGTAAAGCATGCCTTTGGGGTTTAAGACCCTCCCTTATCTCAGACTCTAATGCCCCAGGCTGCTCCATATTACCTGCCCAAATACTCTCTCTCTTTTCATTCTCACAACTTTGCCTCGCTTGGTGCTGCTCTCAGGATGCTCTTAATCATTTCAGGATTGGGTTAGTCTGGAGCAGGTGTTGGCTACAGTTGGGAGACAGGGGTCTAGCACTGTCTCTGATCAAATAAGTACTGCTGTCTTCTTGCTGTTTTTTTTTTTTTCATTTTTATTCACAATTTAATGAATGTTTATTGAGCATCTACTGAGACCAAAGGCTTGTTTTAAATTCCAAAGTGAGAAACACAGATGGTAGTGTGTTTTGTTTGACCTACATAGGGTTTACAGTTTTTCAACTTTGTTGCCAACGCTTAAAATATGGAACATTTTAAATGAAAAGATCTGGATTTTTGCCTTATCATGAGGTATTACTGTCTTTAAGAATGGAAACTTCTTATCAGATTAAGTTCTGCATGGAGACTATATATACGAAATTTAAAATTTAGCGACTCTGATTGATACCGACTCTTAAGTTGTTCAGGGTATTTCACGGTGAGCCCAGATCTTAGTGATCTTCTTTTTGTTCCATGGTGGGTTTTGTATTACTCTGAGCTCCCTTGGATGGGTTTTCTCCCTAGATGGGACTGTTGGGTGCGGAGAGTTTCTCTAGGGTGGGGCAGAGGTACTACAGCCCACGGAGGATGCTGCTCTCACATAAGGGTAAGAACAGCACCATGAATGGGTGAGCAGGCTAAGAATTTAGACTCACAAGATGGGGAGTGGAAAGTATCAGCAACCAGGTCAGTTAGAGAAGGACCTTCTTGGTTGTTAAGATCAGAGGCTTTGGACTGGCTTGGCCTGAGTGGTCACTTAGGGAATAACTTGGGGCAACCTTCTGTGCCTCTGTTCCTTCATCTAAATTTAAGGATAGCAATGAAAGTGGCCTCATAGTTGGTAAGGGGTGGTTATAAATGAGCAATATCATGCAGAATTCTTAGTGCAGAATGCTTGGCAGGTAAAAAGGGCTCAGAATGTGCTACCTATAATTAGTCAGGGCAGGGTGCAGTTGCTAAAGGTCAAACTACAGAAGGGCTGCGGCTGAAGCCAGGTTAGGATGGGAGAGCACCCTGCACTGGCTACTTCTCTGTGCCCCTTCCAGTGATGAATGTTTGTTATGTTACTTAAATATTTGACAGATCTTAAGTGGGATTGTTCAGTGATTCTGGGAGAAGGCTTCTGGTGATTGTTATCCCATGTTGGTGAAGCCTGTGTGAAGCTGGGCACCTCCGGTGCACGTGGCAGCTGACACATACCCCTCAGAAAGGATGTGTCTGAGACGAGAGAGCCTCAAACTGACACGTATCCCTTTTTAACTTCTGTGCACAGGCTTCTTAAAAAACCTTTTACAGATAAAAAGGAAGGGGACGGTATTGCATCATTTGGGCTATTTGGAGCAGACCTGCCCTTGGGGAACCTCTGAGCAGACCTAGGGAAGAGATCCTGACTGGGTCTGTTGAAGCCCTCCTTTGGCAGGCCACAATGGCACCATGCAAGCTGAGCAAGGGGGCTGGACTCTTGGGTTCAGCAGCTCCTACTGCAAATGGACACTGTAGTCTATTCATAGGTCGGGCATCTGACAAGGAAAAAAAAAAAACAACAACCTAAATTAACCACATTCTTTTTTATTTCCTGCCAAGGTACATAGTGTCTGGAGAGACAGCCATAACAGAGAACTTATCATGTGATGCTAGTGGTGTCAGGAGCAGGAATGACAAGTGGGATTCCATTCCCGCCCAGAATTTCTTAGCTCAAACCTCCTCCCAACCCCAACCGAGTAGGACACAAGCCCTGCAATTAAGCAGGACACACCATCTCAGCAAGATCAACCAAACTAACCTTGGCGGCTTTGCTACCTCTGCTCCCCTGACTCAGATGGTGAATCCACCACACGGTGCTTTCCTGGAGACGGCAATGAGGGGCCTCACTGGCTCATCTGATGCTCTCCACATCTTGCTGCATCTGCAGGACATTTAGTACCTCTGGGAGGGTACCACAAAGAACTTATGGCAGCCCCTCCCAGCTCTACCTCAGAACACCTGAAACCAGGCATGAAGGATTCCATGAGTTAAAATTCATGGCTCAGTTTGGACACAAGGAATCAAGATACACAGGGGAGTTGGTGTGTCTCAGGGACCAGAAAGGGAGCATGAGTCAGGGCAACAGGCACTAGGGAGAGAGTGACAGGACCTAAGGCACCAACACATTCCTTTCAGACACATTCTAAACTGCTGGCTGGCTTGCCTGTAGCTTTGGATCTCTTCATTAGTGAGACTGACAGAACTCGGTGGCTAGGCTAGACTGCTATCCTGGCTTCTCTGCAGGGCCTCCCATTCCTCTCTCAGTGTGGTGGTCATGAAGCTGAGGTAGACAGGTGACTGAGAGGAACTTTAAGACACGGTGGGCTCTTTGGTACCCTTTCAAGGAGCTGGTGTCCAATTCCATTGTGTTGTGTTAGCTGTTAGCTCCTTCAGGACACTTATGTTTCAAGAGGGCATCTAAAGAGGAAATGGCTAAACTCACTTGAGTGTATTTCCTGGGAATTCCAGGCCTTGGGGTAGGTCAGTAGGTGAGGTCCTTGAGGGAGGGGTTAACCACCAATTCAGTCATTCAGTGAGGAAGCCAAAATGTAGGTGGGGCAGGGCTCCTCTGTGTGATCCTGGGAGGATCCTTCTTGGGCCATTGTGTCCCTCTGTGGAGGACAGAGAGTGCCTAGAGAACACTAAGGAGTAAGTATCCATCTATAATCCAGGGCTCTGTATGGTTTCTCTGTTTTATTCCTTCTTGAGGTAATTTATCAAAACACTCCAACTCACTATTAAAATCTCTCTAGTGAGAAGCGGTGAGCAGAAGGCATCCAGGAGCTCCCAGGAAGGTTGTAGGGGGCTCCTCTGCTTTGCAGAATAAGAGGAGGGAGTCTCTCAGCACTCAGCAGGGCATAGAACATCTTCTCTCAGAAGGAGAAGGCATTTGGATAACCTAACAATTGAAATATCCAGCATAAAATGGTAATAGCTATAATCATAATTGCCCAATAACATAGAAATTGAATCAGTTTTAGCATTCACGGTATCATGATGGAATAAATGATCAGATATTCCACATATATCAATTATAAGTTAGCCATTCTATTTGACAAGTGAAAATTAACATATTAAATTCTAGTTCAGATTTCATCTATCTAATTAATGAAAAAGATTGATTCTTTAACCAACGTGGACCAATTCTGTGTTTTACATTTATATGGAAGAACGTTTTATGTTAAATGAAATTCGGGTGACAGCATTGAACATGCTTTCTTTGAAATCTTCCAAAACCACTGCCCAACCTCCGTGAGCCCTTGTAAGAGATGTAAAAAATCTATTCTGACCACTGATGGTAGTTAACTTTTCTTTGGAGGGAAATTTGCATTGATGGTAAAGCCACTCAAAGGAGCAGCGACATTCAGTGAAGGTTCAGAGGGACCCACCTGATGTCCCTGGAATGCTCTTTCCACTTTGTTATGGGTTTTACGCTCCTCTCACCTCCGCCTTCAAAGCAGAGGCATGAAGCCAGCGCTCACACCGTGCCTCGCTCTGCCTGGCCCTGTGATGTCCGGTGTGCTGGAGGAGTTAATGGTGGCATATGGAGGTCTCATTGTTCACTGGCGTGTGCTGTGCTCTCTCCATCAGGCCGAGTGCAGATGCTGCCACAGGCAGTGTGTCTCCTGCACGCCCTTCTCGAGAATGGACACACCGTGTACGTTCACTGCAACGCAGGTGTGGGCCGCTCCACGGCAGCAGTCTGTGGCTGGCTTCAGTACGTGCTGGGCTGGAATCTGAGGAAGGTGCAGTACTTCGTCATGGCCAAGAGGCCAGCTGTGTTCATTGATGAAGACGCCTTGGCCCGGGCACAAGAGGACTTCATCCGGAAATTTGGGAAGATTCATTCTTCCATATGCAGTCTGTAGCTGGCCAACCTGCCTCCTTTTCCTTCCAGTTTTCTTAAGGATCCTGGGATGATGTTCGTAAAATGACCTAGAAACAAAAGCCCCACTTCAACTGGGAGGATTGTGTGTGTGTGCTCCTCCTCCAAGCTGCTCCTGTGCTGTTGGCGATGGCTTTCCGCTAGGCCTTGGGCTGTGTCTTCAAAATATTTTACAAAGGAAGCTGTGACTGACACAGGAGAAAGGCCAAAAGCTGCTGGGTCGTGCAATATTGTTCTAGCATCAGACATAAAAAGAATGCACTGCATGGGTTGTAGTATAGATTCATGATGGCAATTTCTCCATGCATTGTGGTTCTTTGGCATGCCAAAATTAAAGATCATAGGTTATGTGGATCTCATCACTAGAGTATATGCATGTGTGCACACATGCGCACACACACACACACACACACACACACAGAGCTTTTCTACTGAACTGAACTAACATTATGGTCATTTTCCAAAGGAGGGAATAAGGGTAGAAACTGAACTATGACAAAAGAAGAGCTCACATAGACAAAAAGCAGTGATTTTCTTGGTTTTGGGGTCCTAGGCATCTCCTTCCTTATGTGCCCGAAGATCCCATGTGATGACCAAGGTAGACTAAGCTCTCCATTTGTTTTAATTGAATTTTAATGAGTTTGCCCAAAGTCTCACAACTAGTCAGGGATGAGCTGGAGTTTGTAACTCATGTTTATGTGACTCAGGGCTATTTTCAATCCAATTTGGTTTTCCAGCATAGAGTAGCAACTTCAGTTTTGTTCTTCTCAGAATAAGGTTGATCCCCTGCAGAAATTTCTACAGTGAGAAATGGAGCAAGAGTTCTAATCAATTACCAAAGACTTTAGGTAAGTATTTCTATTTTGTACAACCTAATTTAAGATATGGTGGGCTGTCTCAAAGCTTGAGCCGTAGCTCAGGAACTATATCACAAAAAGGAGCTATATGAGAGGAACTGTATTACCAAAAAAGCCCAAAGAGCCAAAACCCACAGATCATTGTTTCATGGCTTGAGTATGATTCTGGCTCAACCACCAGTTTAGTGCAACACATAGTTATTGTGCCTCCAGGACACACAATTCATTCCACTAGGTTCTACAGGAAACAAAGATGAGCAGCAAGATGTTGCCTTCAAAAGTGTACACCCTGGAAATAGACCTGTGTTCAACACCCCGGAAACAGACCTGTGTTCAATCAACCATAATATAAATTGAACTGTGCATGGGAAGTTAGAATATAGGCAGAGGGAGAATAATTTTCAATTGAGTGCTTGTGTCTACCATCTTATTCAGTTGTGCCTTCATAGTACACCATGAAGGGAGGCTTCATTTTCTCCATTATTTAAATGAGGAAGCAAAAGCTAAGAGAGGTTAAATTAGTGTCAGTTGCCACATGCTGAGTAAATGCAATGAAATATAAAACTAGGTTTGTTTGGCTTACAGTTCATGCTTTAAAAACTTAAAATTGTAATGCTTATTTAATTTTCTGTTTCTTCTTTCTTCCACAAACATGTATTGGTAGATAAGAGAGATTCTCATTCAGGAGGTATAAAAGGGGATAAGAAGGACCCAGGGTAAGTTACAGCAGAGCTCAGAAGAGGGGGAGAGATGTCTTATAACCATGTCACTGGGGGGAGGGTCGGTTTTGATATTTGCTTTGGGAAGAGGAGGCTAGATAGAAAACATTTTTTTCCTGACAGGTTTATAAAATACAATTTATAAACCAGCACTGGACAGTGGGAAGTTTAGTTCTCTTGCTAGAAACAGTCATTGTTTTCAGGAACCCATTTATAGTCATAATGTGTTATATAAAATTTAATCTTAAAAATGGAATATTTTTAACTAATATACATAAGTGGTGTGTGTGTGTGTGTGTGTGTGTGTGTGTGTGTGTGTGAATTTCCTTAATGCCTAAGAAATCCAGCTGTATAATATCTACTCTATAATGGCCTTTTGGGGTAGATTTCTTCCCTTTTTGCTCTGATAAAACCAGTTTAAGACGATTACAGAATGTTTTAGAATAACCTCTTTTGTCCTCAGTGAATGGAATGTCTAATGCATTTTGAAATCACCAGGATTTTTTGTTAAATAAAAGCATTAGAAAAAAACCTTTGTCTCTGGAATTGTTTTAATGTTATCAACTTAGTCTGGAATCTGGAGAAATCAACTGTGTTTTTTTGTTTTTAAAGGGAGCAGTCAGCTGAGCTACATTGTTCTTTCTTTGTCATCCCTACTCTCTCATTAACCTATCAAAATTGGCAGTTAAATGATAGAGAAAGTCAACGGTAGGGGCACCACAAAGAAATGATAACAACTTATAAGAATGGGTCTGAGAAAAATCATATCAGATATGGTGTCCTTAGCTGCTTGTCATTGGCATTAACAAAAATTTTTTTTTGAGGAGGGTGCTAAGGATTGAACTCAGGGCCTCACACACAGTAAGCTACCACTGAGCTAGACCCCAGCCCAACAAACTTCAATCACAGATTTCTCAAAGAAAAGTATAAGATCTCATTCATGGTAAAGAAATATCCAAGTAGGGTTGTCTTATTTCAGACTTCTCTTATTTTATAGAAAAAAATCTGAAAGAATATGCACTCTTTGGCCAACATTAAGGTGTAGGTGAAAACCACTTGGTTTGGCCTAAGAAATAATGATTTAAAAATGTGGTTAGGACTTTGAAAATGATAAGGAGGGAATGGAAGGAGAGATTCGCAAATGTGTTAGAAAAGAAATGAAAACTTCCACATGTAAAACAAAACAAACAAACAAACAAAAAAAAAAACCCCAATACCAAATAGCTAAACATGGAGTCAGATCAGAAATTAAAAACTGAAATTATCTTAAAGATAATGTAATTATTTTACAGAGGAGCAAAACGCCCAGAGACATTAACTCAGTTTTCTATATCAAAGAATTGTACTCCAGAGAAAGAGAGTAGCCCAGGTACACAAGTGAGAGGAAGATGGTACCCCAGGTACACAAGTCAGAGAAAGAGGTTACCCCAGGGACAGGTCAGGAGATTTATTGTGGTATTGAGGAGTCCTAGAAGTGGTAGGAATGAGATCAGATAATATTAGTGGGGAAGAATTAATAGATGGAAACTGGGGTAAGTAGAAGAAAAATAACTAAAATGAGAAAAAGCAAAGAACATTTCCAAAAAAGAGAAAAAGCTGATTTCTGGGGAGTTTGAGAGAGAGAGGCCTGACTACGGAGGCAGAAGGGGAGCATCAGGTTATTTGTTCTTGTTAGGCATGCTGACCATACTCCTATTTTTCTGAGGGACTAGATTACATTTGAAAGAAGGACCAGCTAGATATAGTGCTGACCATGTAGGCTGGGTGTATGGCTGTTTATTACTTTGCAGGAGATGGAAGAAAATGTGATTGGTGGCAGAGCTAAGAATAAAGGAAAAAAAAAACTGAGGAAGCTACCTCTCATTGTAACAATAATGATAATAATATAATAAAAGGAAGAGGAGCAACGGTAGTACAACTTTTTTGTTTCTTTCCCTAACCCATTATTCCAAAAGTCTTCCCCAGTTCAGTTGATGGAAATGTATTTCCAGTTGCTCAGTTATTGTCTTAGTCTATTTTGTTGTTGTTGTTGTTGTTGTTGTTGCTATAACAGAATACCTGAGATTAGACTGGGTAGTCTATACAGAAAGGAAGTTTATTTGGTCTCATGATTGAGCAGACTGGGAAGTCTAAAACTATGGTTCTAGAATTGGATTGGCTTCTGGTGAGGCTGCTTCAACATATGGCAGAAAGCAGAAGGGCAAGCAGAACATATGAAAGAGAAGGAAGGGGGCCAAACTTCCATGACAGTCTAACCCATTCCTGCAAGAGAGGCATTACCCCACCCATGAGGGCTTTATCCCCATGACCCAAATATCTCCCACCAAACCCCATCCCCCAGTTCTAATGCATTGAGGAATTAAGGTCACAACACATGAACTTTCATGGAACACACTCAAACCATAACAGGTCTTAAACCTTAGAGTCATCCATGACTCCTCTTTTTCTTTCAAATACCACATTTGATCCATCAGGAAGGCCTGTTATATCTATTGTCTCTATGCTTTTCCTCCTTTATCAAATAACTAGTCAGAGTCAGCATGATCACAAAACTGGATTCTAGAAATAGATTCCAACCTGGGATTTCTGTTCTTGTTCTTCCTTCTCTTCTAGTCCCTACCACTACAAGATCTATATCCACATAATGACCACTATTAAATTTATATATCCACATAATGGCAGGTATGGTCCTGTAAAAATGTACCCTGTGCTCATGTCACGCCTGTGCTCAGAACCTCCAGAGACCTCCCATGTCACTCGGGGCAAAAATCAAAGCCTTTCAAGGACATACACAATCTGCTACTATATTACCCTTTGGGCCTTCCATGTTATTCACTCTTCACTCATGCAGGGCTTCTTGATGTTCTTTGAACATTGCAGGCTTTGATCTCAGGGCACTTGTGCTTGTAGTTATTTCTGCCTATGTGGTGCTTTAGTCTATGTGTTGGAAGCTTGGTCCCTGGTGTGGATCTATCGAGTGGTGGAAGCTTGAAGAGGTGGGGCTTAATGGGAGGAAGTTAGGTCATTGGAGACAGGTCTTCAGAAAGGATTAATGCAGCTCTTGTGTGACCCTGATTAGTTTTCATGGATGTGTGCTCTAAGGTGGGTTCAACCCATGCACTTGGCCTCTTTGGTACATAGCCATTTCTCTACTTCATTTCCTCCATGTTGTGACATAATCAAGGGTGTCCTCACCAGAGGCTCAACCTGCAGGGCTGTTTGATTTTGGACTTTAAGCTTCCAAAATTGAGAGCTAAATAAATCTATCTTATTTATTAAGTATATAGTCTCAGGCATTTTGTTGTTAAAACCTGTAATACTCTTTTTCCAGGTAAGCCCAAAGCCTACCCCCTTAATGATGCTTCTCTAATTTACCCCATTAAAAATTGCCTGACCCTATATTGTCCCTTTCTATCCATAGTCGTGGCTTTATTTCTCTTTATAGGACTGGCCATATTACATAATTCTCTGGACATATTACATAATTTGCTTATTCATTTCATTGTCTGCATCCTGTCACTACAATGTAAACCTCATAGAGTTGGATATTTATATTTTGATTGGTGATGTACCTGTAGTGTCTGTAGCAGAGCCTGGTGTACACATGTAGTTCAGTGAGTGAAGTACAAGAAAACTACTAGCCATTGAGAGCATACAGTGTTAAGGGTATTGTTCTCTAAGTTCTCTCTCTTTCTCTCTATATACATATGTGTATATACATGTGATTATATGTATTATATACATGGTCATATATATAAACTCATTTAATCCCTCCAACAATGCTATGAGATATTATTATCCTTATTTCACAGATAAGAAAATTAGAGATATACAGAGAATGTGGAATTATTCCCAGGCAAGTAAGACAGTTTCACTCCTAGTTTGGTGGAGTAAGTTTCGAATCAACCATTCATTATAAACCCTGAACATTTTAAATATATTTGTCCTCTGGCTCAGCAGTAATAGTGCACTACAGGTATAATGGCTTAAAAACCAGAAATTTATTTTCTGATAGTTTTAGAGTCTAGAAGTTTAAAGTGTCAGTAGGGCTGGTTCCTTCTGAGAACTGTGGGAGGGAATCTGTTCCTTGCCTCCTTCATTTCCAGCTATCTTTGGCATTTCTTGATCTGCAGAAATATCACCTTGGCCTTCGTCTTCAGAGTTCTCCCTGCATGGGAGTCTGTGTCCTTTTCTGTTTTTTATAAGGATACTGACCAGTCACACTAAATTAGGGTCTCCCTTCTCCAATATGACATCACCTTAACTAATTACATCTGCAATGACTTATGTTCAAGCATGGTCGCATTCTGAAGTAATGAGGTATGACTTCATCATATGTTATAGAAAACTACTTAAAGACATGGACCCTGGAAAAGACAACCAGGCAGATTAGAAGGGAGTGGAAATTTGAAAGAAGAGAGTAGAATTGGCTATTTCCCATTTTCATAGGTTTATTTTGTTAAAGAGTACTGGTGAAAAATAGAGATGGAAAATTGGAACCATTCATATAAAAGAGGATGAATTCCTGTACTGTAATTATATTAGGTAATATACCAAAGTAAATTAAGGACTGAAATATAAAGTCTGAAACCATAAAACTAGAAGAAAGCATATAAGAAAAAGGCTTCCTGACATTGGTCTCAGTTATGATTTTTTGGATACTGAAATCATAGACAACAAAGAAATAAGCAGGTAGGTTTGCATCAAACTAAAAAGCTTTTTCACATTAAAAGGAAAAAAAATGAAAAGGCAACCTGCATAGTGAAAAAAAATTTGTGAAGACTATGTCTAATAAGGGATTAATATCCAAAATATTTTACAGAACTCAAATTAGAAGCAAAAAGACAAATAACTCAATTAGCAAATGGACAAAGTACCTGAAAATACATATCTCCAAAGACATATGAATGGCCAACAGTTATACAAGAAGGTGCTCAACACCATTAATCACCAAGAAAGTGCAAATTAAAATCACAGTGATGGATCACCTCATGTGATAGATGGCTATTACAAAAAAGGAGGTGATTTCTGTTATATTTTGACTTGTTTCTATTTATTTAGAAAAAAAAACTATTTTGACTTTTTGTTTCTTTTCTTGCTTTTTTTTTTTTTTTTGATAATTGCAGCTTTTCCCTTATGACAAAAATACTTTAATAATGATTTATGTCTGCTGGCTTTTATGCTTCCTTCATGTTGGTATTATTACAATTATAATTATAACTTCTCTTTCATGTTTTTCATTTATTTCCTCTTTTTGTGGATATATATATATATGTGTGTGTATATATATATATATATATATGTATATATATATTTAATGGTACTTGGGATCCAACAGAGGGTCTCGTGCATGCTAGGCAAGTACTGTACCACTGAGCTACATCCCCAGCCCTTTTTATTTTGTTTGTTTCTGAGACAGGGTGTTGCTCTTAGCCCAGGCTGGCCTAGAGCTTATAATCCTCCTGCCTCAGCCTTTGGAATGAGCGGGATCACAGGTGTGTGCCACTGTGCCCAGGGATCTTATTTCTAAAGTTGTTAGGGAAGGCAAAGAAAATGTTGGTAGGGATCTAATTCTCATTGCTGGACCTACAATTACCACCCTGCTCCATTTCTAACTTTCTTCTCTCTCTCTCAGCTTCCATCATTACTGAACTTTAACCTGGTATTTCTCAAGGTTTCAGTGAGTGCATGATTGCCCACCTCCTTTGCAGTTCTGTACCCCTCATGAGATATGCTGAGCCATATATGATAGTGTTCATCTATAAACACACTTCCAAAAACACTATCATGCTGAAATATGTTATCTGCTGGTAATCCGTCTTTACCGTCTCTTCATTGTTGCAGGTGAATTTCTATCTTCAAGTTTTATATTGTCATTTTTATTCATTGTCAGGAGGAATGGTGTAGTTGCCATTTTAAACCAGAATTTTCTCAATCATCATCTATACCAATGACACCCAAATCTCAATCCTCATTCTAAATTTCTTTTCTGAGTGCCAGGCTCATGTGTCAAAAGAACCCCCCACCTCCACCCCCACCCCCTGCTCCCCGAACAGCTTTCAGGCCATCTCCCAATCTCAATTTTCCACAAACTAAAGATCTCTTCCTTTGGTCAAACCTCTCATACTTTTTCTATTGGTCACACAGTGGCAACCTTTTCTCCCTCCCTAGTTGACGGAAACCTGAATAACACTTGAATGTTATTTTTGCTACCTGCCTCCTGTTTTTCATTCTCCTCACCCCTCTGTAAGTCCCAAACGCCTCTTACCTGTGTTGTCTCCCCTCTATTAAAGTTTCCTGACTAGGCCTGAGGCATATCTAGGTATGGAGAGTTTAGAGATCAAAGGCATGCTGCACAATATCCTTGTGCAGGAAAGAAGCTGAACCTCTCCTGGCTGCATGCAGAGGACAGAGGAAGGAACCATTTTGCAGACAAGGCATGGGAGCCAGCAGCTGAGGGAGCTGATTCCTGGCAAACCTGAGTTTGGCCCAAAATACAGGCTTGGCAGATCCCCACTGCATGACAAAGAGTGTGCCTAAGTGACCAGGAGAAAATCAAACAGAGAGATGTTTACACAGGGGACAACTTGTTGTGGAAACCAACCCAGCTCTCCATTCCCCCTCCAAACAGGCTGCTGGTAGGACCTGCTGGGAGAGATGTACCTGGCTAGGAATTCTAAAGGATGGCAGCAGGAGAGATTAAGTTTGGAGACTGAACCAGAGGCCAGGAAATGTGGGGTACATAGGTGACATAGTGGACTAAGAATTGCCTTCTTCGTCACATGAGTGGAACCCAAGGGAGATCTTGGGGTGCAGTCTTCTAACATGGACCAGGAATTGCTGGGCCCTGGAGGTATGCTGATTTAAAATTTCCAGGCCAATTGGCATTCAGGGAAGACCCTGGAGCCTACCTAAGCTTAACTCCCACCTCCAGGCATTCTCCCTGCAGGATTATCTCTCTCACTTCCCCAGCAACCCCACCTGAGAGTGGAGCAAACCTCACACTACTGATGACCCAACCTAAGACTGCTGAGAAGAGAAGCTGAGAATATTTTGACCTCCAAAGGAAACAATTCTCTAACTGTCATTGAGATTTTTTTCTTTTCTCTGTTTAATTATAATCTTAATGGCTCATGGACACTTATACATATTCATATTTGTGTTCATTTTTTGTCATTTTTAACATTTTGGAAGCCAGTTATTTTTCATGGATCTGGTTTTTGAGGACTAGGATGTTTGATTAGTATATTTCAGCTTTGTCTTTTATTCCTTTATTTTTAATTTAAAAATTTTTACTTCATATATATTTTTTCTATGATCTATTTCCCTTGATTCTCTTTCTCTCTTTTCTTCCACTAACAGCCAATCTCTACTGTTCTCTCATTCATTCTTCCTTTAAGTTTTTACTTTTGTCTTCTCTCCTCTTCCCTCATAATCGTCTCATTTATATCACTTCTGTTCTCTTCCCATCCATCATTTGAAATTGTAAACCCTGTTTATTGTAGGCAACAACTGATCATATCATTTCTGTTTATTGTGACAATTAGCATTGTAGTCGTCATAGTAGGAACTATTTGTTTTAATGCTGTATATTGTTTGCATTGGTTGTTATTATTTGTCTCCCCCAAATGGTGAGGTACTAGAAGGCTTCAGGGACACTATAAGTCTGCAGAATAGAAACTCTACTGATTCAGATCCATAGTGTTAGATGGGTAAACACACAAACAACATGAAAAAGCAAGGTGACAGATCGCCCCACACAAACCAGGATACTCCAATAACACAATCCATTGATAGACACCACAGTGGGAAAAATGTCAGAGAAGGAGTTCAGAATGTTCATGGTTAAACTGATCTGCAAGGTAAGGTACAATGTAAGGAGTGAAATCAGAGAGAAAATACAGGAAATGAAAGATCACTTCAATAAAGAGAGATTTTGAAAAAAGCTTGCTGACTTATCTTCCTATTGCTATTCTTTCCCCTCTCTGGACCATTGGTTACTGCTACAGAGAAACCTTCCTGAATTGCAAACATGGTACTATCTCTTCCTTGCTCAGTACTCCTCAATGACTCCTTATTGTTCTCAGCAAAAAGTAAGAAGTCCTTAATGGGACACACAGGCTCTTTATGACTTTGTCTATCATACGATGCCTCATGATGATACCTACCTGGAGAGTTGATCCCTCCAGGCATTTTCATAGGACCCATCTTAAGGTGTTGCACTATCACATGCTGCACTGTGACCCCATTAGGAAGAAATTTTAAGAATGCTTAGCGAGCACAGGCTTTGGCACATTCTCTGGTGTTTAAGCCAAGTATATTTTTTGGATTCTGTGCTCAGATCTAGTGTGTGTTTTAATCTAAGAGTAATTGGAAAAAAAAACATTTTTTTTTCATGTAAGTTAATGTTTGGGGTAATTTATTCAATGGAAGTACTATCAAATCCCTCATGTTTATTCTCTTTTTATTTTAAGCCTTTCAATAACTATTTCTTTTAAAATATACAGCCTGAATTTATTGATATTTTCATGGCAAGAATCACATGTTAACATAACCATGGTCCTATAAAAATGTTTTATTACATTTTCAACAGATTTTCTCCCTAAAAATTGCATTTACTTAATCCCTTTTTAGCTTGCCACCACAGGCTAATACTGATGTCCTTCAAAAAATAATGGTCTATGTGTTATAAATATATTGTTGATTATATTATATCATACAGTATTCTCTCAGTGAGTAATTTCATGGATGATATTTCCTTTTGGTTAAGAATAAAGCACAGCTGTAATTCTTGAGCAATAAAGGAATACTTTGTGTGATTATGAAGCTTAGAAATAATTGTTTTCTTGCTCTTCATAATAATTAAGATTATATTTTTCTTGAACCAATTTTACTTCTTGCTCTCCCTTGTATTCAACTCATTTTACCCCTTTACCTCATCTTTCTTTCTTATTTTATATTTTATTTTCATTCTATCATATTATTTGATACAAAATACTATATTTTATCCCTTTTGGAATAAAAAATATAAATAATTACAAGCATAAAATATTGCCATGTTAAAGCACTTGTATAATACAGAGACTGACATAACAGACTATTGGTATAAATGCTGAAAAAGTAGACAGTCATGGGATGTCATATATGTTTTAGGGAAAAATTCCATCTTTTAATGCAGATGATCCAATAATAGAATTGTTCTTTATTCTTCACTGTATAGACACAAGTATCAATAACCTGTTTCAAATGCGCAGAATGTCCTCAAGCCTGTATGTTGATTTGATTGAAAGATGCAATTAGCAAGGAAGAGCTAGAATTCAGGCATCGTCCCAAGTTTCACCCCAAGTAGAGACTTTGTAGGTAGAGGAATGCATTTCCCTTTTCTTCTAACTCAGTTTATGGCATCATACTCTCTCCATAATTTATCTTAAGATCAAAATAGCAAATAACCAGATGTGACCACCTGATCTCCCTCTACTTATTCTTTTGCGCATATAAATATTGGCAGGTTTTGGAAAGTCATAAGTAAAACTCAGCTAAAAGAGTCTGCACACATAATGACCAGTCACATTTTTGATGTGTGAAGAATGGAATTATTTCTTACAGAGAAAATTGCAGACTTGATAGTCAGTATTAATTAGGACTATATTGGCAAAACTCCCTCTTGAGGCTAACACCAAGATTTAATATTCTCCACTATTTATATTATATTGTTTCCTCCAAGGTAAAGAAATTTGTTGATTCATTACTTAAGAAGATTTCTATTCCTTCACATATAGGAAATTTTGGAGTATTATTACTATATTAGGTTAATGACTATTGTTATGGTTTGCATGTGAGGTGTCCCTGAAAAGCTCACTGTGAGACAAAACAAGAAGGTTCAGAGGAGAAATGATTGGGTTGTGAGCGCCTTAACCCAATCAGTGAATTAATCACCTGATAGGGATTAACTGAGTGGTAACTGAAGGCAGGTGGGGTGTGGCTGGAGGAGGTGTGGCATTGTGGCACTGGCAAGTGGAGCTGTCTCTCTGCTTTCTGAATATCATATGATCTTCTTCCCTCTGCCACACGCATGCACCCTGATGTTCTGCCTCACCTCAAACCTCAAGGAATGGAGTCAGCCTTCTATCTACTAAGACCTCTGAAACTGAGCCCTCAAACAAACTTCCTCCTCTACAATTGTGCTGGTTGGGTCTTCTAGTCGCTGCAGCGAAAAGTAAGGGAGGGGAGGGAGGGGATTTAGGGATGGGAAAGATAGTGGAATGAAACAGACATTATTACTGTATGTATATATGTGACTACATGACCAATATGATTCTGCAACATGTACGCTTAGAAAAATGAGATATTATATCCCATCTATGTATATCACAGTGCATAAATGTATTCTACTGACATGTATAACTATTTAAAACAAATTTTTATAAAAGTAAACTTTAATAGAAAAAAATTATAAAAAGGAGGAGATACTCTTTGGAAGTTGTTAGGTCATTATGCATGCAAACTTACTGGGTAAAAGATCCATGTGTACAATCAAGGGCAAGTAGTTATTGGAGCTGTGTGAAGAAAAAATTTTTAATTATTTAGGTATTTAAATACTTTTGGATCCTCATGAGGAATAATAACTGATGTGAATCAAAATAAATCTATTTGCATGATGATTTTAAAGTCTTAATAAGCAAATGTCTTAGTTTAATTTGAGGTCTTTGCCAATATTTTTTCCCCCAGAAATTACTTTCACAAAAATAAATGTTCTCACTAAAATACATTTTATCCTTCAGTGGCCTGTTTTTTCCAGACCAAAGAGAACTCTTCGACTTATGACATATAATTTTCAATTACCAATTATTTTTAAGGACAGCAGTGGAGGATATATAAACTAAATCTACACTTTCATTATGAATCAATTTTCCCAGACACAGCTCATTTTAGAAATGTTATAAAATATTTTACAAAAATAAAAAAGGAGGAAATTTGGCTTAGTAATAGCTCAAACGAGAATAACCTATGGTACTTAAATGAGCAAGCCACTTGCTGTTGCTGCTAAAAAGACTAGCAAAGTGATAAACTCATTTATTACACACATAAAATACAAACAAGAGTTCTTCAGGTCTTGATCACAAAAAATCACAGCATAGAACTAAAGTTCTGGGTACTGTCCAATAAATCACATTCAATCTGCTCAACAAGTTTTAAGAGAATATTGACATTAAGTTAGTGCTCCAAAGAGATTTCTGATATTTTCAGAAATATAGGTAGAGAAATCAAAACCCAGAACTATTTCTGTCCTAGTAATTTCATCTTTTGACCAATTGTGAAAATTCTTTGTACCTTCCATGTACTGTGGAAGGCTTTTACTAAGTACTCACTATAGGCTTTGTTAAGTGGGTGCAATGATGAAAATACATAGAAAGGTATTTGGGAGGATTAATTTGATGGACTGATATATAAATAAGGCAACTACCTTGCACCAGAGAACAGAATTCAGATTTGTGGCTATGAGTTAAGAGGGGTAGCTGTCAACTTTTTTAAAAAAAGGAACTTTCTAGGTAGAATTGGAAAATAATAAAACACATTGCTTTGTGAGATAAAAAGATTCCTATCACTAAATATATTTAAATCTGAAGTTGAAAGTTTTCTCTCCAAAAAATATATATTTAAGATCGATTAGTGAATGAAAGATTTTATCACGTGACTTACAAGATCTCTTCCAAAGTTAATAGTCTATGCTTCTAATTACTGATTTATATCAACCTTAAACTTTCTCCCCCTCCACTGGCCTGAACATTAAAACTACACATTAGCATTTACCGACCCATCTAAGGCATATTACAAAAGAGTACGAAAGTCTGCAGTGTCGTAAGAGAAAACAGAATGAATGCTCTGTTGGCTCCTGATCATGTTGGAGAAGATAAAAGAAGATGTACAGCCAGAATAATGCACTCCTTCTGTATCTGGGCAGGGGTTCACATTGCATGTGTAGGGAATCGTGTAGTAATTTGTCTGGAGCCAAATGGAACGAGTCATAGACAGCTTGCCCAATAAGAACTTTAAGAGAAAGAGGGTCACCACCTACAGAAGCCAAGAGACAGTCAAAATGATCAGTCCCAAAAAACATTCAATGTTGACATAACTGTGTTGATTGAGTACAAATCATTATCTTCAGGGTGTTTCCAGGTAACATTTTCATTCAGAATTCTACATGAAGATGATACCTTAAAAAACAACTCTGATGAAAATCCAATCTGATGGTAACAAAACAAATTTAAATTTGATCATTCCTAGACTGATTCTGGTTCATTGGCTGACTTAATTCTATAGACAACGTCACAGTAGGTATATTGGCTAGTTAACTCTTTTTCTCTTGGTTATTTTAATTTTAATTTTGAGCTAAGCACAGAGTCAGATCAAATGAATTGATCCAGAGCACTATGTAAGTAAGGCAAGCATATTAGACATGCCAGGATTTTACTAATTAACAATCTCTCTCTCCCATTGGAAAAGCTTGATTCCTTTTACCATTTGCTAAGATAATGTCCTAACCACATACATTAAAGAAAATCACATTTGTGCTTATGATCACATTTGTCAAATCATCTCCTGAGTAGTTTTCTCCCTATTTCCACTGGTATTTAACGTCTTCCCCTTTAAGCAATTTGGAGTCTGTCAGATTATGGCAATTATATATTTGTGATAATTACTTATTTATTGTCTGTTCGAAAGTGGAGGCACAAAATTCAGTGTTGGGAGCTGGCTCTTAGATGCTCATTCTGAGAGTAACTCTTTGCTTTATTATTTTCCACACTGCACACTTGCAATTCTATCTATTCAGTACTCCTATGGTTCTTTGAGAATACATCAAATTTAAATGGGCCCTCAAAGCAGCACTTATTTGTACTGTCTGTTGTGTAAAGATGTCTTGATAAGAATGTGCCGAGAATTGGGAACAAAGAAGGAAATACGAACATTTCTTCCCATTTATCAAGATCTTGAACTATTTATGAACTAATATGTATAAAACAGATGTAAGAACTTTTCCTTATGATGAAGTGCAGAAAGAAAAATTATTTTACAAAAACAAAATAACATGAAAAGAGCACGAGGGAAAGAGTTTATGAAGTTTAATTTCTAGCTTGTGAAGGTGGATGTGTCATGCCATGCTTGAACGTATGTACCCAACACACTGTGTCTGAATCCTATGCATGGACTCCCCTGTACTTAGAAATAACTGTACAGGTGTCTCACCTCTGGGCAGTCAGGAGTGACCAAACATAAAGGACAAAAGAGAGCAGCAGAGGGCCAGTGCTGTGAGTGCTGACCTCTCCTGAGAGCAGGGCTTCAAGGTACAAATGTACTATCCCTTTTATGCTCTCCCTGTCGGCGTATATGACCCTGTTTACAGAACTAGTGGGATGGAGATCCCAGGGCGCTGAGGATGAGAGGAACGGTGGTATGCCTCTGTGCCAGGTCCTCTGCCCTGCTCTCCTGCCAATCAGAACTGCCTGTTATCTTCCCACTGCCACTTTAAGCCACAAGTGAGTGTCATTTTCACCTCCTCTGCAATCTTCATTCTGCACATGGATTTTATCACTAAACTTCCTCTTTTCCCCTCAGAGCTCTCCCAGTTTTACTGGACTCCCTGTCTACCTGCTCTGGAATTTACACTCCCATTTTGGTCCATATTATTTACTTCACCATCCTTTTGCTCCTTAAAGTTCTTCCCAGTGCCTTCTTTACTCTTTGCCCTCAAAGCTGTGCAGTGCCTCATTGCTCACCATTCCCCAGAACCCAAGAGCCACAGAGCCTCAAGGAACAAGCACTGAACTCTGTCCTTAGTTTCTGTTTTTGGCTCATAGTCTTCAGTCATGTTAGACAAACCTGTCCCAAATACAAATGATAGTCATTTGTGTCCAAATGTCAAGCCTTTAAGAAAACAGCCTGATAAGCCTTTGATTTATTTCCCTTTCAAGCCACTTAAAGGTAAACTGAGGCATAATAATTTTTTTAGGATTTTATTTGGGCAGCTCCAAATCAATAGCTTCATAGGCTCCACTGAGGTAACACAAGGGGAAGAATATTGTTGGGTAAAAACAGAAGTAAAACAAAGAAAATGTTTGGTTATAGTTATACACTGTCTTATTTGTCTATGTTGCTAGGAAGTATCTAGTTATGTAACTATGGGTTAGTTGATGGCTCCCAGTTGTTAGCCTCAAATTTCATTTTTCTCTAACATAGACATTTACAAGAACTAGTTCAAGTTAAGCTTCACTTATGTGTGCAAATCAAGCAGATTAAGGCCTAACTGGCTTGCTGCTCAGGGATTGTCCAAACCTAGGTGCCATTTTCATTTATTTTAACAAAATTAATCAACAAAAATCTTGTCATTAAACTGTCACCAAAGCCTATGCTCTTTCGTGAAGCCTTTCTGAGGTAATCAGAGGGGACCTGAACTCAACAAAGTGCATATGGGATTCCCAGACACTCCTACCACTATCCCAGCAAAATTTCCTATTGAATTTAAATAAACTTTTATTTGATCTTTTTAGTTATACATGACATTAGAATGTATTTTGACATATTATACATACATGGAGTATAACTTCCCATTCTGTGGTTGTGTATGATGAGGAGTTTCACTGGTCGTGTATTCATATATACAGGAATATAGGAAAGTTATGTCCGATTCATTCTATTGTCTTTCCTATTCCCACCCACTCCCTTCCATTCATTCCCTTTTGTCTAATCCAAAGAACTTCTATTCTTCCTCCCCTCCATTTTGTGTTAGCATCCACATAGCAGAGAAAACATTCGACCTTTGCTTTTTTTCGGATTGTTATTTCTTTTAACACAAGAGTCTCTAGTTCCATCCATTTACTGGCAAATGAAATAATTTCATTCTTCTTTATGGCTGAGTAATATTACATTGTGTATATGTACCATATTTTCTTTATCTATTCATTTGCAGGTTGGTTCCATAGCTTAGCTATTGTGAATTGAGCCACTATAAACACTGACGTGGCCTTGTCACTAAAGTATGCTGATTTTAAGTCCTTTGGGAATATGGGAGGAGTGGGATAACTGGGTCAAATGGTGGTTCCATTCCCAGTTTTCTGAGGAACCTCTATACTGCTTTCCAGAGCTGTTGCACCAATTTGCAGTCCCACCAGCAATATGTGAGTGTACCTTTTCCCCCACATCCTCACCAACATTTGTTGTTACTTGTATTCTTGATAATTGCCATTCTGACTGGAGTGAGATGAAATCTCAGTGTAGTTTTAACTTGAATTTGTCTAATTGCTAGAGATGTCGAATATTTTTTTCATATATTTGTTGACCAATTGTATTTCTTCTTCTATGAAGTGTCTCCTCAATTCCTTTGCCCATTTATGGATTGGGTTTTTTTTTTTTTTTTTTTGTGTTTTTTTGTGTGTGTGTGTGTGTGTGTGTGTGTTAAGTTTTTTGAGTTATTTATATATCCTGTAGATTAATGCTCTATTTGAGGTGCAGGTGGCAAAGATTTTCTCCCATTTTGTAGTCTCTCTTCACATTCTTGATTGTTTCCTTTGCTGAGAAGAAGTTTTTTTTTTATTTTGATACCATCCAATTTACTGATTCTTGATTTTATTTCTTGTGCTTTAGAGGTCTTATTAAGGAATTCAGTTCCTAAGATGTCATGATAAAGATTTAAGTTTGCTTTTTCTTCTAGTAGGTGCAAAATTTAGTGCCTTGGTCCTTGATCCACTTTGAGTTGAGTTTTGTGCAGGGTGAGAGATAGAAGTTTAATTTAATTTTGCTATATATGGATTTAAAGTATTCCCAGCTCCATTTGTTGAAGAGGCTATCTTTTCTCCAATGTATGTTTTTGGTGCCTTTGTCTAGGATGAGGTAACTATTTATGTGGGTTTGTCTCTATATCTTCAATTCTGTACCATTGATCTTCTTGCCCATTTTGGTGCCAATACCAGGCTGTTTTTGTAACTATAGCTCTGTAGTATAATTTAATGTCTGGTATTGTGATGCCTCCTGCTTCACTTTTCTCACTTAGGATTGCTTTGGTTATTCTGGACCTCTTATTTTTCCAAATGAATTTCATGACTGTTTTATGTATTTCTATGAAGAACATCATTGTAATTTTAATGGGAATTACTTTAAACTAGCACTTTTCATAATATGGCCATTTTGACAATATTAATTCTACATATCCAAGAACATAGGAGATATTTCCATCTTCTGTGGTCTTTTGAATTTCTTTCTTTAGTGTTTTATAGTTTTCATTGTAGAGGTTTTCACCTCTTTTGTTAGATTGATTCCTAAATATTTTGTTTTCTTTGAGGCTATTATGAATGGGATTGTTTTTTTATTTCTCTTTCAGGTAATTCATCACTAATGTATAGGAATGCGATTTATTTATGGGTCTTAATTTTATATCTTGATACTTTGCTGAATTAATTTATGAGTTCTCAAAGTTTTCTGGTGGAGGTTTTGTTTTTTTGTTTGTTTGTTTGTTTGCTTGTTTTTTGTTTTCTAAATATAGAATCATGTTATTTGGAATAACATGATTATTCCAAATAGGAATGGTTTGATTTCCTCTTTTCTTATTCCTATTCCTTTAATTTCTTTCTTCTGCCTAATTTCTCTGGCAAGAGGATCCATGACTATGTTGAATAGAAGTGGTAAAAGAGGGCATCCCGGTCTTGTTCCAGACTTTAGAGGGAATGCTTTTAATTTTTCCTCCATTTAGAATAATGTTTTCCTTGGGTTTAGCATAGATAACTTTTATAATGTTGAGGTATTTTCCTACTATCCCCAATTTTTCTTCTGTTTTGAACATGAATGGATGCTGTATTTTGACAAATACTTTTTTTTTCTCCATCTGTATAGATAATCATGTAATTCTTGTCTTTAAGTCTATTGATGTGATGAATTATGTTTGTCGATTTCCATTTGTTGAACCAAGCTCATCGCTGGGATGAACCCCACTTGATCATGGTGCACTATTTTTTAATATGTTTTTGTATGTGATTTGCCAGCATTTTATTAAGAATTTTTGCATCTATGTTCCTCATGGATATTGGTCTGTAGTTTTGTTTCCTTGATATGTTTTTATCTGGTTTGAATGTCATGGTGATACTAGCTTCATAGAATGAGTTTGACAGTGTTGCCTCTTTTTCTATTTCATGGAATAATTTGAGGAGTATTGGTATTAGTTCTTCTTTGAAGGTCTTACAGAACTCAGCTGTGTATTCATCTGGTCCTGGGCTTTTCTTGATTGGCAGGCTTTTGATGGTGTCTTCAATTTCATTGTTTGAAATTGATCTGTATAAATTTTCTACATCCTCCTGATTCAATTTGGGTAGATCATATGTATCTAGAAATTTGTTGATATCTTCAAGATTTTCTATTTTATTACAGTACAAATTTTCAAAATAGTTTCCAATTATTGTCTGTATTTAGAAGTTTTTGTTGTGATATTTGCTTTTTCATTGCAGATTTTAGTAATTTGAGTTTTTTTTCTCTCTTCATTATCTTGGCTAAGGGTTTATCAATTATATATATATTTTAAAAAATTAACTTTTTGTTTCATTGATTTTTTGGACTTTTTTGTTTCAAATTCATTGATTTCAGCTCTGATATTAATTATTTCCTATTTTCTACTGTTTTTGGTGTTGATGTGTTCTTCTTTTTCTAGGGTTTTTGAGATATAGGTTATTTATTTGTTTACTTTTAGAACTGACTTCAAAGTGTCCCAGAGATTTTTGATATGTTGTATCACTATTCTCATTTACCTCTAAGTAATTTTTTATTTTGTCCCTGATTTTGTCTGCTATCCATTGGTCATTTAATAGCATATTTATTTAGTCTCTAGGTGTTAGAGTAGCTTCTATCTTTCATTTTATTTTTTATTTCTAACTTCATTCAATTATGATTTGATAGAATGTAAGATATTATCTCTATTTTTTTTTTTTATATTTGCGAAGAGTTGCTTGGTGGCCTAAAATATTTCCTATTTTAGAGAAGGATCCATGTGCTGCTGAGAAGAAAGTGTGTGTTCATTCACTGATGGATGAAATATTCTATTTATGTCTGTTAAATCTAAATTATTATTATTATTATTATTATTATTATTATTATTATTATTATTATTTGGTTCCGGGGATTGAACTCAGGGGCACTTGACCGCTGGGCCACATTCCCAGACCTTTTTTGTATTTTATTTAGAGACAGGGTCTCACTAAGTTGCTAAGTGCCTTGCCATTGCTGAGTCTGGCTTTGAACTCGTGATCCTCCTGCCTCAGCCTCCCAAGTGCTGGAATTACAGGCATGTGCCACCGCACCTGGCTAAATCTAAATTATTAATTGTACTTTTTAGTTCTATACCTTCTTTCTTTAATTTTTGTTTGGAGGCTCTACCCAGTGGTGACAAGAGTTTTGTTAAGATCATCCAGTATTATTATGTTGTGGTCTATTTGATTCTTGAAATTAAGAAGGGTTTGTTTGATATATGTAGATGCTCCATTGTTTGGGGCATAAATATTTACAACTATATTGTCTTGTTGATGTTGTTTCCCTTAAGCAGTATGAAATGTCCTTTTTTGTCATTTCTGACTCACTTTGGCTTGAAGTCCACTTGATCTGATATGAAGAGAGAAACCCCTACTTATTTATGAGATCCATGTGAATGATTTGTTTTTTCCATCCTTTGCCTTCAGTCTGTAGATGTCTTTGCCTATAAGGTGAGTCTCTTGGAGATAGCATTTTGTTGGGTCTGTTTTTTAATCCAATTTGCCAGTCTATGTGTTTTGATTGATGTGTTTAGGCCATTTACATTCATTTAACTATTGAGATATGATTTTTATTCCCTGTCATTTTGATTTATTTCTGGTTTTTAATTTGAATTAGTTTCTCCTTTGATTGACAGTTCTAGTGTAGTTACTCCCTTTACTGGTTTTTTATTTTTTTATTTTTCATTTCTTCTTCATGAAATATTTTGTTGAGTATATTTTGTAGAACAGGCTTTCTTTTTTATTTTTTTATTTTTTTTATTCAAAGTTGTTGTGTTTATAATCGTAGTATGCATTATAATTCATAATAAACATATAGAGCATCTTTTTACAAAACACTGTATATAATTTATATTCGTACCATTCAAATCTTCAATCATGCATTTAGGATAATGACATCCATCTTATTCAACCACCTTTTCTTTTTTACCCTCCCTCCCACCTTGCTCCCTTTCTTCCCCTCCCTCCCCTTTGACCTTTCTAGCATTCCTCTAATCCTCCTATGTACCCCGACCCAATACCACTGTGGATCAGCCTCCTTATATCAGAGAAAACATTCGGTATTTGGATTTTTGAGATTGACTAACTTCACTTAGCATTATTTTCTCCAACTTCATCCATTTACCTGCAAATGCCATTATTTTATTTTCTTTTATTGCTGAGTAAAATTCCATTGTGTATGTGTACCATATTTTCTTTATCCATTCATCAACTGAGGGACATCTAGGTTGGTTCCACAATCTAGCTATTGTGAATTGTGCTGCTATAAACATTGAAGTGGCTGTGTCACTGTATTATGCTGTTTTTAAGTCCTTTGGGAATAGACCCAGGAGTGGGATGGCTGGGTCATAGGGTGGTTCCATTCCCAGTTTTCCAAGAAATTTCCATACTGCCTTCCACAACGGTTGCACCATTTTGCAGTTCCACCAGCAATGTATTTCTAGTTGTGAATTCTTTTAACTTTTATTTATCATGGAAAGTTTTTATTTCATTGTCAATTCTGAAGCTTAATTTTACTGGGTATAGTATTTTTGGCTGGCATCCATTTTCTTTCAGAGCTTGGTAGATATTATTCCAAGACTTCCCATCTTTGAGGGTCTGGATTGAGAAATAAGCTGAGATCCAGATTATTTTCCGTCTTAATGTGATGTGTCATTTTTTTATGGCAGCCTTTAAAATTCTATCCTTGTTATTTATGTTTGGCATTTTTATATAATGTGCCTTGTTGTGGGTCTGTTTTAATTTTGTATATTTGGGGCCCTGTAAGCCTCCTGTATTTGATTTTCCATTTCATTCTTCAGTTTTGGGAAATTTTATGATATTATTTCATTGAAAATATTTCACATTCATTTGGTTTGTATGTCCAAACCTTCCTCTATCCCAATAAATCTTGATAGACAAACCAATTCTTAGTCCCCTACATCAGCTGTGGACTCCACATTTCCTGATCTCAGGTTGAATCTCCAAACTCAATCTCTTTGGCCCCCACCCTTTCAAATTCCCAGCCAGGTACATCTCTCCCAGCTGGTCCTACAAGCAGCTGGGTTGGATGGGGAGGTGAAAACATGGGTTGGTTTCCGTGACTCGTTGTCCCCTACCAAAAATTCTCTCCATTTTTTAATTTTCTCCTGGTCAATTAGGTACACTATATGTTGTGCAGTGTAGGTTTTCCAGGCCTGTATTTCAGGCCAAACTCGGTAATTAGCTCCCTCAGCTGCTGGCACCCCACACTGCAGCTGCAAAATGGTTCCTTCTTCTGTCCTCTACATGCAGCCAGGAAATATGGGGCTTCTTTCTTTCACAAGGATATTGTGTAGTGCATCTTTCAGTTTAGTAGGGTGGTGTCTTTGATATCTAAACTCTTTATACCCATACATGCATCAGTCCTCCTAAAAATGTGATTCCTTTAATTCCTTTATCCCTCCACTTTGGTCGCAGCTGACCACTCTGGTGTTTCCGGCTGCAGAAGCAGCTGTGGTGCTGGGGAATTCTTCCTTATTTTTTAATATCCAAATTCTTGAGTCCCCTTTCTGCTTTGAATGTCCAGTATTAAATTCCAGTAAAGTCTTTCCCCTTTTTTCCTTCACCCACCTTGCTGAGAAGCTGCCTATCTGATTTCTTGGTTTCACACCATGTAGCAGCCAGGAAAGGGACCTTCTGTATTCTGCCATCTTTAAACCCCCCCTTCCTGTTTGACAGCATATCCATGTTTGTAGTCAGGTTATCAAAGAATTCTGTACAGGGCACCCTGTTAAGGTTTTTTTTTTTTTTTTTTTTGTGTGTGTGTGTGTGTGTGTGTACAGAGTTCACACAGATTTTGAGAGAACTCATCAATGGATGCATTTATATAGTGCTTAGCAGAACATTATGTATTCATATGTTTTGCTGCTGTTTGTGGATATTATGAGCTGTTTCTCAGAAGTAAGTAAAGCAAAAGTTGGCACTGAAAATCATTTTCTAATCATTTTCTGACTTTCAGGAGTAACTTTTTAAAAATAAGTAGACCATAAAATATGCAATCTGTTTCTATCAAAATCATAATTTAATTTTGTGGCACTATCTTGCTATTCCATTAAGCAACTATTATACTTCTTTATTTTTTCCTGTCCTCTCTCCACCTCCAGTGATCCTAACCAGCCAAATCTGAATGTAAGGGATGGCTCCCTCCTCTAACCCTTAGACCCTTAGGCCTTTCTCAGTTACAGGTCCTCTGTCCTCCCTTCTTAATCTAACTGATGTTCCTTCTTGCTTGTGACTTATTTTCATGATTGGACATTTGACCATATTGTGAGTTCTAGGTGCAACAGGACTGGATTATAAAAGTTTGCTGTATTAGTGCTCTCCCCAAAATTAGAAACCAAAAGAAGGAACTGCTTCCACACCAAGAAAAGCTCTTAAGAATGAATATCAAGTGGAGAAATGTCCAGTCCTACATTAGTATAGGTGACTCAATCTTTAGAGGCCAGTTGTCCTCATTAGTGTTTTTCAAACTTAGATCTATTTCTCAAATGATCTGTGTATTTATGTTTAACAGTTGCTGAATCACTGGAAGATGAAATTGGAAGGAGGTAGAGGTAATATACTTTATTCTGTTTTTCCAAAAAGAAGTAATGTTGACATGTCTACCTCTTTATAACAACAGAGTTCTCTGATTGCATTATTCCTGATCATGAGTATATTCAGAAATATGCAGAACCATTTCAATGTGTGACATAGTTGCTCGTGTTAGATTCCAGGCAGGGAGGCCACACTTCCCAGGTAGCCTAGGGAGGCCACACCTCCCAGGTGCCTCAGGCTGACCAGCTCTGCTGGCCAGCCCTCAGGTGCCACCCCCCTCTTGACCTCTGGCAGCCTATGGGGATATGGACTTGCTCCAGGGGTCTGGCTGGTCACGAGTGTCCTATTTAAGCATGCTCCAGACTGAAACCACTCTCTTCTTGTCCTACCCCTCATTCCCTACCCCCCTTCCCTTCCCTGCCCTTCCACGCCGTTCTTCCCCTACCCCCCCTACCCTTCCACGTGGTCCCTAATAAACCCCTTTTCTATAAGACGTTCCCGGCATGGCTTTTTTCCAATACCTTGGAGGACTCAGGACATACCTGGTAAGACTGGGGTCATGGGAGACTGTTAAGGGCAAAAAAAAAAAAAAAAAAAAAAAAAAAAAAAAAAAAAAAGAGAGAGAGAGAGAGAGAGAGAGAAGAAGTACCTGTAATTTGTTTTGAAACAAAGAGAACATTGGTTTCAGGGAGTCAATATCAGTTTATTAGTGGAGGCAATGTATCAGGGAAGTGACTTTGTGCTTCAGGCTTACTGTCCTTGTGACACATGTGGTTTTAAAAGTCCTTGGCAAAAGGTTGAGTGCTTCACTGAATCTTTGCAATAGTTCTTAGTGTAGGCACATGTGCATAAGGGCTTGCCCTTCTTTCCTCTGGCTTGGTTGACTTTTTGTTAGGGTTTGACACAAGAGACTTGATGTTGATTCTGACAACTTCAATAGCTAAGGGACAGTTTTTTTGCATGAGGTATGAGGAGAAATACAACATCTACTCAAATTGCCTTCTTTTTCTACTCCGTTCCTTTGAAATGTCCTTATAAATTATTGACTTATAAAAATTATTCTTGGGCTCTACAGCATTAAATGCTGTACAATTTTCAGTGAACTATGTTTGTTAATTATTTAATTTGAAAATTACAATACAACTGAATGAGGGAAGGCTTCTTTATGGGAAAAGTTGTATTGAATAGAGTATCTGAAGATAATCTCTTGTGTCTGGATTGGAGCTTCTGGTAATGGTATCTTGCAGATTCAGTATAAAATTTACATCCATAAAAATTAGGAAAAAGTTAAGACAGAATCATTCAAATATATACAGATTCTTTACCAGAAATCAAAGTTGGTAAAAATGAGTTATCTTAAATGGTCCATTGTGCTCAACTTTCTAAAATATTTTTTCTGAGTATGATAGTAAATTTCTGCAGGAAGCCACCACATCTTTGTATAGGGTAATATTATTCAGTAGGCATAACAACAGTGTCAAATTCCCAAGATATACAAACTATTTTATTTCTTAACATAATACTTTTGTTTTAAATGCACACATGCATTTTTGGGATTTTTATTATGGCCCCCAAAGAGCTTAAACTTTTTATGGTTATCCAATTTGGCTTCCATGAATAGACAATTTTATTGCTTATAATTCTATTGGGTAAAAATAAAATAGTCAACAAATTTCCTTCCTATGTATTTTAATGATATTTCTCCCCACATGTTTAAATTTACTCTGAAGGTTCTCTTTCCCATTTAAACTGTAGAAAATATTGTTGAGTGTTTTGAGGTAGTAGAATCTATTTTGTGTGTAGAATCACATTACATTCTTTTTTTTTTTTTTTTTTTTTTTTTTTTTTTTGGGAAGGTATCCTTACCAAACCATCTAACCATCTCTAGGATAACTCCTTCACTTTATATATGTATATTTTTTTTTTAAAAAATGAAGTTAAGCAAACTATCTGAGAAGCATGTCAGACATACCAATTCCAAATTCATTCTACAGATAAATTCAAGAAACATTTTCTGAGTACTTAGATAATTGAGATATAATGTCAGTCTTCTAGGATCTTATGATCTAGTAGGGTATATGGATTCATACTCAGAAAATTTCAACAGAATGTATTAAATATGGTGATGATGATAAGAGCAAGATAAAAATAAGAGCAAAAGAAGTGATTCATTTAATAAATGCTTTTATTTTTCTTCAAATAACATTTATAGAGCACCTACTACTTGTCAGGTGGTAAGTACTAGTAACTAAAATAGACATAATTCTTGAACTCAGGATTCTTAGTCTTTTGGGACATAGATGTCAATTAATTAATCAAATAAAATATACAATTACAAATGAAATAAGTATTTTGAAAGGAAGAATGCAGATCAAGGCTGGGTACAGTGGCTTATGCTTGTAGTCCCAGTGGCTCTATCAGTGTGAAGACTAACACACTATTTTATATTCCTAATAAAAATTATAAAATAATTATGTTCACATGAAGAAGCAAAGAGAATTCATCTAACACGTGGGAAAAAAATCATTATATGTATGTGATGAGAAGTCATTCAACCAAAAAATTATGTTACTTTTCTAGATTTTGTGTTATTAGACATTTGTCAATTTTTCCAAATTTGAAATTTACGGTGATTTCTTTTCCCATCCTAAATAAATATATTTTTGTAATTTTTTAAAAATTTTTAATGTTGTGTTATTTTCCTTAAAAAGAATGACCATAAACTTTACTCCCCCAACATTTGGGTCCATCCTTCTCATGAGGGTTTATCTGATGGCAGGACATAGGATATTTGCCAGCTTTTTGTTTTCAAGGAAACTGGAAAATCAAGATTTAGCTTTTACTTTGAAAACATGTTTGGTAGTCATGATGTACAACACTCCAAATAGGCCTCACCATCAAGTTGATATTATGCTCTGAAGATTGCCAATTAATGGAGGCCAGGGGAACAAGAAGTGTTCTAAAGCATTTAACTTTCTCTCCTTTTCTCTCTTTTTCACACACACACACACACACACACACACACACACACTCATGCACACCACAAACTCACTCACTCACTTAGATCATCTGGCCATCCTTTAAGACATAATGTTAGTTCTTCTATAGGAGTAGATTCACAATCTTGTTCCTTGATTGAATTCATTCAATTCTGTTTGAATACTAAAATCCCTCTGCACTACCCCTACCACTGTCACCTTATTTATATATTTAGAAGAGTCCCACAGAACACCTGACCAAAAAGACATACATACATACATACATAAGAAGGAGAAAAACAGGTGAGGTATATTTTGAGAGATGTGATCAACATCGATTCACAGATATGGGATATAAAGTTTTATCACATCTTTTATTAATCAGGGGCCAATCACAAGACAGAAATCCTGTGCAGCATTACAAACAGGGGAAGTTCAATATTTAGAAGCATTAGTTATAATAAGGGATCACTTACTAAGGAATGAAGAAAATTCTAGGGAATATAAGAATAACAGACATGGAAAATAGCTCCTACTTCTATCTCTGAGGCACAGCATCCAGGAAAGGAACAAATCTGGAAGTTCCCGTCATCCCTACTCCCAGCCATGGATGAGAGTCAGAGCCTATTGGCGAGCATACATCCAGGGATGCCTGGGTGATGGTGATGTTGATAGACTGCTGTCAGAGTACTTGGCTTCCTGGGGATAAGGGAAGCCTTTCATGGAAAGATGCCTGGTCTTATTGAGAAGGCATATGCTGGGGTATTGTCCTGGGAAAAATCTCCCAAACTGAGGGATATAAATTTCTACGTTGAAATAAATCTACTGGCTATACAGCATAAGAAATTAAAAAGAACCATATTGAGATTTAATCATGATATTTTAATATTTTGATATTTTGGGAAAACTTAAAATCTATCAAAGAACAAAATAAACAGGTTATGTATGAAGGTTTTAAAATAAGAATTATATCTTCAAATAAATAGTGGAATCTAGAAAACAATGGGCTGCCAGTCTTCTACTGGGAAAATAATTCTATGCCTAACTAAACTAACAATCAATGTAAGTGTAGAATAAGACATTTTCAGGCTTAATAAATTCTCTAAAAATTTACCTCCTGAGAAATATTTCTTGAGAACCTACTGAAGAATGTGCTTCATCAAAACAAGTGAATAAACCAAGAATGAGGAAGACATAAGATTCCAGAGACAGACACAACACAGAATAAACCAAGAGAATCTCTGAGATGACAGCTTTTGAAGAGAGAGAATCAAGTGCAAATGGTATCAGGAGATCAGACAGATCCAGGAGAGGTGTGTGTATATATCTCCAGCTTAGCAACAGAATTAATAAATTATCAGTGTGACAGGTTAGAAAATTATGTTGGGAGATATTCTTTTACAAAATTAAAGTGCATAGGATACTATCTATAGATTTAAGTAAAAGAAAGCAATGAGAGAGGGTTTTCAATATAACTGTAAAAGAACCAAAAGATGTACTAGCAAGGAAATGAAATTGTAATATACTTTAGTGTAAACATATCCACAATGTTATAATAACAAAAATATTCAAATACATTACAAAACATCATATAAATATTAGGAAAATGAGACAAGGAAATCTAAGAAGATTTCATCTAAGGGAATAATTATATACTTTGTATACAAACAGTTGTATGTAAAAAGATGCTATATATGTGTATTATGAATTGTAATACATACTACTATTATAAATAAAAAAAGAAAGGAAAAAAATAGGAAGTCTAACATTGTTGACCATATGCATTAGCTGTATATTGTTTAGAGAAATGGAAAGAAGTCCTAAAAGCAATGGCCAAAGCAGTAGAGAGTGATTGCTTTTGAGAGGGGTTGTGGGTGGTGTTTGGGAGATTATTATTGCATATGCTATATACTGCATGTCGTGCAGTGTTTCCCTGCGGGGTCATTATTGACATATTGGGTGGCAATACATCTTTTCATGGGACACCTACATGCATTGCAGGACAATTGGTACAATGAATGATTGAAAATCGAATGCTAATAGCAACTCCTGATCATTGTGACAAATCTAAATGCTCCTATACTTTTGCTAAAGCCCTCTGAAAGGAAGTGGTACTACTTGAAGCAAAGAACTATCATTATATTATTCTAAGAAAAATAAAAACAAATATAAAAACAAACAGAACATGCAGGGCACAGAGAAAGAAGAAAATTTTTTAAAGAAGTGAGAATATTGTACACATATTATACAAATACATTTGAAAATTTTAAGGAAATGTGATTTTCTTAGTAAAATTGAAATTATAAAAAATTGGTGAAGAAAAAAGTAACCTTGAAAAGAAAGAGAATTGTGTTCAAAACTCATCTTCCAACACACACATTTTAAAAAATACATGATAGGCTTATATTACATGGAGTTCTAGGAACTTTGAAGAGATGAATATTTTTGCATCACTGGAACTATTTTATAAAAAGAATTGGAAAGTTTTCTATAAAGCAATAATACTAAAATGGAAAGTGTGGGCACACATACACACATATGCAAATCCTGTGGACCAATTTTGTTTTACTTGTGGATGTAGATTCAGATTCTAAAAAAAGATGAGCAAATTTTATTTAGCAGTATATAAAAGGGCTATTAAACCACAAATTGCATAATCCCCAACCATGCCAGAATGTGCCATCATAAAATTTCATAATCAAAAAGTCATCAAAGGAGAAAAAATATATTGTCAATATCTATAAACATTAATAAACACATTTCATGAATGACAACATCTATTACTGATATGATACTACAGAGTCTGGGAACATTATTCCTTTGACTTTAAAGAAAATTATTAGTAGCTCAGTGATTTTCAGTTTCCAATGTTATTATTTGAGTTAGTTTTCTCTTGTTAATGTCCAGTTTTATACTATCCCAGGACAAACCAGGTAACAGCAGCCAGTGTTGCTATTCACAAGTGTGATCCTTAAAATGCTGCAGAGATTGGACAGGATTGTCCCGGTTATCACCACATTGTTCTGGAAGCGCTAGTCGAGGCATTAAAGATAAGAAAATGAGTAGAAAAGGTATAAAAACCTCTGTAAAATCATTTTTATATTCCATAATATAACTAATTTAAACAAATCTCTGGAAAATAATGAGTTGAAATGTGACTGATTTTGAAATCAATATGAATTAACAAATAGATTCATTCTCTATTGAGAATAACAAGTGACTAGCAAGCAAAATTTTAAATGTTTTTTTATTTACAAAAGCAACAAAACTGAAATAAAATTACTTAAGATGCACATATTACATTTTTGTATATTTGAACAAATAAGGAGACAATCTATGGAAAGAATGCATTTTTATTAGTGCATTTTAATGATATAAAATGGGTTTCATTGTGGCATATTTGTACATGCAAATAACATACTTTCATTATATCTATCCTCATTATTTATCCTCTACTCCCCTTTTTGAATGCCCTTCCTTTTCTCTAATAGTTTTCCTGTTATTTTCATATGGTCTTTAATTTCCACCTAGATTCCACATGTGAGGGAAAACATGTGATACTTGTCTTTCTGGGTCTAATTTTGCTTAATATTATTATCCCTAGTACCATATATTTTCCTGCACATGACATGATTTTATTCTTTATGACCAAAAAGTACTCTATTCTGTATATATACTGCAGTTTCTTTATCTATTCATCTATTGATAGGTACTGAAATTGATTCCATGACTTGACTATTGTGAATTAGGCCATAATAAACATGGGTATGTAGGTCTGTCAATAGTATGCTGCCTTTGCTTCCTTTGTATATGTACACAGAAGTGGGATTGCTGAATTATAAGGTAGATCTATTTTAGTCTTTTGAGGAACCACTATGCTGATTTCCATAGTGGCTGTACTACTTTACTTTCCCACCAACAGTGTATAAAAGTTATGTTTTTTCCACACTTTCATCAGTATTTATTGTTATTTGTGATCTTGGTGATAGCCTTTCTGACTGGGATAAGGTAGAGTTTCAGTGTAGTTTTGATTTGCATTGCCCTGTTGGTGAAAGATGTTGAACAATTTTTTTTCATATAATTATTGACCATTTGTACTTCTTGAGAAGCATCTATTCAGCTCACTTGCCCACTTATTGATTAGGTTGTTTGGGGCTTTTTCTTTTCTTTTCATTTTTTCTTTTTGTTCTTTTGGTGTTAAGGTTTTTGAGTCTTTTATATATTCTGAATATTAATCCTATGTTGGAGGAGTAGTTGGCATAGATTTTCTCTTACTTTGTAGGCTGTCAAGAGTACATATTTAAAGCTGTTTCTCTCTAAATTGCAATCCAATTTAAAAGAAATCAATATAAAACTCTTTTCTGAGAGCTTAATTAAATGATTTTGCATTTAATCAAAAGAATAAAGAAATCTGAAGGCATGTGTATTAGTCAGCTTTTTCTCACTGTGACCAAAATCCCCAAGAAGAACAATGTAATTTTGAACAAATAAATTGTTCAATTGTTAATTTAACAATTAACTTTATTTTGGCTCATAGTGTCAGAGGTTTAGTTCATGGTGGGCCAGTTCCATTGCTCTGGGTCTGAGGTGAGGCAGAACATCATGGCAGAAGAATGTAGAAGAAGAAAGCTGCTCAAGACATGGCTACCTGGAAGGAGAGAGAGAGAGAGAGAGAGAGAGAGAGAGAGAGAGAGAGAGAGAAATAGAGATGGAGCGAGCGCACTAGAGGAAAGAACCCAAAGGAAAATGGGAAAATGGTTCATTTTGGGGAATGCTCCACCTTCCTACGGTTGACACCCAGTTAATCCATTCAAATTAGGATGAAGTGATTAGGTTACAGCTCCCACAATCCAATCATTTTACCTCCAAACATTCCTGCATTAACACAGGGGTCTTTGGGGGACACCTCATATCTAAATCATACACTATCAAAATTAAAGTTAAAATAGTACATAATTTCCATAACTAAAGCAAGGTGGTTCTTGTATCAGAGCAGATAAACAAAAGAATAAAATAGAGAATACAAAAAATACACTCAAAATTCATAAATGAGTGACAGTAAACTTAAAAACTAAAAGCAACAGGAGAAACCGATGGATTATAGTTCTGGGATAACAAGTGATTTTTAAAAATAATAAAATTCACTGTTCATCTTATAGTAGAATAAATGGTAAATGGGCATTTGGTATGAATGTGGCTAGGAGATGGTGTGTGTTTGATGTCTGTTGTAGATGACAGTGGCTTCAAATTCTTCCAGTGTCCTTGTACTGCTTTCTGTGTTGTCTTTGGTATTATTCCCCAAGAGTATCTCCTCAAATTGAGTCTATGCCTTGTAATTCTTTAAGATATTTTCTATTATCATCATTATTTTAGAACCCTGTTGAAGTGGCAGTTAGGCATGGGAAAGGGGACGTGATCTGTAATCTTATGGTTAAATTGAAGTCATCTAGTGGGCCTGTGAGTCTGTATCCTTGGCCTATGAACTCCACCAGTGTTTCTTTGATTTTTTTATTTTCTCCTCCTTCTATGACTGGGATGAGCTGTAATAGGAGAGTCAGTGCCTACTCCTCAGGTGTATAAAGCTCTGGTAAAATCTTTCTCCCTGGTTATGGAGAACACTGTGGGCGTATTTCAAAATGGCTACTCCCCCTCTTCCTGCCTGTTGTGTGAGAGAATCCCTCTTGGCCTTTAATGCTAAGAACGTGGTGACATTTCTCTAGGTAAAACCCACAGCAGTGTGAGGGTTTCTCTACGACTGTGGCCCCAGGATTTTCCCATTCTGATGCTAGCCCACACTTAGCCTTCAGCAATTTGTCAGAATTACCACATAAGTGTCCCTCTGGTTTAGAGTCCAGCAACTTCTGCTTCAGATAAACAGATCTTGGCTGTGGTTCTCACTATTCTCTTGTCTCTTCATATTATAGTGCGGTGGTTTGCTCTATGAGCTCAGTTCTCTGATGGAGGTTGTTGATTTTTAGCATATTTAGTTTTATCCCTCTGATATTAAAGATGAGGATGACTATTTCGAAGACTTTATATGTCATAACTGAAACTGAGATCAAAATTTTAACATATTTTATTTTAGTTTGTCTTATTTCTTTTTAAAATTAGAAATGTGTAGCGATCATGCATGCAATGAGTAACCCAGATATTAGTGATTTTATCCACACAGTTGATCCTCTTTTGGTCAATTACTAGGTGATCTGACCCTTCCCTAGTTTTTGCATGCAATCTATGCTACTTGCACCATCACTCCTATTACATCATCCTTCTTCGCTTTTTCTTATATTTGTAGTCCTTATTTAAGATTTATAAGGGAATTGAGAAGGATGAGAGTGATGCCCTACACGTCTTGTCTTTGCTAGATCCCCATCAGACACATCTTTATGAAGTCCCTCTGTCCAATTGCCACTTCAGATACTCCTTCACCATCTCCTGGGCACTGTGCACACCTCCCCTGCTCAGCTACCATTTCTCCACCAAAAGTTGTATTTTATAAATAATGTCCCCATTGTTTCACAAGGATCAGTACATTTGTAAGGGAAAGTGAAATAATAAAATGCTCTGTCCAGGTGTGCCCCAGAGCATACTTTTCTCACCAGCAAACACTTCCATGTAGCTGTAATCCATTTGCCCCCTCTGACTGCTTCTGTGAACCAACCCTAGACTACCCAGGCATCCAGCAACTTTGGCTTTTTCTATGGCTAAAGACAAAATCACAACCATTCTACTTTTGTACCTCTTAACTCTCTTCAGTTGCAATTCTAGACTTGAATGGCTGTCCAGACCTCAAATCATTTGGAATGCCCCACTCCACCACATGGACTTTAGGGTCAGAAGAAAAGAAGTGACATACAGAATAGTGAGGCCAGGAACAGAGGTAGTTGGATAGGTTACAGCTCAGTCTGACTTCTTCGTTGATCATGGTTTGAACATTTGGTGTCTCATGACCTACTGAGACTCAGCTACTTGGCACAAGAGTAGGTTACAGTCTGTTTATGCATCCAGTTAGGTTATAGTTGGCTAGGAATGGAGAAATACTTAGGTAAAATTTAAAATGTATATACACAGCTTTAGGGCAAAACCTGTCATAGACAAACCTATTAGAGGAGGTCTAGATCCCAGCCTTGGTTGAGGACAAGCTCTCTCCTAATCATTAATTTTCTTATTTTCTGCATCCTAAAGATATTGGCTTTTTTTGATCTTGCGTCAACTCTGGGCCTTTTAGAGTCCTCTTCCACCACTTTAGTAGTTAGCTACTAATGAGTAATACCACTGAGTCAAATTTCTGCATCCTGATGGATGTAATTCCTTTGTCACTGCACATTTTTCTTCAGTCTACTTTCATCTCTGTGTTTCCTTTTATATTGATAATAAAACTTGTAGACTACAAGGTCTAAATCATAGGCTATATTGTAGTCATCATTTAATTTATAACGTCTTGCACTATTCCTGTTATGTGAAAAGAGCTCAAAAATAGTTTGAATAGCACTTCACAGAAAAAGAAGTATGAATGGTCAACAAATGTGAAATAATGTTCAACATATCTAGCAATTAGATACATGCAAATTAAAACTACACAGAGATTTCATCTTACTCCAGTCAGAATGGCAATTATCAAAACTAAAAAATAACAATAAATGTTGGCAAGGATGTGGAGGGAAAGGTACACTCATACATAGCTGGTGGGACTGCAAATTGGTACAAACCTCTATGGAAAGAAGGATAGAGATTCCTCAGAAAACCACCATTTGACCCAGTTATCCCATTCCTCAGTATATATCCCAAAAAGTTAAAATCAGTATACTATAGTGATGCAGCCACATCAATATTTTATAGCAGCTTAATTTTACAATAGCTAAGCTATGGAACCAACCTAGGTGCCCTTCAACAGATGAATGGATAAAGAAAATGTGGTACATATACACACAATGAAATATTACTCAGCCATAAATAAGAATGAAATTATGGCATTTGCTGATAAATGGATGGAACTGGAGTCCATCATTCTAAGTGAAACAAGCCAATCCCCCAAAACCAAAGGCTGAATGTTTCCCTGGATATGTGGATGTTAACACACAATAAGTGTGTGTTGAGGAGGAACAGAAGAAAAGAAGTTCACTGGATTAGACAAAGGGGAATGAAGGGAAGGAAGAGGGGATGGGAATAGGAAAGACAGTAGAATGAATCAGATATAATTTTCCAATGTTCATATATGAATACATGATCAGTGAAACTCCACATCATGTACAACCATAAGAATGGGATCCTAATTAGAATAAGTTATACTTCATGTATGTATAATATGTCAAAATATATTCTATTGTCATGTATATCTAAAAAGAACAAATTTTAAAAAGAGAGAGTTCTAGAGTTCTGGAAGAAGGCAGAGAGGCAGAGTCCTCTCAGGAGGTTTTACTATCTTTATATCTCTCCACGCAATACTTCTCTTCCTACTTGATACATTGAGACAGGTAAAGGAACACTCAGGTATAGTTGGAAATTAAAGAGAAGTAGACATAATTACACTTTTTTCCTCTCACTAAAGTGAATATGCTAAATTGTGAGTCACTGTGATTAAAATACATGTACTTTAACTTACTGAAGAAGGAAGCCATTCACAGATTTTTGTCCTTTAAATATTACTGCCAATATCTTACTTGTAAAACATGCCAAAATTATTGGAACTACAACAGGGAATCTAAGATAACTGATGGTGTATATCTATAAATATTTTTTTGAATTGGCAAAATAATTGTTTGAATAAATAAGTGAATAATGGTAATTTTTTTAATTGAAAAAGTGGAAGTGCTTATGTGCCTTTTATGTATAAAACAAACAAAAAACAGCATAGAACAATGAGTGCTAATTAATATGCTTTTTTGTAAATGTTCATACGTTTCAATGCTCCTTAACATTTTTCTTAAATTTCAATCATTATAGAGTTAACTTTAGGATTAGCAATAAAAATTGGAATGAAGTCCCCTGAAGGACATTGCTAAAAATAATGCCTCAGTTCTCCAAGTTAAACATGTTCCACATGAAGACTTTTTAATTCTGTTCTCCAAGTAATTAATCCATGAATTACATGATTTATCCATTCTTGTTAAATGAAGAATAAATAGTCCTCTGATGTAAAACTAACTTATTTCCCCACAATACTCGTGTCTTCTATTAGGTTCTTTCTAATATTAAAGAATAATAAACTGTGAGATTATATTTTTCCCAGAAGATAAACATATCAATATCATACTCATTGAGGTCTAAAAATCCTGTCTTTGGCAATGAAAACTGTTATAAGGCCTCCCAGTCATCCCAGTCATCTGTGTAATTCATTACGGCTTATTAAGAAACCTATACTGAAGTTTTTGGTGTTCTTTGTCAGCAATTGATAAGCATATCCTTAAACAGTATTGCAAAAGAATACATAACTGCTGAACTTGTGGGTGGTTTGACAAGCACAGTGCTCTCTGACTTGGTGTATGTGCAACATATCGATTCAGACATTTTGTTCATAAGATTTTTACCAACATGAAATTTTCATTTCCAAATCTCTTGAGAAATTGTGTTCTAGAGAATAGGATGGATTTATATAAGAAAAGTGGCATGCACTTCAAAGTTTTAAATGTTTTGTTATGTTTTATACCTCACTAAAGGATCCTTTATCTCAGATTCTTACTTTTTTTCCCCTCCTGGGTATGATTTAAAAAAAAAAAAAAAAGGTTGTATTAAATGAGAATTTTGTTCAGTAATGAAAATTAGAATATATGAACTGGGTGTCAAATTTGTGTGAAACATTGAGAGGAATCATAAATCATGTTCTGGCTGTAGCTTCACCTGTTCAGAAAAAAAAATGAGTCCCTTCTCTCCAACTTGCTGTACTGAGAGAATTCTTATTTTCAGAAGTCAAGGAACAGCTGTTTACTAATGGATCACAGCAGGAGAATAAACACAGCAGTCTGGGCCTGGGATATTTTTCACTCTTGTGCAACTTGTTTCTCAATATTTTGTCCTCTGTTGTGGATTATAAAGTGTGTGTGTAAGAGTAAACATCAGGCAATCACTCTTCTTCTCCCTGCATGAGCAATAACACTTCAAGGCATATTAGTAATTCATATATTCTGAGCAATGTGCAACACAGTTCTTTATTGAATGGAATGAGTACAAAATGGAAACATAGTTTGGGTTTACTTTTCTCATTAATCATAAGAACAGCATATTAAGATAGGAATATTTCTTTCTAAAGAGTCATTCCTGATTTGCCTGTTTCTGTGTTCTGCTGTAGTATGTTATTAGCAGTTGCCGCATGCCTTCCATAATTACCTGGCTATTGCAGTGATCCAGGTGAGATAGAAGAGTGAACTAGAGGGGCAAGTGATTGGAATAAGAACATTTCAAGAAGACAAGAGTTTTCAAGGGTTTCAAATACTTCACAGAGGTCATACATAAAAGGAAAGGAGCAAACAAACGAACTAAAAAAGAACCAATAACAGTAAACAGATTTGGCAATCAGGAGGTTTTTGGTAGCATTGCTATCTGGTTAGGAACTATACTATAGAAGATAAGGATTGATTATCAATTATTCCTTCAAGAAGATTAGCAGTAAGGACCATCAGAATTCCTTTGCAGTTTTGTTTTGAGTACAGTAAGCAGTATGCATTTCTTTGGATTGGGAATTCTGGAACAATACCTACCTATTATGTTAATTTTCAAAGTTATCTTTCTGGAGATAGGATTTCAAAGGGTGCTCAGAAATAATTACTACTAACTAAATAGGAAAGATATTTCTGGGGAAGACATGAAGGTCTACATGTCATATAAAGCTCTAAATAAAACATATAGTTAAAGTATGCATCTTGTGTAACTTACTATATCACTTTTCCTTCAAATGTAGTTGCATTTACTGTTCTTTCTTTCATCTTGATGGTGCTCAAAATGTAGACACCTCTGCTATAGACTCAATGATACAGGGAGTTAATATGATTTCAAAGCATAAGCATTTCTACAGGGATATCGTGATATTGGCAGCACACTGCTGTTATACTTGCACGCTGCTTACTCATTTTTTTCCTGAGGGCAAGGCCACATTTTAGCACCAAAGTTATCTCGGACAAATAGAAAAAATAAGGCTGCTGATGTAATGGTCATAAAGGACTTTAACATTATTTTAAAAATAGGACGGTGAAGATAAAGGGAAAAGATTTACCATCCTGTATTACATAAGCAAAACACTAGACAAATATATGAAGAAATGGGTTCAAAACACTATACCTAAGATAGTGGAGGAAAATGATCCCTGGGTGATGAGAAACAAATGATTTGAGCCCTAGTGGTTGCCCCAGAGTTTCCAGGCTGTGGCTCAAGAAATAGAACCCAGGTGAAGCCCAGAAGGGTTAGAGAGCTGGAGCTGAAGTTGACCAAAGCGACTGGAGATTATGGGATTGAGTACTGTGACAGCTGCACAGTGACATAAAGACTAAATGTGAAAATTTCCAATCATGGATTAGAGCTTGTTCCTACTAATCAGACCAGAAAACCTAATGATTCATGGAAATTGAGTAAGTACATAGAAGGACCTTGCATCAGTAGAGAGGCAAAATTAGACTTAAAGACTGCTCTGAACCTGCTTAATATATTTAAACACAACACATTAAAACATCATACTATTTCCAAGAAACTTGTGTACCAAAACAAAACTCAAAACTATTCATAGATACCAAATATAATCACCACGAACAAGATAAAATTTAAAATACCTGGTAGAAAATTGAAAATTATCAGATCTACAAAGAAACAGGAAAATTGTAGTCATGAAGAGTAGAAAAACCAATTAATCAAAAAGGACCCATTAATGCTATATTTAGGAAACAAAAACATTTGAAAAGCTTATTATAGATGTATTTCATTTATTTAAAATGTAAATAGGGAGAAGGAAGACAAAAAGACTCAAGATGGACTTCTAGAGATGAAAATTATAATGTGTGAGATGAAAAATGTAATTAATGGAACTATACAAAAGAAAAGACTAGTGAACGAGTATACTTGAATATGTATCAATAGAAACAATCTAAAATGAAATGCAGAGAGAAATAAAGCAATCTGAGGCATGCTATCAGCTTCCCTTTCTCCTCAGCCTACAGATACAAACTACTGTGAGATCCTCAGCCTCCATAAAAATATGGGCCAATCTCCCAATAAATCTCTTCCTATCTATCTATCTATCTATCTATCTATCTATCAATCATCTATCATCTATCACCAGTTGGTCTCTTTGAAGAACCTTGACTAATATCCAGTTAACAACAAAGCATCAAAATATGTAAGGCAAAAGCTGATAGAACTGCAAAGAAATTATAAATCACTATTATATTTGGAGACTTTAACACTCATCTGTCTATCAGAAATGGAGAGATACAGTAGACAAAGAATCAGTTATGACAGAGCTGAACTCAACAGAATCACCAATTAATTGGAATTGGTTGACATCTGTAGACTATTTTATCCAAGAATAGCAGTATACACATTATTCTTAAGCTCATAAGGAATATTCACCAATACAGTTTACATTCTTGGACAGTAAAGCATGCTTTAGCAAATTTAAAAGAATAAGAATCATATGAGTCTATTATTGTCAGGCTACAAAGGAATGAAACTAGAAATCAATATCAGAAAGATACTTGGAGACTAAACAACACATTTTTAAATAACATGAATCAACAATGAAATCTCAAGAGGAAGTTAAAAATATTTTGAACTAAATGAAAATGAAAACAGAACTTACAGAAATGTGTGGAATGTAGCAAAAGCAGTGGTTCTATGGAAATTTAAAATATTGCATGTATATATTAGAAAAGAAGTAACATCAAAAGTCAACAATCTAAGCTTCCAGATTAGGAAACTAGGAAAAGAATAGCATGAAATTCAAAGTTAACAGAAGAAATAAATAATAATTATAGCATAAATTAATGAAATGGAAAATACAAATCAATGGGAAGAAACCAACAAAACCAAGACTTAAAAAAATCAATAAAATTGACAAACTTCTAGCTAGACTAATTAATAAAAGGAGCAAAGATGAATGGATAGGGAAACTTTGGTATATATACACAATGGAACACTACTCTGCACTAAAAGAGAATAAAATCATGGCATTTGCAGGTAAATGGATGAAGTTGGAGAAAATAATGCTAAGTGAAGTCAGCCAATCCCAGAAAACCAAAGGTCCATTGATTCCTTTGCTATGATAATACTGAATTATAGTGGCAAGGGAGGGGGGATGAGAGGAATGAAGGAATGTTAAATTGAAAAAAGGGGGGAAGGGAGGGAAAGGGACAAGGGGATAGAGACAATGGCAGAAGGAGTTGGACATCAATATACTAAGTGCGTGTGTAAAAACTCAAATGGTATGAAAATACTTTGTGTAAAAGCAATGACTTGGAAAACTATGCTCTTTATATGTAATATGAAAGGAATTACACTCTAAAAGCATGTATAACAAATTAAATTAAATTAAAAAATTTTAAAAAGAGTTAAGAATTCTAATTTACATATGTAACTAATTTTTAAAACAATACACAAGAAAAATAAGATGTGCTTTTGGTAAGTAGAAACGCCAAGGTATAAGGATGTTTTGTTACAGGAAAAAGAGAATAAATTTTTATAAAAAAAAAATCAATAAAATCGACAAACTTCTAGCTAGACTAATTAACAAAAGGAGCAAAGACAAAAATAGCTAATATCAGAAATGAAAGATTGCTACAGATTCCACAAACATTAAAAGAATAACAAGAATATTATGTATAATTCTAAGCCCATAAATCTAATATCCTAAATGAGATGGACCAATTTCTTGAAAGACACAAACTGTCAAAACTCAAAAAAGGAAAATAGTCGATATGATTAAGTTTATGTCTATTAAAGAAATTGAATAGATAATTAATAAGTTTCTCAAACAGAAAGCATGAAGCCCACATAGATTCACTGATGAATTATGCCAAACACGTACAATAGATTATACCACTTCTGTACAATATATTTTAGAATATAAAGGCTCAGGGGATGATTTTAAGCTTATCCTATAAGGTCAGTATTACCCTGATATCCAAATCAGATAAAGATGTTGCAAGAACAAACAAATAAAAAAAACCCTACTGTTTGCTATATCTTATGAACATAGGTGCAAAAATCCTCAATAATATTTGCAAATCAAATTTAACAATGCATAACAAAAATTATACAACATGACCAGATGGGACATATCCCAGGTATTTAAAGTATGTAAGAATGATTTAACATTTGAGAATCAATTAATACAGTCTAAAGAAGAAAAATCACATGACTACATCAATAGATGCAAAACCCCCCAAACTAACATTTATTTATGATAAAAACTCTCAGTAAACTAGAAATAGAAGGAAACATGAACTTAATAAATAAAAACCTACAGCTAACATAATACTTAGTGGTGAAGTTTTCCCACTATGATCAGAAACAAGGCAAGGTTGTTCTCCTTACCACTCCTTTGGGACTTGTCCCAACTTCTAGCTAAGGAGATAAATCAAGAAAAGGGAATAAAAACATAATAATTGGAAAGAAAAAATAAAACTGCCTTTCCTTGCAGATAACAACTGTCTTTGCAGAGAATCTGAAGGAATCAACAAAAATTCATGGAAATAATAAGCAATTATAGTTAGGTAGAGGGATGCAAGTTTACTATATAAAAGTCAATTACTTTCTTATATTCCAATAATGCACAGGTAGAATGTGAAATTAAAATACAATGCCATAAACATGCAAAGAACAGAGACACTTGGGTATAACAAAATATGTATAAGAGGAAATCTATCATGTATCAGGTATTATATATAGTAGATATATACATACACATATATATCTGAATACATATACATATATACATATATATGATATACAGATATGTGTGTGTGTATATATATATATATATATATATATATATATATATATATATATTCTCTACTCCCACCCTGAGAAAATAGAAAAATAAGAGGCAATTGAACTTAAACAGAAAAGAGGAAATAATTGTATCAGAGTGGAAGTCAATATTATAGAAAACAGAAATTCAATAGTGAAAAATAAAGGAAATCAAAATTGTTTCTTAGAGATTGATGGAATCAACAAAAAAGGAGAGAATAAATAATTCAGAGCTTGCAAGAGAGTAATGCCACTGCTAGGAATTCTACACACCTTACAAAGATAAGAAGAAATCATGCAAACAACTTTATGGCAACAAATTTGACAACCTAAATAAAATGGAGAGAACTTAAAAGAACCAGACTAACAAAGCTCATACAAAAAGAATTTGAAGAGCCCTCAATTAACAAAATTAATTTTAATAGGTAAAAATTTTTCCAGGAAGAAAATTCCAGATGACTTTTGCATTGTTTTTGACAAAAAAATTTAAGAAATAATTCTCATTCCTGGGATATTTTGGAAAATGGAAAAGAAAGGAATACTTTCAACTCATTCTATAAAAGCCACCACTGCCAAATGCTGGATAACAAACCAGACACAAAACAAGAAAAAATAAAGCTATAGCCCAATATTCCTCATGAACATAGATGCAAAATTTCTAATCAAAATTTTAACAAATTTCATAAAACAACATATAAAATGATAAAACATCATGACCAGGTAGGGTTTATTCCAGGTTGATTCAACATTCAGAATACAAGGTAATTTACCATATTAACAAACAAAAAGTAAACTGATATGATTATTTCAATGATGAGGAATATGTATTCAACAAAACCTGACATCCATTTCTGATAGAAACTCTCAGCACATTTGGAATAGAAGAGAACTCCTCAATCTGAGATAGGGCAATTACAAAATCCTAGGCCTTAATACCTTCTGCTGAAAGACAGAATGCTTTCCATCTGTACTCAGGAACAAGGAAAGAATATCTACTTTCAGCATTTTTATTATCATTGTACTGAAGAATTTAGTGCAATAAAGTAAATATTTAAACAAAATACTTGAGGGAAATATAGATTAGAAAGGAAGAGGTAAAGGTTTTCTTTTGTAGACAACATGGTCATATCTGTAGACTATCTGATGGTGTTTACCAAAATATGCCTCAAGAAGTGCTAAAGTAAATATAGCAAGATTATAGAATACAATATTGATATACAAAACTAAATTATTTTTGTCTGTACTAGAATGAACAATTGAAAATTAAAATTAGAAAAGATCTCAAAAAATTAAATAATGATGAATGTATCTGACACATACAAAGCCTATACCTGAAAATTATAAAACTGTTGGGAGAAAATAAAATAATGCAGTGATACACTGAATTTTGTGAATGGAAGTGTTGAGATCATTAAAATATCAACTTTCTTTGGCCTATAGACTCAAGCTATTCTATTAAAAAATCTCAACATGTCATTTACTTTTTGTTTATAGAAATTGGTAATATGGTTCTAAAATTCATATGGACATGCAAAGGGTGTAGAATAGCCAGAATAGTTTTGAAAAACAAAAACAAATTTGGAAAACTAGAATAACTCAACATGAGTGTTTATTAAAGTTAGTTATCAAGACAATAAAAAAACTGGACTAGACTAGTGAATCTAGAGAGAGACTATAGACCTAGACATAGAATGACAACCAATTTTCAACAAGGTACAAAGGTGAATTCAGTGGGGAAAATCTAATCATTTTGAAAAATGGTACTGGAACAATTGGATATCTGTAGACAAAGGAAAAAACAATCTTGATGATCCATAGCTTACACTATACAGTGAATTAACTCTAAATAAGTAATAGACCAAAGAGTAAATCCTAAAAGTATAAAATTCCTAGAAGAAAATATAGGAGAAAATCTTTGTAATATTGATATAGATGGCTTAGATGAGATACTAAATACATGATTCATAGTAAAAAACGTTAGAATTCATCAAAATTTAAAACATGCTCTTTGAAAGGCATTATTAAGAGAATTAAAAGACAAGTCACAGAATAAGATGTATGTGAGAAAGAAGTTCTACCTAAAATACATAAAGAACACTCAATACTTAATAATAAGAAAAAAAAAAATAGGGCTGGGGCTATAGCTTGGTGGCAGAATGCTTGCCTAGCAAGTGCGAAGCACTGGGTTCGATCCTTAGAGCACCACATAAAAATAAACAAAATAAAGCATGCTGTCCATCTGTAACTATAAAACAAATATATTAAAAAAGGAAAAGAAATAGCCTCAAACTGGAAATAACCCAAATGTCCATCAACAGGTGAATGGACAAACTGGCACATCCATACAATGGAATTCTACTTCACCAAAAGAACGAAATATAGGTTAACAACTTAGAAAAATCATGTTCAGTGAAGTAGCCAGACGCCCCTCCCCAAAGTATGTAATCCATGATGGATTCCATTTATGTTAAACTCTAGAAAATGGAAACCAGAGAAGTGATTGCCTAAAGCTGGGGATAAGGAGCAGGAGGGAAAGAGCAAAAAAAGAAACAAGGAAGCTCATGGGGGTGATGGATATATTTGCTATCTTGATTGGGGTGATGGTTTCATGGAGTTTACCTATTAACAAAACCTATCATCCTGACCACTTTTAATACGTACAGTTAATTATATGTCAATTATAACTCAATGAAGTTTTTTTCAGATAGAAATTCCCATTTTAATTCTTTTTTTGACCTTTTACATACCATTTTCTTTTTCCAAATTTATTTTTAATTCTAAGTTGTTAGAAATGACAGCAGAATATATTACCTTTCATATTATACTAATAGAGCACATTTTTATGTAAAATGGTTGTATACAAAGTATATTCACACCATTCGTGACTTCACACATGCACTTAGGGTAATAATATCCATCTCATTCTACCATCTTTTTTTTTCTTCACCCTTTTGCCCCCTCCCTTCCCCTTCCTCTCCACTGGCCATTCTAGTTTTCCTCCAATCCTCCTATGCTCCCCATCCCCACCTCACTGTGAATCGGCTTCCTTATATCAGAGAAAACACTCGGCATTTGGCTTTTTGCGATTGGCTAACCTCACTTAGCTTTATATTCTCTAACTTCATCCATTTACCTGCGAATGCCATGATTTTATTCTCTCTTATTGCTGAGTAATACTCCTTTGTGTATATATACCACATTTTCTTTATCCATTCATCTACTGAAGGGCACCTAGGTTGGTTCTACAGTTTAGCTATTGTGAATTGTGATGCTATAAACATTGATGTGGCTGTGTCCCTGTAGTATGCTGTTTTTAAGTCCTTTGGGTATAGACCGAGGGGTGGGATAGCTGGGTCATAAGGTGGTTCCATTCCAAGTTTTCCAAGGAATCTCCATACTGCTTTCCATAAGACTCCTGTAGCACAAGAATTAATATCAAGAATCAATAAATGGGATAGATTCAAATTACAAAGCTTCTTCTCAGCAAAAGAAACAATCAGTGAGGTGAACAGAGAATCTACTAATTGGGAACAAATTTTTACCACATGCACGTCAGATAGAGCACTAATCTCTAGAATATACAAAGAACTCAAAAATCTTAACACCAATAAAACAAATAACCCAATCAATAAATGGGCCAAAGAACTGAACAGGCACTTCTCAGAAGAAGATATACAATTAATCAACAAATACTTGAAAAAATGTTCAACACATCTCTGGCAATTAGAGAAATGCAAATCAAAACCACTCTAAGATTTCATCTCACACCAGTTAGAATGGCACCTATTAAGAACATAAACAACAATAAATGTTGGCAAGGATGTGGAGAAAAAGGCACGCTCATACATTGTTGGTGGGACTGCAAAATGGTGCATCCAATATGGAAAGCAGTATGGAGAGTCCTTGGAAAACTTGGAATGAAGTTTTTTTAGAGTTATTTATTCCTATATGTTAGTGTTTAAACGGTAAAATCTGTACTTTGGAATATTACATACATCAGGGTAAACTGGTCCCAGTTGCTATGATGTCCTGATGAGGAAATTCTGAGCTCCTGAAACCTGATTCCCAGACTCAACCCTAGAGTTTGGTTGTTTGGACAAGGAAACACAAAGGAGTTGCAGAACAGCAGAGGGCAGCATTTCTCAGAAATCCTTGATCATCAGGGCGAATCCAGCATTGCTTGGAGAGTTCTAGAATTGTAGAACTCCTGGGCCATCTTCCTGAACCGGAATTATAGGGTGAAAGAGAGAGTGGAGCAGGAGTGTATGAAAATCTTTGGAGGGTGGGATGATGATTATGGTTTGAAAACAAAGTGGGTCTATGTACTCTATATGATTTATTTATTTTTTGTCATGATCATCAATTTTTTTAGGTTTTAAAACAACTTTAAAGGAGGGCTCTGAATTTTTACGATTATCAAAGAGAGCAAGGTTTATAAAGACTAAGAAAGACTTGGGGCTGTGGCTATTTTAAGTGCTCCTAAATTAATGATGAGATTACATCCCAACAAAACCATCATAAATAGAAAATATCCTAAGTTAAAAGTGTTTTGAATACTCCTAACCTACTGATGGTCACAGCTTAGCCATACAGTACATTGTAGAGACTTGGTTGTTTCCCCTGTGGTCACACAGTAGACTGGGAGCTGCTGCCAGACATTGAAAGACATTCCAGATATCGCTAGCCTGGGAAAAGACAAAAATTCGAAACTGTATGTGTGGTTTCTACTGAATGACTTTCACACCATTGTAACGTTGAAAAACTGAGCTTTGAACCATTGTAAACCAGGGGACCCGCCATATAAGTGTAAGAACTCTATCAAATGTAAATAGTTATTACTCTGCATAAAAACATGGATGATGTAAATCAAAGGGGGCTTTTAAACAATGCATTTGAATGTTATACATTTGAATCAGGATGAATGAGACTGCTTTTCCTTCTGGTCAAGAAGCTATGAGACTGAAGAGCTCTGTGTAATTGCCATCGGTGTTTTCCTACAGAACATTTCCATCGCCAATAAGACCTTGTGAATTTCCATTTTCATCAAGAGTTTTCCATGATCTGATGTATGATTCTGCCACAGGATAGTATACTGGGGGGAGGGGCAGTGAAGTCCCCTGAAAGAGCTGTCATGAATGCGTTGGCCCCTCAGTGATGGTACTCCAAGTCATGAATGGCTCAGAGGCTAGCAAGAGTGATTAAAGTATCAAAGAGTAAAACATTTGCAAAAATCATGGTGGCTTAACAAGAACTTTAAAAAATACCTATCCAGTCTATTATTACAAAAATGTGCATGGATTCAGGGAAGAGTTCATGCTGTAGTGCTATTTTGACATTTTCTTTTTCTTTTAAAGAGGTGTAAATTTTCCCAAACAGCATTTCAACAATTCATCTCTTATTTGGTTTTGAAAATACCATATTGGGGCTGCCTCCTTTCTCTCTGTATTAGTGGCAGTGACGCCTCCAGTGCTGACTCATTTATAGTCTGGGCACCAGCAAACCAGAGCCACTTGCACACCCTGTAGGGGAGCAATTATTCCATCAGAGGTTCCTCATGGTCCTCATCATGCCCCTAATTTCTGCGTGATTTAAATGTGCCCTTGCCATTGCCTATTACTTGCCTGGTGCTAACACCACAGGTGCCTTTATCGGAGTAGGCTCGGCTGCCTATCTTCTTCTTCCCTGCAGAGTCAGGCTGGCATTCTAACATTTAAAAAGAGCACAGAGGAGAGTGGGATCTGGTTCTGAGCATTCTCTTAACCATGCACTTTGCACTGGATTGGAAGCCACAGATCCTGGGCTCTTGTTCTGGCTTTGTCATTTACAAGTCATGTAAACACATATCAATCAGTCTTTCTGAGTCTCAGTTTTCCATCTGAAATGTGGTTAACAAAACAAGAGTTTAAGTCTGTTGGAGAAATCTGACATCCATTTCCAAGATAGCATTTCTCACTGAGTCCCTTGAGAATATCTGAAATATGGAACAGGTACTCTTATTTTAGAGCTATAATAACATCTTTAATTAACATGATTTTCATTAACATAAATGACATTAATTGCATGACATCCTTCCTTCATGCTGTCAAATTGTTGATCTCTAAGTCTGGAGATGTAAAGATACTATGCTTTCAGTCAACAACAGGGATAATGTCTGGATGGTGTACCATAAGACCCACCAAACACCCAGTTTGTACTGGGAAAAGAAATGAGGAATAATAAAGGGTATATAGGTGCTCCACTGCCCATCATATTCTGGGCACTGCTCAGAGACAGAGAAAAAGGGCAGATGTCAGACCCTGGGAGACTCACTAGTGGTCTCACTCTGCATAATCAGAGAAGTTCTTTAGTCCTTTGGCATAATCTGGCTTCAGTATTCAATATCAATCTGATCTATCAAATCTTAGTACCTGTGAAATTCTTTAGTCAGCATGTTTGCTTTGGGTATGGCAAACACAGTTAGCATCCCCTAAATTCAATGCACTTCCCTACACTTCCCAGAACCCCCTGAAGTTAAGTTGGGACTGTGTGGCTAGTTCTCGCCAGTGAGCTAGAAGCAGGTGTGTTGGATCTGCTCATGGACTGAGGCAATCAGAGCCAGTCTGCCTCACTAAGTTTCTTTCATCCTACCATGGTTCCAGATGGTGTCACTCCAAGATAGAGCTGGTTGCCCAACCTGCACTGGACTTCACCTGAGCAAGAGCTGAAGCTTTGTTGTTTACGTCACCCAGAGTTTGGGGTTTGTCTATTGCAATAGTGAGTATTAACTATCCCAGTTAAGATAGGGTGAAATTCATGAATGAGCGAGGACCCGTGCTGAAAGTTATCTAGAGAAAATTTCAGTTCTTAAGGAAGATCATTCTAACAGAACTTTTCAAAATTAAGATGATATATTAAAAAAATTCCATCCATCCACTGAGAGTGAGCTCTGGGTTGCCACATTGTTCAAGGAACTTGCAAGGAAGGGATACCATGAAACAGCCCCTGAGGGTTTGCATCCTTCCATCTCTTTGCCTGATTACTGGGAGACCCAAAGGCTGCACAACTGTAGTTAACTCATGAATGATGGGTTTAAGGGAAGAGTACCAAGCATATTTCTCCTTTACCAAAGTCAACTTATTTTGTGATTTCTAAGGAAGAAAATACACTCCATGTATTGGATTTTCACTGTCCTTTTATAGGACTACTAAACCAGAAGTGACTTTGACACAAGCACCAGGCAATTTTCTTTCCTAATTTACTAGAATTCTCCAGACCATAAGCTACTCTTGCTTTAGGGGTTATTGCCAGGCAACAGCCTAGATCCTTTGGAAACCTCAAAGTAGCCCATCTTTTAAAAAAGTAAGACTTCAGTAATTTCTTTTGACCCCTGTTAAAAACAAAGATTTAGTAGCATTTTGAAAGTGACCTTCAGTACCTTCCAGATGTTCTTTGCTCTTTAGGGTGTTGGTAATTTTTTGTTGTTGTTGTTGTTTTCTCTCTCTTTCTCTTAATCTCATGCTACAGGGAACGTCTCACCTTCAATAAACTTCACTGGTTAATGCTCAGGAAAGAAGTTGGTATAGTCCTCAGAGGACTCACCACTCAGTGGACAATTGAGACTTCTTCTCTCACCCTGAACAAGGTGTTAGGAGCATTGTATGGGTGAGAGACCAGCCTGGGAACAGCACATTAAAGGAAATTCCGGCTAACAGGTGGCTTGTGAAAATGATGTATCTGAATAAGCTATGCAGAGAGGTGCTCAGCCTTCTAATTTTTAAACCAATTAACCCTCCACAAAGGAATGGAACATAATGATAGTGATAGAAGGAGCTTACAGCTTATTCAGTCAAAAATTTTCAACTTGAAAGTCAGTAAAGATATGAAGGGGTTTGCCTAATATGATTGAGTTAAGGCAAATTCAGGACTGACACTGGAGCCTCCCAATTTCTAATCATTGCCTTTTGTATTGCACTACTAGTGTGTTTCTTGGAGATAGACTATACAGATATTTGTAAAACTCATCCACTTAAAAGAGGATAGCCTTAGGTTTTAGAATTACTATAGCATTCATTTATTCACTCATTCATTTTTTTTTTTGTCACTTCAAGGAATGTGTATTCTTACCTGGAAATAGACTTCACTGACCCAGACATTGCCTTAGATGTGTACATTTCCTTATTAGGCACATATATGGTTGGAGGGGCTCATATCGTCAGCAGCAATGATCTTTGGCTTGCCTTTCTTCCTGATTTGTTTCCTTAGGTGCTGTGATTAATGCTAATCACCTTGCTAACAGAGGGCTCAGCTCACTGTCCTTCTCTTCCACTTCTCCTCAGAGGCAAGGAAGATGGAAAGTGTGGTGATCTTCACCCTTCTTCCAGGACTTTGTGGGTCTCAGAGGGCCCAGATCTTTCCAGGGAAAGCGGTGCTCTCATTCTCACCCAGAACCTTTCTTCCTGGGTCCTGGCTTCTATCCAGACCAGAGAACAAAATATACAGCCCCGTGCAGCCTCTTGGTCTAGGCCTGACAAGGGGGTTGGTAGGTAGACTAGAGAGGTGAAGATGGAGGACCAGGTACAAGTTTTAAGATCGTAGTTTTCAGAGTTCTAGTTTGAATCTAAAGTTTAGTTCATGTTTTTTCTTACCTAGGGATTGTCTTCCCATTGTTTCATAAATAGCCACCTCATCTGTGAGGACAGATGAGGTGGCAGCTGCTAGTATGCCCTGCTGTGATCTCTCATTTGCACCTGCACACCACATGAAGTTATGCTGCCAGGAGCACTAGTTGTTAGTGCTGAGTGCTGGGAATGTGACATATTGGAGGCAGAGTCAAACAGCAGGTAAGTGCAAAAACCTTGGGCCTTACTTTTGGGGATCATAAATGAGCATTCTATGGAAATGATTGTCAGTCTGAGGATGCTAAACTGAGAGGATGCAATCCATGAAGCATGTGTGAGGCTGTGGGACAAAGTTCAGACCAGACAGAGAAGGAAGAAGACGACAAAGTCACCTGCAAACTTTGCCTTCATTAGTGCTGCATAAGCATCTCTCCAGACAGAGGTGCTCACTGGCAGAGGACAGAGCTGAAAACTGCTTAAGGCCCATAGTACAGGAGCAGGGGTGCAAATACAGACATGAGCTTCCAAGAGCTAAGTTTAGCTGGGCCACCTTCCATGTGGATGGAGGCCCTGATTCTTTTGTTAGTTTTTTTTTTTTTTTTTTCCCTACAGAACTTTCCAGCTCCCCTCAACACCTCTTCCAAACACACACATACACATGTGTGTACCACCCTCCCCCCAGCTCTGGGGTGTGCATTTACATATATGTGTGTATAAAATTAAATAAATAGGAAATAAATAGGAGGCTTTTAGCCTGGGGCTGTCTCCATATTTGAAGTTTCTTTGTAACAAACTGCAACCTAATTTAGTAAATTAACAATCTGAAATCCACTTAGCTGTCTATGTTTTGTAACAAATAACCATGATACAGCCAAATTTCAACTAAGTCCAGGCAGCCAATTGATAAGACCATGCATGCCCCCCAAAAGGCAGATATCTTATCATATACCATATCCAAATTGTTTTAAACAAACACCTCACTATCACTAATGAGATGATTTCTTCACTTGGCTTCTGGGTTTAATCTATAAAAATTTGCTATTTGTGCTCCTGTTTGGAGCTCTCTGAAGCATTTTTGGTTCTGGTGCTCCCTGATTCATGAATCTGTTGATGACTAAATAAACTTTGTAAGTTTTATTTTTTATAAGGTTTTTTTTCTTTAATGTGCATGTGCACACACACATATACACATATACTTACATGCATATGTATGTATATGTGTATGTATATGTACATATTTTGTATTTATATAGATTATATATTATACATGAGTATATATAAAAAGTGTTCTTAATTTACAGCTCAATTATATATACATTTTTATATATTTTCATTTCTTAAGTTCATTAAAGAATTCTTAGTTGAGAGAAGAATTGTCACAGGTTTAAACAACTATAAGGTGAAAGAAAATTAATTGTAAATCATAAAAGTAATTTCTAAAGTTGTTGTTTTGAGCCACTGCTAAAACAAAATTTTAATGCATGCTGGAGTTATTAATTTGGTAAATGAACATATTAAATTATTAAAGATCAACATATGTGTGTGTATCTATATCTATCTATCTATGCAGTAAAAACTGTTTGGTCAGACCTTGTGTGATTTTCAGAGATTGGTTGACTTCCTCCTTCCTTGGGATTGCACTCACCTCTGCCCCACTCTATCTACTCTGATTCCTTTCAAATCCATCTATTCCTTAAAACTTAACTGTCCAGTGTCCTCATTGCTAAGAACCCCCTTTCAGGGTCCACATTGCTAAAAACCCTTTTTATGGGGTTGGTTCTAATACGTTATGCTAGTTTCATGTAGTGGTTGCTAACAACTTCCTATATTGTACCAGTTAGAGAATATATTTGCACATAAATAAGGTCCTTCTCAGCTTTGTCCCAGATGGACTGCTAGGAGGACCAGAATGAAGCCTAGACAAGTGAGGGGCCTAGCCAGCAAAGTTTAAGAAGGTGTTCACGTTACACTGAGAGTGAGTCCCCCTAAATCTTGTGTCTTAGAAGCTTCCCTTACCTCATATTTTGGCTACCAGATGGTGAAAAAATGAGGCACTGTGACCAGCAAGAAGAGAGAGGCTTCTCATAGCCTCCATAGACATCTATCGGTAGTTGCTTGCTCGAGTATCAACCCTGGGACATTTCAAATCAAAATATAGAACATCACATAAGATGTCAATTTGTAATGCTATTTCTTAATGTTTGACAATTCTGAATCATAGCTAAAAAATGATTCTGGAGAATAACAACAGAAGGGGTTTGGGCATAAAATGACACTGATTTGGCACCAATCTAGTTTTATTTTGGAAGAATAAAAGTTGTGGAGCAGTATGGTACTAAGGATAAACTCAACATATAAAATTAGATATAATAAGGAAAAATGAAGTTTATTAGGTATTTCTCAAATTGATTAATTGCATCTAAAGGCAGAAGTTAAAGTATTTTCAAGGAATATGTAGTGCATGGGCATATCCCATTTCTAAGATGGTATCTGCTCCTTTCCAGGTACAAATGGATGCATGCAATGCTAATGGTCAGTGATGTCCTGTCCCCTTAAGTCCTTGCCTAAATCACAAATGCAGGCAATAATAAGGAATAATAAGGAATATTAAGGAGGTCATTTTGAGACTTCTAGAAACCATTTTGGTTATCAAAAGAGATTGTGGTTTTGAACAACAATTTGTTTGGGGAAAAAAAGGGACAATTTTTCAAATTTGCCACTGATGATATACTGCTGAAAATAAGTGATGTGAGTTCTGTAACAGGGATTTTGCTAAGGAAGCAAGAGTACAGTATTCCTCTAGCTGGTGCATACTAGAGATCTTTCAGCTCCAGCCCCTTCCATTTGACTTCCAGCCATCTTTTTTAAGGGATGTTTGATGGATTGGAGCTGAGGAATATAACCAAGGAAGGGAAAAGAAATATCTAAGCAGTACTGAAGCTTGCTATACAGCTTTTCACCAACATTGAAGAAGGGATGGCTAGGATGTGCTACTTTTCTGTATCACCTATTTTTTTTTATGTTGACACGTAATATCAATTCAGTACCCACATTGTGTTGTGCTCACTATGGTGAGGGTGGGGGATATGTGAGAGCATTTTTTGCAAGAATCTAAAGCATGTCCTAAACCTTAGGCTAAACTCTGATTCAAGAGGGTTAGGTTTGTTTAAGTACACAATGAATAAATAAAGAACATGACATATGTTAGAAATGATTTTTTGTTTCTTTTTCTTCTTTTACCATATCTAGATATATAAAGCATGATAGTCAATGCTGTTATTTGTTTTTATTTTATATTTGTATTATCTCACCTTAGCAATAGCAAAAGCTCCCATGGAACTGTGAAATTTTAGGCCCTAGTAGAATTTGTTACATTTAAATAACAAACAGATTTCTGCATAGAGAAAACCTAGAGACATTGTCTAGCATACAGAGTTTAATTAGTCTCATGGTAACCATGTCCTCTCAGTGTGCGTGCTGGGAAGTGGTTCACATGTATTCAGTAATTTAACAACCACACAAATGAGAGCAGATATATGGTTAGGGAGTGGGATGAAAAAAGCATGGGTCAGTTGTTCAGGGCTTGCCTGACCCATGGCTATCATTTATAATAATAGCCACCATTTGTGTGTCCTTACCAGGACAGACTCTGCTGCAGTGTCTCCTTGCTTTATCACAGTACTGAATGTCAATAACATTAGAAATGTCATTCAAAATCAAATATATGAAAGTTCCCATTAATAAAATATGGTAAGAGACAAACTGAATATAAAATATTGCTGTGTTTTTGTTATTTGTATATTTATGTAAGTATTTGAAGAATACTAACACAAGTATTCATTTCACACAACTATTTGTGTAAAAGTCTACCTATATCTAAATTTTAACCCTGGTTATCTCTGAATGGAAATTCCTGATGATTTTTATTATTTCATATTTTTATACTTTCCAAAGTTTCCACAGTGAACATGTATTTTTAACAAACAAAATAATAATAAATGCAATAATAAATGCTTCAGTTTTCAAGATGGAAAATGTATAGATTGGTAAGTTGAATTATTATTGAATACTTACACATAACAAAAAAAGAATCCAGTATTTCTCTACCTAGCATAGACCCAGAAAAGAACAACAATGATATATGAATGATTTTGCCATCTGTGCTCTTCAGAATATGTTTAGTAAAAGAGTTTTTGAATTGTATTACTAAAATCAATTGTAAGAAGCAATAGCACTGATGGTTGGAAAATAAAATGATTTTCTCATATCTCCATAACTAATATATGAAGACAAAATTCAAAGAGTGATTACTTCAAAATGAAGTAAAAATCTGTGGGAAACTAAAAATATTTGACAAGCTGTTTTTTAAATGTGTGGTTCTAGAGCTAAGCAGGCATTATTAGCAGCGTTTATGGCACAGCTACCCCATACCTTTGCTTCCCAAATCTAGCCAACATTTCTCCCTCTTTGAGCTCTGCAGAGCGGCTAGGTGGAGCATCTATGCAACACTCTAAAGGGCAGGCTGTACCCAGATTCTCTGTGTCTTGAGTGTGATATGGTCAAGAACCACAGATTGATTTGATTAGATTCGCCAAGTGTTTTGTTTGTGTAAAAACACCCTTCATTTACATTTTAAATGTAATCAGGAGATTTTACATAAAACTCTATCTAGTTTTTAATTTCTCCTAAATTTCAAGGTTTCAGAAAAATGGCCCAGCCCTCATGTGGTCTCACCTGTCCCTTCCTGCTCTGTTTCACAAAATTAATTATCTGTGTTGCCCTGCAAGCATTTAAATTTTCAATGTATGAAAGACCTCTAAACCCAAGATTACAAGGTTTGGGATTATTTTTCCCCCATTTTTAAAAATTGGTGCATTGTAGTTGTATGTATTGATGGGATTTATTGTGACTTTGTTTGAAAATAAATATTAGGCATCATCCTACTATTAATTTGCCTAAAGAACCCACATCTTTTAATTGTGACATCCAAATGCTCTGAATACCAAAAGTTTTTTTTTTTTTTTTTTTTTTTTTTTTTTTTTTCCAGAATTCACTTGGCAGTTAAACTGAACTGATGTTGGGCTTTTACAGATGTTATCAAACACTTTAATTTCAGAGCTTCTTTCAGTCTTAAAAACCATTGAGGTCTTTTACTAATACAAATTGTATCTATCCTTAGTTATCATATTAGAAATTAAAATGGAAAGTAAAAATATATTTGTAAGTTTGCCTTTAATAAGAAATCTATTAGCTGTTGACTTAAATAAATATTTTTAGTAAGATATTCAGAATATTTTTAATAAAACATTTTCTGAATTGTATCACTCAAATCAATTGTATGAAGCCATAGCATGCGGGTGTTTAGAAGATAAAACAATTATTTTTTCGTATCTCCATAAGATATTATAGTTATTTTAGGGAAATAATTATATTTTTCCATGCCAAAACTTTAATAAGAAGCATGGCATTGTTTTATATACCTGCAAATCTTCTGATGGCCTTGATTAACAGAAGACAGCCAGATTCTGATATCTGCTTCTACATTCAGTCTCTTGTGATATACACTTTATTTAGCCACTTGAAAACTTCAGTGTATACTAAGGAGAAGATAATAAAGAGAAAGATTAAAAAAAGAGAAAGATAGTAAAAAAATAAAGAAAAAGAAATAAAAAGATAATAAAAAGAGAAGATAATAAGAGAAAATGATAAATGTCTTACTATTTTTATGAAAATGGTATTGGCTTTATGAACTTTCTGAAAAGGCCTTGGAGATCCCCAATGTTACTGCTTGGATATGAGATATTCCCCAAAAGCTCATGTGCAGAGAATGTCTGAATGTTGAGAGATGAAATGATCTGGTTAAAAAACCCTTAACCTAATTAGTGGATTAATCCACTTGAATGGATTAACTGGGCGTTACCTAAGGTAGGTAGGGTGTGGCTGCAAAAAGCAGGTCACTGGGGTGCCTTTGGGATTTACATTTTGTTCCTGGTGAGTGGAGCTCTCTGATTCCTGGCTGTCACCAGCTCACAGCTTCCCTCTGCCATGATGTTCCCCCATGATGTTACGCCTCACCCAGGTCCCAGAGCTGTGGAGTTGGCTGACCATTGATTGAACCTCTGGATGTGCGAGCCAAAGTAAACTCTTTCCCCCTCTAAGTTGTTCTACTTGGGTATATTGATCACAATGATGCAAAGCTTACTAAAACATCCAGGGATCTCCAAATCCTTGAGGATTAATGAGCTATCACAATCTTTCTATCATATAATAGGAGTATTCATATATTTTTCTGGAGAAATAATGACATTTTTGATTATGTGGTGCTGCCTCATATTCTAAAAGGTGTAGGGACATACAATATAGTATATACACTATATAAATTTTGTAACATATGAAAAGTTTGCCAAAAGTCCATCTTTAAGAATTTTGGATTACAAGTTATGTGCCCTGTACTCTTTTTATAAATAGTTTCACAGTAACAACAAAAACTGAAAATAAAAATCAATACTCAAAAATAATAAAGAAAATGTCAGCATAACAGAATTGTGGATATGCTTCACAGAGTTGAAAAATTTTGTGTCATATGGAGATGCAGCATTTGAAGTCCTACTCTTTGATACATCCCTTTTATTCATTAAACAAATAGTTACCCAACTTCTTCTGAGCACCTGCTATAGTTGTAGCACTAAATTACCCAAGTTATTTGAAGATAATAAAAAAAAAGCACAGTTGTTTTCTAAACTTTCCAGGGATACCAATAAATTGGCATATAATTTGTACAGCATGATTTAAACATTGATGTCAAGACTGGCGGCAAGATGGTGGACTGGAGAGAGGCGACAATAAGTGTCAGTTGGTAAATTGAAGTTCAATAGTGAGAATACTGCTTAGTTACTAGTGATACTCCTGCATCTGCAAAGGAGCCAAGGCCATTGTACTCCTCTGGAGCACTGGGACAACAGCCTATAGCATAGGTGAGTCTCCAAATTGCTCACTCGCTTGGGAGACAAACAGCACCCAAGGATATCTGCAGCGGTGCAGGCGGAGAATGGCGCAGAAGAACAAGGACTCCTGCAGCAGTACTGGTGGGGAATGGCACAGAATCATAGGTGCTGATGGGTTGGCTACCCAACTTGCTTTCACACAAGTCACCTGGCAAATTCCCATGCACAGGAACACAAGTCAGGTCCTGTGTGGTTCCATTACTCCCAGGGGGATTGATCACCGCTATTTTTGAAAGTGGATGCAGCAGAAGGGGAAAGAAAAAAAAAGGAATCACCTACACATAGTAGCCTGCATACATCCAAGGAATTTACACAAGCTCTGAAGACAGCCGACATCTACACAAGCCACACACAGACAGAGGCGGAGCTCGTATCTGAACCCAGTGTTCCGGCCCCATAACTCTGCAACTATATTGTAAGGTGGAAAGTAGACGCCTACATCTTGGATCACCTTTCAGTGACATTTGCCAGGGGGAACAACTTCCAGCTCGGAACTCCAGCTGACCAGGTACATAGATTGTAACTACACTCCAACTCCTTAGTAGCAGCTACAGCTGGTTCTGTGACTACTTGGTTACCTTCAATATCTGGAGGGTTTTGATAAAACCTGACAACCATCAACAGATGACCACATCTACTGGATGTGAAGGGAATCATGAAATCTTCCTTCAAGATTTCTTGTCTGTGATTTATTTGTGTGTGTGTGTGTGTGTGTGTGTGTGTTTTCTCGCTCTTTTTCATTTTTTCTTTTTTGTTTTGTTTGTTTTGTTTTTTTTTTCTTTCTTTCCTCTCCCTATATACTTCCTTACCCTCACACTCAACATATGTGAAACCAAGTATTATATATGAATTAGTATTTTGAGAACTGGGGCAACTGAATAGTATATCAAACTTGTGTTATATATAGTTTCTTTTCTATTTTTGACTCACTTTCTTTTTCTTCTCTTTTCACAATTTCTACTACTTTGACATTTTTTATTTCTCTTAACATATACATGAGTTTGTTTTATATACACCTCGGTCTTCCCACTAACTTGTTCACTCCAATTCATTTCCTTTCTCTTCTGCTGATATTAAACTACATCCATAGATTTCTCTTTTACACTTCCTAAGAAATAATAACTCAATATTCTCTCCTCCTTCCTCCTCAGCTTATCATATCTGTGTCCAATATCAGAAATTATAAACTCCTTTACAAACCTACAGAGTATATTTGGGACAATATTTGAATTCACTAATTCTGTACATTGTGACCAAATTGTGAACATCTCATTAGAAAATGTCTGGATTTAGAGTGTAAAGTGTGTATATGGGGATCTGTTAACATTATCCTACAGGGCATCATAAGGCTTTAAGGTAAAAATGAAAAAGTCACGGTTCTACAGTGCTAGAAGAGAAGTCACACAAGCAATATGAAAAGACAAGGGAAGAAAGTGTCCCAAACAAATCAATATACCTCCTTAGTAGATTCCATGGCAAGCACAGCAGATGAAATGACAGAGAAGGAGTTCAGGAGGTACATAATTAAAATGTTCAATGATCTGAAGAATGACAAAAGAGAACAGATACAGGTGGTAAAAGATCATTTTGACAAAGAACTTCATAAACAAATACAAGAAACAAAAGATTACTTCAATAGGGAGATAGAGGTTCTAAAAAGAAACTAAACAGAAATTCTGGAAGTGAAAGAAGCAATAAACCAAATTAAATGTTCAATTGAAAGCATCACCAACAGATTAGACCATGTGGAAGACAGGACCTCAGATAATGAAGACAAAATATAAAATCATGAAAAAAATGTATACTACACAGTGAAAATTATAAGAAATCATGATCAGAACATTCAAGAAATATGGGATAGCTTTTAAAAAATCCAAAATTAAGAGTTATTGGGATAGAGTAAGGCATAGAGTTCCAAACCAAAGGAATGAGTAATTTATTCAATAAAAAAATAGTAGAAAATTTTCCAAACATGAGAAATGAATGGGAAAATTAAATTCAAGAGGCTTACTGAACACCAAATGTATAAAATCACAACAGATTGACACTAAAGCACATTATAATGAAAATGCCTAAGATAGAGAATAAGGAGAGAATATTAAAAGCTATGAGAGAAAGGAATCAGATTACATATAGGGGAAACCAATTAGATTATGTGCAGATTTTTCAACCCAGACCTTAAAAGCTAGAAGATCCTGGAACAATATATATCAAGCTCTGAAAGAAAATGGATGCTAACCAAGAATCTTATATCCAGCAAAATTAAGCTTTAGATTTGAAAATGAAATAAAAACCTTCCATGATAAACATAAGTTAAAACAATTCACAACTCAAAAGCCTGCACTACAGAACATCCTGGCAAAATATTCCACGAAGAAGAAAAGAAAAACAACAATGAAAATCAGCAAAGGGAGATATTAAACTAAAGGAAACACTAACCAGAGGAGAAACCAAATCAAGTTAAATACCAAAAATAAACAAAAATGGCTGGGAATATAAATCATGTCACAATAATAACCCTGAATGTTAATGGCCTAAACTCACCATTCAAAATACACAGACTGTCAGACTGGATTAAAAGAAAAGACCCAACAATATGCTGTTTCCAATAAACTCACCTCATAGAAAAAGACATCAACAGACTGAAAGTGAAAGGCTGGGAAAAATCTTACCACTCACATGAGCTGTGGAAGCAAGCAGGGGTTTTCATTTTCATATCAAATAAAGTAGACTTCAAGACAAAAAGTTAATGAAAAGGGACAAAGAAGGATATTTCTTACTGCTTAAGGGAAACATTCATCAACAAGACATAACAATAACAAATTTATATGCCCCAAATAATGGAGTGCCTACATTCCTCAAACAAACCCTTCTCAAGTTCAAGAGTCAAATAGACTACAACACAATTATCCTAGGAAATTTCAACACACCTCTTTCACCACTGGATAGATTGTCCTAACAAAAGTTAAATAAAGAAACTTTAGACTTCATTAATACAATTAATAACTCAGACTTAACTGACATATATGGAATATTTCATCCTTCAGTGAATGAATATACTTTTTTCTCAGCAGCACATGGCTCCTTCTCTAAAATAGACAATTTATGCCACAAAAAGCAACTCTTAGCAAATATAAAAAAAGTAGACATACTATCCTGCATTCTATCAGATCATACTGGAATGAAATTAGAAATCAATGATAAAATAAAAAATAAAAAAAGTTACTCCAACACCTGGAGACTAAACAACATGCTACTGAATGAACAAGGGGTTGCAAACGACATCAAGGAAGAGATTTAAAAATTCCTAGAAGTGAATGAGAACACAGATACATCATATTGAAATCTCTGGCACACTATGAAGGCATTATTAAGAGGAAAATTCATTGCATGGAGTTCATTCCTTAAAAGAAGAAAAAAACAACAAATAAATGACAACATCACACCTCAAAACCCTAGAAAAAGAAGAACAGATCAACACTAAAAGCAATAGAAGACAGGAAATAATTAAAATCAGAGCTGAAATTAATGAAATTGAGACTAAAGAAAATAACTGAAAGAATTGACAAATCAAAAGGTTAGTTCTTTGAAAAAATAAATAAAATCGACTGACCCTTAGCCATGCTAACAAAAAGGAGAGAAAAAACTCAAATTACTAACATCCATGATGAAAAAGGAAATATCACAACAGACACTTCAGAAATACAGAAGATAAGTAGAAATTATTTTGAAAATTTGTACTCTAATAAAATAGAGTCATATGATTTGCCCAAACTGGATCTGGAGGTTATACACAATTTAAACAGATCAATTTCAAGTGAGGAAATAGAAGATGCCATCAAAAAGCTACCAACCAAGAAAAGCCCAGAACTGGATAGATGCACAGCCAAGTTCAAGACTTTCAAAGAAGAACTAATACCAATACTTTTCAATTTATTTCAGGAAAGAGAAAAAGAGGGAGCTCTTCCAGACACTTTCTATGAGGCCAATATTACACTGATTCCAAAGCCAGGCAAAGACACATCCAAAAAAGATAACTTCAGACCAATATCTTTAATGAATATAGATGCAAAAATATAGATGCAAAAATTCTCAACAAAATTCTGGCAAATTGAATACAAAAACATATCAAAAAGATAGTGCACTATGATCAAGTGGGGTTTATCCCAGGGATGCAAATTTGGTTCAACATTTGGAAATCAATAAATGTAATACATCACATCAGTAGAACCATATGATCATCTCAACAGATGCAGAAAAAGCATTAGACAAAAATACAGCACCGCTTTATGTTCAAAACACTAGTAGGGATAGCAGGAATGTATCTCAACATTATAAAAGCTATCTATGTGAAGCCTCAGGCTAACATCATTTTGAATAGAGAAAAATTGAAAGCATTCCCTCTAAAAACTGGAACAAGACAGGGATGCCCCCTTTCACCACTTTTATTTAACATAGTACTTGTAATGCTGGCCAGAGCAATTAGACAGACGAAAGAAATTAAAGGGATACAGATAGGAAAAGAAGAACTCAAATTAGCACTATTTGCTGATGATATGATTCTATACCTAGAAGACCCAAAAAATTCCACCAGAAAGCTTTTACAACTAGTAAATGAATTTGGCAAAATAGCAGGATACAAAATCAACACCCATAAATCAAAGGCATTTCTGTATATCCATGACAAATCCTCTGAAAGGAAAATGATGAATACTACCCATTTTACAATAGCATCAAGAAAAATAAATACTTGGGAATCAACTTAATGAAACACATGAAAGACCTCTATAATGAAAACTACAGAATACTAAAGAAAGAAATTAAGGAAGACCTTAGAAGATGGAAAGATCTACCTTGTTCTTGAATAGGCAGAATCAATATTGTCAAAATGACCATATTACCGAAAACATTATACAGATTCGATGCAATTCCAATCAAAATCCCAATGACATTCCTTATAGAAATAGAAAAAAGCAGTCATGAAATTTATCTTAAAAATAAGAGACCCAGAATAGCTAAAGCAATCCTTAGCAAGAAGTGTGAAGCATGTGGCATCACAATACCAGACCTTAAACTATACAGAGTAATAGTAACAAAAACAGTATGGTACTGATACTAAAATAGACATGTAGACCAATGGTACAGAACAGAGAACACAGAGATGAACATGCACAAGTACAGCTATATTAGATAAAGTGCCAAAATCATACATTGGAGAAAAGATAGCCTCTTCAACAAATGGTGCTGGGATAACTGGAAATCCGCATGCAACAAAATGAAACCGAACCTCTATCTCTCACCATGCACAAAAATCAACTCAAAGTGGATCAAGGACATAGGAATTAAACCAGAGACCATGCGTCTATTACAAGAAAAAGTAGGCTCCATCATATCAGATTAGGCTCCTATTTCCTTAATAAGACTCCTATTGCACAAGAATTAAAATCTAGAATTAATGAATGGGATGGATTCAAACTAAAAAGCTCCTTCTCAGCAAAAGAAACAATCAGTGAGGTGAATAGAGAATCTACTAACTGGGAACAAATCTTTACTACATGCACATCAGATAGAGCACTGATCTCTAGTATATATAAAGAATTTACAAATCTTAACATCAAAAAAAAAAAAAAAAAAAAAAAAACCAACAACAAATAACCCAATGAATAAATGGGCCAAGGAGCTGAACAGACACTTCTCAGAATTAGATGTACAATCAATCAACAAACACATGAAAAAATGTTCAACATCTCTGGCAATTAGAGAAATGCAAATCAAAACTACTCTAAGATTTCATTTCACTCTAGTCAGAATGGCAGCTATTAAGAATACAAACAACAATAAATGTTGGAGAGGATGTGGGGGAAAAGGCACACTCATACATTGCTGGTGGGACTGCAAAATGGTCCAGCCAATCTGGAAAGCAATATGGAGATTCCTTGGAAAACTGGGAATGGAACCACCCTATGACCTGGCCATCCCACTCCTGGGTCTATTTTCAAAGGACTTAAAAACAGCACACTACAGGGACACAGCCACATTAATGTTTATAGCAGCACAATTCACAATAGCTAGACTGTGGAACCAGCCTAGATGCCCTTCAGTAGATGAATGGATAAAGAAAATGTGGTATATATGCACAATGGAATATTACTCAGCAATAAAAGAGAATAAAATAATGGCATTTGCAGGTAAATGGATGCAGTTGGAGAATATAATGCTAAGTGAAGTTAGCCAATCCCAAAAATCCAAATGCTGATGTTTTCTCTGATATAAGGAGGCTGATTCATAGTGGGGTTGGGATAGGGAGCATAGAAGGATTAGATGAACACTAGAAAGGTCAATGGGGAGGGAGGGGAAGGGAGGGGGCAAAAGGGTGAAGAAGAAAAATAAAAGATGGTAGAATGAGATGGATATCATTACCCTAAGTGCATGTATGAAGACATGAATGGTGTGAATATACTTTGTATACAACCAGAGATACTTAAAAATGTGCTCTGTATGTGCATTATAAATTGTAATGCATTCAACAACTTCAAATAAAAAAATCAATGTCAACTGTTTAGGGGTTGGAAAATGATAGGCTGCACCCCAATTCCTGTCCTCCACCTGTTTTTGCAAAGGCACAGCCATGCCCTTTTATTTACATGTTGTCCAAACTGTTTTGTGCTAAAACAGCAGAGTTGAGTCCACACAGTTTGCAAAGCTTTGAGTATTTGCTGACCCTTTACAGGAAAGACTTTTCTTCCCTGTTTTCGAATGGTCGTTTGAAGTTTCCCTAAATAACTGGAAAAAATAAGATCCAGTTTACTACATGATGAGTACACTGTGACTCATGAGTTTTTGAGACATTTCTGAAGATGCCAGTTCCTAGGAAAATGTAGGTTGCCTCAAAAGGATTCTAAATTGGTAGAATATAGACTAAGCAGGAATCATTCACTGAGAGGAGACTAATGATGGAGACAGACTATTCTATATGGATTTCCCTGCTGACCTCCCTTGCCCCTGTCTGTGGGCTTCCAAGGCCAAGATTTATCCACAGCACGTTGCTCCTATTTGTCCAAGTTCTTGCCATGGAAAAGCTCCTGCCAAATGCACTTCGACCTACAGTAGTGGTCTTTCTACTATTGCATTGTGTGGTTCAGGCCTGGTGCTTTTGAAACTCTCCTTGAATGGATTAGATCAAGCTTCATTATTATTACTTAAATTACAAAGCTAACTCTGGATTTATGAATTGTACACTTGCAGAATTTGGGGTGATCACAGAGAGTAGAATGGATAATTTCATCTTAATGTGATTGTTGTACAAACCAGTCTCAGATTCTAAGTGTAGTAAAGAAATTTCTATCTTATGATGTTAAAATCAATGAATTTCTTGATTTGGTGTTTTCTTGTAATCAGGTCATCTCTTTTAGAAAGACAATGCCATTGGAAAGAGAGGCTGTCCGCAGGCAAAATTGTGAAGGAGAAAATGCCCTTTAGTATCCCTTCTACCTTTGTGTTTAAAAATCTCCTTTTCCTGGATGCAATTACTTATCAACATTAATGGTATAGAAAATAAATGCAACAGTTATTATGAATCATTTTAAATGCCTACATTTTTGCCTCTCTTCATTTTTGTTAACCACCTTTAGGGCTATGCTATCTTTAATTATCACAAACTCTCTCTCTCTATTTTTTTCTTTTTTTTTTTTTTTTGACAATAAAGACTGAGGCTAAGAAAGCTCAGGGACTTGGCCCAACTCACATTGTCAAAAAGTGGAAATGGAATGATCTTAGGCTTTATTTATGTTTCCAAATCCTCTTTCTTTATTGACTATTGTTTTTTCATTATTGTCCAGTCAGATCTAGTCATCTTTTAGAAATTGCCCTTGGATCCAGGGATTGTCTCTTCACCTCTCTATCTTCCATTCACAACCACCTCCTAAATAGATTATTGATTGTGTTAGTCAGCTTTATGGTGCTATGACCAAAATATCTGACAAGAACAACGTAGAGGAGTAAAAGTTTATTTTGGGCTCATCGTTTCAGAGGTTGAGTCCAGGGCTGTGACCAAGTCCACTGCTGGGGGTAGGAGGAGAGAAAGAGAGAAAGCAGGGCTAACCCAGGGACAAGATACAAAGTGCAAGCAGGTCATACTGGACCTGAGGTAAGGCAGAACTTCATGGGTAAAGGGGGACAGGGAAGCTGCTCAGCTCATGGCAGCCAGGAGGCAGAAGTGGGGGTAGGCGTCAGGTGGAGGAGAGAAAAAAGAGAGAAAGCAGGGGGTGGATATTTGAGCTAACCAGGGACAAGATACAATGTGCACAGTCATACCCCCAATAACATAACTTACTCCAGTCATTCGTCATCAGCCTACTGTCACTAGCTAGTAATCCATCCAAATGATTAATCCATTAATCCATTTACCTAATGAGGTTACAGCTCTCCTAATCTATTTCACCTCTGCTTCTGACACTGATTCCTGCATTAACACAGGGGATTTGGGAGGGAATTAGGGCTCCTCATATCCAAACCATAACCTAATGAGGTTACACTGATTTGGGAGGGACTCCTCATATCCAAACCATAACACTGATAGTCAGGGATGAGATAAATTAATTCATACCAGGACTGGGTGTGATCCATTCATTTATGTGCTCTCAACAGTGACTGAAGATATCTTTTTACCCAGCAATTTTGCCTGGATTTAGATTATAAAAATGAGCCTTTCTGCTCTTAGGGAGGTCCTGGCTCAGGACATCTACACTGGACAAATAATGATCATCTATTATTTCTCTTCCATTTTACCAGTAACAGGGTTGTCATGATGTAACTTGAGGCACCAGCCCACAGGCCTTGTGAAAGTGTAATAGTGGTGTGTGTGGCAGTGATGTGCAGGGAGCCTTGGGACCTGCAGCAGCAGGACTTTGCTTCTTCATGAGGCTGATCCCATTAGAAAATGGCCCATTTTAGATTATTATCTTATTTAAATATTAGTAACTAGAAAGTCTGTCAAGTCTCATCTCTTATTAAGATCTAAATTCTGATAAAAAATGCACAAAGGATCTGAATAGACGTTTCTCAGAAGAAGATATACAAATTTTAAAATGTTCAGAATCACTGATCATGAGAGAAATTCTAATTAAAACTACAATGAGACATCACCCCATACCTATTAGAATGGCTACTCTCAAAAAGATGAAAGATAAGTGTAGAAGAGGCTGTAGAGAAAATGGAACCCTTGCATACTGCTGGGAATGCTAATCAGTACAACCCTTATGCAGAATAGTATGGAGACTTCTCAAAAAATTAAAAGTAGAATGTAATATGTCCTAGTAATCCCACTACTTGGGTATATGTATCCAAGGGAAATGAAACCAGTGCTTTGTAGAGATATCTGCATGTCCTTGTGCCACTGCAGCATTACTTACAATAGCCAAAAATGTGAACTCAACCTACGCGGCTGTCAGTTGATGAATGGGTAAAGGAAATGTGGTACATTGTGGAAAGCTGGTCCTCCTTATAAAGACGGAAATCCAATCATTTGTGACAACACAGAGAGTAACGTCTGAAACATCATGTTAAGTGAAATGGCCAAGCAAATAATGTATGATCTCAAGAAGATGCAGAATCTAAAATCATTGAACTCATTGATGTAGAGAGTAGAATAGAGGTTACCAGGGTTTGGGGAGATGTTGATGGAAGGATACAAAATTTCAGTTAAAGCCAGATGTGGTAGTGCACACCTGTAATCCAATGACTCCTGAGGCGGAGGCAGGAGGGTGGCAAGTTTGAGGCCAGCCTCAGCAACTCAGCAAGACCCTCAGCAACTTGTCAAGACCCTGTCTCAAAACAAAAACAAAGACAACTGGGATGTGGCTTAATGATATAAAGCCCCTGTGTTCAATTCTCAGTCAAAAAAAATTTTTTTTTCAGTTACATGGAATAAGTTCAAGAGCTCTATTGTACAACCTGGTGACAATACTGATAACATGTATTATTAAATTTTGTCAGGAAATTTGGCTGTAAGTGTTCTCACCACAAACAATAGGCATGTGAGGTAATGTGTATATTAATTAGCTCAATGTAGTGCTATCAGTGCTATCATATTTCAAAGCATATGTTGTACAATATAAGGTGTATATTATTTTTATTTGTTAAAAAAGAAAGAAAAAAATCTAAATTCTGCAATGTAGTCTAATAAGCTATTTCTTTTCAAGGATGTTTTGAATTGCAATCTTGAAAAATCAGAAGGTAATTTGATACTTTTAACTTCGGATTTTATCTGTTTCCTGTAGCTTGTCTCTACTTCTTTCATGCAGTTGTATTTATATTTCAGGCAGCTGTTCTATGGAACTTTTGTCAGAAAATGATCTGAGAGATTACTCTCAAAATATATAATTCATTAGTGTAAGTATCAAATGAAATGCTGCTACAAATATTTGGTGCTTGCATATTTAGAAACATCTTTTGTGTGTGTGGTGAAGCATACACAGGTGATCTGTTAAAATTGCTGTACTTTTACTTTCTGTTTTTATAATGATGCATTATTCCACTGGAGATAGGGTAGAACCCATGCATGACATGATTTGCTTTGATCTGAGGCTGTTCTATCTTCCCTATTTAATGTGACTGTTGTGGTTTGGTGTGACGTGTCCCCCAAAAGCTCATGCATGGGACAATGCAAGAAGGTTCAGAGGAGAAATAATTGGGTTATGAGACCCTTAGCTCAATCAGTGAATTAATCCCCTGACAGGATTAACTGAGGCAGATAAAATGTGGCTGGAGGAGGTAGGTCACTGGGGAGTGCCTTTGGCATATATATTTTGTGTCTGGTGGGTAGATTCTCTCTGTGCTTTCTGATCATCACATGAGCCACTTCCCTCCAGCACACTCTTCTGTCATGATTTCAGCCTCACCTCAAACCCTGAGGAATGGAGCCTGCTGTCCATGGGCTGAGACCTCTGAAACCATGAGCCCTCAACTAAACTTTTCCTCCCCTAAAATTGTTCTTTTTGGGTCTTTAAGTCACAGCAGTGAAAAAAACTGATAAAACCATGTATAATTTTTCTACTATACATTACCAGACTTTCTCAAACAATTACTACAAACAAATAAAAGCAAAAACACAACCAGCCTCAATAGAAATGCATTGTTAGTACTTCAAGCATGCTCAAAGAGGGAGTGAAAATCAGAAACATAAGCTGCTATAGGATACAGTAGCAATATTTTTAAGGAGCAGATCAGTCCTTTTTCAGCTAACATAGTATGATCACCCCAAGGAGGCTGCTACCTGATGAGATGAGCACTTCAAGGTGGTTGGCTTCTCAAATTTTCTAGGAAAACTTCGTACAGCTTGATTCCAAAGGCTGTTCTCAAGTCACCAAATGGGGTCACTCTCATTTCCTGAAGGGTATTTTATAAGGGCTTCTCCCCGTTTTCATGTTATCTCACTTCCCATAGCTCTGAATACTTTGTGCCTTCTAAATACTCACTTATTAACCTTAAAGCTATTGTGAGGCCAGCAGGGAATTTAGAAGACTCTTCATCTTCTGAGCTCTGAAAATTCTATCTCATCAGGGTCAAGTAACTTTTGCAAGAGCTCTGCTTATCAGAAACAAATTGGAACCTGCTGTCTTTGCACAAGAAAATGAGGAAAAACTAAGCCACATCAGTAGTAGTCACCCCACCTACTGTCCCCCAGATGAAGTAAAGAGTGTTCTTTAACTTGCCGGTTGAAGGTATCTCCACAGGCACTCGGTTTGAGGCCCAGGGAATCTTGGCATGCTTTTATCATGTTGTAGTTACCTCACGCATTATTTGTTGAAAATATAGCCCTGAGACAAAAACCTAATATGTACTTTTTTTTCATTTAATAGATTGACTGTAATTATAGAACACAAAGTATAGGTAGATACAAAGGTAATGGAATCTGAAAATGGATTATGTATGCATAAAGTGCTATGACAGCAGAAAAAGGTTAATATGTGACTTAGTTAATTTTCTGCATCACACAGTGTTTGCCTTTGCCAGACTGTGCCTTTGTTAGGTAAGCACAGCAAGTTTGATCTGTTTCTGTCAGAAAGGTCAGGAAACTACTTATGGGAAAACAAAAGAATAAATCCAAAAGGTGAGAGGGGAGGAGGAAAAAAAGATGAGAAAGCTGTACCGAGGCTGGGTCAGATGAAGAGATGAGGCTGTGGGCCTTGTTCATGTGGTGCACACAGATGTGTTTGTTATTTATAAAGAAATCTGCACACACACTTAAGCATCTATGGAAGAGAGAGAGTGGGGGGGGAGAGATAATGAATTTTGAGAGACAGACAGGAAAGGAATTTTAGAGATTTTATTTGTGGATTAAAAATTTAATTCCTCTATTTACTTTCAATTATTTTTGGATTTTGGCCTGGGATTTCTTTTTAATCCACACTCATAGTGCTACAATGTAGCTTAGTTTTATTAAAGTAAACTATATGAAATCTCAGATTTTTTTGTAAGCGTGTCAGATATTGCCAATTTTTTTTCCTGGTTCAATTTCATTTATAGGTCATGTCAGATTTGGATTTAGGAGTCCATGCACAAAAATAGGCTTAAGTGTTCTGCATGGAGGAAACACACATGTGCAAAGGCCAGGAGGAGGGGAAGCCAGGCAGGTCAGGGACCTCTGCTCTGGGGCAGGTTCCCTGGAGAGGAGGAGAGCAGAAGCTGACTGACACTTATGATACCAACGTGGTGACACCTGGCACATGCTTCCTTCTAGACATGGAGCAGATGCTGTTACAATCTTACGGAGCCTATGAAGCAAGTGTTCTCACCATTTCCATTTGGCTGGTGAAGAAATGAGCCTGTTATGGGTAACTTTGTGTGTCAACTTGGCTAGGCTACGATGCTAAATTGATGTGATGAACATGCAAATGATTAAATTTTGAGTGAAGCAGATCATTCTCTGTAGTGCATATGGGCCTCATTCTTTCAGTTCAAGGCCTTAAAGAAAAGACTGAGGTCCTAAGACAAGGCAGAAATTCTATTTCCAGATTGCCTTTGAAGTCAAGACTGCAACATCAACTCTGCCAGAATCTCGGACTCAGCCTTGCCAGCCCCCACAATAACATGAGCTGATTCCTTAAAATAAACGTTTCTCTTTCTCTCTCTCATCTATCTACCCATCCATCCTATTGGTTCCTTTTTTGGGGATAACCCTACTAACAGAACCTGAAGTCAGGTAGCTGCTAAGTTGTATAGAAGGACTTTAAGTAACTCAGGGTTTTCTGCTTCCAAAGTCCATAGTCTTAATCACTATATTTCATCATCCCCACTTCCATAGTTTGTTATAGAAAGTGTGGTTCTGGAGTTAATCATTTGTGCATGTGATGGTTTTCCCCTATTAAACTGTAAGCTCAAGAGGACAAGAATCTGTGTATCCACAGCATCTAGCACAGTGTCTGTCATATGACATTGCTCAATACATGTGTATTTTAGCATTTGGAATGAATCATTACTGTAAGGTATTTTTATACTGTAAAGTATTACACAAACATAAGATCTGTTATGTAGAAAAACATGTAATTATTGGTCAATTTTTATAAGCAAATATAGAGTGCATATATCTAAAAGATTATATGTGCCGAAGCCATTATAAACTTCTAAATTAGTATTATTACTTTTTACCCTTCACCAGAAGCAAAGTGCAAAAGAATATTTCCATGACAAGAAGTAAAATGAGGTCTGGGGTTGTAGCTCAGTGGTAGAGCACTTGCCTAGCATGTGTGAAGTACAGGGTTTGATTCTTACTAACACACACATATATAAGTAAAATATAGGGCCATTGACAACTAAAAAGAAAGAACTAAAAATGATATTTATCTATCTAATAACTAAAGAAGGAAATGGCAACCACAAACCAATTTTTTTTTTCTTTTGGTATGGAATAAAGTCAGGTGGGGAAACGCAGTGAGGTTGGATATCCTCTATGACTTTGATTGCTGAGACAATGGGGCCCTGCAGGAAGAACAATATTTAATAATCAATGTCCCCTCTTGGCAAGGGACTGGAGGGTGGACAGCCTGAATACCATTTTTGTCCCCTATTATTTTTTTCTATTTATTTATTTATTCTAATTTGTTATACATGTTTGCAGAGTGCCACATCATTTGTGTTTTCATACATGTACTTAGGGTATTGATGTCCAACTCATTCCGCCATTATTCCTATCCCCTTGACCCCTCCCCTCCCCTCCCTCCCCTTTGTTCTATTTAACTTTCCTTCATTCCTCTCATCCCCCCTCCATTGCCATTATAAGTCAGTATCATCACAGCAAAGGAAACTTTCGACCTTTGGTTTCTTGGGATTGGCTAACTTCACTTAGCATTATTTTATCCAACTCCATCCATTTACCTGCAAATGCATGATTTTATTCTCTTTTAGTGCTGAGTAGTGTTCCATTGTGTATACATACCTAAGTTTCCCTATCCATTCATCTACTGATGGGCATCGGGGTTGTTTCCACACTCTAGCTATTGTGAATTGTGCTGCTATAAACATTGAAGTGGCTGTGTCCCTGTAGTAAGCTGTTTTCAAGTCCTTTGGGAATATACCAAGGAGTGGGATAGCTGGGTCAAATGGTGGTTCCATTCAAAGTTTTCCTAGGAATCTCCATACTGCCTTCCAGATTGGCCGCACCAATTTGCAGTCCCATCAGCAATGCATGAGTTTGCCCTTTTCCCCACATCCTTGCCAGCATTTATTGTTGTTTGTGTTTTTGATAGCTGCTATTCTGACTGGAGTGAAATGAAATCTTAGAATAGTTTTGATTTGCATTTCTCTAATTACTAGAGATATTGAACATTTTTTCATATATTTGTTGATTAATTGTATATCATCTTCTGAGACGTGTTTGTTCAGTTCCTTGGCCCATTTATTGATTTTGTGTTTTGTGTGTGTGTGTGTGTGTGTGTGTGTGTGTGTGTTAAGGTTTTTGAGAGCTTTGTGAGAGGGTATTCATAAAAATTTGGGTGTTAGTAGGAGAAACAAGAGATAGGCATCCCCATGTAATGCTCCCTGTTAGCTCACCACAGGATACTTGTTAGCACCTCTAGAAGAACACCCTCTGATGAAGCCTGTTCCACAGAGACCTTTATGATGTCTTAGCAGGACCTTATTGTTGTCCCTTGTTAGTAACAGTGTTTTCTCAGTTTTGTGGCAGTGGCAGACTCACGCCTACAATTATCTTGATGTTGGGCTGTGTAGCCATGGAACCCCAGTGCAGAGTGCATCTCTGGGCAGGTGCGGGTTGCCCCTCCAAGTTGCGGATGTGGGACGGACCTCTCTTCGGATCTCCTCCTGGCCCCAGTGTGGAGGAGCAGGCAGTCTGGTTTTCTTCTTCCCCCTCTTTTCCTCCTGTGTCTCCTCCCAGTCCAGGTGTGGCAGAGGGGGTTGGGCAGGTGGGCAGCAGGGCCCTTACTCAGCCGGGAATCTGCTCTTGGACCTGCAGGTGGCTGCGGAGTGGGCTGTCAGAGTGGGGGGTCGGGGAGGCGGCTCCTGTTCCTGAACCTGCTGGTGGCTGCAGAGTGGGCAGGCGGAACCAGGTCGTGCAGGCCTGCCGTGGCGGTCTTCTTCAGCCTTGGGCCTGCTTCTGGACCTGCAGGTTGCTCCTGGACCTACCAGCTGCTGCTGAGTGGGCGGGAGGAGTGGCGGCCTTCCTGGGCCCGGGGCATGTTCCTGGGCTTTTTCCTGGACCTACAAGTGGCTGTGCCCTATTCTTTTTAAAGCAATTCAGGACTTTTTGTGTGTGTGTGTGTGTGTGTGTGTGTGTTGTGTGTGTGTGATAACTAGGCTTGCTCTTGGGGAGGAGAACAGGGATAAAGATTCTATTTGAAAGGAAGCCAGAAAAAAAATCCTTGCATCACATGTAAACCACTCAAAGTGTTTAGGGGAAGATTAAATTCATCAATGCTGCCTTTGACATATACATTCTATCCATTTTCTTCCTTTAATCACTCACCAATATTGACCAATATTTTGGGACACATGTTTGCTGGGCTAGAAAAATCAGTTATCTGAGTTCAGGTTCAAAGTTTATACCTAGGTTTAAAATATATTTTTTTGATTATTGTTTTAGTTTTATCCTGCATTTTGTCATATAGTTTAATAGTTTTATGTAGTCAGATGTTGCTTATTTTAACTCACATATTTATTACACTACGTTTTTGACATGTCAGATATTCCATGTGTGGTCAGTTTCCTTCTCTTTGAAATACCCATATCCTTTGGAATTTAATAGAGATCTTTGGGTATACATTCATTTCTTATTTTGTCTAAAAATATATTTGCTTCCTTTTGGGTCTTGAAAGATAGTTTTGCTTGGTATAGAAATCTAGGTTGACAGTGATTTCATGTTTATCTACTTTTTAGTAGTCTTCTGGTTTTCATTATTTTTGATGTGAAGTCAGCAATAAATTTAATTGTCATTCCTTTGCAGGTGATCTGTCTTTTCAAACTTTTAAATTTATGTCACTTTTCTTTGTCATTTTCCAGACATAGTCCTGCACCTAAAACTGAACTTCTTTTTAATTTATTCTGGTTGACACGTGGGCTATCTGGATCTAAAGGTCTACCAACAGTTCTTAGAATTTCTCAGCTTTTTTAAAAGCTCCAAATGTTGTCTATTTCTATTCTTTATTTTTTTCTGAATCTCTGATTTGACATTACTGTAGCTGTTGTCACTTTATCCTCCTCCTTCGATCTAGTTTTTATACTTTGCATCTAATTTATTTATAGCTTCATTTCAATTCTCTTTCCCTGTTCACATGCATCCATCTGTTGCTTAATTGCACTAAAGGTATCAACTTAATTATGAAAATTTCACTTATTTGGTTTTATTTAAATAGCTTCATTTAGCCTTTCATCAAATCTAGTCATTATCATGTCTTGTTCTTTTCTCATGTTTTCAGATTACCTTTTTAAAAAAATTTGATTTAAGCATATTAAACTTAATGAGGTTTCAGCCTTTATATGATGATTCTAATGTCTGGCATTGGTTTTAGACTGTTTGATGGTTTATGCCTCATGGTACTGTGTTTGGGTAAGCCTGTGGATTTTGTACTATGAACTCTCCTGGGCTTCATATGTACCAAATCTTTGGTTAGAGTTGAAGCTCAGACTTGGAGAGGGCATTTACATTTTTTCATAGGATTCTCCTGTGGGTGACACAACCAGCTCAAAAAACATTTTAAATTTAATATTTTAAAAATAAATCTTACTGTATATATTTAAGTTATATAGCAGGATGTTATGAGAAGCATATAGAATAATAATATCACTATGGTGAAGTAAGTTAGCATATCCATCCACTCACATGGTTATTCCCCTGGCTTTTTTATTGTTTGTTTTGTGGCCAGAGCAACTAAAATCTACTATGTGTCATAAATCCCACATACATTGCAATTTTATTGCCTATAATCCTTACATTGTACATTAGATTTCTAGACTTGTTTATCCTATATGTATGTTTCTTGTATTCTCTGTCCTATATCTCTCCATTTCCTGTCCCTTGCCAAGTTAAAGTGTCAAATTCTCAAAGCAGATATATATTTTTTTTATTCATCCAGTGTCAAAATCAAAATAGGCAAATTTTCTTCCTTTCCCATGTGGTATCATTAGGGTCCCCACTTTATGCAGGGGTCTCCTATTTAACTTTCCATCTTAAGCAGTGTCTTGGTAAGCTTGTGTCCCTGTGACTAAAATACTTGCCAAGAACAACTTAGATAAAGAAAAGTGTATTTGATGTTCACAGTTTCATAGGTCCACAGACTGCTGAGTCCATTGCTCTGGGTCCAAGGTGAGGCAGCACATGATGATGGAAGGGCTTGGTGAAGGAGCACTGCTCCATTTCTGGCAACCAGGATGAATAGAGAGAGGAAAGGGGGCTGCAGGGAGGAACACCTGCCTGGGGCATGGACACACACTCATTGACCCACCTGGTCCAGCCATGCCCCACCTGCCTATATTTCACACTCAGTCTCTTCAATGGAGAGTGGATTGATTAGGATATAGCTCTGGCAATCAAATCAATTCACCTCCAAACATCTCTGCATTAACAAAGGAGCTTTTCAGGAACACCTCATATCCAAACCATAACAGGCAGGCTCTGGCCTTTTCCTATAGTTCTCCACTTATGAAGGCTCTAACAAATCAGAAATTCAAGTTCTCTTTTGTTCAGCAGAAATCCTAGGGGAAAAGCTAACCCTAGAATTTGTATATCCCCAGAGTTATCATTTCACTTACTTATTAGGATTTTGGGATTGCTTATTGTTTTTACATGTGTGTGCTAAATCAGTGGTGCATTGAACATGATTCCTAAGAAAATACTTCATCTGTCTTTATCAGAAATTTGTTCAAGTTATATAACCTGTCATGTTGTTGAAAATGTAAGTCACACTATTTTTATCACACCATTTTTAAACTCAGACTTCTGCTGGGGGACATTTGACTTAAAGACAAGCAATCTATTCTCATTTATAACAGGATAGCTTATTGACCTTATTTAGGGTGTTCCTGATTTGGAGGTGTTAAGTTCCAAATGCACATACCACTTTGTGAGCTTTCTGTTATACTGTACACTGCAATATGTGATTACAGGGGAATTCACCTTAACTCAAGTTAGAAGGCTCCTTTGACCATTTCTACCCCCGTTGGCTCTTGACAGACATTATAGATCATGTCAGGATAGGAAATTGAGAATATTGAATTGTATGGTGCATGAGGTAGCTACAGAGAAGCAAGGCCTCATGGCTTTGCAAACTTCCTAAAATGACTATGCTACACATACTTTCTCTTTCTAAGACCGAGGGTCTTGTGACCGTAAGTTTGTGCAAGGAAGGGCAGGCTGCTCATCATAAGGCACCATCTGGGATAGCTCGCCCAGATGCAATTTCCCTTAGCTATTTTCCTATGCTGACTCTGTTACCATAATGGATAGGTTTCTATCATCTGTTCCTTGAGAATATTTTGTAATATCAGTGTTTATAGTGTTAGACTTTTTCTTTTTGGCAAGGGATAAAGAAGTGTGACAATTTATCATCAGTACATTTGAAAAATAAAATATTCTCTTGCTTTGAGCTCTTCGTTCAGTTCTGCCTCATGAATACCCTGTTCCAATTACTTGAATCTGGAGCCAAATGTATGTAAACAAAAGTCTGAAAGGGAATTATATCATCATACATAAAATATCTTATTTAAAATCATAAAAACAATGTTAAGGTTTCTAATTTTTCAAAACAGCATGATATTGCTATATATTATATTGCAAGTGATAACTAGTCTTGTACATTTTAAACTAAAAATAAAGATTAAGTTTGAAATAAAAGTGCCTTTTGTCTTGTTAAATCTAACAGATGATACAACCGAAGAATTGAGCAGGGGGAAGGATCTTAGTGTCTGTGACACAAACCATGCGATGTCTTGGGGACATGACCTCTGTGGTATAATTTTGCCTTAAAGGTTCTTATGCTATTATTGAAAAATTTTCCTAAAGAATAGCAGGAGACAAATAAAGTAGCATTTAGTTGGGTGCCCAACCAGGTATAGATGTTTCTATTCCTCTATGTAATTTATTACAATAAAAATTCTTCATCTAATTTTACAGAGTGTATTGTCCAACTCACTATATGGGGTCAGATGAGAGAGATTCTGTCCATTTCAGTGAAATCAAGGAACCCTTGCCTGAAGGACAAACCCTTGCCTTGAAATTGATCTGTGAAAATTGAATACTAGTCTGGAGAATGTTATTTGCTCTTGGCAGTAGAACTTCTCTCTAGGAAGAGCCTTGTTTTGTTTGATGGATATTCTGATAATTCTCCTTGGATTGGGGAGTGAGACCATCCAAAATTCAGGCTTGTGTGTTTTTGATTTATTAAGTAAGCAAGTGTAATAAATGGGACAGTACCATTTAGCTCTATAGAAACAGCGGGAGGTCATAGGAAAGGCAGCAGAGGGCCACAGGAAAGGCAGAGGAGGTGATTCAGGGGAGAGGTTTTGGCAGGGAGCTAAGGAATTGATACCAATCATGCTGGGTTTTGGGTAGGTGTTGCTACCATGTGAATTTTCTCTTTCTCTCTTGTCCTTTTATGGAATCTCTTGTAAAATGTGCATCATTATTAAGGTATTATGGAATTAGACCTACAATGTCCTGTCATGAGTTAAATATAGAGACTGTTCCCAGGGACCTGGTCACATCCTAATTCCTAAAGGTTAGGACTATAATGGCAGAAATGGGGAGGGGAAGTCCTGTGGTCAAAGTCATCTAGGCAGAAGTAAATAAATATTCTCAGAGAAGAACATTTAGGGAGTGAAGAATAGTAATTTTTTTAAAAAAAAGTCAGGCTCTTGATAGAAGTTAGAGAGCAAGTGCTGGAGGCTATTTTTCTCATGAGTGTCTAATGTGAAAATAAACTGGATTCTTAATTGAAAACTCAGAAAAATATCATAGAGGGCACAAAACAGAGTGAGGTTGGTGTGCCTCTATGGAAACTGAAAAGTCTGGCAAAAGTCATGGGGATGGTGGTCATCCAAGCTCCACACGGAGGCTGAAATAATGAGGATGCTTCAATCACTACATGGGACAGTACAAAGGAAAGTGGTCAGAGAAAAGGCTGGAGAAATAATCCTGAGCCAAAGCATGAGAGGCTATGAAGGCCAGGATTAAGTATTTGGGTCTCATTTGTTATTTAAAAAAAATGACAGAATATTGGTTTGGGGGGTCATTTTTTAATTTCAAAATGAATATATTACTTCTAAAATAATATATTTTATCAAGATAAATCATATAGAAGTAGCATTAAAATAATGATCTTGGTCCTGATGGAACCTATGTATAGTGTTGTTACTTCAATTTGCTTCTATGTGCAGAGGATTAGAAAAGTAAAAACATCATTATGATGCACCAACAATTTTGTCACCTGTTGTACTTTGCTTATCCCTGAAGACTTTTGATTAGAGAGCTACTCTAAGTACCTTAGTGTGATTGAAATGAGACAATGGATCCTAATGACCAGAGCCTGGAGTTACTGACAAAGCCCAGGGGACATTTCAGAAAGGCCAGGACCAGAGCCAGAGACTAGGAACAACAATGGAGGGGTGGGTACAATGCACCTGGGGCAGAGAGCAGAGGGAGGCTCAGTGGGCAGTGGTTTCCATCTCAAGCTGAAATTGTGGGAAAGTTAGCTAAAATAGGGGACTAGTATGAATCGTGAGTTCTAATAAAAAATTGATAAATTTGATTTAATTATGTATAGTTGTCAGCAAATCCAGAGGAAATGTCCCCTAGGAACTAGAATATTCAAGCCTGGAAACTAGTCTAGAGGGCAAGAACTGAGAGGGGAATAAGTGCTTATTGGTTCACACATATATTATTTAAATCCCCAACCCCTCAAAGGAGGGATTATTATTTTACAGATTAAGAAGTACATAGTAAGATTAAACTACTGACCAGCACGGCTACTAAATGGCAGAGCTGAGATTTAAATAAAAGGAGTCTGTTTTACTATGCAAAAACATGTTGAGAGGGTGAAAGGAATAGGGGATCATTAAAGAAAAAAGTATACAACTTTATATGTGGTAGTATAGAAATAAAAATTTATATACATTTTTATATTTACAGTTTTTCTACTGCCTTGATTCTCCCTCCCCCTGTGTTTTAAGTGCTTATTATGGGAAAAAAAAAAACTGAAGCTAAAAAAAAAAAAAAAAACATACTTCTTACGATAAAAACTGTTTTCACAATCATTGAGCTTACATTTTAGTAATGATGACAATCTTTAAATTATTAAATACAAATTAATAGAAATTAGTATATGATGGTTAATTTGAACTGTCAATTTAAGTAGTACAAGGGATACCCAGATGGCTGGTAAAGCCTCACTCTGGGTATGTCTGTGAAATTACTTTCAGAAGAGATTGGCATTTGAATCAGTGGACTGAGTAATGAAGATCTTCCCTCATCCAGTATGAGTAGGGACCATCCCATAGGCTGATGGACTGGATAGAAAGAACAAAAGGAAGAGTAGGGGCAAATTCTCTCACTCTTTCTTCTGGAACTGGGATACTACTATAGTCTGTTTCACGCTGCTATAACAGAATACCACCAACTGGGTAATTTATAATGAATAAAAACTTATTGACTCATGGAACTGGAGGCTGGGAAGTCCAAGATTGGGGATCTGGCATCTGGTGAGGACCTTCTGTTATGTCATCCCATGGCAGAAAGTAGAAAGGCCTGAGAGGGTGAGAGAAAGCAAGAGGGGGGGAAAACACATTGTTTCACAAGAAAGTGATTCTTACGATAGTGCTGTTATGGTTTGGATCTACAAAGTCTCCCTAAAAGCTCGTTTGTTAGGCAATGCAGCAAGTTCAGTGGTGAAAAGATTGGATTATAAGGACTCTGACTTCATCAGTGGATTAATCCATTCAATGGGTTGATAATTTGAAGGGATATATTGGGGGGTGGTGAAAGCAATAGGCAGGTGGGACATGGCTGGAGGAAGTAGATCACTGTAGGTATGGTCTTGGGAACTATATCTGTCCCTGGCCCCTCCTCTCTCTTTGCATCTCAGCTGCTATGAATCCTCTGGAATGAATCCTCTGCTACTGTGAGCAAAATAAATCTTTTCTCCTCTAAGTTGTTCTCATCACATATTTTGCTTATAATGACAAAAAGATGACTAACATATGGACATTAATCCATTCATGAGGGTGGTAACCCAATGACCCATACACCTTCATTAGTTATTACTTCTTTGCCTTGTTGGGCATCATATTCCCAAGATATGAACTTTCAGGGACATATTCAAATCATAGGAGATTCCCTTCTTCTCCCACCCTTAAACATCAAAACTTCAGGCTTTTTGTCCTTAGATCTCTGACTTGTTTTGGTGGTCCCTGGGTTATCAGGCCTTTAGCCTTGGAATGAGAGTTATACCATTGGCTTCCATAGTTCTGAGGCTTTTGGATATGGACTGAATCATGCTACTGACTTCCCTGGCTCTCTAGTGTGCAAACAGCCCATCCTGGACTTCTCAGCCTCCATAATTATATGAGCCAATTCCTCTAACAAATTCCCTCTCACATATCTGTGCATCTATATATTTGTACATTCATATATCTACATAACTATATATCTATAAATATTCTGTTGCTTCTGTTCTGTTTTTCTGGAGAACCCTGGCTCATACATGTGAGAAGTGAATGAGGAAGTGTTAACAGGTATTAAGAAAGTCTTTAATCCAGTCTTGTTGATCAAGGAATATTTCTCTGAGGAAGTGACATCCTTTATATCTAAGTTTAAATAAAGGAAAAAAGGAAGGGAAGTTATTCTAGGCAGAGAAAATACTGTGAACAAATCTCTAATTTGGGACAGAGTCTATTATAACAGAAGTCCAGTATGGCTGGCTAGAGCTTGGAAATGAAGGAGGAAGATGGCAAGAGAAAAGGCTAGAACAGCAAGCAGGGTCTGGACCTCCATGATAGGCACATTTATCAAAATGATAATGAAGTCATTCAAGAGTATGGGGAGGGGAGTAGATCTATTTTCTTAAAAGATCTCTGGTTTGGGATAGTAAACTATGTTTTTTTTTAAAAAAATATTTATTTATTTGCTTTAGTTGTACATACAATGCGTTTATTTGTACGTGGTGCTGAGGATCGAACCTGGGCCGCGCACGTGCTAGGCGAGCGCTCTACCGCTGAGCCACAATCCCAGCCCCTTGTTGTTTTTAATTCTACATTCTCTCCAAAATTACAGAAGAATAGATCACTGTATTTATAACTTTGTACCTGTTGGGACCTTACACTGCTTTCTGGCTGCTTGCCATATTACCACGCCCTATTACAGGACCTATGCTAAGCAGGGGGCGTGGCTGTGAGAACTGAAACCACCCCAAAGATAGGCCAGTGGCTCCGCCAATGGCATCCGCCCATGATCCTTATGTGTCCTTATGATCTTTCTGTTGATTGGCCCATGTCCTATATAAGACCGTCCAACTTCCTCAGTAAAACGAGTTTTTGGCATTGCTTTCTACCAAAACTCTCCGGGTGTGGCGTGGTGTCTGTCAATCAGGCGGGGGTAGAGACACTCGGCAACTTTTGCCCGTTAAGCCTATCTTCGCCAGGTAGGCTACTTTAACTCTTTCTGCTGGCAGAAGGAGCCACCTTTTAGGGCCCAAAAACGGGGGGTAACTTTAGACCTCGGCCCCATTAAGAAGTAACGCAGCAGTCACGGCAGTTGGCACCCAACGTGGGGCACGAAAACAAAAGAAAATTATCGATAGGCTTAACAATCGGTTAGAGACGCAGCGTCTCTCTGGCAAAAGTATCCTCTAGAAAATGAGGCAACCATATATCTTTCTCTCTCTTTCTCATCCACTTTCTCTCTCTTTCTTCCTCTCCCTTTTTGGGAACCTCTGCGCAAGTAAACCTGCAATTTTTGTATGTGCCTGGTGGGGGAGAACAGAAAGATGTCCGGGAAAAACGTGCTCACTGAAGGGAGCGCCAGCCTGGGTGCGGAAAAAAACTCAGAGCGAGCCCAAACTTAAGAACAAAGAACAGCTGCCCTCTGCAGCACCATGTGGGTGGCGACCAGATGGGGTCGCTAGGGGTGTACAGATGGTGGGCTTCTGCCGCTGCCACATGGCCCTGGGCTTTCGTCCCGGGTACATGGCTGCCACCATCACCGGGGCTCGCAGTTCCGTGGCTCGGTGAAAAGAAAAAGTGTACTGCTACATGGCCCGGGCTTGTGTCTCGGCCTGCCTGGCGTAGGGCTTGCAGCTTGCGTCCAAACCGCTGGGGGCGGGGCCGGGCGTGCACGGGGCCTCGCCAGCTGGGATGCCTCGGGGCAGCCCGGCGCAGTGGGGTGCGAGGGGGAGCGAAGGCAAAAGCGCCGCTGCCTGCAGTCGGAGGCAAACGAAATCCAAACCGGAGTCGCCCGCAGGGCCAAACGCACGTGGGTACATCTGGTTGTTGCCTGGCAATGGGCTGCCAATGGTGTGTAAAATGGCCGCCCCAAAGTGCTGCCACCATTGCACCGTTGACGTCATCTCCTGTGACCGCGCATGGCGGGACACGCAGGCGGCCAGCGCAGCTTGGTGAGACCAATGCAGCATTCATGCTGCACACCGGCTCCTGCGGGGTTCCCTGAGTCAATGGCTGGCTGGGGCGCCAGCTTTCTCCTGCCTGTGCAATGTGGTCCCTCTCGGCAGCTGCGAGCAGCCTGCGTTCTTTGTCTGAGCCCAGCAGCTGCATACAGCCTGTGTCCTCTAGATCCCTTCACTGGCTGGCTACAGCGCAAATAGACTTCTGTTCCTTGAGCCAAGACTTATGCACCAAAACAGCCGAGCCAAGGCAATTTGCCTGAGCCCTAAGCCTGGGCAACCTTGCTCAATTCTCCATCAAGAGAGGTTCCTCCTCCCCACCCCCACTCTGGCCACTGCGCCCTGCCTTACAAAGACAAAGCCCCGGGGACACTTGCTGATAGCCCATCCTTCTGTCAACAAGGTTCAAACTATACCTCTTTTTAAAATCTTAGGAGCTAAACTTAAATTAGATTCTGTCTGTCCCCTTACTCTTTAGTACAGCTGCGGGAGCCCTTAGAGAAACTCAACTGGTTTAGGCCTTAAAAAAAAAAAAAAAAAAGTGCCTTAGGCGAAGGCACCTGCTTACAATTGCAGTCCCCCACCCTTCCAGACCTAAATCAGGACTCACATTGAAATGCAAATGGAAAAGTAAGCTCAAGCCCCAAAAGAAAAAAAAAATTAAAATGTCTTTTTACCAGCCTATCATTTTTCTAAGATTTTTTAAGCTCATAATTCTAATTTTGTGCACCCATATTGATGTTTTAGTTATGTTGTGTGTACACTTGTATTCTGTTTGTATGTTTGTGTGTGTAGACTGAGCGCTCATGAAAATTTAAAATATGGATCCAAACACCTTTAACTCACATGATTCTAAAGCTGGACCTTCGCTCTTAAACTCCAAGATAGAATGCCATCCAAAGAGATACGCACCTTGGAAAAGTTCCAAGGCCCCAAGATGTGCCTTCTGTCTTTAGATTACTAGAGTAAACTGCCACATCAAAAAAAAAAAAAAATAATAATAATAATTCCTAGTTCTTGCTCCCTTTTGTCTTGTATTCTATGGTTTTTCTGCCTTTTTATTGTGTCTCTTCTCTAGAGTAATTGTAAGAAAAGTAAATTTATAAGTAACTTTGTTAGACATTAATTTTCAAGGTTAAAATACTGTTTAGTATGCCATCAGATAACTCCTTAAATCCCATTGTGTTGGGTTCCAGGCAGGAGGGCTGCACCTCCTAGGTAGAAGGCCACACCTCCCAGGTACTTTGTGTAAAAGACTACATTTCCCAGGTGCCTCAGCTTGGCCAGCGAACCTGGCTAACAGGTTCCCTGGCCTCACCTTCCCTTCCCTCCATGCCGTTTTTGTCCCCTACCATGCCACGTGGCACCCCAATAAACCATCTCTTTTCAACACGGCGTTCCAGGGTAACTTCTTGTCCTAACAAATTCTAACACATCGAGTAACATTATTGATTGTTTTCATAAATTAGTCTTTGTCATCAATAAAACAGATTAAAATTTCAACAGGTCTAATTCTATATACATAAATATTATGTTCTTATAAAGTGGTTAACAGATGTGTATAATTCTATATAAAGGTTTATAAAAGATTTCTATATAACATTATATTTGTTAAGTTTTAGGTTTTAATTTTTTAAACAAGTAATCTAAAGAAAATTAAAAATTATAAAACTATAGTTAAACAACAACTATTAATTTAAAATATTGTAAGGTTATTTCTTTAAAAGCTAAACTTGATTTATAAAGACATCAATGTAATTGTATATTATAAAAACATTTTGCTACTTTTCCAAAAAAGTTTTAAATACTCTCAAAATGTCTTTAATCCATTCTAAATGTGATATTTTGTAAGCTAAAGTTCATGAAAGCTCAAACAGCAATGTATGTAAACACTGTAAAATTTTATTTAAAAAACAGGGATCAACTTCAAAATTAAAACACCTGACCTAAGATTAAAAAATCCCACCATACCTGAGATAAGATAAGGCTCTGGTCTTACATACCAGAATGTATAGTCTAAAGAGTGATTCTTGTTGTTCAGAAACAGAGATTATAGTATATAACTCAAAATCCAAGATGGTTATTACACAAACTAAATGTGTTTTTAAGTTTGCCTGTTAATGTTTTGTACCACAGACCCCAGCTAATAAAGAGTAAATGACAACTGTAAGTTTATAAACATTAAAGTTAAAGCCCAGTAATCTTAATTTAAGATTAGCTTGCTAGATGTTTAAAATAAAGATTTTAAACTAAATTAAAAGGGTCAAGAAAACCAATATTTGGTTCTTGCCCTCAGAGTCAAGTCTGAATCCAGGAGACAGGGAGATTCTCTAAAAAGCTTTGCAACTCTGGGCCACATAACTTCCCAATAAGAGAGGTTGTGAGACCTATAGAGAAAACTAAGCCAAACAGTGACCTTGCTATGAAGAGGAGGGTCCTGAAAAAGAGAGGCATCCCTGTTGCTTCCAAGAGAAGCCACATGGTCAAGCAAGACCTGGATCCATCCTCATGGAAGGCACTAGCAGAATGGAAAAAGCCATTCTCGAGTTCCCCCCAAAATTACTCCCATGGGAATTCAACTGACTCTTAGCAATAGATAAAGGCAAAAGTCAGTTCGACTTAACTTCATTTTAAACACCTAGCAAAAACAGTTAAAACCAAAAATGCAGCCATTCCTGGGCATTTTTTAAAAGTAAAGGTAACTTCAGATATACACTTGTAAACAGTTTAACAACTAAGTAACTGCCAAGTCAAAAGTTTTTAGTCAGTTTAAGGCCTGCAGATCTTCCTAACCTACACAGGTAGGCTTAATATTCAGTAGGATGATTATCTAGCCCTAATTGAAAGAGATAAAAGAGTTCTCTACTAGACACAGAGGTCATGCCAATAGAAAAATTTTATAGGATCAGATGACATTAAGTAGCTTAATTACCATCTTATCTAGATAGACATCTGTAACATTAAATGTTGTGTTTACGTTCCTGATAACTCTATACATGCTAAAGATTTAAATTATCATCCTCATGTTATACATTGAAATGTTCCAGATGCTGTAACATTTATTCAGTACTCATGTTTTTTGTTTCTCTAATAGCAGCTCCCATACCTGATGAATTTACAACCTTCCCCAGGCTTCAATCTGACCTGACTTCTAATAAGAGAACTCCAAACTATTTCCCCCATCACTTCGCCCACTTTCAGCTCAAAGAAGCCAGATTCGGTCGCCGTCCTATTCCCTTAAAGTAGTAAGGAGTTCCTAAAATTAGAAGGGTAAAGAAGGCAAAATCTCATAGATAGTTGATATCTGTCTTCACTCAATGGCTTATTAAATCCTCTCCACTTGAGGGTTTAAAGATGCTTTAACCCAGGTAAAAATAAAACAAAAAGGGGGAAACAGACCCCATGATCAGTTAAAAACAGTGATGCTTAAATTTTTCCAAGCATCAGCCTTTGACTGTCTTTCAGAGACATTGGTCCAACCAGACACCCTACCTATGTGTCTTTCCAATTGGAGAACGAAGCCCTATTTGAGTACCTGCTAGGGACCTCAAATACTGCCAATTAGAACAAAATGACTACCCAAGAGCACATGCTCTTGAGGGGTGATTTTTTCCCTTTTTCCACAGGAATAAAAAAAACCATGATGGATCCTCTGTCTCGTTGTGATTGGACTTCTCATCATCTCTATCCTGATGTTCATCATGAGCACTGTTGCCTTGGACTCTCCCTTTGTCAGTATTTCAACTCTCTGCGATGAGAGAAGAGGGACTATGCCTATTCCTGAGAGAAAAGTGCTATTTCATTGCCAACTGTCCAGACTTTGTTCTAGACGGCTTCCTTTGGACGGAACTAAATGGGTCAGCTTTAGCTTAAGCGGTTACTTCCTCATTCTGGACTTTATATCTGTCTAATCCCTACCTTCTCCTTTTTTTTTTGTGATATCCCTGACTATCATTTTCCTTGTGTTCACCTTTGGGCCCTGTGTACAGCTTGGTGGTCTGCCAATAATGCCTTCAGCAATGCTAAGTGAGAGCCCTATAGACTTGGCCATGGTCCTTAACAAGATGTGGAGGTCTAAACCAGCCATCCTTGAAAAGCCTTCCCAAAGGCAACTGTCCTGTCCCATGTCCTTCCCCTGGCCACTTGCTGGCCCTGGGTGTGTCCACCTGATGGACACCCCGTTTTTTTAAAACAAAATGGGGGAGCCCCATTTTGAAAAAAACAAAACGGGGAAATGTTGGGACCTTACACTGCTTTCTGGCTGCTTGCCACATTACCACGCCCTGTTACAGGACCTAGGCTAAGCAGGGGGCGTGGCTGTGAGAACTGAAACCACCCCAAAGATAGGCCAGTGGCTCCGCCAATGGCATCCGCCCATGATCCTTATGTGTCCCTATGATCTTTCTGTTGATTGGCCCATGTCCTATATAAGACCGTCCAACTTCCTCAATAAACCGAGTTTTTGGCATTGCTTTCTACCAAAACTCCCCGGGTGTGGCGTGGTGTCTGTCAATCAGGCGGGGGTAGAGACACTTGGCGGCTTTTGCCCGTTAAGCCTATCTTCGCCAGGTAAGCTACTTTAACTCTTTCTGCTGACAGAAAGAAAGAGCCCCCTTTTAGGGCCCAAAAAGGGGGGTAGCTGTAGACCTCGGCTCCATTAAGAAGTAATGCAACAGTCACGGCATGTACCCTTTCCCAGTAGGTGGTGGCGGGAGTATATTTTCTCACTGGTTTAATATTAGGCTAGGCCATATGACTCGCTTGGTCAGTGGAATGTTAGTAGGGGTGGCATGAACAGAGAATTCAGATGTGTATGCATGACTGGCTGATCTTGGTCTATTGGCTCTGTGTCAGTTGTGAAAAGAACATGCCCATGAGCCGGGCGCGGTGGCACACGCCTGTAATCCCAGCACTTTGGGAGGCTGAGGCAGGAGGATCACGAGTTCAAAGCCAGCCTCAGCAATGGCGAGGCACTAAGCAACTCAGTGAGACCCTGTCTCTAAATAAAATACAAAAAAGGGCTGGGGATGTGGCCCAGTGGTCAAATGCCCCTGATTTCAATCCCTGGTACCAAAAAAAAAAAAAAAAAAAAAAAAAAAAAAAACATGCCCATGTAGCTACTGGTCCCAGGAGGAGACTTGGAACATACCTGAACTAAGCCAGACCACAGACCTCAGGTGAGGAAAATAGAGGTTGCTAAAAGTCATGGAGTTTTCATTTTAACTCTTGCTAAGTTAATAAGAATGAATGTGTGGAGAAAAATTAATGATCTAGGTAGGCATAATAGTGGATTGGGATAAGCTAATAGCAGAAATAACTGAAAAAAAAATCAAACAAATTCCAGGGATATTCCTACTTTATAAGTGGTGAAGGATTCATGGGATGTGAAGGTAAGTAAAAAGGAAATGCCAAGGTAGTATTTCAACCAAAGAACCTTGCAAAAATGTTCATCCTTAGGATCATGAATATGACTGACTATACTTCAAAGCTCTCAAGTGACATATTTCTGCTGTGAACTATGAAGTTCATTATTTTGGTGAAAAAAGTAAATATTCAGGGTCCCTTTTCCAGGGAGGCTACAGGTAAATAGACAGGCAGGTGAGAATTTACTATTCCTTTGCAAGAAAACAGTTATCAGCCCAAGATTCAGAAGACCTGTTGCCACTGAGATGGTCAGAGCAAAGCCTCTCCTTTTGACGTGAAGGATCATGTCATATTCTGGGAGGCTTCAAGATTGCCACAGGCACGTCACTTTCTGCTGCGAAGAGGCACTAAGCCGTCACTTTTATAAGGCAGGAAAAAAATAATAACCAAACCTGATTTATGATATTTTAGTACAGGTGCTTCTCAAGCTCTTTGCCTACGGTACACTTTGTGCCTGAACTTGGATCCTAACCTTTATAGCCTGCCCTTTCCCCATATAATTTCCTGATTAGTGTTAGCTAATTCTTATGGCTTGTTATTTATTTATTTATTTATTTCCAAAAAAGCAGTGAACTATGTTCTGTCCAATATCGCTGAGCTACAAGCAGCACAAGTTTGATTAACACAGTGAGCAAATAAATGCTGGCAGCCCAGTTGCTGAGAAAATGAGGTTTTGATCTTCAGAAAAGTCACAAATCCAAGTGAAGTCTGACTTACTCTGTCATTGTCATCCTCACCCAGCTGCTGGAGGACTTAGGGATCTGTGAGCAGGTAGCTTGCTGTGGCCTTTCTGGTGGAGGTTAGGGAATCAGACTCACTTGTGACTCATTCATCAGGAAATTTTAGCCTGTTTGAGTTGATTTTCTGCATTCTGCCTGCTGATCTACCAGCCAGACATCAGTCCAGCTTAACATTTGTCCATCTTTTCTTTTCCATAGAGCTCAGTCACTATAGGACTCACCAGAAACTTCACTTTTTGACATAAAAATTAGGATGATTAATTTATATTTCATTAACTGTTAAATAAGTGCCTTGAGAAATACAATATCCCATTTTGGATTCCCATCTTCCCTGGTCCTTTAAGATTTCCATTGGAACAGTTAACAAGTCCCAAAATGCACGAGCATTTATGTTTGTCTTTTTCCTTTTGTAGTTTTGAAACTCTAGGGGAAATATGGCCCATATGGAGGAATAAGATGACAAAGACCAAAGTAGGAAGTGGTCAAGAAAATCTGCAAACTGTGTTGTCAATATAGTCAACATCTTAGAATACTAAGGAGATGCCTGGAATAGCCTCACCTCTCCAATGTCCTTCAGATAATACCTTTAAGAGCAATACATTGCTCTTAATTTCAGTGATTAAAGTTACATCTATTTTCAATAGAAAGGACAAGAGATTTGGAACCAGTAAACTTTGCTTTTTATAGTTCTGGCTCTGTATGGCCATTGTATGGTCTTGAGTAATTCTGTGCTATGATTTTCTATTCTGGAAAATAAGAAGTTTTTCTTGGATGACCTTCATCAAAATTTTATTCATAAAGGGCTACGTTCTTCTTTCTATGATTTGTCAGTTGATACTGGTCTGGTCTATTATTTTCATAGTGCTATTTTTGCTTGTGTAGATACCTTTCAGGATTCACTAATAGTTCTTTGGCCTGATAAAAATTTATTTTAACTATATTGATTACTATCATTGATTAGTATAAGTGCCATTCATTTTTTATGATTGAGAAAAATGAGCGTCCTTTGCCTCCATTCTGTTTATATTTTTTTTGCATCCTTTTAATGTCATAAATTTAAACTATAATGAAAACTGCTGAGCAGTGCAAATACAAAAACCAACAACCCCCCCAACCCCCTCCCCCCCCAAAAAAAAAAAAGCAAAGATGAAATCAGGCAAATAAACCAACAAAAATTAAAGCAAAATGTCAGTGACAAAAGAACCAAAAGCAATATTTAATAGTGCAGAGAGGTCTAGGGAAGAACCCTGGTTTAAATTACCCAGGAAGTGACATCATATGGAGATGATCTGATTGCCTTTATGAAAAGTGCTTCTTTCCTGGCTCTTTGGGGTTTGTAGTAAGATCTCAGCCTCAGCAGTTGTCATTGTTATTTCAGCATTTTCATGTACTTACTGTTTTTGTCTGCATGAACTTCAAAGATGCCCTTTAATTGCCCATCTTGAAGGACATTTTAGATATATCTGAAGATGACTCTGAGCCATTCTCAGTCCAAGACAGGCCAAGATGTGCTATTCACCCTTTCCTGAGATCTACTTGTCTGGTGGGAAGTACACTCCTGACTTCCTTGTAAAGAGGAAATGATGAATCTTTCTAGCTGTGTTGGAAATGGGAGTTCCGAAAGGAAGAATGGAGGTATCCCCAGGTGGAATTTGTCTATCAGAGACAAAATATGGCCTTGGGATCATGGTCTTAAAGTGGTCAGAAACTTTAACAACTTGTTAACACAGATTTTTGACTTTCTGACTCAGTGTTTTTCTTTCAAAATTGTAGTCTCATAATATTTCCTACTAGTTGCACATTGGTTCCCAATTCCTTTGAAATGACTCTCTTTTATTTGAGATACTATAAACTTTATTTGCTTCCATCTTTACATATATAAAAGCTGAGTTTTCAAAGAAAAAAATAGTCTAAAAATGGTGCATATTACTTGGAAACATATTTTACCATATAATTTTCTATGACTTTCAAAGTATAGAAACCAACCCGTGTTCTATATAGTGCAGGTAAATTTTCAGGCTTAAGAATCTTCTCTAATACATCACAATGAAAGATAGGTATGTTAATTTGTATAGTATCTATCTCTGGAGCAATCCGAGTATTTAGTGGTCATCATTACAATTATACTCTTATTTCTGCCTCATTCGTTTAAAACATCTAGTTAGTGCTGATAATATGACAGATACCATGCTAAGAAAACAAAGACAAAAATTTGGGAGTCCTTGACTCACTTTGACACCTTTAATTGGCAGACATGGAGGCATTTATTGACAGTTAAGTCAAGTATTTGCAAAATCTTTAATTTTTAAAAATGTGAATAGCATAATTTGTTTCATACTAGACAACTTTGACTAAATAAAAAGATCCCAAAGTATTTTCAGTTATTTGAATGGCTTACCATTAATGACTGATTCCAACAAGAATTAATAATAATTATACATATATTCCTAAACAGAGTTAAAATGTTATTTTCAGTTCTCCATGAAATTATTTGCTTAATTTCTCCATCACCAGGCATTTGTTCACATCTTCTAAATCAGAAAAAAAATCACGAGTGTGCATATATGTATGTGCATGTGTGCATGTTAATGAGTGTTGTGGCCTCAAAATAGCCTGCCAATTCTGCCAGTTATGGGCCAAAATTTATATTTGGCCTTGAATTTCTTATTTTTATTTTATAATGGATCTAAAATAAGAACAGATTTAGTGTAATTGTAGCTATTCTACTTTACTATGTTCTCTTAAATGGAAACAGAAAATAATTTCTATCATATACATTCGCCCTCTAAGTTATCAAACATTTCAAGTGATTTTAGAACTCTAGATTTATCATGCTCCCATTTTTCAATCTTAATTTTTATATTTTTAAGGCTTTGAGGTATGAATGAAGGGAATTTGAAATAGCCAAAATGTTTAGATGATAAGAGATGTTATAAAAGGATACTTATATGTTGTCTTTTTATAGTTCTTTCTTCTCATACATAAACCTTGTTTTATACATCCTTATTATCAAAATGATAAAATTCCCTAAGGAGCAAAATGTAATCTTATCCTCTTAGATCAAATTTGAACATAGAATTGGAGATTTGTCTTCTGGTTCAGAACTGAAAAATTGTAACTAATAAGATCTTTTAAGATTTGTAACTGATGTTCTTTGACTTAGGTAAACCCATAGTAAATTGAAAATGTCATTAAGTAGCAAATGCATTTAACACATTTGACCTACTGAGCACTGCAGCTTAACAACATAGCACGTGGCTGCATCTTCCTGCAGCTGCCCTTCATCTGGAGAGGGTTGTGCTGCCTAGCACTAGCCTGGGAAAAGATCAAAATTCAAAATTTGGAGTACAATTTCTACTGAGTGTGTGTTGCTCTCCCACGGTGGTGAAGAAAATACCCACAAGTTGGACTCTCCTAGGTCAGGAGCCATCTGTGTGTCATTCTCACATATAGATGAAACTCTCTGGTGCTGGGAAAGAAAACTCCTTGGGGGTTTATTGTGTTAGTCATTCGTGCCAGGTGAAAGGGGAGGGTAAATCAAAACCATATCCTTCTACACCCAGGTATGGGGCCTTCCTGGTCCTCAGGGGTTAAAATAAATCTGGTCCCACTCCAGCTCCCATGCCTGAGAATTCAGAGAGCTTCTTGGTGTCAGTAATGTCCAACATATTTTCCCTGTGGTTTCCTTTGGACTATTTCCAAATAGCATTTTGAAAGTAAGTGTGTTAGTATAAATTTGAGGTACAGAAAGGCCAACAGGTTGTGGAGAATGATTGCCTTTGGAAAGGTAGTATTCACTCACAGTTCTTAAGAGGAGGGGCATTCACATCCTGGGTAAGCAACAGTGTCAATCAGGAGGCTGAGAAAAAAGGGAAAATGTAAGAGGCTTTGCTGAAGTTTCTGAAGGAAGGGGCAGGCAAGGCAGGTAATAGGTTCGGGACTGACTAGTTTGAATGATTTCAGTGGGTTCTGGGGCACAGTGGCTGTCCCTGGCTGTCTAGTACCTGGCTCTGGGATGAGTAGCAGCAGGTAGACAGTGGCTCAGGGTGAGAGAGCCTGAATGAAGAGGTGGTTAGGGATAGGGACTCTAGACCATATTTGAATTTGGAAAGCACACCCACAAAAGGCCTGTTCTACACTAACTTTCTACACTAACTTTAGGGACTGATTAGCTCTAGGAGGCATAGTCCTTGTGTCAGCAAGACCCCAGAGGTCAAAACATCAGAGTACAGAAAACAAAGAAAACACCATGGTTAATACAACCAGGTCTGACTTACTGTATTTTTCTTCCCATTCAAGACCTAGACCAAAAATGTAGCTTCTTCACTAGTTTTCACAAATGTTCCAATCACACTGAGAAATTTGTGAGTTTAGGATTGAAGTGTTTCAGACAGCTATAAGGAGTTATAATGCAATTGTGGGCATTCTCTTCTTTCTCTAGCATTTTCCTTTCTTTCAAGTGTAACCAACAAATTCTCTTCCTTGCCTCTAGCAGGGCAAATTGTTACAGTAAGTCATGCCTAGGTTTTAGTTTCTACTACAACCAGGGGTTCCATTTTTTTTTTTTTTTTTGTATTAGTGGATCTCTCCTCTCCTTGACAACTGCTGCTATCAACTGCTAAGAAAATAGAAATTCCTTATTTATTATATATAAACATAGGCTGATAAGATGCCTGGAGGAGAACAGAAGGTAACAAAAGCAAAGTGTGATTTCAAATTAACCACAAAGTTGAAGCAAAGATGGAGAATATGGCACTGTTGAATCCTGAGTGACAGCTTCAGCCCCAGCATTGATAAACATACCACATTGCTCCCTGAGGCTCCATGTGCTCAGTGAGTCCACATAGAAGGAATTTAATGTATATCCTTGTACTATCACAAGTGTGTTGCCATTTGGAAGAGAGGGGACCAAGAACGTTTTGCCAACCAGCATGGATAGGGCTCCTGCGAGTAGGAAACCCTGACTGGCCTCTGGTGACTGAGATGTCCTTGTAACTCTATACTTCATATAGAAGTGTATGTCTTGGATCAAGGACTCTTGGGTACAGGGAATAAAAGCTGTGCAATGTATTTTCTGTGTCCCCTTGGGCCTTTCTAAGTTTCAGTCACTTTAAAAATGTCTGCATTATATGATTATGAGTTACTCCAAAGATTGAATTTAAAAGTGTTTAGCCTCAAGTTTAGTTCTGTATGTGGTTACCATTTGTGGTCTAATTCTTCGTAAGTGCAATTGTAACCCAAAGCTCAGCATCACTAACACTTTTATTTGTCCCAAACTAATTGGATAACACAACACTTGTTACAACATGCAGACATCCTAAAAAACAAAAGAAACTGGGCACTTTCTGTTTTAAATATATGTTGGCCTGTGCTATCTTGTCAGCTACAAAGTTTTTAGCTGAACTGGAAGTGTGATCAAGTCATGGGGTATGAGAAATCCTCCTGATTGGACCAGTGCTGCGGATGACAACTGTGTTCTTATGCCCTGGAAAGTGGTACTCCAAGAAAGAGAGAGAGAGAGAGAAAGAGAGAGAGAGAGAGAAGAGAGAGAGAGTGAAGCAGAGAAGTGGGGGTGGGGGTGGGGAGATAAAGAGCTCTTAATGAAGAGTGGCCTGGCCAGAGAGCTCTCTGATTTGCATTCAGAGAATTCAAGAATGTACTTGCTCAGTCATCTTGATTTTCATAGCTACTTCCCTTTTGTTTTCAATTTATTTTTCTGCATATTTTAAGTTCCCACAGTGCATGAGTACAAAGCAAGTAAAGAGAAGCCTCTCTAGAATGTTGAGTTCCTCCCCTTCAGTTTAAGGGATTGAATTCAGCTATGTCACTAGTCCTTCATTTAATTTTTTTTTATTTTTTTATTTTTTTTGAGACAAGGCCTCACTAAGTTGGTAAGGCTGGCCTAGAACTTGTGATCCTCCTGAGTTGCTGGAATTACAGGTGTGCACTGCTGCACCTGGCCTTCTAGGTTTATCTTTTCATCCAAAGGTTATGAGTATCAGAAATATAATGTTGTAATAAAAGAAGCAGCAAAAGGAATACTTCTGGGCCTTTCTCTAGTCTTTCTGCATTATAAAAATAAGTTATATTTAAACAGTAAAAATTGTCATTGTATATGTGAGTGATCACTGCAGCTGGCATGTGGAACAGGCTGGACCCCAGAGGACTAAATAGCCATCATAACCTATGTTACATTGGTTTTGAGACACTCAATTTGCAAAAAGACAGTGACTTTTTTTTTAATTTTTTTTTTATTTTTCAAAAATAAAAGACATGTGTATTATTGGAACTTTGGGGTCAGGAATGGTGGTGCAGGACTATAAACTCAGGATCTCAGGAGGCTAAGGCAGGTGGATTGTGAATTCAAAGCCAGCCTCAGCAACTTAGTGAGGCCCTAAGCAACTTAGCAAAGCCATGTTAAAAAAAAAGTGTTGGCAATGTGGCTCAGTGGTTAAGGCCCCTAGGTTCAATCCCTGGTATATATATTTAAAAAAAAAAAAAAAAAAGTGAGGGTGAGGGGACTTTGACCCACAACCTGTAGCAAACTGTTGAGAAAATCAACCCACTATCTATAGCAAATGCTGGGAAGTCAGCCTGCAGTAAAACAGACTGCTATCTCTAATAACAGTTCAGGAAACCAAACAATAGCTCCTCTAACAATTGGCCCAAAAGGGCCAAGGATTTATTAAGAACTGACAGCCTCCCTTATTTCTGTTTTCAAGTTCAACTTAATGTCAACCAGAGAAAGCCAAATATGTACCAATCATGTGGACGCTCAGCTTCCGGCTAGCCCTCTGACAGCTTAGCTTCCTGGTACCAACAGCCTCTGACCATTGCATAATGGAAGCCTTCTGTTTCTTCCACTATGAACCCCTCCCACACTTTTACCTCCCTTTGAATCTCTGGCCAAACACAAGTAATGGTGGCCAACTTTCTCACTAAGCTGACTCAGAATAAAGAGGCTTCCGTTTCTATGTTTGATTAGTTTTTGTTTATTTGCATGGATCCAAGAAGGACAAGGGGGCCAAGAGTGGATGACTATGTGCAAATCCTTTCCCATGAACGGGGAGGGCTCAAGACCTGAGAGGCTGGCCAATGGTGTGCTTCAGAAGTGGACAGCTCAGGGTTTGTGTGTCGGTAAGTGAATGTACTTACTTCCCCTGAGTGGGGAAGACGGGCAACCCCCATTCTCACATGAACAAGGAACTGAGAATCCGGGTGCTAAAATGGTAAATCCAAACAGTACAGCTGCTCTGGAAGGACCTAGTGAGGGTGGTGTTGGGAGCTAACAGCCTGCAAAGAACCACAACATACAAACTGAGCAATGCTTTCAACAGTTCATTGTTCTGCTGCGAAATTTCCAAACATTACTGACTTTAGCAATTTTATGAAAATAATTTTCTAGCTTTTAAAACTGCTTTTGACATAGCCTTGAAATTCATTTAAAAGGATTTTCCCCCTTACCTTAAATACATCAAAGCAGGGCTTTAGGCAGAATGACACAGGCAGTTTCATTCCTATGAAAGCCAATTTGATAAAGGTAAAATTCACAAAGCAACAAGCAAAGACACTAAAAGCATCATTGGAAGTAGCAAAACCCAATGGTAGCTACTGAGAACAGAGTGTTTTCACTCCATTTAACCTACCAACAATAATTGTAGGCATGAGACAATTGTGATTAAGACCCTTTAAATGCAGAATAGATCTTCCTTACCTCACTGGTTTTCAGCACTAATTGAGCTGAGTCTCTTCATTTCTCATTTACTTTATTGTGTATTACCTTGTTTGTGTATTATTAGCTACAGAAGTCAATGCTACAAAGTTGGGGTCTTTTCCACCAGCCCAGCAGCTCCCTGAAAGCTTGAAGCTCCTGCTCACCCACCTAGGGCAGTGTTCTCAACCATAGAAGCTCATTAGAACATTCTGGGAAGCTTTAAAAAAATACTCATCATCAGATCCAACCTCCAACCAATTAAATCATAGCCTCTCAATTGTATTTTTAAAATAACTCCCCAGGTGATTCTAATGTACATAGAGTGTTTTAAAAAAACACAAAAGAAAAACCTCTCTTAGAAGCAAGATTTTCTTGACAGCAGTGTCACCTTGAATTGTATTCACTTTGTTTAAGGGTTGTCAAAATTTAATATAGCAAATATTACCTTGTCCATTTTAAAGTTATGGTAACATAGCTATGGCAAGCAAGCTGACTCACAAGAAGTTCATTGGCTTCGTCAATGCTGTGTGTCCTTGTACTCAAGGGTGAGGGGTTACCTGGCTTGGAGTAGTGGGACAACAGAAGGCAGATTCATCTATTTCTTCTCTGTTGGTTAAATTTTCAATTTGGAAATCATACATACCTGGGAAGGAGGAAAAGACATAAAGAGCAAACACAGGTAAATTTGTTTGTATGAAATGTCCCATATATTGACACAGTGTCAAATGCCTACTCTGCTAGTACAGTCTTCTTTCAACACTGCCAGTGACCATAAAAAGGAGACAGGACCTAGAGGTGAGGTGGCACCTTGCACTGATGAGTCAGAGGAAGCTTTAGTTAACTTGGTTTGGTGGCGTGGACACTGTACTTATGGTCCTTCCCCATCTCAGAGTTAGGTGCAGTTATATCACCAAGGACCTTTTTATAAAGGGATGTGGGTTCCTAGAGTTTGTGAGATGACAAACAAGTCCAATCTCTTTCAGAAAGGAGGACATCAGAACTGCCCAACTAGCCTATTAAGAAGCCTTGGGAACTGGGCAGTTAGGAGGAAAGCAAAAATGCCTGTCCTTCAGGTCAGGGAACGGGTCTTCTGCAGCAGCAACAGAGGTCTGGTCCCTGAGCTCAGGTTGACTGGAACTTTCTTTGCATAATTTCATCTGGCAATGGTATTTGAGGTCTCCTGAGAGGAGTACAACTTAGAGCCAAGTTTATTTTCCAGGTTGACTTTGAATACTCTGTGTGTGTGTGTGTGTGTGTGTGTGTGTGTGTGTGTATGACTGCTTTTGATTTATTTCATGATTTCCAAAAAAATGGGCATGGTTTCCTTTAGCATTTGAGGAATACCAAACAGTCTCATGTTGTTGACCTTCTTGGTGTTTTAGGAGAGAAGAGTTGTAGAATAATATTTACCCTTACCCTCCCTCAAGGTAAATAAATAACTTCAGGTGCTGTTTTGTGTTTGATCCTTTTCAGAGCTGGGGAAGTGCCCTGGCAGCCTGAATTGTACCCTTTATACTTACCAGTCCTTGATGACCACTCTTGCAAGAGCACTGAGATCATCTGTGAGTAAGATCATTTCAATATCACCACTGCTTTTATCAGCAGATTCTCAGTTACATTTGTTAGTGGAGTAAGGAGCGTTGGTCAGTAAAATCATAAACAATATCATAGTTTTTTAAATTAATGAATCCAGCATCTCCTCTCACCAAATGCTTACAGAACCATGTTCATGCATACACATTTTGTGAGTGTTCAGCAAATGGCTCACACTGAATTCGCAGCAGTAAAGAAGCAGCTCCAGAGGTAGCCTCTCCTGAGCCATGGTTTAGAGCAAAGAGATAAGCCAAGAGTACGCATGCAAAGAGCATAAATTTGAAACAGAAAGTGCTGTGAAGATGACACAATGAGCTGGGCGCAGTGGCACTTACCTGTAATACCAGTGCCTCAGGAGGCTCTGGCAGGAGGATCACAAGTTCAAAGCCAGCCTTAGTAACTTATTGAGGACCTAAGCAACATGCAAGATCCTTAAAATAAAAAAATAAAAAAGGGCTGGGGATGTGACTCAGTGGTTAAGTAACCCTGTGTTCAGTCCCTTGTACCAAAAAAAAAAAAAAAAAAGACACAATCGGTGATGAAGGGCGAAAATCACACTGGGGCCGCCCGTGCAGCCATGGGATTTATTCACCAGTCTTTATGGCTGGTTAAGGGTAGAAAAGGAATGGGGAGAGGGGAGTCAAGGAGAGGGAAGTGTGCAAGCTCAGGAACGGAAAGTGGGAGTCCCGTCGCACCAGCTGCGGTCTCTGGAGCTATCAGCTAGGGCAGCTGCCATCGGGCTGGAGACAGTGAAGTGTGCAGTGGCTGCCTCTTCTCCATCTCTGTTGTCTCTCTTCTCCTCGGCTCTTCGTCTCACTGGCTCTCTGTCTGTTGTGTTGCTCTCTTCGGTGTCTGGCTCGCTGGCTGGCTCTCCAACTTCAAATGGATGCTAGTTTATATAGCGCTTTCTGGTGGGGGTAGTACCAGAGTGAACTTTAAGCCTATTGGCTCCTGCTCTGTGGTGTGAGGGCAGGCTTGAAGCCTACTGGCTCCTTCCCAGGGGATGATGAAACATCCTGCCCAGAGAACAGAGTGAACTTTTGACCCTCTGTCTGTGGAACAGTGTGAACTTTTGATGACCTGAAAGCCTATTGGCTCCTGCCCATGGGGTGAGGGCAGCCTTGAAGCCTATTGGCTCCTGCCTGGGGATGATAAAAACCTCCTTCCCAGAGAGCAGAGCAACCATTTAACCCTCTGCCTGTGGAACAGGGTGAACTTTTGACGACCTTTAAGCCTGCCCATCTCATCTAACAGGTGACATGACCAAAAGTGACTGGTGGGATGGGGGGAAAGGGCTCTACTACTAAGGGTGTTTGAAGTTGCCTTACTGACGAGGGGCATTTGGGCTGATACCTGAAGCACAAGATAGACCCAGTCACGCAGAGCCTAGGGTTAGCCTGTTATAATATAATGAAGATCATATTTAACTGCCCCCAAATAGGAATAAACCAACATGTTCCAGAAACTGAAAGAAGCCCTTGATACCCATGGAATAGGGTGGGGATATAGGGGGTCAAGATATAAGTGGGGCCAGATGGCATAGGGATTTGTAGGTCATGGTAAAGTGCTCATTTTCCAAGAGAAGTGAGAAGGCATCGCAGGACCCCAAAAGGGGAGTCGCATATGATCTGCATTTTATGAAAATCACCCTGACTACCTTGTGCATATCAGAGAGGAGTGAGGCAAAACTGGACCCTCTAAGATGGGTTAGCATGCTGTTGCAAAGGTCTAGATGGGAGAGACAGCGATGGCTTGGGAGATGGTGGTTGAGGGGAGATGGAGGGACATGAAGAAGTGGCACAGTCAATAAGACTTAATGATGGATCAGAAACAGTGGGGAGGGACAAGAGAAATCAATGATGACTACTGATATCATTCACAAGACAGGAAAGAATAAGGTATGAATAGGTATCTTTTTGTTTTTTTGTTTTTGGTTGTGTTTTGTTGGGGAAGTTTGGAGGAATCATTAGTTGTGTTAGACCCATTAAGTTTGGGAAGTCAATTAGAAATTTACATGATCATCACAAATTGTTGCTTCCTGACTTGGAGCAACAAAGCCACAGGAGAAAAACTCGGAGGCAGAATGAAGATGGAAGGTTTTTTTCTTATTTCTTATCTTTTCTTCGGCTTTAGCAATCTCTCAAAACTCTAACACTGGCTCTTTCAGCAACCTCTCTGACTCTTTACTTCTGACTACTGACTCTTTACTTCTTTACTTTACTTTCTTAGAGAGAGCTTAGAGAGAGAGAAAGAGAGAGAGAGAGAGAGAGAGAGAGAGAGAAAGCTTCTTTCTTCTTCACTTTCTTTTACTTTTACTTTCTTAGAGAGAGCTTAGAGAGAGAGAGAAAGAGAGAGAGAGCTTCTTCTTTCTTCTTTGGCAGCCTCGGCCTGACTCTGACCAGGAACTATTACTTCTCTCTCCTAACCGCTCTGACTCTTATTTCTTCTTCTGACTACGTTCTGGCCACTCTGACTCTCTGACCCGAACTCTTCTTCCGACCGACTGAGCGACTGAAACGACTGACTGAATGAATGCCGCTTCTGACCGCTTTCACCAGGTTATATACCTTTAGCTTTGCGGGTGCGTCACGTGCATATGATTATTATCAGGTGGAACTTATGGCTTCCAGCTAGCCGCAATAGCCATCTCTCTGATTGGGGCTGCTTCAACAAATGAACAATTAAATGTACTATGTAAATCTAGTGCCTAAGGAGAAGACTAGGGTTGAAAACATATATCTGAGAGCCACCATGGAACAAACTGTATTTAAAATCAAGGGACTAGTCGAGATTTTTCTAAAGGAAGAAAATGTGGGAAGAGAGAGAGCCTGGTATGGGTGCTTGCAGAGGAAGAGCAACCAGCTAGCTACAAAGCCTGTGAACAGTAAGTAACAGAGAGCATGATGTCATTTCATGGAGGGGACACCAGCCAGATAGGAGTGGGTCTGAAACAAAACAAAATGGAAAATCTTTCCATATTTTGTAGTGAAGGAGAGAGAAACGAACAATTAGCTAGAGAGGTATTACGGATATGGGACAAAAGGAAGATTTATTTATTGGTTGATTGATTAGCTAATTGATTTCCAATGGCGCTACCAGAGCCTATTTGTTGTCCAATGAGGTGAACAGGGCAAAGTTAGTGTCAGCAGCAAGATCCGGAGTCTTGGTTGTAAACTCTTCCCTGCCACCTCCTTCCAGAAGGATTAATTATTCTCTTGTCTCTGGTCCCATAGGGTTTGCTAAATAATATTTATACCATTTTATTGTGGTTAATTAGGTAAATCTCTGTCTCCCAAGTACATTATAAACTCCTTAGGAGAGTAGGTATGTATTCTTTATTGATTGTCGGCTATGTCGAGTCCTTTATTAGGTACATTATAGGTTTGATCTCAGTTACTCTTCACAACAGTCCTTTATGGGAGACATAATCTTTATTTTATAGATGAGGGAATTTATTCTCAAAGAGGCTGAATAACTTGGCACAGCAATGTGGTTGGTGAGTCAGAGACAGAGTGAAGACCCTGCCTCTAACTGGCTAGCTTTCCCTTGCTGTGCTTCTTTTGCAATGGCTTCTTTGGCTATGTATCCCCAGTACCTAGTTAGCACAGTTCAATACCAGGTACATACTAACCTGGAATTAAAAAATGGTGAATGATATAAAACCAAGCTCCAGTAATAAACCTTAATATCCAGCAATTGAATTACTTTCTCATTCCTCTGTTTTTGATTACATATTTAATTTGTTGATCTTGGAGGAATATCCCAGATTGTACCAACCCACCTATTCCCTCCATTGGAATGCCAGTGTCCCTCTTGATCAAGAGACTGGCAGAAACAGGGGAGTCTTTGCTGGAGGTCAGTGGGCCGATGTCATCAGCTAGTGCAGCTCCATGTCAGAACTGGCTGGGAATGAAAAGGAACTGCTGGAATTTGAGAATGTTTGGCTAAATAAGCAAAGGTAGTTTGCTGTAATTAGACAACCACCAAAGTCAAAGATGTCAATTTGTTTATTCTTTTTAACATCCTGGTGATTATTGCTTGTTTGGTGGTTTTATTCTCAGAAATCTTTTACCAAATTTATCATATAATGATGATAACCTCATGCTATTTGTTTGTAAAATAAGATAATATTTTTATCTGGAAGCTTTAGTACTTACCTCTGTCATCAAATACACTTAACTCCTTTATTCTATTGTAAACTTAATGTAGAAAATTTTCTGCAGCTAAAGAAAATTGCTGAGTCTTGGAGCCACATGTTTGCTATAAATGAACGGAACTAAATCACAGTAACCTATCTGTACTATATCAGTCAAGTGTCCTCAGTCATGCTCTTTTCTAGTAGATCTGAGGTTGGTTGGCCTGAGAAGATTTTACAGGTGCCGACCGTGCTGTATCCATGTAGTTCAGTGCTAACCAGGTGCCTGCTCTGTATTGACAAAATTTTGTGTTTACTCCTGGAACGCTAAGAGTCAGTATGCCAAAGAATTTTCATGTAATTGGTACCTCAGAATGTGCACATATAGTTAAACCATGGTAAAGGAAGCTTTCAATTAAGTACCAATTATTTATTTAAAAGACCTTTACTAAGCACCCATCATATGCCCTGAAAGTATGCTAAGAACTATGGGAAATTCAATTTACTAAACAAAGTTCTGCCCATATAAGATCATAGTCCAGAAGAGGAGAAGAGTAAGCTAAAAATGACCAATTTACAACATAAAAAGTGCCTCACCATAGATAGGAATGGGTTGATCTGGGGACACACAAATGAATATTTTAAGTCTTCAAAAAGACCCTGAGAAGACCATTTGGAAGAGGGCATGCTTGAGTTAATTTTTAAGGATGAGCAATTGTTAGTTACGGAAGCAGGTGTGATGGGAATGAGCACTCCTGGAAGAAAGAAAGTTATTTTCAAAGAAAAAGTTGTGGGAAAGGAGAGCATACTTGAGAAGCCAATTGTGGCCCAATATGGCTGGAACACTAGGTGAGTGCAAGTGCAGTCTGCTGGTGAGAAGAGAAGCAGGAGACAGACAGACCCAAGATTGTAAGCACCTGCCTTGTTTTGCTAAAAAGAATGGATTTTATCCTAAAGGCAATGTAAAGCCACAAAAACACTTTCAGCAGGTTTGCATTTTAGAGAGAATAGTTCAAAAGAAATATGGAAAATTGGCTTCAGAATGGATAAAGCCAGAGCAAAGAAGCTGGGAAGTGCTACCATAATCTGGTTTTATAATTGTGAGGCTATCAGTTTCGGCCTGTGGGAGTGGGATTGCGGAATGGAAAGAATTTAAAATATAGAGGTAAGTGATTAAATCAGCCAGAGATTTTTTTAAGTATTTTAATGTGGCTGGTAAGGGAAGGAAAAGACTTAGCAAATCCTCTTTTCAGCCTTAGGTAGATTGGATGAATCACATTGCTCTCTGGATTTGCTGGTTGACAGGAGAGGGGAAGGAAGAAATGATGAGTTTGCCACAAGACATGTTACACATTTGAAGTGCTTGTTTCACATCAAGTGGGGAGGCATCCACCAGGTAGAGCTTATTTAAACTGGATGTATAGATAGGAAGTCACCCGAATCACTTGTTCTCTTTTGCTTAATTGTGCTTACTTGACAAAGTAAGTATTGGTTAAATCAATCTTTCACCTTCTATCTGTGCTTGCACCTGTTCAACTGATCAAGGTTAGAAAAAACTCACAATCATGATGACTGGTCTTATTTTTACATTTTTGACTTTGGATTTCAAACAGGTCTTTTAAGGGCTGCCTGGAAGTCAGATAAGATCTCCTTATCTCTTAGTATACTGGGTGGCTACTTTATCTCTTCTTTTATCTCTTCTAACCTTTAATTTCTATCCCCATCCCTTTCTTATTTTCAGGAGATAAGCTTGCTTTCTGTTTCACTGAGAAAATTGGAGAATTTACATAAAGACTTCTGTAGCATCCCTCCATTCCATCCAGCCCCTCTTAGCACCCCGCACACATCCTTTGCCTTCCTGTCCACTCTCCCAAAATATCCGTAATATTGAGAACCAGTTGTTCCAAAAGCTTACCATTCATTCCCTTGGCTATCCATGGACATCTCGCTGCAGTCTCCCCTCTCACTTACCTCATTAGTTTCCACTCTCGGCCCAATCATGCCCATCAACACACAAACTGAAATAGTTCTCCCCTTTTCAAATGACCTTCTCTTTCACCATCATCTTTGCTGCTGTTAGAGCTTGCTGTTTCTTCTGCCTGGCTTGTCAAAAACGTGGCAACTCCTTACATCTCTCCAGTCTTTGAATCGCCATTACTATCTCAATGAAATACTCCCAAACCACCTGCCTGAGGATTACCAGCTGCTCCTACCTTCCCCTTGCTTGGCCCCTGCCATCCCCTTTACATTGTTCTGCTTTTTCTTTAAATACAGTATCATTTATTTCATTTTTTTTCATAGTTGATGGTCTAGTATGAGTTCACAGGATCTTTGTGGGGTTATTTGTTGTTATTGTTGTTGTTAACTGCATTATTTCAATGACTAAGAGTGCCTGGTATAATGTAGGTCTTCCACAAATATTTGTAGAAATAAATACTACTGATTGAGAGAATACTTTGTAAAAATGTACATACATAAAAATAAATTTGTGTCCATATCAGGAACCTCCCTTACCACCATATGAACAAATGTGGATTCTAGGAAAAATACTCCCAGGTAGAGACTGAAAATAGCAGAAACCAATAGGACACATCAGCATTTTTGCAATTGCTGGGAAAACTGAGTCTGAGAGAGAGAGCAATTGCCACCAGAAGCAAGTATGAAACTAAATCTAAGAGGTGACACAGAAATGGAGTGGGGTTTTGTGAAGAAAATCAGATGCTGCTGAGAAAGAAAATGAGGTGAAGGGGGAGATGATACAGCAGGCACAAAAGTGAATGAGAAGATACAGTAGAGAGAAAGTACAGATGATATTTTAAGATATTTGATTATTAGAAAAATGGATAAGGAAAACAGAGTTGAAGAAGTTATTTTTAATAAAGATTGATAATGTCTGATCATTTTTATGTGCTGAAGGGAAAGAACTTTATATGTTCCATGAGGGATGTGGGCCTTCAGAGGGGGAAAATCAGGGCAGTTTTGAGAAGAACAGCTAACCATGAAGTGTGGGCAGGGCTTGGCAATGTGAACATTCAATCTAAGATATGAGGCAACAAATTTTATATTCTACTGTTAAGATCATGCACTTGGAGTTAGTGTAGTATTGTAATTCTGCTGTAAAATGTACTAAATGAATAACATGGGGAGAAACTCTGGATCTAAATGTTTTCATCTTTAGAAGGCAGCTGTAATAGAATCTTCTTATGAGGATCCAATGAGATGACTTCATGACCCAGGTGTCGGCCAGGGTCTACCTACTTCTCCACATTGAGGGTGGGTTCCTCTGCTTCAACTGTTGCTAGCTCTACATTTTACAAAAGCCTGAAGGCTTTTTTCAGACCTCTGTGATCCCTTGAGAATCTACATTCCGGGGTCACTGAGACCCCCTTTTCTCTGTGCTCCTTAGTTGCTCTTACTCATGGCCCTAATGAGGACCTCTCTTCCTTCTGAGGCACCTTCAAAAATAATTAAAAAAAATTAAATACAATCCTGTGATTAAATGATTTTCTTCTGAAGATCAGTAGGGATGGAGTGAAGTTGGAGGGGGGATTCCATCAGCAATGTCCACAAACGCCAATGGAGCTTTGGGGACACCATTCTTGCCCTGTTTCTCACTGCATTGTAGCCTCCACGTCTGTCTGTCTCCATGTTGCTCCCTCCTCACCTCTCTTATCCGTTCTCTCTACCATTCACTTTCTGGAGTCAAGTCTCCATTGTGGACAACACAGAGAAGCGTTCCATCTCCTCAGAAGTCTGGAAGACACAAAAATATAAAGCCCTAGTAGAGCTTCCCCCTAATCACCTATCAAGATATTGCTCCAAAGGAAGGTAATTCTTCTAGGAGGACTTCAGGAGCCAACTGTTTAAATAATAAGTTTTTTTTTCCACCTCATGACATTTATGAAGTACTCAAGTAAGTAAATCTAGCTGCTATTACCAAAAGGAAAGGCTGAGCTTGGCAGCAGAGAGTGGGAGATTTGGAACACTTCTTAATCCATTTCTGCCACATCTGGGGACTCAATCCTTATATTTTCTCCTACACACAGACCTGTCTTTGTAGCTGCCAACTGTCTCTTCTGGATGTGCACTTGGCATCTCACAGTTATCCCATTATGTTTCAATATACTGCGCTGTTCTCTATGCTGTGTCAGAGTTTTGGGTTGTTACCCTGGCATCCTAACCCAGGCCACCATCGTGATTGATGGCAGGGGCCACAGTGGGAATAGGAATGATTAATTACTCTTAGAGCAGGATGGGCACATGGAATTCTTAATCCCTTCTACTCAAAGATAACTGTTGGCCAATTGCTGTCGCAAAAAGAGATTAGTAGATTTACTATGTCATAACCTTTATTTTGTGAGTTTCACACAATCTGTAGCTGATCCCTGGGTAAATGCCATTCTGATTCCATTAAGGGTAAATTTCAAACAGACAGTAAAGGGCAAAGCAAGAGCTGAAAGTAATTACAGAGAAGAGTGCACATCTGCTTCACCAGGATGTCCATCTTGCTGCAGACGCTGAAATGGATTAATCCATTCTCAGATTTGGCCAAGCAGCTTGAACAGTAGGATGCTATTAAACAAGATGAGTCCATTTTGGAATGAAAGCTAAAAATGAAGGTGCCCCAAATGAATTACCCCAATAACAAAGTACATTTCTCCACTTCTCTGGAATCAGCTAAAGTTCTCCTGCTGAGAACACAAAACACTGACCTTTTCTTAACTAAAAACTTTTAATATAGGTAACTGGGATATTGAAAAAGTGATGCATGGTTCATTACATGAAGAAGAATAACCACGTTCACTTTGTACGTAGGTCATACTCTTGAAGTAAGGTGTGGTTTTTAGGGCAATTTACAAAGTCCTTCAAGCCTCTGGAGAAACATTGAATTAATGTTATGCTTTATGGCCTACATGATGATATAAAGAGGCAAAATTTTTAAACAGTGCATCAATTAATGTGGCCTTAGGGATCTCTGCATTGAAGGATTAAAAATGTCTTTTCTTTTCTGCTCTAAATTGAGTATTCAGAGTTTTATTTTCATGTCTTTAGATCAAGTTATAGAAGTCTAATTTCAGTAGTGTAAAACATGATATTGGACCAACAACCTGAGTTCATGATAGTTCACCATCATTGTGGAAGACCCATATTTCTGCCCAAATAGGGCTTGAAATTTTTTAACAATGCATTTGTAAATGCCTGTCTGACTCCCAGGAATAATACACTATCCATTTAGTGCTTTATTGTCCCTTCCACAGACACTGCTGAACTGAGCATATTAAAGATATTGCCTACTAATCATGTAAATTAGGTAGTCTTTTATAATGACAGAAATAAGTTATGTCTATTGCTATTTAAATAGTTTTTTACATTATGCCTTTTGAAGCTCTTATGACTGTGATAATGGGTTATATGAAAATAATAGAGTCTAGGGAAAGTCACATCTGGGCAACTGCAATAACATGAGACTCTTTGGGGAGCCTGTAAGCACAGAACTCCCCTGGATATTCGTTGCAACTTGTGTGCAACAGCTATTTTTCTTTGCAACTTTGTATTACTTTATTTATTTTTATTGTGGTAAGAACATGTCACACAGGATCTACCCTCTTAACAAATTTTTTATATGCATAGTACAATTTTGCTAATTATGAACACCATGTTGTACTGCAGATCTTAGAACCTATTCATCTTGTATCATTGAAGCTTTATACACGCTCAACAGCAACTCTCCATTTATCCCTCTCCCCAGCCCCTGGTGACTACTATTCTACTTGCAGTTTCTATGAATTTGACTATTTATATATTTTTTTTCTTGTACACTTGTTGGGTTTTCTTAAAGGGTGTGTGTGTGTGTGTGAAAATCTAACATTGTTCCCCCCCCCGCTTAACAAACAATAATTGATTAGTATAAACAAAACAAAATTCACAAAGAACAGCGGGTACTCAATATTTCTAGAGAATAGATAAAAACAGCAGTAATCATACCATCTTTGACTTGGAGTGTAACCTACTGAAGCAGCACAATGAATAAGTTAATGCTTTTTTTTTTTTCTTTTCAAATTTGATTTTTTAGGTCGGATGTTGGTTTCTAGGCCTGGCCTGATATCAGGATCTGGTCTTCCAGAGATATGACTAAAATCTCATCTGGGTAGGTGATAGTATTTAATATACATTATAGACAGTTATAAAACTTCTTAGTACTATGGTTAACCCTCCATTTTCATGTGTGAAGTGTGTGTTTATTAAATAAAATTAGTATGAGACAGCTGGATATAGGAGACTGGGGTCTCCAAAAAGGGTGATCTGGGGTCCATCACTGAGTAGCTAGATGGCTCCTCACCACTGTATTTCTTTGGGTCTAGCAAGTTCCAGGCTTTCAGTCACAATCTCCCTTTAGTTTCAGAGGTCTCAGTCCACAGACAGCTGGCTCCCTTGCTCTGGGCCCGAGTTGAGGCAAAACATCATGGCTAAAAACAAATTTGACTATTTTAGATACCTCAGATAAGTAGTATTATGTAGTGTGCATTCTTCTGTGACTGGGCTATTTAACTTAGTGTAGAATTCCTAAGGTTTATTCACCCATGTTGCCACCTATAACATGATTTGTTTTGTTTTATGGCTGACTAATATCTCAATATTTATGGTAGAATACATATGTATATTAATGTTTTCTTTATCCATTCATCTGTTCACAGGCATTTAGGTTGTTTCCACCTTAGCCACTATGAATAGGCTGCAGTGACCATGTAGTACAAATATCTCAAGAGCCTGATTTCAATTTTTTTTTTTGAGGGGGGTTATAAATATCTCATAGTAGGATCATATCAAAGTTCTACTTTTCATTTTCTGAGACATTTCCATAGTGCTTCCCCTGGGGAAAACCCTTTTATACCCCTGTCTGGGAGACCAAAGCTGTCTGAAGTGTAGGCTCTTGGGACTCAAGGCCTATCACCTACATTCTCTTTTTCTGGCCACATTCTTCTCTAATAGAGTTCCACAGAGGGTCTTCATACATATGTTTTTTTTTTTTTTTCCCCCTCAGGTGAGGGGAACTCTAGGTACACCTAGAATACACTTAGGGCAGTCTCATAATCTCACAGCCCTGCCATTGATACAAGTTTGAAGTGCTCTTCAGCTCTGTTGAGATTTGGATTTGGTTTGCCAAAACTCATGTTAAAATTTGATTCTTCATGTAATGGTATTAGAAGGTAGTGGGAGCTTTAAAAAGTAATTAGGTCATTAGAAGGGATTAATGCCTTTCTTCTGTCAAGGGTTTTTTTTCTCATAATAGCAGGCTGTCACAGATCAAGGCTGTCTCATGTTTTGCTTCATCTGCATGTGACAACTTGTTCTTCTCCTTTCCACCATGAACTGAAGCGGCACTAAGCCCTCAGCAGCACCGTGGTCTTGTCCTTCCCAGCCTCCAAATTATGAGCCAAGATGAGCCTCAATTTTTAATAATTATTCAGGCTCAGGTGTTCTGTAATAGCAACAGAAAATGGACTAAGATGGTCTTGTAGATGCTTTCTGTTTTCTCACCTTGATCATAAAGTCACTACTATTTTCTGGCAAGCCTTTAACCCTTCCTATTATTATCACTAAGCATTGGTTAAGTTCTTAGTTTGTCTTAACTTCTAGTTAAATCTCTGAAATATTCTACTTGATTACAGAATCAGTTTCTCACTTGATTTTTTTTTTCCTCTTTCCCCAGAACTTTTCCTTGAGAGTGGTAGCTATAGGAGCAGTCACCACCTGTTTGGGTTTATGTACTTCACTGTCTATATAGTAGATCTATTCATCTGTTAAAAGTTAATGGGAGGGGCTGTGGTTGTGGCTTAGTGGTAGAGCACTTGCCCAGCTTGGTTCAATCCTCAGCACCACATAAAAATAAATAAATAAAATCAAGGTACAACTAAAACAAAAATATTTTTAAAAAAGTTAATGGAAGCATGGTAGAAACAAGCACCCCTGCATCCTGCAAGACTTTAATAATGGCAGTAATGCTGTAGTTTTCACAGAGATATGATGATTTGGGGTTGATCATCCCATTAGGGAAGGCAGTGTATCAGTCTGTTTTTCATTACTATAATGAAATAACTGAGGAAGACTAGCTTTATAAAGAAAAAAGGATATATTTAGCTCACAGTTTTGGAAGCTGAAAGAACAAACAGTATAGCACCAGCTCTGGTGAAGGCCAGAAGAATATGTGCAAAAGATTACATTGCCAAATGGGAAGCAAGAGAAAGCAAGATCCCATAATCCCTTCCAAAGTCATGCCCCTAATTGACCTAAGGACCTCTCTATAAGTCCTACTTTTTAAAGGTTTCATCTCCTGATATTATCACGTTAAAGACTAAGTTTCCAACACATGAAACTTTGGGTGACTAACTTAAACCATATCCAAACTGTAGGAGGCTGTAACTAACTGGCCTCTATAAGTCTCCATTCTGACTGGCCCTTAGTAACACTGGATCCTTAGATGTCTGCCAGCTCATAGCTAATGTCCAGCAATCTTCAAACTGTATGGGTATTTCCCCTTCTCCCACAAGTGTAGTCACAGTAGTAATGGATGCAAGTCCCTTTGGTAAAGGATAGGAAGAGAACCTACTGTAGAAATGTATGGCTTGTCTTAGGGTCCTCTAACCAAGGGGACCTGTGTTCCTTTCATGCAAAGGGCTTCAACCCATGGACTGACTCTGGTTTAAGAATTCAGTCAGGGGCTATAAATTGCGAAATTTTGCTCCATCTGAATGTTTATCCCCCCTCCCAGTTCATAGGTTTAAATCCACATTTCTAAGGTGATTGTATTAGACTGTGGGGACTTCGAGAGGTGACCAGGTCATGGGGACAGAGCCCTCCAGAATGAGATTAGTGCCAGAATACAGGAGAACCCAGAGAGAACCCTCACTCACTCGGCCATGTGAGGTCAGAATGAGAAGATAACTATCTCTGAGGAATGGGCCCTTTCAGGACACCAAATCTGACAGCATCTTGATCTTGGGCTTCTCAGCTTCCTGAACTTTGAGCACTACATTTCTGTTGTTTATAAACCTCCTGTTCTATGGTATTCTGTTATAACAGCCACAAAAAGACTAAGACAGTTTCCAACCTGATCTCTGTTCTTAGTACCTAGACTTTCTGATTTATATAAACCCCAAGAATTGTTTAGTGTGCTTCCCAATTTTTCAGTGCTGCTAGAAACACTATGATAAGTTTAGCCATTGTAGATCCTCAATTACTGCTCCAACACTGCCACTTCCTGTCCCCAATGCCCATGCCCTCTTATCATTGTCTCTGAGTGGACTCTGGACAGTGGAATCCCATTATCCACAGATATTAGAGAATCACTTCGGTGGCAGTTTCGCCCACTATCATTACCTATCTGCAGAAGACAGCCAGTATGGAACTTTTCAAACATGACAACCTTCCCAGCAAAGTATTTCTTATTACCTTGGAGAAAGAATTGACTTTTCAGCCATTCCAAGTGACATGGTTAAGGTTATATAACTGGCTTGCCATGATAAATTCATACAAGCTCTTCACCACCTAAGCCTTCAAGTGTGTGTGTGTGTGTGTGTGTGTGTGTGTGTGTGTGAGCATTTCTCAACCTCTGCACTATTGATAATTTTAGGCCAGATAATTCTTGGTACCGGGATTGAACTCAGGGGCACTTGACCACTGAGCCACATCCCTAGCTCCCCACTCCTTTTTTCTGTATTTTAATAGAGACAGGGTCTCACTAAGTTGCTTAGTGCCTCACCATTGCTGAGGCTGGCTTTAAACTTGTGATCCTCCTGTTTCAGCCTCCTGAATTGCTGGGATTACAGGCATGCACCACTGTGCCCAGCTAGGTCAGATAATTCTTTATGGTAAGAAGCCATTGGGTATGGTATGGGATATTTAATGGCATGCCTGGATTCACTAGATTCCAGTAGCTTCTCCTGGTAATGACTGTAGGTATTGTCTCCAGGTGTTGACAAATGTCCTCTGAAGAGGGAGGGCTATAGTTCTCCCAGCTGAGAAACATTACTCTCTACCATTGAAGTAAGTATGGCGGAGTCTATTACACCGAATTGTTAAAGACACTTCTAGCTGTTCAAGTGGCATGCTGAATCTACATTTCTAGATGTTGTATGTTTATCAATGAATTTGACTTGATACAACTTTATTTGCTCTTCCCTGATCAAATAACCTTACAATTCATTCCCAGCATATTCCCCATGTTTTTTTTTTTTTCTTTTTCCTGATACAGGTTTCAGAATCCTTCAATTATTTCATGTTATGGCCTCTCTCCTTGAATTTTAACTCTATGCTCACACTTCTAGGGTTTGCTGCTATCTAACTTGGCTATGGAACCTGGAGGCAGCGTAGGGCCACAAAGTAGATCTTAAGAAATCCCAGTAACCTCTTGCAAGGAAAATGCCTTGAATGATGTGGAAGACATATCTTAGGCTCATCAAATGTGGAGAGCAGTGACAGAGAATAGGAGAGCAATGACTGAGATTGGGGGTCTCTGATGACCTCACGGCTGTGGCATTCTTGGTGCCTGGGAATGTTCCTATGCAAGGGCATAAGATGCCTAGCTGCTATGGTAAAGCCCTGGCTGTGGAGGCTCTATGCCAGAGTCTTATCAGCTTCAACCTTGATCTCAGGCACATAGCTCCAGGGATAGGGGAATTCTCATGCTAGACAACCACAATGGTTCACCAGCTCTGCTATTCCTAAGCCTGCCCACCTAACAGTAATTTTAAACAATTGATCTTCTTGAGTGCCAAATAAAGCTCCTAACATTGCACATTGCAACTGTGGAAAAGTTGCATAGATATTTCTAGTTCTGTAACTTTCCTGAATACAAAGAATAACGCTTGCATAGTCTTTAACCTGATAATGAGATATATAAAGATTGCTGGCTAATCTTTAGATCTGCTTCTCCATCAGAGAGTAGCACTCCACCTGACCCCAGCTTTATCTTCAAAATCTGCATGTGTGAAACTTTATTTTGCTCATCCCCCTTCGCTCCTCCCCAGAACCTTGAGTTTGGCCATGCTGGTTGTGGCAATCACATATGTACATGCTCCACATTTTTCAGTTTCCTTCCAAGTACAAGGGGCCGTGTGCCTTGTTCTAGAAATGTGATCTGAATAGAATAATACATGATGACAGTGTTAGGCTGAGGCACTTGAAAACTTCATCTCTTCACCAGCAACAACTTCCATGTGCTCCACCAATTTAGCTTCAGGATGACTCAAGGTCCATTGGTCTGTTGGAATAATTTCTTTCCTATTTACACTGGACAAGTAGCATGAAGAAGAAATGTACTTTTGTTTTGTTGAGCCCCTGTAGCTTTGTGGTTATTTTTACCATGTCATGACCCATCCTATACTGATTAATCCATTGAGGTCATTAAAGAATTTTCAATTATGGGAATGGTAGCCTAATTAGGAGAAAGAACTGGCATCTTCTGACAGAGGAGGCTTTGTGGATGCTTGATAACTGGAAACTATAGCTGATATTTTAAGTAAGTACTTTGCCACATACAAGCTATAAACAATCAATATTCATATTTCTGCTGGCAATGAAGTCATTACTGCCTTAATATTTAATCAGATTAGATAAATAATCCCATGTGCTTAACCTTGAGGGTCTCTATGTTAGTCAACTTTCTGTTCCTGTGATCAAAATACTGGACAAGAATAACTTAAAGGAAGGGAAGTGTGTTTTGGCTCATGGTTTAAGAGGTCCAGTCCATGGCTGGCTGTCCCAGTCGCCTTGCCCCTGAGATGAGGCAGAACATCATGGTGGAAAGGCTTTGTGGAGGAGCACTGCTCATCTCATTGTGGCCAGGAAGCAGGGAGAAGGAAGGGAAGGGCCTGTAGGGAAGATGAACCCTTCCAGGGCATGCCCCTAGTGACTCACCTCTTCCACCCAAACCCCACCTGCCTATAGTTGCCACCCAGTCAGTCTTTTCAAACTGAGATGGACTGATTAGGTCACAGCTCTCACAATCCAGTCTTTTTCCTTTCCTTTAAAATTTGTTTTAATCAGTTATACACGACAGTAGAATGCACTATGGTACATCAAACAGAAATGTGGTATAATTTCTCATTTTTCAGGTTGTACATGGTATAGGATCCCACAGGTCATGTAATAATATATGTACATAGGGTCATAATGTTTGATTCATTCTACTATCCTTCTTCCCCCTATCCCCCCTCTCCTCCCTCATCCCCTCTACCTAATCTAAAGTAACTCTGTCCTTCCCTAGTCCCCTCACCACCACCATTATTGTGAGTTAGCATCTGCATATCAGAGAAAAACATTTGGCCTTTGTTTTTTGGGGATTGGCTTATTTTTCATAGCATGATATTCTCTAGTTCCATCCATTTTCCTGCAAGTGCCATAATTTCATTCTTATTTTAAGGCTGAGAAATGTTTCATTGTGTATATATACCACATATTTTTTATCCATTCATCTGTTGAAAGGCACTGAGGTTGGTTCCATAGTTTAGGTATTGTGAGTTGAGCTGCTATAAACATTGATGTGGCTGCATCACTGTAATATGCTGATTTTAAGTCCTTTGGCTATACACTGAGGAGTGGGATAGCTGGATCAAATGTGGTTCCCTTCCAAGTTTTCTGAGGAATCTCCATTTTGCCTCTAAATATTCACACATTAACCAAAAACCTCATAGGCAAACAGTTTGTTTTCTGACATCTTTTTTGATATCAAATACTTTTTATCAGGAAAATTAATTCTAGTTTAAGTAAACTTATTGCAAATAATTCTGGGGTAAAAATGGTTTCCCGGGCTTTGAAGTCTTCTATGACACAAGTGGTGTCACATCAATGCTTTGACCAGTATTTTCTGTAATTTCCATGAAGTATATTCTGAATTCCTGATGTTTACTTTTCTGTACCTAATAATATGGCAACTACTGAGAAAATTTGATGATGATGAAACATTTTCAGATATTAATGATTGTTTTATGTGATGAAAATGATATACAGCACACCTTATGCTTAAGATTGCAACCATCCTAAGTGCAGTACTTCTTGCTTCTTTTATTCCATGTGGAAATATGGGAAGTCACCCATTTGTAACCCATGCTGACACCTGATCTTGGAATTCCAGCCTCCAGAATGTGAGAAATAAATTTTATGTTGTTCATGAACCACCCAGTCTATGGTACTTTGTTATAGGAGCTTAAGTTGGCTAAGATCTGTCTTTCCTTCCCCCATAATAAAATCCTACTTAGGATGCTAGTTATATAAGCAGAAAAAAAGTCAAATATTAACAGTCAGTATAAGGTTATTTTAAATGTCTAACCCTTATATAATATAAAGTACAGTGAGAATAATGTATATTTTTTGGTGAATACAAATTTTGATACATGAAATTATATATTAACCTTTGTGATTTTTATTAAAATATTTTTATTCATGTATGTGTGTATTTGTGTACAGATCAGCCATTTGACAAATTTCTGTAAAATAATAAAGGTTGAAAAAATTTTGCTATGAAAACACAGAATCATTTGAAAAAAAAAATTTAAGCCCAGGAAAGACAAACTTAGTTTATATTTTTGACAGAATATGTCTGGTGACAGTTTGGAGGGAATAGTTGAGACAGGAGGTGGAGAAGACTGCAGCAGAGTCTTGATGTTCATTGAACACCACAGGTGTTCACCTCCTTTGCCTGCCTTCCTTTTATCCAGGTTAGGGCCATGTGATTGTGACTAGCCTTGGTCAACTTTGCCATTTGCTGGCTGAATCACAGCAAAGTGAGAGCTGTCTCTCCATCCCTTCTATTCTGGTTTGGATCTGGATGTCCCTCTGGAAGCTCAGGTGTTATGGTTCACAGCAATTTGCAGAGGAGAAATGATTAGATTGGGAGGACGATAATCCCATTGGTGGATTAATCCATTTAATGGACTAATAATCTCAGTGGGCTATTGGATAATAACTGTAGGCAAGTGGAGTATGGCTGGAGGAAATATGTCACTGGGGGTGTGGCCTTGGGGACTATATCTGTTCTTGACCACTTCCTCTTTCCCCACATCCACTCTGCTCTCTGGCTTCCACGATCTGAGCAGTTTTCCTCTGCCATGTCCATGCCCTTCTGCCATGATGTTTCTGCCGTGGAGCCTGCTGACCCTGGACTGAACCTCTGAAAGCGTGAGCCAAAATAAACTTTTTCTAGTTGTTCTTATCAGGTGTTTTGGTCACAGTGATGAAAAGCCACTAGGATACACTCTCTTCATCTTCTGTGAGACAGTGACAGGTATCACTGTGGAAATGTGGACTCATCGTGGGAAGCAGGCTGTAGTATTGAGACAAGATGTGGAAGGAAGTCACGAGAGAGAATCCACTTGCTTCTACTGGAGTTAGTGTGCAAGAGAAATGCACCTATAACTTGTAGAGCCACAAAGCTTTCAGACGTAGTTTCTTACCCAGCATATCCAGAATATGACTAATACAATGGAGTCAAAAGATAAGGAGGGATTCAAGGCAGGAAAAAAGAAAAGAAGGATAATTAGGAAAAAACTGAATTGGCAGGAGTTTTAATTGATTAATTGTGGGGATGAGGAAAATTAGAGCATCTGAGTGATTCTAGATGTGAAGCTATGCATTAGCTCATGCTATAATCAGAATATGGGAGTAGAATAGTATTAAATGAGATTACATTGCTATTTCACTTGTAAAACTACTTTGCATACTGCCAACTACATGACAATGTATACAATTATTACAATTACAACTACATGACAATGTATACAATTAGTTATACATGACAGCAGAATGCAATTTGATTCATTGCACACAAATGGAGCCCAAATATTTATTTTTCTGGTTGTACACGATGTAGAGTCACACCATTTGTACAATTATATATGCACCTAGGGTAATGATGTCTGTCTCGTTCCACCATTTTTCCTGGTGTTAGTATCTATGTCCTCTATTCTGTACCATTGGTCTACCAGCCTATTTTGGTGCCAATACCATGCTGTTTTTGTTACTATTGCTGTGTAGTATGATTTAAGGTCTGGTATAGTGATGCCACCTGCTTCACTCCTCTTGCTTAGGATTGCTTTAGCTATTCTGGGTCTCTTATTTTTCCAGATGAATTTCATGACTGATTTTTCTATTTCTATGAGGAATGTCATTGGGATTTTGATTGGCATTGCATTAAATCTGTATAGTGCTTCTGGTAGTATGGTCATTTTGACAATATTGATTCTGCCTATCCAAGAACAGGGTAGATCTTTCCATCTTCTAAGGTCTTCCAAAATTCCTTTCTTTAATGTTCTGTAGTTTTCATTATAGAGGTCTTTCATGTCTATGGTTAAGTTGATTCCCAAGTATTTTATTTTATTTTTTTGATGGTATTGTAAATGGGGTAGTTTTCCTCATTTCCCTTTCAGAGGATTTGTCACTGATATATAGAAATGCCTTAGATTTATGGGTGTTGATTTTGTATCCTGCTACTTTGCTGAATTCATTTATGAGTTCTAGAAGGTTTCTGGTGGAATATTTTCGATCTTGTCAGCAAATAATGATAATCTGAGTTCAACTTTACCTATATGAATCCTTTTAATTTCTTTCGTCTGTCCTATTGCTCTGGCCAGCATTTCAATTACTATGTTAAATAGAAGTGGTGAAAGAGGGCATCCCTGTCTTATTCCAGTTTTTAGAGGGAATGCTTTCAATTTTTCTCCACTTAAATAATGCTGGTTTGGGGATTAGCATATATAGCTTTTACGATGTTGAGATATGTTCCTGTTATCCCTAGTTTTTCTAGTGTTTTGAGCATGAAGGGGTGCTGTGTTTTGTCAAATGCTTTTTCTGCATCTATTGAAATAATCATATGGATCTTATCTTTGAGTCTATTGATGTGATGAATTACATTTATTGATTTCTGTATGTTGAACCTTCCTTGCATCCCTGGAATGAACCCCACTTGATCATGGTACATTGTATTTTTGATATGTTTTTGTATCCATTTTGTCAGATTTTTAGCATCTATGTTCATTAAAGATATGGGTCTGAAGTTTTCTTTTTTGGATGTGTCTTTGCCTGGTTTGGGGATCAGTTGATATTGGCCTCATAGAATGAGTTTTGAAGTGATCCCTCTTTTTCTATTTCCTGAAATAAACTGAAGAGTATTGGTATCAGTTCTTCTTTAAAGGTCTTGTAGAACTCGGCTGTGTATCCATCTGGTCCTGGGCTTTTCTTGGTTGGTAGGCTTCTGATGGCATCTTCTATTTCATCACTTGAAATTGGTCTGTTTAAATTGTGTATATCATCCTGCTTTAATTTGGCAGATCATACGACTCTAGGAATTTGTTGATGTGTTTGGTGTTTTGTATTTTGTTGGAGTACAAGTTTTCAAAATAATTTCGAATTATTTCCTGTATTTCCGTAGTATTTGTTGTGATATTTCCTTTTTCATCGCATATATTAGTAATTTGAGTTATCACTCTCCTTCTCTTTGTTAGCCTGGACAAGGGTCTGTCAATTTTATTTATTTTTTTTCAAAGAACCAACTTTTTGTTTTGTCAATTTTTTCAATTGTTTCTTTTGTTTCAATTTCATTAATTTCAGCTCTGATTTTAATTATTTCCTGTCTTCTACCACTTTTGGTGTTGGATTGTTCTTCTTTTTCTAGAGCTTTGAGATGTAATTTTAAGTCATTTTATTTGTTGACTTTTTCTTCTTTTGAGGAATGAACTCAATGCAATGAACTTTCCTCTTAGAACTGCCTTCATAGTGTCCCAGAGATTTCAATATGTTGTGTCTGTGTTCTCATTCATTTCTAAGAATTTTTAAATCTCCTCTTTGATGTCATCTGCAACCCATTATTCATTTAGTAGCATATTATTTAGTCTCTAGGTGTTGGAGTAGCTTTTATTTCTTATTTTATCATTGATTTCTAATTTCATTCCATTATGGTCTGACAGAATGCAGGGTAGTATCCCTACTTTTTTATATTTGCTAAGAGTTGTTTTGTGGCATAGTATATGGTCTATTTTAGAGAAGGATCCATGTGCTGCTGAGAAGAATGTGTATTCGCTTGTTAAAGGATGAAATATTTATATAAGTCAGTTAAGTGTAAGTTGTTTATTGTAATTTTGAGTTCTATAGTTTCTTTGTTCAGCTTTTGTTTGGAAGACCTATCCAGTGGTGAAAGGGGTGTGTTAAAGTCACCCAGAATTATTGTGTTGTGGTCAATTGGACTCTTAAACTTGAGGAGAGTTTGTTTGATGAACATGAATACTCCATTGTTTAGGGCATATATATTTATAATTGTTAAGTCTTGTTGGTATATGTTTCCCTTGAGCAGTATATAGTGTCCTTCTTTATCCCTTTTGATTGACTTAAGCTTGAAGTCAACTTTATTTGATATGAGGATGGAAACCCCTGCTTGTTTCCTCAGTCCATGTGAGTGGTAGGATTTCTCCCAACCTTTCAACCTCAGCCTATGGATGTCTTTTCCTATGAGATGAGTCCCTTGGAGGCAGCATATTGTTGGGTCTGTTTTTTTGATCCAATCTGCTAGTCTATGTCTTTTGATTGGTGAGTTTAGGACATTAACATTCAGAGTTATTATTGAGATGTTTTTTGTATTCCCAGCCATTGTTGTTTATTTTTGGTATTTAACTTGACATGGTTTCTCTTCTAATTGTTTTTTTTTTTTTTTTTTTTTGTTTTTTTTTTTTTTGGGTACCGGGGATTGAACTCAGGGGCACTCGACCACTGGGTCACGTCCCCAGACCTTTTTTGTATTTTATTTAGAGACAGGGTCTCACTGAGTTGCTAAGTGCCTCGCCATTGCTGAGGCTGGCTTTGAACTCGGGATCCTCCTGCCTCAGCCTCCCAAAGTGCTGGGATTACAGGCGTGCACCACCGCGCCCGGCTCTAATTGTTTTTTCTTTTAGTGTAATACCTCTCTCTGTTGATTTTCATCATTGTTATTCTTTTCCTCTTCATGGAATATTTTGTTGAGGATGTTCTGTAGTGTTGGCTTTCTACTTGTAAATTCTTTTAACTTTTGTTTATCATGGAAGGTTTTTATTTTGTCCTCAAATCTAAAGCTTAATTTGGCTGGGTATAAGATTCTTGGTTGGCATCCCTTTTCTTTCAGAGCTTGGAATATGTTGTTCCATGATCTCCTAGCTTTGAGTGTCTGAGTTGAAAAATCTGCTGTGATACAAATTGGTCTCCCCCAATATGTGATCTGATTCCTCTCTTTTGCGGCCTTTAAAATTCTACCCTTGTTCTGTATGCTAGGCATTTTCATTATAATGTGTCTTGGTGTAGATCTGTTGTAATTTTGTACATTTGGTGTCCTATATGCCTCTTGTATTTGGTTTTCCAATTCATTCTTCATGCTTGGGAAATTTTCTGATATTATATCATTGAAGAGGTTGTGCATTCCTTCGGTTTGAAACTCTGTGCCTTCCTCTACTCTTAGATTTGGTCTTTTGATGCTGTCCCATACTTCTTGAATGTTCTGTTCATGGTTTCTTACTATCTTCATTGTGTGGTCAACTTTATTTTCAAGATTATATACTTTGTCTTCATTGTCTGAAGTTCTTTCTTCTAGTTGATCTAGTCTGTTGGTGATGCCTTCAATTGTGTTTTTTATTTGGTTAATTGTTCCCTTCATTTCAAGGATTTCTGACTTTTTTTTTTTTTTTTAGAGTTTCTATCTCTTTTTTGAAGTAATCATTTGCTCTCTTATATCTTTGTTGTAGTGGTCAATTTTTGCCTCTATTTGTTCATTTAGGTCATTCTTTGATTCACAAATCATTTTAATTATGAACCTTCTGAACTCCTTCTCTGACATTTCATCAACTTTGCTGAGCATGGGTCCTGTTATTGTAGAATCCTGGTTTATTTGGGGGTACTTTCCTTCCCTGTCTTTTCATGTTGTCTATTTGCCTTACTTTCTTGCATTGTAGATCTGAGATATTACAGTTTCTTCCCTATATTCTTATAATATCCTTGCAGGTTGTTTGTGCCTTCCCTTAGTGTTGGGCTATCAGAACCTGCAGTTGTCCCTCAAGGTATGCTACCTGGGGCTGGGTCCATGCAGGTTGGTGAGGGTCAAACTGGTTGAGTCTGAGCTTCTGTGGTGGTCTGCTGGGCCTGGCGTCACTCTAATGCAGGATCCCAGGACTGCCCTGGGCCCGCCTGGACTCAAGCAGAGTTGGTGGGTCTGTCCTTGCTGTCTCCTGCTCTGGGGCGGAGGTCGGCAGGACTGTTGCTTGTATTCTTAATGATTGCCATTCTGACTGGAGTGAGATGAAATTTTAGAGTAGTTTTCATTTTCATTTCTCTAGTCACTAGAGATGTTGAACACTTTTTCATGTATTTGTTTATTGATTGTATATCTTCTTCTGAGAAGTATCTGTTCAATTCCTTAGCCCATTTGTTGATTGGGTAATTCAGTTTTTGGTGTTATGTTTTTTGAGTTATTTATATATCCTGGAGATTAGTGCTCTATCTAATGTGCATGTGGTAAAAATTTTATCCCACACTATAGGCTCTCTCTTCACATTATTGATTGTTTCTTTTGCTGAGAAGAAGCTACCTAGTTTGAATCCATCCCATTTATTGATCCTTGATTTTATTTCTTGCTCTTTAGGAGTATTGTTAAGGAAGTCAGGTCCTAAGCTGACATGATAAAGATTTGGGCCTACTTTTTCTTCTATTAGGTGCAGGGTCTCTGGTCTAATTCCCATGTCCATCATCCACTTTGAGTTGAGTTTTGTACATGGTGGGAGATAGTGATTTAATTTCATCTTGTTGCATATGGATTTCCAGTTTTCCCAGTACCATTTGTTAAAGAGGCTATCTTTCTCCAATGTGTGTTTTTGGTGCCTTTGTCTAGTATAAGATAACTGGATTTATATGGGTTTGACTCTGTGTATTCTATTCTGTACCATTGGTCTAAAAGTCTATTTTGGTGCCAATACCATAATCTTTGTGTTACTATAGCTTTGTAGTATAGTTTAAGGTCTGGTATTTTGATGCCTCCTGCTTCACTCTTCTTGATTGGGATTGCTTTGGCTATTCTGAGTCTCTTATTTTTCCAAATGAATTTCATGATTACTTTCTCTATTTCTATGAGGAATGTTGTTGGGCTTCTAATTGAAATTGTATTAAATCTGTGTAATGTTTTCGGTAGTATGGCCATTTTGACAATATTAATTCTTCTTATCTAAGAACATGGGAGAGCTTTCCATCTTCTAAGGTCTTCTTAAATTTCTTTCTATAGTGTTGTATAGTTTTCATTGTAGAGGTCTTTCATCTCTTTTATTAGATTAATTCCCAAGTATTTTATTTTTTCTGAGACTATTGTGATTGGGGTAGTTTTACTAATTTCTCTTTCAGAGGGTTCATCGCTGATGTTTAGAAATGCATTTGATTTATGGGTATTGATTTTACATCCTGCTACTTTGCTGAATTCATTTATTAATTCTAAAAGTATTCTGGTGAAATTTTTTGTATCCTCTAAATATAGAATTTTTTCATCAGCAAATAATGATAGTTTGAGTTCTTCTTTTCCTATTCATATTCCTTTAATTTATTTTGTCTGTCTAATTGCTCTGGCTAGAGTTTCAAGGACTATGTTGAATAAAAGTGGTGAAATAGGGCATTCCTGTCTTGTTCTAATTTTTAGAGGGAATGCTTCCAATTTTTCTCCATTTAGAATGATTGTTCATTCAATTTAAAGCATTTTATGTGCCATATAAGATATCTAGAGGACTCATTTTTTAAAAAATCATTCACAAATTATTATCATAAAACTGATATTTGTTCTTCCTTGAAAACTGGAACATGAACAAACACCAACCTATGTATACAATACATAGGTATCAAGAGTCTGTATGTTTAGCAAGCTCAAGAATTTCACTCAGGGACCTAGTAACTGCTTAAGGACAAGCCTAACTTCTTTGTGGTGTTCACAGCAAGTGTCCTGGTCCCCACTTGCTTGTTGCTGATTTTCTCCCTCTGATTTTGTTTCAAAGAATAAGAACTGGAGAGTTGGCCAGTTTGAGAAAAGATATGAAATGGGCTGGTCCATTTCTCTTCCTTGGTGTAATCCATCCTAATCAGATCCACAGAGGGCTGAGGCCTCACACCTTAGGCTCACTGCCAGAGGAAAATTTGTGACCCAGAAACAACCTGTGTTAACAGAGTGACTTATTTTTTAATATGCTCAAGATGATATTATATATTAAAATTTGATTATTAAATTTCTCAACGAATACTCTGCATTGATATTATGTTTGTAAGGAATAGATTATATTTGAAGTTGTATACCATTCTGTCTTATAAATTGAGAATACACCATTATTTCACTAAGTATTTTACATAATACCAATTCACAATAACCCAAAAATATTTTCTCCTTTCTGTTCATTCAATTTAAGTAATTTTATGTGCTATATAAGATATTTAGAGAAGGACAACCTTGATACACAGGATTGGTATTGTAAATAATACCAAAATAATTTAGTTTGCCTTTCTTATACTTTTGAATTCTAGGTGTCTGTTTTTGGATTTTTATTTTTACTATCAGGAATTATGATGTAATGAACACCTTTGTGTTTAAAGCTTTTTCTTATCATTAGGATTGTACTTTGAAGAAAAATACCAGTAGCAGAATTCCTGAATCAAAGAATAAGGCTTTTGAAAATTATTCAAAATTATTGCATATTCTTTCCAAAAGTGAACTAAAAATGCCAAAATCAGTGATGTGATTCCTTTGTTCATGATAAGAACAGCATAACTAATAAAAAACATACATTACACACCATATTCCACTATAACACAAATTAATCCCTATTCCCTATACCAAAGGAACTTCCCCATTCTAGCAGGGGGTTCCTCTGTCACGGGGAAGTTTCATTCTCCTTCAGTTCTTAGCAGCAGATGACCCGCGTAGGTAGTACCATCACCCAGAAGGGCTTGCTTACAGTGGAGATCGAAGCTGGCCAGCTCCTGTGTGATGTCCTTTCCAGGGGTCTGTCAAAGTCACTCCTTTTCACTTGTGTTCAACCAACTAACCACTTGTTCTAGAATTTTTAAATTGTCTCTAGAGCTAAACGACTGTTTAAAATATTTAATAATAAAGTAACACTATTACATTTTAATCATTTTTTCAACGATTCATTTACTGAAACTACTCATATTATTGGAGAAATAGAATCATAATGATGTACTATAATTTTTGTTAATGAAACAATCACATTGCTTAGTCTTTCAGTCACATAGTCCTATGATGATATCCTTTTGGATCTCATTTTATATTAATGCACACATTAGTTTTAATTGTTTTTTTTTTTTTTTTTTTTTTTTTTTTTGTACTAGGGATTGAGCTCAGGAGCACTCAAACATTGAGTCACATCCCCAGCCCTTTTTGTATTTTATTTAGAGACAGGGTCTCACTGAGTTGCTTAGGGCCTTGCTAAGTTGCTGAGGTTGGCTTTGAACTCACAATCCTCCTGCCTCAGCCTCCCGAGCTGCTGGGATTAAGGCATGCGCCACCATGCCAGGCACATGTTAGTTTTAGATACGTAGAGATGTGCAACTAAGACATTAAAAAAAAATATGTGTAGGGTTTATCTTTTTTCCACTTTACAGGTAGTTATTGAGATAACTGGTGAAATATGAATAAGGTTTGCAGATTTCATAATAACATTGAATAAATTTTTTTGTTAATATCTAATTTCAGTAATTATAGTGGTTATGTAATGGGGAAGGAAATCGTGGCTTCATTGTTCCAACTTATCCTTATTTGATTCAGAAAAAAATACCTTGTACATATATAGACACATAAATATTCATATATATATGTTGTGAATACCTACATATGCACACAACCACATATATATACATACGTATAGCACATATTGCAAAATGTTAACAGTTGGGGGAATTTGGATGAAGTTTTTGTACTATTCTTGCAAATTTTCTATGAATCTAAAATTAATTTAAAGCTAAAAATTACAAAAGCCATAACAAATGTACCAGAACAAACTCCTAAAGTTTTTCTCTACTTACTTTGTGTAATTTTAATATTAGCATTAATTTAATAATTTTAATAGAAAAGACAGATGATAAGTCTCTAGAAGTAGGGTCTTATAAATTATGTGATATTCTGGTTACAGGAACATCGCTATAAAGCATTTAAATGAGATATGGCAAAGCTAAAGCTAAAATTAATTGTCTTTTCATTTAGAATCAGTGCTGTGCAGTCTAATTATGCATTCAAAATCATCATAATGCATATTCATAATGAATATTATGAGCTCCAGAATATTCATTCAATACTGAATTATTGTTCAATATAATAATTATTCTGTGATATCCTGGAGATTCAAGATGTTATTTTTATTATTGATTTGTACATTCAATTTGTATCAAACAAATGTATTAATAGTCATGTTTTGTGTAGGATCCATTGATTTTTATTATGCACTTTCAATTTGCTGAGAACTACATACATGATAGGAGGCAGGCAGTCCCTGCTCATTTTCAAGGTGCTTCCCTAAGATACAGTAATAAAGACAGCTTGAGCAAGGCTGCTGCTCTGCCAGGTTTTCACGGGGCTGCCACCTCTCTCCTCCTTCCAGATGGGGAGAAGAGGGCAGCTGCTGTGCTCCGTTCAGGGAGGTGGGAGGAGAGCACAGGTGAGTGGGTGTGCACCTCCTTTCTGGGAGCAGCCTCCTCAGTTGTCATCTCTTCTTCAGGAAAGTCATTTATTTAGGGCTGCGCAGTCATTCAGAGGACACTTCTCTGGGGCTCACCTCAGGATGACTTTGCAAAAGCAAGGAAGTCTGGAAACAAGGCCGGCTGAGGTTTGGCTTGGCCGAGGCTGAGTGACAGATGGCAGCATGGGAGGCTCTGCTGAGCCCAGTTTGTGTGGCGACCCTGGACAGCATGAAGATGCTCAGACCTCAAAGGAGCCCTGATTTCTTTCTCCTTGCTACCTTAGTTTGGTTTGGCACCTACTCCGAAAGGTTTATTTCCTCTGAATAACCACAGTGACAGCTACCTCTCTGTTCACTGCCTCCCAAAGGCTTAGCTATGGGCTTTCCATCACCTTCAGACTCTTGTCTTTGCCTGTATTCATGACTCTGCTGCTTGGCTTGAGTGTCTCCCTCAGTGCTCAGTTAGAAGATGAAAACTCCTTTTCTCTCCTAGTGGTTAAGGGCAAGACCTTTCACATTTCAATTCCCAACTCTTTCTTCTACACCAGTTGTAACATCCTGGACAAGTGTTTAACCTCGTTCATTCTGAGCCTTCACACCTGTAAATTAGAATAATAATGAAAATAGCAACTATTATTTCCATCTGTAATCAGTCATCATTAAGATCTTGGCCTTGGGTTTCTGGATGATTCAAAAGAAATGAAAACACAAGTGATTGGGAAATTTCACTAGTCTTCTAATATCTTATGGAAGACAGGACGCAGGCCTCCCCACCTCTTCCCACGGTGTGATGTGTCATGGTGGGCAATTTCTGAACAGTGGCAGTTGAATGGGAAGCTGAAGGTGCAGTTCCGTTTTGTGCTTTTGGACAGGACCTCCCCCAGCTACTCACCTTTACATACCAGTGGGGGTGGAGGCGATGTCCTCAAGTTCCACCAGATGGCCACACGATACTACAGACAGGACTTGGGAAACAGAATCATTAATTGGGACAAGAAAAAAGTAGCCATCCTCCTATAGCCATCCAAGGCCATTCCACCTTGGAAAATCCAGGGCCACTCAGGTTGTGTAGCATGCAACCTGAGGAGCCCCCAGAAATATTGCCAGAGCCATAATTTGCACCCAGAGAAAAATTTCAATTTCATTTTTTCCCCTAAGATTCGTTCCAAGTTCATTTGTGTGTTAGTGCTTTTCTGATTATTGTGACTCACTAGTTTCAGGAGTCTGAATCTTTTTATCACCAGAGTCTTCAACATCTGCTTAAAAATTTAGCTGGCTAACACTTCAGTACCTGGTACATTGTGAGGGTTCAGGAAATGGTAGCTGTTACTGTTATTTGAAATATCATATGCATCATTGGATACGGCCACACAAGAAATGGAGCGCCTTCAAACATTTGCACCTAGTAAATCATTCTAGAATCCTTATGTATGTTCTTACCAAATAATAGTACATATGCTTCTAATCTACCTGATATTTCCCACAAATCATACCTGAGCCACCTCAATCATCAAAGCCAGTCCACTAGCTTTGGGCTGCAAAGAGTTCTGGTACAACCATGTGATGATTCTACAATTGTGAATGTTTTCAGTAAACATGGCTTGTTCTGTTTCTCTTTTCTATTTGCTTTCTGTTAAATTTTACAAACAATGAAGGAATGAGTATGGGCCTATCCTTGTGTTTCTCAGCGTAATTAGAGTTGAGGGCATTTGCTAGGAGGGAGAGAATTGTCAAGACACAATGAACAAGTAGTTACTGAAGACGAAGCTCTAGGTATACACTTGACTCAGCTGTATTTGAAGGTCGTTTTCTCTCATGCCAGAGAGAAACTTATTTATTAGTTCTGTTCATCTTTGGAAGGTAGGAATCTAAGCCTGTAGGAGAACCAGGGAGAGCTTTGGAAATATATGTAAGGTCTACAGGTCTCAAAGGCCAGATGTTTACCTAAGCAAACTTGGAGCAGTGTCTACAGGCATTATGAAAATAAACAGCCCACTCTTTTCCTTTATCTATTGACTAGCCTGGTGAATGTTACTGTACCATCAGGGGATAGACCAGGACAGAGAGTGGTCTACCCTACAGTAGTGCTTTATGTCCTTGCTAGTGGGCAACTATATTCCACATATCTGGATGGCTGAGTGAAAGCTATCAGATACTCAGATAAATAGTTAGCCACCCTCACTGTTTAGATATCACTATTTCTGAGCAGTTTCCTCTTTGCAGTGTTTTCACCCCTCCTGGGGCTATAACATCAACATGCAAGCCTTAGAAAATCAAACAGTGGGATTTACACATTCTGGAATCAAGACTGTCGCTCCTATTTTATTTACTTCACTCAAAAGGCTTTGATGAGGGATGTTTTGATGACTATCTCTCTGAACAGTTGCAGCATCCTATAAATGATTGTTCTACAGCTTTCAAGAAAATTCTGTCATCCCAGCTCTCAAGTTCTTTTTACCAGCTCTAATTACATAAATTGTTATATAAACAGATGTCTGCTACACCAAAGTCTACTTCGCTGGGGAACTATAATTTTTCTGAGTTCATATGCCAGTGGGCTAAAAGAAACATCTTTTGATGTTCCCATGGAAGGTTTTTATGCAGTCAGGATGTGAGCAGAAAAGCAGTCATCAATCAGGCCCCTTTGCCTTCATGCTCCAAGGAACAGAGAGAAAAGACTCAGAAGAGAGTACACCACAGGCCTCAGCTTGATGCCTAATGGAACTCTTTATCTTGGTTAAATTAATTCCTTTTCCCAAGATACACACTTCTGTCAATGACTCCCCTATAACCACAACAAAGACAACTGTAAATAAATAACTCTCCTAGGTGACGTTTCATTTGATTGTTATAAAACAGTCATGAAGTTGTTAGAGTGCAAACTATGGTCTTCCATTAGGCAGGGCATATTTCAAAGCCAGTGTGCTAATACTTTATTCATTCATTCATGCCTGTTTGCATGAAATATTTCTGGGTGTTTACTGTATGCTTGGCATTATGTGCTTATAAAGAGTAGTGAATAAAACAAACAAACAGACTTGAAAGCTCCCCTCAAGAGACTTATAATTTAGATCAGGAGCTAGACATTAATCCATTAATGACAAAAGTTGACAATGAATTATAAGGCATAGTAAGTTTACGGTTGGAAAGTATAAAAAGTATAGGAGCATATAGAACTTGGAACTAAGGGGGATCCCTTCAAAAGATGGATTTTGAATTTAACATGATTAATGCATTGGGTAGAGTAAGTAAAGGGAACAGCATCTGCTAGGAAAAATCACCTTGTGCTTTATGACCCTGACCAAGGCCAACTTGGTTGGCATGTAGAGAGGGAGGAGCATGGAATAAGGTGAGGAAAGCAGGAGTAGGGTGGTGTCCGACTCAGAAGAGCCCCACATCCCAAGTTAATTTCATCTCTTCAACTTGGGAGCAATAAAAAACATTATGCATCTTATTTAGGAAAGACACATGATCAGATTTGGGTTCTTAAGAGCTAAGTCTGGTTATAGAGTGAAGGATTGGGGCAGGGGTCAAAAGCACATGAGGGAGTCTGGTGGTAAGGCAGTCTGTGGTCAGCAGTCTGAGGAAGGGAAGACTGGAGTTTGAACTAGACCTGGGTAGTGAATGTAGAGAGAAACACAGATTTTAGAGATATTTAGAAGAGCACGTTTAGAGATGGGCACTCTTAGCATCTCCTGCCTCAGGTAACTGGATAGAATGCTCTTTGGAGATGCTGTCCTCCAACCTGCTACAACTGACCACCTGTAGCTTTATCCCTTGGGGTCCCCCCTCATGAATGCTCTATTTGGAACTCTAAGACTGACTATAGCTGCTGCACAGGTCCACATATTAGTAGAAGCTTAGAAGTTTGAGCCTACCTGAGGCTTACAAGCATGAGATTTCTTGGTTTCTTGGCCCCAAACCTGTGAGTTTTTCTATAGATATTTCATCTCACCACTTTCTCTCATCTCAAGGCAGAAACATCTCTTTACTCACCGATGGTTAACCAGACTTCTGTGCTCTGGTCTCTTCCTTCTTCTCTTCCAGAACCAACATCTCATTCCATGTATTATTCCATCTTCTCTAAGCATTCTAACCCTTCCCACTTCCTTCACAGCACTTATAATTCACTCACTTCTCCTGAAGTGCCCCCTGGGCAGCCCTGTCCCACCCCTCCTGCCAGCCAATGCCCACAGCTCATGCTTTCTGCTCCTCTCTCTTGCCTACAGCTCATACCCACTCAGTTACCCACCGCCACACTGATGATCTCATGGATCCTGAATCTGGTACCTAGTCATCACAACACATTTTAGAATGATATCTCAGCAGCATTGATGTTCCTATTTCCTCTTTTTAGAACTTCTCGGGTTTCCAGGACTATTTCTTTCTCTGTTACTCCTCTCTTCCCTGATCATTCCTACTTAGGACTTATAAATTTTCCATTATAACTTTATTTACTGTCCTAAATTGGATCAAAAAAAATCCTTCTTTTTCATGCTGTAATATATGCTGGCATCTCCAGTCCTTCATTGATTTTGAATATTGCCCACAAACTGGTACCCCAGAGCGCTAGCACCATAGCATGTGGCTGACAATCAAAAGGGAATTTCTAGCTTATTCCTCAGTCTCCAGTGCTAACATTTCATGTACCAGAGACCTATACCTAAAATAAAACAGAATAAAAACAAAGCTTTGATGACATATATTTAAGTAACTAATTATATGACAGTTTTAGTCCTTATCATTGGATATACCCAAGCAAGAATAGACAACCATGACATGGTGATATTGTAGATAGAATTCAAACATTGAATAGGAAAATGAGGTTAAATTAGATCTCCTTTAAGTTCTTATATAATTTAAAATTTGGTGATTCAAATAATATTATAAGTATAAGGCAAATGCAAGATGTGTTGTTTTCACATATTTATACTTATTAAACCTCTGAACGATCCTGTGATTTAAGTATTATGTCCATTTTTTTTTTTTTTGGTAAAAAGAATCGATTAATTTATTTGTCCTAGCCGGGCATGGTAGCGCATGCCTGTAATCCCAGCACTTGGGAGGCTGAGACAGGAGGATTGCGAATTCAAAGCTAGCCTCAGCAATGGCGAGGCACTTAGCAACTCAGTGAGACCCTGTCTCTAATAAAAATACAAAAAAGGGCTGGGGATGTGGCTCAATGGTCGAGTGCCCCTGAGTTCAATCCCTGGTACCAAAATAAATAAATAAATAGATAGATAGATAGATAGATAGATAGATAATTTGTCCTAAACCCATAGCAGAATATAAATAGCAGAGCTGGGATTTAGAAATTTTTATCTTCTGACTCCAAACCCCATTGCTTTCACATGATAATAGATGACTGTTTGATGTGTATACATGTTGTTTCTTCAACAGGATTATCTTTCTGAAAATGGTAAACATGAATAGATATTTATTTTATTAATCTTCCAGAATACCTCATCAAGCAGCTAAGTACACTGCAGGTCTAAGTTTCATGGGAACTGAAGCTTTAAAAAGTTTGGGGTGCCCTTTTAGAAAAATAAGACAAAATCATGAAGATACCTCCTAAGGCTTTACAGAGTTTAACACATTTGGGGGGTCTGAAACTTAAGCCTAATTAAACAAATTAAAGGACAAAACACCTGTACCTATCTATACAATAAATCATCACAGAAAACTCGTTTGCCATTCAAAATTGTTATAACCATTTTAAGCTCTTTGCAGTCAGAGATGTAGTGTTTTCATGGTTTCCAGAGGAACCAGCCTATTCCTGAAGCCCATCAATAGAATGCAAAACTGGCATTTGGTATGATAGATTTATTTTGGAATTTTCTGCATGGCATTGTAAGGTGAAGTCTTCTCATTATAAATATTTCTTAATGCTTCCTGTGTATATCAGACAGATTTTGAGAATCCCAAACAGAACTGCTGCTGTTAAGAGAGTTTCTGGAAGGCAGGCCTCCACGGAGCTGAGGTCATTAATGGATGCGTGTTGATGCCTAAAAAACAAACTAGAGATGAAGACTTGCTCACGGCATTAGCCAGAATAGCAAGGCACTTAAATTAGGTACAAAGCAAAGAAATTGTTAAGAAGATAATGTTGTCAAGACAGTTGTGTGGAAACATGCTTCAGGCACCTGGTTTACCTTTACTGCTTATTCATGCTAATACAAAATTGCTTGCCATTCTCTGGTGTTTTGTCCAAAGTCACCCCATCATAGAACAACAATTTTTATCTCTGGATGATTCACTTCCTTAACAGTATGAAGTAATTTTAGTTCTTACCTTTAGGTGAGAGAATGAATGCAATCATACCCCCAGTTGTATTTTAGTTTTAAAATATAACCACCTTTATATTTTAGTTTTCAGAGAAATGGTAGATTGATGATTCTCTTAAATTCTGACTTTGAAAATAAGAAGCTAAAAAACACCTTACTTAACTTTCCAGGAAAGAAAGAAGTTTTGGTGATCTAATGTTTTTCCATTTGCTCTTCTAATGAATGTTGTGTTGCTACTGCACCAACACATATGAAACGAATAGATGAGGATGATGTTAGTGAAGAAAATGATGGATCCTAAGGTATGTCTGTGCATTGCCCAGTGACCCACTCAGACATTTCTTTTACACTTGCCCTTGAAGCTGTTCTTCAAGCTACTGCAGAAACGAGAGAACATCCATAATTTAAGGCATAAATAATCAATGCAATAATGAAACAAAGAGGATGGATGAGCGACAAGTGGAAGTCAGGAAGCTGGCTGTAGCTACTAATGCTGATATAAAACAAAAAGTTTCATAAAGCAAAATGGGCTCTCCTGTATTTTCTGTCATTTAGGTCCAGCAAATTTCTGTTTTAAATAGCTGAATGTCACTGTTTTCTTCTGAACAAAGCCTTTGTGCATGTAAGGTTTGCATGCATTCTGCTTATTAATGGGCCAGAGCTCTTCATTTTGTCTAAGTCAATAATATATGGAGTGCTTTTTTCCATTTTACACCAGCAATGATTACCTTTATTTAAATAAATAGAAGCTCTTCATTGCTGTCCATGGACCATGATCCACAAACACACCACCTTTTAACAGCCTTTATTATCACTTGCATGCTGTAATGAAAAGTAGATCAAGCAAAGAGAGCTCAATATAAAAAGCTGTCATATATTCCAAACATTAGCAGTAATCATTATACTCACCATGTAGAAGACATTTTAAAATTTGTTACAAACTAGTATATATTTTTCAACATAATTTCTTTTAAGCCGTAACACTGAAGCTGGGAAAAGTGCTGAATGGCATTCTATTAAATAATGATATTATTTATTATTTTTACTTTAGCTAACAGTGCTACTTAAAATCACAGTGAATCTAAAATTATCATTTACAAGTTCTGTTGCTCTGTTTTCCAGGAGAAAATGTAAATGTGCACACATAAAGTACAGAAACTCTGTCAGTTGGATGCTTATAGATCCCCTGAGAAAAAGGGGATGAGAAACATGTTCATCAGTTTCCTATAATGTCTTTCTTCGCAGGAGTGCAGATTTCCCTATTCAGTCAGGCATGAGATTTGCTTCTGGGAGTTTATTCATTGTCTCAGTGAATGACCATGGTTTGGTCCTCATTTATTTATTCATTTAAATCTATTGCTTATGTTTTCAGGAAGAAACTAAAGCATCAAACTGATTTGTATGTGGAGACTGCGTGTACACATTTTGTCAGAAAAATAATAGATCTTAATCTTTTAATCATGATATTCTGCATTAGTTATCATTGCTGTGCAATAAGTTATCCCAACAATTAATGACGTAAGATAACAGCCAGCACATTATATCTCACAGTATCTATGTGTCATGAATTTGGGAGAGGTGTGGATGGTGGGTTCTAGAGTAGGGTCTCTCAATGAGATGAGAGTCAGATCTTAGCTTGGCTCCAACCCATCTGAAGATTGGACTAGGGCTGGTGGATCCATGTTCAAGGTGGCCCTGTTGTAATAAACTATAAGAATCAAGTCGATGATTGAATATTCTTGATGAGCAGGACTCAGCATTTAATAAACTCACTGAGGGCAGCTACCTGGTATGAAAAGTCACATATAAAATCACTTACAATTTTCTAGAACTGAATCAAGAAGAATGCCTAAATTGTCCTGTAGCTATTAAATAAGATGAATCAAGAGAGGAACATTTTCCAACAAAGAAAATGCTAGTCTCTTAAGATTGTTGCAGGTGCAAACTTGACATTATGATGGCATATTCTGTCTATGTGGCCAATACATTGTTCATCAAATTAGACTCTGTGATTCTGCCATTGCCACAAAAGAAGCTTCAGGGAGGGTGAGGCATGTGGGTCAGATTAGGCCCCCATCTGTAGCTTGGAGTCCAGTATTTATGAGCCCAGTCTAGATAAGCCAACCACAGCCTTCCCACAGATAGGTGAAATGTTAGGGGTTCTTAGAGGAAAATTTAAAGTTGTGAATGTTTGTTATTAGGAGAGACTCTAACATGGTGTTGTAGTCAAGATTTTTTGCACCATGACCAAAAGACCTGACGAGAACAATTTTAGAGGAGGTAAAGTTTGTTTGGTGCCCACAGTTTCAGAGTTCTCAGTTCATAGACAGCTGACCTCGTTGTTCTGAGCCTAAGCTGAGAGAGAAAGGGTGTGGAGGAGGAAAGCAGTTCAGGACATGGCAATCCTGAAGCAGAAGAGAGCAAACTCCATTCACCAGGTCCAAAATATATACCAAAAAGTCATGCCCCAGTGACCTACATCCTCCAGTTCAAAATGCCTACAGTTACCACCCAGTTAACCCATTCAAGTGAATTAATGCACTGATTAGGTTTAGGGTCTCATAACCATTTAACCTCTAAACTTTCTTGCATCACCTCACACTTGAGCTTTAGCAAGATACCTCATATCTTAACTATAACATAAAGCATCCATTCTAAGAAATTAGCTAAAAGAATAATTGCACAAATAAAAAATATAGAAAGGGTGGAGATAACAAAACTAGACCATAAATTAATAAAATAGAAAATAAAGGCATGATAAGAACAAAACCAAGAGTTGAACACTGTAATTAAATAGACAAATTCCTAGAAGAATCAATTATAGAAAAGAAAGCAGTTTCAGATGCTCAATTTTAGGAAAAAAAAGGAGAACCTATAACTATATAGAATTTTAAGTATAATATGTGACTTTTAGGAACAATTTGAGGTCAATAACTGAAAATATTTGAAATAGAAAAGTCCCATAAACAGTACAATTTTCCAGAACTGAATCAAGAAGAATGCCTAAATTGTCCTATAGCTATTAAATAAGATGAATCAAGAGAAAAACATTTTCCAACAAAGAAAATGCTAGTCTCTTAAGATTGTTGCAGGTGCAAACTTGACATTATGATGGCATATTCTGTCTATGAGGCCAATAAGACATTGTTCATCAAATTAGACTCTGTGATTCTGCCATTGCCACAAAAAGAAGCTTCAGGGAGGGTGAGGCATGTGGGTCAGATTAGATCCCCACCTGTAGCTTGGAGACCAGTATTTATGAGCCCAGTCTAGATAAGCCAACCACAGCATTCCCACAGATATGTGAATGGACAGAGGTAGTTATAGTTTTAAGCCACTGGGTTTTGGCCTGGCTTGTTATGTAGCATTATTTTGTTAATAGCTAACTCATACACTGTAGATAAAGAATGTGCTAAAATTCAACAAGTCTTCATGCTAGACTATTAGTAAATTAGGATTAACAAGAATTTCCTTTCCTGGGTAAAGCAAATCTTGATAAAAATATAACAAATTTGTATATTCATAATCCCTATGCATAAATAGTTGCATTTCTAAGAAATATCTTGGAGAAATTTTCACATGCATTCGTCAGAAGATATGTGTCTTCATTTTAATAGCATTATTATCAATATTGCCCCAAATAGAAAAAAGTGCAGTATCTCTAAGATGGTAAATACAAAAATAAATTGTTGAATATTTACACAATGCGGCATTAAACTGCAATGCATATGAATGGAGTATGTACAGCACAGATGAATTTTGCCTACATAATAGTGCAAATTGCAAAATGTATGAATTTATTTGTATAAACCTCCAAACATAGACATTCTTAAGTTGAATATAGTTTCATAATGGTTAGTTTTCTATTATGAGTGTAACTTTTATGTTGCTTACATGTATGTATCTATTTGTATATTATATTTGTAATATATATCAATATTATATTAAATATAGTAATGTAGTATGAAATATAACAGAAATTTATATTAGAATCACATTATTATCATCATTTCAATTGGCAAGTTAATAAAGCTTTATTAAAGACACTATATTTTAGCTTTAGTGGTTTTTATGAGGAACTTACAATGTAGAGATTGAAGTAGTTTGAAGTATTGATATTTATGCATATCATTATATTTTTTCAGTTATAGAAATGAAAATATCCCATGGATAAAATGTGACAGGAAATTTGAAGCTTTTAAATATGTCTTATTTGTGTGTCAATGGTCATGATGTGGTCAGAAAGATTGTGATAGTATTTATCTTCAATATTACCATTCAAGTTTTCACAAAGACTGAATTGTAAATAGGACACACATATGTATAAATTAGTTAGGTAAGGATAAAACTATCATTTGTACTCCATATGATTATCTTCCTAGAAAATCCAAGAGAATCAATGGGAAAAATCTATCAAACCTGATAAGATGCATGTATATAAAATTCAACATGCAACTTTTCTTCATAAAGCAATTGCCAGTTAGAACATATTAATAGAACAACATCCCAAACACAATAGTACTAGAAACCAAAAGACAGTAAGAATTAAACCTAACAGAAGATCTGAGAGATCACAGTGAAAAACAGTAGCACTTTTTGAAGGACATATAAAACAATCTAAATAAATGCAGAGGCATAGCATGTTCCTAGAAGAGAATATTTAATGTTGTAAAGATGTTATTTCTCCCCAAATTAATCTATAAATTTAACACAATCCCATATAAAATCTTTAAAGAAGCATTTAGGGAGCTTGACAGGTTTAGTTTAAAGTTCAATTGGAGAGAAAAAATACAATAGCCAAGAATATCGTGAAAAAAATAAAAAAGTGACATTTGATCAATCACATTAAAAACACCCAGTATGTAGCTACAGCAGCTAAACTCACCTAAGTAATTGTTTAGGAACAGGAAGCTTGATTGTACAGAAAAAGGGTGATAAAGATCACATCCAGCTACATAGAAAAGTTTAGTATGTGACTAGGGCAATGGCATATGTTACTCTGTGGGGAAATTGATGGAGAAAGGATTGACCATTACTAAAGAGTCATGGGAAAATTAGCTGACTATTTGGAAATAGAATTAAGTGTTGCCTTACTCATATGCTCACAAAATTGTTTTGAAATAAACCTAGTACCTATACATAAGGAACACAAATTATAAAATTATGTTGAGAAAATAAAGAGAATACTTATTTATAATTTAGAGTTATTTATAATTTTGAAAGATTTACTAAGAAAGACCTTAAAGTCAGAGGGCATAAAGAAGGAAATTGTGATATTTATTTACAAAAACATTGAAAACTCTCAAATGACAAAAGTCACAAGCAAGTGTCAGAGTGGGAGAAAAAGTGTTGTATATGCAATAGATGGAATATTAGTCATTATAAGTATAAAGAAATATAATATAAATAAGAAGGAAATATTTTCCCCTACCAGGGCAACAAAAATTACAAAGTTTGATGATATCACCATAGGTAAATATATTGTAAAATACATGATGTTTTTTAATGTTGTTATGTGTAAAAGTTAGTACATCCTTTTGGATGGGAGATTTTTAGGATCTAACAAAAGGTAATGTGCATAGTCTTTTACACAGTGATTCTACCTCTACATATCTTTTGTAAAGAAGTAACTCCCATTTATCTAAAAATGCAAATAAAAGGATTCAATAGCAAAGAAAAACTGGAATCAATTTACACACCCATCAATAGTGGGCCAGTTGAACTCCAGTATACTTATAGAATAAATACCAGTCATAAATACCAACATGGAAAGATCTATAATACATACTGAAAATGCAGAAAACACACTGCTGCTATTAAGTATAGAATTATGTCATCATGGTATATATTAGTCAGTTTTGTGTTGCTGTAACAAAATACCTGACAAAAACAAGTTAAGGAAGAAATGTTTATTTTGGCTCATGGTTTAAGAGGTTTCAGTTCATGGTCAACTGTCTCCATTGCTTTTAGGCCTGTAGCAGGACAGAAATTTCATGGCAGAAGGGCAAGATGAAGTTAAGTTGTTCACTGAATAACAGCCAGGAAACAGAAAGAAAGGGAAAGGAAAGGCACACCCCAAAGACTTACCTTTCACAGGGCTCTTCTCTTATAATTTTCACCATCTTCTAGTAGTTCATTCAGAACACATCAACAAATTAACCCTATTGTCTCCATTACATTGATGAGGTAAAAACCCTCATGATACAATTATTTCTCGAAGCCTCCACCTCTAAATATTGCTGCATTGGGGATTACATGAAGTTTGAACATGAAGTGTGCTCAAAGATTCATTCACTGAAGACTCAGTACCTAAAGCAGCAATGATCAGAGGTGGGGTTTTGGGAAAGTGATTGGAACATGAGAACTCTGATCTCATCAGTGGATGAATCCTTTGATAGCTGAACGGACTACTAGGAGGTAGTGAAGGTTGTGTGAGGTAGGAAACAGTTGAAGGACTGGGTCCTTGAGGATGTGCCCTAGGGAACTATATCTTGTTATATCTTGTTCTTGGTCCCTTTCCCCTAATCTCCCTAGCCCCTGCTTTCTGACTGCATGAGGAAAATGGCTTTGATTTTCCACACCCATCTTCTCTACAGACCTAGAAAAAATGGAGTCAGATGACCGTTGAGTGAAACCTCTGAAACCATGAGCCAAAATAAATCTTTCCTCCTCTGAATTTATTTTCTCAGATATTTTGGTTGCAGTGATGAAAGTTAACTAACACAGGGTTCACATTTTTCACACATGAGCCTTTGTAGGACAGTCCATATCAAAACGTTAGCATTCTTCCCCGGAACCCCAAGGGCTAATGTTCATCTCATAATGAAAAATGCATTTGATACACCTCCAAGATCCCCTTAGTCCCTAAAAATTCTAGAGTTGTTCAAAAGTCCAAGTTAAAAATCTCTTCTGAGACTCAAAGCAACTCTTAGCTGTGAACTCCTGTAAAAATAAAAAATAAAGTTATATACTTTTAATATACAATGGTAGGATAGGTACAGGTAAACATTCTCATTCCAAAAGGGAGGAATAGGGATGGGACCAAAACTTAGCAGAGCAAAAACATCCTGTAGCTCCACATTCAGCATCTGGGACATGTGGTACTGAAATGGGGATTACAAGGGATTTGGAAATCCTGCCCTATGGCCTTGCCTGTTGCACCCACATAGCCTCTCTTTTGACTGGCTCTGTGGCATGCTGTAGCTTTCCTCAGCAGACATTTTACATTCTTGGCATTTCTGATTTTCTTGAGTACCCATTGTATCCTTGGCTTCACTCTCATAGCTTCATGTGTTACCTTCTAAGGGACTTTCCAATGGAATTCTGATCATGTCACACAATGCCTGCCCTCCAAACTTAATTATTGCATTCTTAGACCTTGTCTTCAGGGCCTTTCTCTCTCTCTCTCTCTCTCTCTCTCTCTCTCTCTCTCTCTCTCTCTCTCTTTCTCTCTCTCTCTCTCTCTCTCTCTCTCTCCATATATATAGAAACAATGGAGCCCCCTGACCACAGACTGAAACCTCTGAAACTGAGTCAAAATAAATCTTTCCTCTTTCAGGTTGATTTTTTTCAGAGTAAAACAAAAACAAAAACAAAAACCAAACAAACAAACAAAAACTGGCACAGAAAATTGGTACTAGGAGTGGGGTCATTGCTGTGAGTATACCTGACCCACTTTGTAACTGGTTTGCAGGAAGAGTTTGGAGGAGATGCAGGCTGGAGAAGCAGCCTCTGAGTGCCTGGATAGCTGAGTGCAATGAATCCTTGAGAAACAACTTCCTAGGAGGCCCTGCAGGAGAAGGGTGCTCTTGTTGCACTCTATTCTCAAAGAAAAGTTTTTACCTTTATATGCATGAACCTGCAAGGGTTGGGGTCTTGCTGATTCTGGAGAGATTCTCAAGCCATCTTTCCTATTTCCTTAGTGCAGAGTTCTTGGTTTCTCTTTAATGGTGTTTATCCCTTCAGCAACAATATCTTCCTTGCCTCCAATTTTACACATTCATTTATGACCAAACTTCACGGTTTTTTTTCCCCAAAAATCTTTTTTCCTGCTTCTTGCTCTAGATTCTCATTGTAAACCTAGCTAAATGCAGTCAGCAATATCCCATGCCATAGCCTGAATGCTACGCTTCATTGAAATTTTCTCTGCCAGGTAAATTTGTCCATCATCCTTAAGTTCAGCCTCACACAAGGTCTCAGGACATAGACAAAAGGCAGACAAGTTCTTTCCTAGAAAGTAACATATATGGCTTCGGTTCCAGTTCCCAAGCATCCTTATTCCCTCATGTAACCTCATGAGCACAATCTTTATTGTCCATATTCCTATCAGCATTCTGGTCTTGAACTCATATCAGAATTATCCATTAAGCTCTATTTATAACATTGTGGGGCTTCTCCAGCCTGCATTTCCAATTCTATCCAAACTCTTCCTGCAAACCATTTCCAAAGGTGGGTCAGGTATAGTCATATCAATGACCCCACTCCTAGTACCAATTTTCTGTGCCAGTTTTTTTTTTCACCCTGAAAAAAAAAACCTGAATAAAATCAACTTGAAAGAGGAAATATTTATTTTGACTCAGTTTCAGAGGTTTCAGTCCGTGGTCAGGGGTCTTCATTGTTTCTGGGCCTGTCTTGAGACAGTACATAGCAGAAGGGCATGGCAGAGCTAAGCTACTCATTTTTTGGCAGCCTGGAAGCAGAGAGAGAGATATATACAGAGAAAGGCCCTGGAGACAAAATATAGTCCCTAATACATACTCACAAGGAACCACTCCCTTCAACGAGGGCCTACCTCCTACTCTTTCCACCACCTCCCTCTAGTCCATTCAGTTATGAATGCATCAATGGATTAAGGCACTGATTAGGTTAAAGCCTTCATGACCCAATGAATTCCCAAATGTCCTACCTTTGAACATTATTACATTTGAAATGAAATTTCAACACATGAGTTTTTGGGGACATTCCATATTCAAACTGTAATGAGGCAAAATTTGTTTAAAAGTGAAATTATATGTATATAATGTAAGAATATATATGTCATATATATATTATAGATTTTCACATAACATATATGAAGGGATCTGGGAGAATTCACAACCTACTCTTAGACCTGATAACCTGTGAAAAAGAAAGTGAGACTCTGGAGTGTGTTTACAGGAAATGAAATTGGACTATTCATTTTTACAGCATGATACTTCTATACTAGGATTTTTTGATAAAAGATTTTATACAATTAAGAATAAACCAAAATAAAGAAAAGGTACCTAAAATGTAAGTAAAAGGATGTGACATTTTAATATCTGGGGAAAAATCCTGTCATAACATCAGCTACATACAAGTCAATTTGTCATAGTCCTTGCACTTACATATTTAATTTGCATTTGAAGCAAAAAGCATAAAGGAGTTCCCTTTGCTGAAGTGAACAGCAAGAAAATATTCAGCAGAAATTATTCATCAAGTTGTTGATGGTGATAGATTTGAAGGGACGAATTTCTTTTGCTGGGACCTAGGGAGACAGGTTGACATAGTGCACATATTTGTGGGGGAGCAAGTGAAGACAGACTTTTGAGTGCACAGAAATGCTGAATTCTGGATGTAGGGACTGTCATTCCCACCTCAACAAGAATTCCTACAGGCATCTGTTGGGGTCATAGCTGAGTTGAATACAAAGCTGTATTTTAAGTTATGAGTAAGAGTCATTGCTTTTAATTAGTTGCTAAAGGTAGGTGTGTGATAAAATAGTCTCTATAAAAGTGCTTATGAATGAGTAAGCTAGAAATAGCTACTCTTTTGAGAATTGATGGAAATTAGTATGTTCTCTCTGGAAAAAAATACATTTATGTGTAAATATTTGATTACCAATGTTTCTTCAGTAAATTTTCCACTTGACTTCATGTAAAAAGGAAATGACATATTTGCCAAGAGGGTTAATCCTAACTGATCCCACCCCAGATCCCATCCCCAAACACTCATATAATTTTCCTTGAATAATTACAAATACCATACCCAGCTTATCACATTCTCTTCTCCAATTTTGAAATATCCACAATACAAGATAAGAACTCTGGCAGCCAAGTTACATTTTATTAATAAACAAAAATATATGAAATGATGAAATAATATACATTTGTTGGTGGATATTTTAATAAAAGTTAATACATACTCAATATGTACTGTGCCAGGTACCCTTCTAACTGAGGGGACACTAAGGAAAAAGGCAGTTAAGAAACTTGCCCATGGTCCACAGCTGCTAGGGGGAAGAACTGGGATTCAAATTGAGGCTGTCTGGCTCCTTAGTACTTGTTGCCGCCTGAAGCGCTTGGAGCAACGGAGCCGCGGGAAAAACTTCAGAAGCAAACTGGAGACAAACAGCTTTTTATTCTGATAACTTTTCTCTCTGGTTCTAACAACGACTAACTCACGCCAAACACACCACTAAAAAATGGCGCTGACCCGATCAGCAATTTCGGCCAAGTCACTCGAAATCCCGCAACAAGTCCCGTGAGACTACGGGAGGAGACAATGCCCAAATCTCCACGGCTCATAGTCAACCGCAATTCAATTCAATCCCCAAACAGGGCTCCTGCAAGTACTGCTATGGATGAAAGTGTCAAGGCCCAGGTCCTTCGTGAACTCATTTTCTGGTTTAAGGATATAGGGGGCTTCACAGGAAGGATTGCTGTGGTAGAGATTCCCCTTTGTCCTTGAAGATTCTCCTCCTCCTAAAGGTACTTCTGAAATTTCTGCTCCATTCCTCAAGTACCTGATGTTGGCAATCAATATTGCCCAAATTCATAAGGCCATTTTGTTGAAAGTGAGAGAAATTCATCTGTTTTTGCTGGCCCTTGTGGTCTTTTCTGTTTGCTCTGCTTCAGAGACCTTGTTTATCTGTCCTATCTCTCCTCTTGAAAGTCACTTTCAGTCTCCTCAGGAGGCCTTTACTCTGCAGACAATTAGCAGTCTCTTTTCCCTGTGACACTGCACACAACATATGGCATTGGGTTTGGGGTTGTTGTTTAATCATTAAACTTTACTGTAATGTTACGTGTGAATGGATTCTAATCTGGAGTGAGAAGAGAACAGGTTGTGTTTCTCCTTCAATCTCATCATCTCTATTTCATTCACTGCTTTTCTCTTGGGCTGTTTGTACACAAACTGAGGCACTGCTGTTTAACAGTGCTCCCCAAATGTACAAAGCTCCTTGCTGCCTCACATTTACGTGCATTTTCCAATCCCAACTGCATAGACTGCAGCACATTCAGAGCAAAGCAAAGGCCATCACCGGCTCCAGTCAATTCCCAGTGACAGAGGCTTTGACACAGAAACTGACTTATTGCTTGTGATTTTGCTCAAGTGCTTCAATAAGGCAGGGATACTTCTTTAGGCTAGAAATAGTTTCCAGTCTCTTCTAAGTAGACTTAGATCCCACTTAAAAGAAAGAGCATAGTTGACAAGAGTCAGGAACAGGAAAGGGAGTTTAATACTCAGGCTAATGAATGAGGGGACTCTTGGAAAATGAGGCCATATTTCAGGCAGGTGTTTGATCTCTGGTTAGAAAGGCTACCAAATAGGGAATAAAAAACACTAATTACCAGAGTTACATTAATATTTCAGGTTGATATGCTCATGCTGGACATTTGATATAACAAACCTACACGAAGTTTAGGGTTATTTTTTAGATAATATGTCTGGATTTGACTCTTAAGAATTAAAGCTATAAAATCGATTACACTGATTTTGTGTTAGAGACTATGGCTTCTATTAGGTCGTTAAAACCTTTCTTTTTCTTCTTCTAAGCTTATTTTGTACAATTTTCCCATAGCCCAAGGAACATACTCTGAAATTATAATCAAGCAAGTAGTCTGGGTCATGGTGCTGGACTCACCAATGCTAATGCTCACCTGTGGACCCTGTCTCTCCATCATTCCCATTCCTCATCTTTCCTTTCAGATCTTAATGAATTAATGTATTAATGAAGGAAAGGAAAAAGAAATGAGGGGACACAGAAAGACTCCTTCACTGCATAAATTCTTATTTTTAGAATTAAAAAATTAAGGTCCAGTATTATATATGCTAATTTTACCACTGTCACCCAACTTAATGTAAGAAAATTAGAATTTTCAAGCCATGAGGGACCCAAATAATGTGCTCTGTCTTTATTTTATACATGAGAAGACTGTCATCAGGAAGGTTAGGAAACATGCACAGTTGGTTAGTGACAGTGTCAGGAAAAGGCTACAAATCTCTTGATGGGTTTAAGGCTTTTCCTGCAATCCCTATTGATCATTGAATAGAATTCTGGACAACTTTAACATAGTAAGTGGAAATCTGAGGATGTAGAAAGCTCTAGAAAGTCTTCAATCTAGCCAAAATCACATCAACTCCTCAGTTAAAGATGGCACTGGCCTGTCCCTACCCAGACCTTCCAAGAGAAGGAGATGCGGATATCTTCTACTAGGCTCAGTCTAGGCCTGAAAAAATTCTAAATTATGACATTTTTAGTGTTGAAATGGATGTTAAGTTGAAGATATGGAAACTCATGTTTACACTTAGCTAATTTTTGATTCCTTAAATATAATCAAGTCATTAACTGGTCTAGACCTGTTTCCTGAATTGTTATATGAGCAGGGCTGGAAGAAATGACCATTTAAAGACTTTTCCAGCTGCCACATGATTTTATGAATTATGGAAGCAACTTCCTACATAAGTAGATTACAGAGGATAAAATAGGGTTTTCCCACATTATTTTTCTAAATTAATATGTAATAAATTGGTAAGTTTACAATATGCAGATAGGGAAAGGGGCATAACAGAAGAAGAGTGAGCAGTGGAATGGTAGCCATTATTTATAAAATAAATAGGTAACAGTATGATCATTGGGGGAATATAGGTATATTACTATCAAATTATTTGAATATTATGATTTTACACTTCCCATCTTCAGAATTTTTTTTTTGATGGTGATTTTTTAAAATTTAAAAAGTTTAAATAGAATTTTTAAATTTATTTTAATTAGTTATACATGAAAAAATAGAATGCATTTATGCACTTTGATATATCAAACATAGATGGGATATAATTTTTCATTTTTCTGAGTGTACATGTTGCAGAATCATATTGGTCATGTAGTCACATATATACATAAAGTAATAATGTCTGTTTCATTCTACTATCTTTCTATCCCCACATTTCCTCCCCTCTTCTTGCATCATTTTCCTCTACATAATCCAAGGAAACCATATTCTTCTCTAGTGCCCCCCCCCCCTTATAGTGAATTAGCATCTGCATATTAGAGAAAACATTCAGCCTTTGGTTTTTCTGGATTGGCTTATTTTGCTTAGCATAATATCCTCCAACTCTATCCATTTATTGGCAAATGCCATAATTTCACTCTTCTTTAAAGCTGAGTAATATTCCATTGAGTATATATACCACATTTTCTTTATGCATTCATCTAATAGCCAAAGCAATCCTTAGCAAGAAAAGTGAAGCAGGAGTCATCACAATACCAGAACTTAAATTATACTACAAAGCTATAATCACAAAAATGGCATGGTATTGGCACCAAAATAGACTTGTAGACCAATAGTACAGAATAGAGGACACAGAGACAAACTCACATAAATATGGTCATGTCATATTAGACAAAGGTGCAAAAACATTCACTGGAGAAAAGATAGCCTATTCAACAAATGGTGCTGGCAAAACTGGAAATCCACATGTAGCAAAACTAGATTAAACCTCTATCTCTCACCCTGCACAAAAATCAACTCAAAGTGGATCAAAGACTTAAGCACTAGAACAGAGATCCTGCACCTAATAGAAGAAAAAATAGGCCCAAATCTTCACCATGTCAGCCTAGGTTCTGACTTCTTTAACAAGACTCCTAAAACACAAGAAGTAAAATCAAGAATCAATAAATGAGATGGATTCTAATTAAAAAAAAAAAAAACTTCTCAGCAAAGGAAACAATCAATAATGTGAGGAGAGATCCTACAGATTGTGAGAAAATCTTTACCACATGCACCTCCAATAAAGCATTAATCTCTAGGATATATAAAGAACTCAAAAAACTTAACACACGCACACACACACAAAAAAAATCAGTAAATGGACTAAGGAACTGAACAGACACTTTACAAAAGAAGAACTACAATTGATTAACAAATATATGAAAAACTGTTCAACATCTCTAGTAATAGAGAAATGCAAATCAAATTTACTCTAAGATTTCATCTCACTCCTGTCAGAATGGCAATCATCAAGTATACAGATAACAATAAATGTTGGTGAGGATGTGGGGGGAAAAAGTACATCATACATTGCTGGTGGGACTGCAAATTGATGCAACCGCTCTGGAAAGCAGTATGGAGATTCCTCAGAAAACTGGGAATGGAACCACCATTTGGCCCAGCTATCTCACTCCTCGATTTATACCCAAAGAACTTAAAATCAGCATACTACAGTAATGCAGCTATGCCGATTTTCATAGCAGAATCATTTTTGACCTTGAAAACGTCACTAATCAATCCTTCTGAAATTTGAAAAGTTACCACTTCAGCAAAGGTGAATGAATGAATTCTGATGTAGAATAAACAATCAGCCTCTTTCTGTACTTCAGAACTTTCAAAGCACAGTTCTTGAAGCCCAAGTAGAATTCGGGCAAACAAAAACCTTTCTGAGCATTGTCCTCAGTGATTGATAGACTCCTGCCTGGTCCACATCTAGTCAGGCTTCTCTGAGCCTTCTCCTCCACTAGGTCTCAGTCTTGGCCTAACTTTCCAAGAATTTCTCTGTCCTTGATATCTCCCCCTTAGTAGATCTCTCTATCCTTGATACCTCCCCTTTTCAACCCACCAACCACCTCACTCAGCTCATTGACTCTAAGACCCCACTTGCTCTTGTCTTCAGAATTGTGTTCTACCTCTTTCCTCTATTGCAATAGTCTTGACCATTACCATAGCTTGAAAAAAATCTTCCCATCGTTTAACAAGACATTGATAACCTTTATGATACAGAAGACTGAAACAAAGTCCCTTTTCCCACCCCATGGACTGCCTGCTTAACACATATGCGACTGTCTCCAAGACTATGAAGAATGTTTGGGGACATTGAACTTTAAGGTCTATGCAAGGAAACTAGTAATTCCTTGATTTCATTGCAATAACATTTACATTTGGCATCTTTTAGTGTACACGTCCAAAGCAGGGGAATTCCTCCGGTGCCCGAAGGGGAATCACTGAAGACATTGCCTGGCTGCAGCTATGGAACTGGGAGGGAATTTTAGTTCCATACACATGTAAACAGCTGCCCTTTCTGAGTTGGACTGGCCAATACATAAATTTCTCCCATGAAATTAGATGACCTCTATTATCTGTCCCTCCTCTCTACTTTCCCAAGATGTATCTGTTCCCCATGGTGATAAACAAGGGTTTCAGTTACAGGGAGACATTTCTAATTATCATTGGTATTCATAAGAAGCAAGACAGAATCTAAGAAGGAATATGTAAAGCCTAGAGAGAAAAATTCATCATGAGAGCAGAAGGGGTCCTGGCTGGTACATATGACATAGCAATAGAACAAATGGAGCAGTTCTGGGTCTCTGAGAACCTGAAGGCAGGAGGAGAAAGGCTGGGTATAAGAGCAAATAGAGCTTTTCTCCAGGTTCAGTGATACTGAGAGACAAAGCAGCTCTAGGCTTCCCCCACTCAGCTCAGTCATTCTCTCTCTTACACCCCTAGAATATTTACTGATGCATGAGGAGAACTGGTAATGCTTAACAGGGGGCAATAGTGGCTGATTATCAGTAACAAGATATTAGTGATAGACTGAAATGTGGACACACGTTCTTAAGTAAAACTTTAGGAATTCCCAGAAATTCTTGAAGAATAGGAACTCCAATGAGGTCCTGGCTTCCCACACAGGCTAGTGCAGCCCTAGGTCTCTCTGAATTTCAGTTATGTCATTAATGATACCAATTTGTTTTCAGAGTTTTGGAGTATTTGACACATTTATATGAAAGGCATTGCTCATACAAGGTACATGGATTATACAGGTGTGGTCTAATGAATTTCTTATTTATTCTATTCAATGTGATATTTGTGCTTGAATAGATCTTAATAATTCTCTATATTCAGACATCTATACATAACAAATATAACAAATATACAGGCTTCATCATGTGAATCACATATTTTCATAATACACTTCAATCTTTGACTGCTGAGAAGAAAAATGAGCCATACCTGGAAATCAGGAGGAAGTTGCATTTGTTTCCTGCCTGCACCTGTCCGATTACATCTCATAAGTCACCTCATTTCTCTGGCCTCAAATTCTGATTGGCCTCTTTGAAGGGTTATCATCATTCTTTATATGTAATAAAAATTTAAGTGAGTGAATTAAAAGATGTATGCCTAAGAAGCACATGGATTGCAGGTTTCCAACATGAGTATTAAAGGCAGAATGGCCTTGTTTAAATCCTGATTATTTGTTTCACAGCAAAATTTTGGACAAATTAATTTTTTGATCCTATTATCTATAACATAGCAATAATTTTATTTAACTCATGCTTGTGGTAAGCATCGAATGAGCTAATATATGGTAGACTTCACTTAGCACGTTAATCAAATATAGAACTTGGAAACTTTTATTTTCTCATTGAGACTATTTGATTATTTCCATTTTGTAGTTATGTTTCACAATCTTTTGACACTAAAGTGACTTAAGACAGAAATGTATAAAATATAGACATTATACATTTCAAGATGATCTGTGATTGGTAAGAAATAGGAATAAACATAATTTAGAATCCTACTTGCCCTTAGGTGAAAATTAATTGGAAAATTAGAATATATTTACTTATTTGTTTTGTCTCTATTATTTATTAAACTGTGATCACTTTTTGTAAATAAAGCTAAGTCCTCTTCAGTCCTCATTCCCATACTCTGTACCTCCAATTCTTTTTAGTTTTTTTACCCCCTCTTTTTGACACATAAAAACTCCCAATAAGTTGTAGGTATTATCACTGTTAGTTAAGAGAGAAAAATGATGTGATCAAGATGACCACATAGATACGTAATCTAGACTTTGGAGTAGGAAGAACATACTCTGGATTGTTTATTAAATGCAAACCATATTCATTTGGAAAGTCTTCCTTCATCCTCTCCTTTCTCAAATTAAAGATTTAGAGGACTTGCAAATGGTTCAACTATAGACTAGTTTCTATGCATGTGTATACCCATTTATTTCTTCATCCAAAAAAGATTCATGTAGAACCCAAGTGCTGGTGACAGTATAATACTTTGGGCTTAAGATAACTACCATGGGCTGGCAATAGGTCATTTCTGCTATACTTTGTGTTATCTTCTACATTTATACACAGGAAGCAGTTCATTACTATTGTAGCAATAAATGCACCTTTGGTCATCTACCTTATAAAATCACTTCCTGACAGTGATGCTGGTAACAGGCAACTTATGTGTATTTACCTTCTGGTGAAATTGTCTTGCTTTTTCAATTCATTTTGGTGTACGCATTTACATACTAGTAGAACAACACACTATAAATGTTTTTATTTAAGAAAAAATAAATTTTAGTTATTCACTAAATATCAATATTGTGATTTGTGTTTTCCAAAGAGCATCTAAAGAAATTTAAAAATTCATTCTAGAATGATTCTAAGAGGCATGCATTTTGCTTACTGATGAATATCCAAATGGTCCCAAAGAATCATTCATAGATTTATGTGCTTGTGTTCTCATAGCCAAATGTTTTATAACATATATTCAGAAAATTTGTAAAAGTCTATATTTTTGTGAAGAATTTACCAGCAAATCTTAAGAATATGAGGCAACTAATTTTTTGTAACGAACTAGTTGCCAAAATTAAAGTGATTGGAAATTTGTTTGAAGAAGGAATCAGCATAAGGTGATCATATGATATGATGTGAAAATATTTTAAACTGTATATTTTTAAATGAGTTTTCTAAATCACAAAATTATTGTCATTTATTTTGCCTTTACATTTGAAAGCAATATTCACTTGCAAACACATGTACCTTACACAAATATTTAAATTACAAGAGGAAAACTTTTAAAAGATACTTTTTAAATTTATATGTACCATTTGCTACCATTACTTATTTTAAGTAATTCCATATGTCCACATATTTAGATAAATTTTCCCTAATGTGTTACCAAATTCTTCACTGATATAAATAAATAAATAAATAATTCACACACATACATGTATGTTTAACACATATGCTTATATATGTATATAGACACACATATATACAAACATATATAACATTTGTGTGCAAGATTGTGAGGTTTCCAAACACAGTCAGTTTTACCAATTATTCTTTTTGACTAATTTCCATCTTAGTTTTATTGAGATCAAAAGAGGTAAATTACAGACTGATCCTTCTTGCTGGGATATAGCATTATGTCAATTTTTATGAATGTTCCATTAGCTTTGAAAAGAAGTGTATTCCAGTATCGATAGGCATACAGTTTTATATAGGTCCATTGGGCTTATACTGTTAATTGGGCTTTTGAAATCTTCTACAACCTCATCTGAAGGAGTCGAAGACCAGCCTAGACCACATGTCTCAAAAATTTATTTGAATTAATTTTGAATATTTATTCTATTAACACTTGTCTCTGCTCTTTCCCTGTCATATTTCTTTATTTTCTGTTTTGTGAATTCTGGCAGTGAGGTGTTCATTTTTCTTCGAGAAATGAGTTGAAGTGGAATGCCTGCAGAGATTTCATTTGATTCTGCCAGTTGCCTGGTACCGCTTTGAATTACATTCTCTCTCTGAGGAGTTTCTGAATCATCCAGGTGGTATGAATTCAGATCTCAACTGTGCTGCAAGGGATGGTCTAGGATTATGAAGATTCAAAGATTTTTTTCCCCTCCACTTGGTACTGGTTGTGAGATAGGAAAATTTTCTTCGTATCCCCTTTGCATGGCAAGGCTTATTTCTAATTCTTCTTTTACTGTGAATGCAAGCCCTATGGGTCATCTCTGATTAAATTCCCTACCCTGGAGCCTTCTGAGTGCTTTCTTCTCTCTCCCACTCCTGATATCACCATAAGTAGACATGGTAGTCATCCTCCAGATACAAACTGTCTTTGGGGCTTGCATACCAGCTAAGGTTTCCTGGTTTCATTTATTTGGGGTCTTTAATGGATATCTTGAAAGTTCAGGAATGTATTCAGATGGAATGCAGTTTATATACACTAAAACAAAAATTTTCAACAGTCTGGGTTATCCTGCCACTTCCTGCACTTCAGTGTATTATTGTGTGATTAATTTGCCATATTACTGGAGACAGGAGTACTTTAATGTATTCTTAAGAAGGAAGTGACATGCTAGATTTTGAAATATTTCATTGAAGACAAATTTAACTTAATAGTCTGGGCATATCATTAGATACTCATGGAAACTCTCAATGTAATAAAAGTATCAAGAACAAATAAATGGGAGTCGTCATTTTCTTCAAACTGGAAAAATAAGACAAAATGCTCATGAGATGTGCTTATGTTTTTTTTCTTTATTTTAAGTACAGAGAGCATCAAACTAAAAATGAGAATAAATTCACTGAAAAAGATACCACCACAAAATGATTTAAACACAATCTTAGAGATTATGGAAACATTATTGCTACCCCAAGGAAGTAGTTCTGAGAGCTTTTTACTGGAGAGAACTTGAGCGGCAGCAACACCATGATGAGTCTGGTGCATCAGTGTTTTGCTCCTGTTAGAGCTGAACCAGGAGCCCTGTGCCAAGTGGAAAGTCCTTGTGCACTCAGCACCTTTTGATCTGCTATCTTGAGATTAGCAGACTCTCAGATGAGGTGGGAAACAGTGACAGAGGTACAAGGGGAGGCTCTCTTCAGAAAATCCTACTCTTAAAACCATCCTTGCTACAGTACAATTATGGAAGCTCAGGGGCAAGGAGCAGCAAGGGTGTCTTTGGTGTGTTTCTAACCTCACGAGAATGTCTATTAGGGGGAAAAAAAAAGCAGTCAATTGGCTTATCAGAACTCACTTTTTTTTTTTTTAAATTTTCACAGTAGGGAGAGGGATACTATCTGGATGGAAAACTCTACGTGAGGAATGTTCTTCCTCTTCACCTCTCCTCTCTTGACCAACTCCAAGAACTAGTTTGATGTTATGATTTTGTAAAATGATCTGTTGGAAACAACCTCATATAAATAAGCCTACTTGTAGCTGACATTCTGCTCTTTGGCTAATAAATTATGTGAGTCTTGGAATAAATTACAGGGAGAGATTGTGAGTCTGGTGGACAAGAAAATTGCATGGGAATTTTTAGAAAAAAAAACTTGAAAAACAGAAATTTGGAAAATAATTTTAATAGTGAATATAGGATTATGATATTCCATTATAATATATAAAATACTTGAGAATCCTGAGCACCCACTTGAGGACAAAATTTCAATGAAAGCATTTGAGTGGGGAAGATTATAATTTCACATATGCAGGACAGACAGATGTTTGATTTTCAAAGCACCAGGAAATTTTCCATATTCCAAAACAGATTTCTATTCCCAATATGCACACATCCAATCCTACTGGGAGTCATATTTTACCACTATAGACATCCACTAAAGATATGAAACACTCCTCCAGAAATACTCCTAAATTCAAACACTCCTTGAAAGTATATAATTATTTTTATTTGTCATAATCTGGATTTAATATCAATTGGTAAAGCAGTAAGCAACATTTGAAATTGAGATAGGAACATACATGTTATGAGCACAGAAGTGAAAAGGCCCTTGGAGATGCCCAGGTTAACATAGGTCACACAGCAAGCAAGGAAAAGGAGCCCCTGTTGTAGCGCTGAAGTTTAGTTTTTATGGGACAAGGACAGAAAGCTGGATAGGACCACAAGTGAATGAAGGTCTGGGATTAATGGCTGATACAAGGATTTGGGGAAAATGTACAGAACTTTATACCCTATGAGGCATCTCGCAGGGTCCTCTGAACAGAGCCAGAGTGTGAATGAGAGGGACACCAGAGAGGAACAATGGGCTGAACTGATACAGAAAGCAGATTAAGATGAAAATTTCGAACGAAAAAAGAAAGAAAGGGACTTGGAAAGAAGTTGGTATTCTATAGCAAAGAAATTTAACACAGAACTCTTGGTGTTAAAAAGACTCCCTCAAAAGATGAATGGATAAAGAAAATGTGGTATATATACTCAATGGAATATTACTCAGCTTTCAAGAAGAGTGAAATTGTGGCTTTGCCAGTAAATGGATGGAGTTGGAGAATATCATGCTAAGCGAAAAAATTCAATCTCACAAAACCAAAGGTGTAAGCTGCCTGTCATGGCCAGCCACAGCGCTGCAGGAGGAAAACTCGGAGGCAGAGTAAAGCTATTACTACTTTTACTTCTACTTTCTTAGAGAGAGCTTAGAGAGAGAAAAGAAAGATTTTTCTTCTTTTTAGAAAGAGCTTAGAGAGAAAGATTAGAGAGAGATTAGAGAGAGCTTTCTTCTTTCCTCTTTTCTTCTTAGCTTAGAGAGAAAGAAAGATAGAGAGCTTAGCTTAGAGAAAGATTATTTTTTAGAGCTTCTTTTTTCTTTCTTCTTTCTTCTTTCTTTCTCGGAGCCTCGGCCTAACTCTGACCAGCAATTACTTCTTCTATCTGGTTTCTCTTCTGTAACCGCTCTGCCTTCGTTCTGGCCGCTCTGATTCTTTTCTTCTTCTCTGACCCGAACTCTTCTTCTGACCGACCTAGCGACTGCACGACTGACTGAATGAATTCATTCTTCGTTCTCCTAACTCCGACCGCTTTCACCCGGTTATATACCTTTAGCTTTGAGGGTGCCTCACGTGCATTTACAGGTGTGTCACATACATATCACGTGGAACTTATGGCTTCCAGCTAGCCGCAATAGCCCTTCCTAATTGGGGCTCCTTCACAAAGGCCAAATGTTTTCTCTAATATGTGGATGCTAATCCACAATAAGGTGGGGGACACTAGAGAAGAATAACGTTACCTTAGATTAGGTAGAAGGAAGTGATGGGATGGGAGGGGAGAGGAGGGGATGTAGGGATAGGAAAGATAGTAGAATGAAACAGACATTATTACTTTATGTATGTATGTGACTACATGACTAATACGATTTTGCAACATGTACTGTCATGTATAACTAAATAAAACAAAACAAATATTGAAAACAAAAGACTCCCTTTATACTATTTAAAATTATTAGAGATCTTGAAAAGTTTTCATTTATGTCATGATCCTCACAACATTTACTATATTAGAAATAAAAAAAATTAGAATTTATAATTCATTAAAAATCAACCTAATACAAGTTTATATAAATATTTCTAGATCAATTGCCAGGCTGGGCATGGTGGCACATGCCTGTAATCCCAGCAACTTGGGAGGCTGAGGTAGGAGAATTGTAAAGTTGAGGGAGTCTCTGGAATTAGACCTTGTCTCAAAATAAAAAAAAAATAAAATGGGCTAGGGATGTGACTTAGTGGTTTGAACTCAGTGGATTGAACTGCTGGGTTCAATCCTCAGCACTAAAATAAATAAATAAATAAATAAATAAATAAATAAATAAATAAATAAATAAATAAATTGTCATATTTCTAAAAAGATACTGTGGTAAATAGACTGAAATGGACTTTTAAAACATTTTCAAATAACAATTTATGACCTATCTTTGAGTCTAAACAGAAACTTAAGAAGTGGTTGCTCCTTGTAACTTAATTGCACAGTGAAATCTGAAACACCTATAGTTACATTTAAATCCATTGATCTATCTTGTATTTTCATCTTTGTATGATTTTGTAATATCACTCATTGGGTTTTGGAAAGTATTACAGCAAGTAATGCAATTCCATGTTGATATATTTCATTGCACAATCCTCAAAAATCATGTGATAAAATCACCACTGATTTCATTAGATAAATATGTATACATATATGTACCAGGAAACAAGCTAATTGTGACTGATCCACATTTTCTAAAGTTCTAAATTTTACTTTAAAGCTTAAAAGTTTTATCATTGAACACAAATAATATCACTTGTTTTTCTTAAAATAAGAGTCTTACTTTCATAATTTCAAAGAAAATATATGCAAAATACTGAATCTAAAGAACCATAGAATGGCCTTCAGTTGTTCTTTCAGGTAAAAGCAGTGTCCCTAAAGATTTTAGTTTCTGCATGATACAGAGTAACATGAACTGTTTTAATCTAACAGCCTGCAGGAAACTAAGGAACAAATTACTCTAAAAGAACAGTTTTCAAGCTGTTGAAGAATAATCCTCAGAAGATGGAAAACCAGTGATGTGCATCTATAAGTACTCTAGCTTACTACCTGAGAGAACTTCAAGTCATGTGAAGAAATGAGAAACCAAGGAGGAATCTGTCAGATTAGCCAAGGTGAGGAGGTAATGTTGAGACTGTAGGCAGAACAAAACTGCTAGAATTACTAGGACAGAATACAAGAAAGAAGAGAACTGTGCAAACAAACCTGGAAATCTGTAGAATTCCCCTCCAAGGATATTCAACTGTGAATGATCAGCAAATACATGTAAGAAAAGTATCAAGTTGGAGTACTCATCTCTAAAGGATGAGAGGTAATAGTGCCATACTCATTCCTGCATGTGCTTTTTGGTGAGTATACATGTACATTTCTGCCTAGTAAATGCCAAGGAGTAAGATTGTGGATTAATAAACTATGCATGTTTACCTGTAGTGGTTGCACCAATTGATGCTTCCACCAGTGGTTCTATGTTTTCTATATTTTCTTTATTGTTTGTGTTTTCTACTACTTTTATTTCAGTCATTCTAGTAGATGCATAATATTATCTCATTTGGTTTAATTTGCATTTTCCTTATTGGTATGGAATTAAGTTCCTTTTGATGTGTTCATTGTTTTTGTTTATATAACCATCATGATGTAACTAATCTTTAAAATAACCATGTAATGGGGCTGGGGATATAGCTCAGTTGGCAGAGTGTCTGCCTAGCATGCACAAGGCCCTGGGTTCAATTCCCAACACCAAGAAAAACCAAAACCAAAACCTGTAGGAGGCTATAATCAAGGAGATAGCTAAAGATTGCGGTTAGCTGAGAGCCATAAAAGATGTTCTAGTTTCCACCTGATATTAATACATTATTCAAAGAATCTTTGTATGCCCGTGAACACTCTGTGATGCACCTGTAAGCTCGAGCTGTAAGCACGTGTCCTTGTTAAAGCTATATGTATATAACTGGGTGAGGTTGGTTAGAGTGTGTGGGAAGAAGAAGAAGGTGGTGGTTGGAGTTAGAGCGTTTGGAGTGATTGCTGGAGCTGGAGAGAGAAGAAGAATAAAATACCTTTTTTCTTTTTCACCCTGCCTCCAAATTTTCCTGCGGTGTTCGTTGCTCCAAGTGGCTTCCGCTTCAGGCAGCAACAAGTGGTGGCCCGTACGGGGAATTCGGCGGCCAGGTAAGAAAAAAGAAAATTTTAAAAAATGGGAGAGAATATAACAAAAAGTCGGTTTATAAAAGCCATGAATGAAATTTTTGATATCGAGAACTCAGAGGATAGTGAGAAAAGTGAACAAGAAAGCATATCCTTTGACTCAGTTAAGACCAGCAAGCAGAGTAGTAATGTAAATTCAAAAGTAAGAACTGCAAAAGCCATCAGAAGCTTAATAAAATTAGCTGAGGAGTATGTACTCTCCTTAGAAGCTGAAACTCAGGATACTAGTGAAAGTGATAATAGTAACAAGGAGCCAAACCATGAAAGTACGGTCTCCTCCACTGAGCCGGTTAGGAATTATGAAGCTAGTAGTGAAGAGGAATCAAAAAGCGATTCGGGGAGCACAGTCTCCAATAAAAAGAACAAAAAGAAATTAAAAAAGAGAAAAGACCGTCATATAGAGGAACCACTTGTGCCCTCTGCTCCTTCATGGATAGAATCCCTAACAGAAACAATAAGGAGTATTGATCAGAGTGTACGTGCCCTTGAGGTAGAAATTGGCGGCCTTTCTGAGCGCTTATACGCTCTCGAACAACATAGACTGCAGGAGCACCTAGAACTGCCAGTATTTCAAAATGAAGAGGGACAACGGTATCACGAGTCCCTAGACTTTAAAACAATAAAGAATTTTAAAGAGGCGGTAATGACCTATGGGCCTCAAGCTCTGTTCACCTTAAGTATGATAGAGTCACTTAACACCCTAATCTTAGCCCCCTCAGATTGGAAAAGTCTATGCAGAGCCGTACTAAGTGGGGGACAATACCTAATCTGGAAAACTCAATTCCAGGAACTTTGTTCAGAAATAGCAAAGAGAAATGCTGCATCAGGTTTCCCTCAATGCAATATAGATATGCTCACAGGGGAGGGTCAGTTTGCCGAACTACAAAATCAGCTACAATACGATCTCGGTGTGTATGCCAGATACACACAGCAGCTGTCAAATCCTGGAAGACAATATCAGGCACAGGGGATCTGCAAGGCAGCCTATCAAAAGTTATACAAGGGCCTAACGAAACTTACGCTGATTTTGTAGATAGACTCTTAAAAACAACATCTAGAGTTTTTGGCGAAGTCGAGCAAGCTATGCCCCTAGTTATCCAATTAGCGTACGAGAATGCTAATAAATATTGCCAGGATGCAATAAGGGCGTGGAGAAGTAAAAAAGACTTATCAATTTATATCAGACTGTGCAAAGACATTAACAAGGCTGTTATCACAGGCAATGTAATTGCTGCAGTGATGAAAAATTCCTCCCCTCAAAATTCCTAAAGGATTCAACCTAGAACAGGATATTCCAGACAAAATTATTATAATCAACCAAGATATGCTAAGCAATATCCCCCAAGGGTAATAAGATCAAATTCATACTGTGCTCCAGGCCGATGCCCCAGGTGCAAAAAGGGTATACATTGGGCCAATCAATGCCATTCCAGATATGATATATATGGAAATGATTTGTCCAGGATTTCAAAAAACGGGGCACGGGGCCCAATGCCCCAGGGCCCACAAATGTATGAGGCACTAGAGGAGTAATGCCCTCAGATCCAGATGATTCCTCGTCACAATCCCTCCTACCCATTAACTCCCTTGTCAGAGGGACAAGAGGAAGTGCAGGATTAGATCTCTGTTCTACCACCCGGATGGTCCTGACACCTGAAATCCCCATTTCAGCTGATTCCTACGGGAATCAGGGGACCTCTCCCCTCAGGAACTGTGGGACTAATCCTTGGGCGTAGTTCCAAGAGTTTATTAGGCTTTAATGTTATACCAGGGGTTATTGATTCAGATTATAATGGAGAGATTAAAATAATGTTAAGTACACACAGGGGCATCATCTCCGTAAATCAAGGAGACAGAATCGCACAGCTGCTCCTCCTTCCCAGTCTCCATAATACTTTTAAAAGCATGCCACAAAATAAAAATAGCAGAGCATTCGGTTCCACTGGTTTAGGACCTATGGCTTTCTGGGTTCAGGATTGTTCATGGAGGCCTATGTGCAAAATAAAAATTCAAGGTATAGAGATGGAGAGGCTGATTGATACAGGAGCTGACTCTTCCATCATAAATCTACAACAATGGCCTAAGCACTGGCCTCTACAGAAAGCCTCAACCAATTTAAGAGGCTTGGGATATAGTAATACCCCAGCACAAAGTGCTATAATCTTGAATTGGGAGGATGGTGAAGGACACAAAGGATCATTCCAACCTTATGTATTAAACAGCTTGCCAGTTACCCTATGGGGAAGAGATATTCTGCATCAAATGGGGCAACACCTAGCAACCAAGCCTGCAGGTGTTAAGAATAAAAATCCTAATCATAATAAAAAAGACAAAAGACATTTTTTCTAGGGGCCACTGAGAAAACAATTTTAAAAATACCATGGCTCTCTAATAAGCCAGTTTGGGTCCCTCAGTGGCCACTATCCAAAGAAAAATTGCAAGTGGCCCATCAATTAATTAAAGAACAATTAGAAGCAAGACACATAGAGCCTTCCACCTCTCCCTGGAATTCTCCCATATTTGTAATTAAGAAAAAATCGGGAAAATGGAGACTATTACAAGACCTAAGACAAATTAACAAAACAATGCAAATTATGGGCCCTACTCAACCTGGACTTCCTAATCCTGTAGCTATTCCAAAAAACTATTACCTTATAACTTTTGATATAAAGGACTGTTTCTTTTCCATTCCCCTACATCCTCTGGATGCCCCCAGGTTTGCTTTTTCAATTCCTTCTATCAATAATAATGGCTCTGATAAAAGATATCAATGGAAAGTATTGCCGCAGGAAATGGCAAATAGCCCTACAATGTGCCAACTATATGTGGACAGAGCTATACAGCCCATTAAAAACAAATATCAAGACCTCATGTGTCTACACTACATGGACGATGTTTTAATAGCTCACCCTAATCAACAAATCTTATTTAACATATTTAGTGAAATAACAAAAATTTTAAAAATACATGGATTATATATAGCAGAAGAAAAAGTTCAAAGCAGATCACCTATAGTATATTTAGGCTTTAAAATTACGGATACTTTTGTTAAACCCCCCAAAATTCTAATAAGTAAAGAATATTTGACCACCCTCAATGATTTCCAAAAACTACTGGGAGACATTAGTTGGCTTCGCCCTGCACTAAGCCTCACTACTGGACAATTAAAACCTTTATTTGACATCCTTCGCGGGAACCCTGATCCATCCTCACCGCGAACATTAACTCCTGAGGCCAGGAGAGCTCTAAAATTAGTAGAACAGGCCACTGAAAGATCCCATTGTGATAGCTTTGATTTTGCTCAACCACTAATATTGATTATTATTCCTTCACAATATACACCCACAGGAGTATTTTGGCAACAGGGACCTATATTATGGATACATTTGCCTGTCTCTCCTATAAGTACAATTGAGTCTTATACCTCCATGGTGGCTAAACTTATTCTTCAAGGACTTAAAACCGCTACTAAAATATTTGGAATTCATCCCGCTACTATTATTACTCCTTATTCATTGTCACAGGTTGAATATTTGTGCTTCAATGATAATGATTGGGCTATAGCTAGATGTACTACTTCTGCAAATTTTGACAATCATATTCCTAAATCTCCTATACTGTCCTTTTGTATCAATCATCCTATCATATTCCCACAGGTAATAAAAAATCAACCCATTCCTAAAGCATTTAATGTATTTACATATGGATCCTCTAACGGTACTGCTGCAGTAGTCACTCAAAATGAAAAAATCATTCATATCACTAATCAAACATCAGCTCAATTAGTGGAACTCGAAGCTATAACAATAGCTCTGGAAAATTTTAAAGAACAGCCTATGAATATTTTTTTCAGACAGCTACTATATTGTACATGCTGTCCCTAAATTGGAGCTAGCAGGTCCAATAGCACCACATACTCCAGCTTTTAAACTGTTTTCTCAAATCCAAAATCTCCTATGGCAATGAAAAGAACCTTTATTTATAGGTCACATAAGAGCTCACACTAATCTGCCTGGTCCTCTCCATGAAGGTAATCAAAAAGCTGATGCCCTCACTAAAACAATATTTATATTTACTACAGTACAACAAGCTGCTCTATTTCATTCCCAGTTCCACGTTAATAGCACTACCTTAAGACAAAAATTTAAAATCACAAAAGAACAAGCTCGTAGAATTGTAAAAGAATGTCCATCTTATGCAACACATTTGCCCAATCCACATTATGGGGTTAACCCATGAGGTTTGATGCCCAATCATTTGTGGCAGATGGATGTCACTCATGAGCCAAGTTTTGGAAAATTACGATTTATTCATGTCACCATAGATACATAGTCAGGCATGATTTTTGCTTCCTTACATTCTGGAGAAAAAGTTAAAGATACTACATCTCATTGTCTGCAAGCTTTTGCTGCATTGGGCATCCCCAAAATGCTTAAAACAGATAATGGCCCTGCATATACATCCACATCCTTCAAACAATTTGTTCAAAATTCAAAATAACCCACAAAACAGATATTGCTTATAATCCTCAGGGACAAGAATAATTGAAAGAGCAAATCGGACACTTAAAAATGTGTTACTAAAGCAAAAAGATGGAAACTGGAAAAATCCTAAGGACAGATTGGCAGTTGTCCTGTTTACCCTAAATTTTTTAACTTTAGAGTCTAATGGATATTCGGCTGGAGATAGACACTGGAACCCACACCAGCAACATAAACCTTTAGTTTACTGGAAGGATGTTCTTTCAGGTACATGGAAGGGTCCAGACCCAGTATTAATTTGGGGGAGAGGATCTGTTTGTTTTTTTCCAAAGCATGAATCCTCTCCAATATGGATACCATCTAGATTAATAAAGCAGGTACAAAGTCAAAAGGATCACGATGAAGTTATTGAGGAGTCAAGATTGAATAAACAAGTACAAAATCAAGAGGACCAAAATGAAGGTACGGAGTGATTCTTTTGAAAGATTCCTTCAATAAATTCACAACTTAAGTTTCTTTCTTCCCGGCTGGGACAAGAAGATCTCTCTTTAGTGTATACACAATTGTATTTTTTTCTTTTATATATATATATATATATATATATATATATATATATATATATATATATACATGTCTTTATGTCCGTGCATTTGTCTAAATTTCATGTTAAGGTGATGTCACAAATATGTGTTTATATGTGCGTCTGTCTAGTGTGACATCACAAATAACTAAGCGCTTATAAAAAAAAATAGATATAGATCCAAATAATGTTAATTCATTTAAGTTTAGAATATTCTAATTAGATAGTCTATATATCTATATAGATAGATAGATAAATATTCATATAAGTTTAGAATATTCTAATTAGATAATCAATTATTATGATAATCAATTTTGATTTATAATTGTCTCCAGGACTTCTCTTCAGCTGTGAATATGACTAATGTTGTATAACTAATATTTTGGTGTTTTGACATAGGATTGTTTATTTGTTATTAACTTCATTTATCTATTAGCTAATTAATTTGAATTATTTCAACAGGTATAGGATTGCTGTATATATAGAGACTCGAGGATTCCAGCTAACAAATTATTTTTCCAAAGTGCCTAGAGCTTTTCTTTATCTTTAATGCAGTAAATACCCTCAGTTTCTCTTTGATTATTTCTTTTTTTTTTTTTTTTTTTTTTTTTTTTGGTACCGGGGATTGAACTCAGGGGCACTCGACCACTGGGCCACATCCCCAGCCCTTTTTTGTATTTTATTAGAGACAGGGTCTCACTTAGTTGCTAAGTGCCTCACCATTGCTGAGGCTGGCTTTGAACTCGTGATCCTCCTGCCTCAGCCTCCCAAGTGCTAGGATTACAGGCATGTGCCACCACGCCCGGCTTCTCTTTGATTATTTCTGAATGTGATATTTTGCCAGCTTATGTTTGTGGGAGCTTAAGCAGCAAGGTGTGTGAGCAGAGATCAACTTTTATTTTCTACTCTAACAATTGTTTTTTTAGTTTGACAGCTCACCTTTTGATTTCAGTGCTGGAATAGCACTGCCTTTCCCTTAATAATGGATGCTTGAGTTTTTAGGTAGCGGGCCCTGAAGATTTGCCGGTGGCAGTGTCTAGACATAAAAAAGATGCCTGTTGCTACAACTGCAGGGACCGCGGTCACTGCAAGCATCCCTGCTGCTCAAGCATCGAACAACCTCACCAGCAGTGTGGCCTCTGCTCTGCATGCATGGGGCCTCCTGGATCTATGTGTTATAACTTATGGTCATTTTGATTTTCCATTATTTTGGGACATTACGGGACAATGCCTTGCAGGTATTTGTCTAAGAGAACTCAGTGCGTTACTTGATGAATCTAACTAAGGGCAGCTGATTCGCTTAAAGAACTTGATACGCTATGGAAACTTGGCTCGTCAGCAGTAGGCTTGCCGCCTTAAAGCCGCAGCATCTCCTAAAAATTGGAAGGCTGTTAGTCAACACACAGTCGATCCTGAAGGGCTCGATTGGATGGCTGGTTAGCCTATGACGGGTAAGATCCCCAGAAGGGGACAACCTAAGACATGGCACAGTCGCACGGGACAGTCTAATGTGGCCGGCATGTCAACCTAAGCCAGGAGTCAGGACAGCCTTGATTCCCATGACGGGTAAGAATGTCGGTTGCACATGGACATCCTAGAACATCCCCTCTTTTAAAACTAAAAGGGGGAAATGTAGGAGCCTATAATCAATGAGATAGCTAAAGATTGCAGTTAGCTGAGAGCCATAAAAGACGTTCTAGTTTCCACCTGATATTAATATATTATTCAAAGAATCTTTGTATGCCCGTGAACACTCTGTGACGCACCTGTAAGCTCGAGCTGTAAGCACTTATCCTTGTTAAAGCTATATGTATATAACTGGGTGAGGTTGGTTAGAGTGTGTGGGAAGAAGAAGAAGGTGGTGGTTGGAGTTAGAGCATTTGGAGTGATTGCTGGAGCCGAAGAGAGAAGAAGAATAAAAGACCTTTTTTCATTTTCACCCTGCCTCTGAATTTTCCTGCGGCGTTCGTTGCTCCAAGCGGCTTCCGCTTCAGGCAGCAACCAAAACCAAAACCAAACCTAAACAAACAAACAAAAAACAAAACCTTATAATAAGAGCTAATTTCTTGTTATATTGAATTATTGGGGCTTTCCATCCACTTAGAATATACTCCAAAATCCAAACTTGGGGGAAATTCCTTGCCAGAGTTATTTGACTATTTTGGGAACAGTTAGTTGAAAATCTGAAATTTAAGAAAGGCGCTAGTAAGCAGTTATGAAAAATCTTATTTGAGTGCACTAGCTGGAAATACTTTACCAAAAGGAATAACTCCCCTCAAGTGTTAATTAGCCAGTGTGTTAAAAGATCTCAATATATGCTGAGCAGCAAAGCTTGCCCACCCCCCTACGCCCCCCCAAAAGTCTTTGCTGGGTGCACTTTCCAACTTCTATGTTCCACTAACTCACCTCAAGAAGTGAGAAACTTGGATAAATGGGGTAGAAAATGCCTTCACATGATTCTGGTAAAATTTCTCTCAACAAAATTAGAACAAATTGACACTTTCTGTCAACTTTATAAATAACACTTCTATGTAAATAAAAATAAGACTACGCTGAAGGGGCATGTGGCTGTGCAAAAATAGAGAGCACATGGCCTAGTGAAATTAGCTCTTATGAAAGGGTTGGCTAATTATTTCTCCTTTGGGCTGTCATTCCTGAAATACCTCCACCACCTGAGGCCTTGTGCTTGGCTTTTCTCAAATCACTTGATTTAAGTGTTTTAAAAAAATTGTAGTGAGTGTCTAAATATGTCAGCAGCATAATCCCAAAGAACAGGAATAGTCTGTAAGTCACAGTAGTCCTGACAAAAATGCTAATGGTCATGATGAGATATTCTGGCTCACCCCTTATGTGATACACAGAACTGGGGAAGTCTCCCACTAACAACAAAATATCACAACAAAACTGATAGGAAACAACTCCCTGTCCTTCAAACTTCTACTACTTACATTTTCCACTATTCCTTTTGATGAGACCAATAGCTTTTAGTTGTGATTCTTATACTAATCATTTATAGAAAATATCATAATAGGGCTGGGGCTGTAGTTCAGTGGCAGAGCACATACCTAGTATGTGTGAGGCACTGGGTTCGATCCTCAGCACCACATAAAAATAAATAAATAAAATAAAGGCATGCTGTACATCAACAACTATAAAAATAATTAAAAAAAGAAACTATCGTAATAACTCATGAGTTAATCTCAGGGAATGCTCTGAAAAAGAGAGAGAGACCCTTTGCCTGGATTATGCCTCTTTATTAAAATGCGATGAAACAAATTATTGTTTGAATTTCAAACTTTTAGTCTAGGTATCATCACAAGGTTTCCATTTTTCTATTTTAACAAGGTGAGCAATGATTGCAGGGACAGGAATCCCAGGGCTGGGCAAGGGAGGGGAGGAGGTGGGAGTTGGCTGTGGTCTGCCTATGCATCTAGCTGATGGAGTGCCAAGTTATTATTGTTTTCTGTCAAAGAAAAAGCAGAAATATGTGACTGTTTATTAAGCTTCATGCATCATACTGAAGGTCCTGTTTGGAGAACCTTGTTCCTCACAATAAATACACAAGTTAAATTTGAGTATTTCTGTTTTTCAGGTAAGAAAACTGAGGCTTAAACAGTTGATACCCCTTTCCTTTTCCTTCTTCAGTACTCCGACTGTTGATATCACCTCAGCTGGTCCCTTCTGCCTTGCTCCTCAAAGTAGTTGTTTCCCAAATTCTCTTAACTTTTACCCACTAGAGTCTCCATGGAAAATTTCACTTTACATGGTGGTTTACTGTAAGTCTGATGATAAGATAAAAAGTGCCAAATATACCAGTAATTAATTATTGAAACCCATGGAAAATGAGGGAACACTTCAATAGGGAAGTTGAAGTATTTTTTTTCATATCTTTAATAAAATACATAAATTTAAAAAAGGAATGGAAAATAATAACAATGTATTTACTTCAATTAATCAATGATATGGAATCAACATTCTCTGTACTCTTTTAGTAAACAACAACAACAACAACAAATATCTATATCCTGTCTATGTATATAATCCCCTAAGGAATTAGACAGTGAGACAGTGATTAACACAGAACAGGAATCCAGAAAATGTTCAATAAATAAAATAACAAGATTTTATCTTCTTTGTTCCAATATTTCATCAAGAAAAAGGAATCTACTCAACAACTCAAGATAACTAATAACCCGACATACAAAAGGGCAAAGAACCTAGACAGGCACTTCTCATTCTTAAAGGAAACCTGAAAATGGCCAACAAGTTTATAAAAAGATGCTAAAATCATGAGTCGTCAGGGAAATGCAAATCAAAACCACCATGAGATATCAACTCAACATATTCTTTTTTTTTTTTTTTTTTTTTGGTACCAGGGATTGAACTCAGGGGCACTTGACCACTGAGCCACATCCCCCCCTCCCTTTTTTTGTATTTTATTTAGAGACAGGGTCTCACTGAGTTGCTAAGTGCCTCGCCATTGCTGAGGCTGGCTTTAAACTTGTGATCCTCCTGCCTCAGCCTCCCAAAGTGCTGGGACTACAGGCGTGCGCCACTGCACCCGGCTTTTCAACATATTCTTTTGATAAAAGAATTCTTTTTGTAAAAAAAAAAAAAAAAAAAAAAAAAAAAAAAAAAAAAAAAAAAAGGAAAGTAACTTATGTTGATGTGTATGCAGAGAAAAGGAAATTCTTATGCTCTTATGCCTGTGGATAGGAATATAAATTAATATAGTCATTAAAGATAATGATATGAAGGTTCCTCAAAACCTAAAAATAGAATTAATTAACAGATGATCCTGTAATCATACTTCTGGGTATATATCCAAAGGAATGCAATCGATATGTCAAAACGATATAGACATTCCTCTGTTCATTGCAGCATTATCCACAATGCCATGTTATGGAATCAACCTGAGAGTATATCAGTGGATGAGTGGGAAAAAATGTGGTAAATATACACAATGGAATATTGTTCAGCCTTAAAAAAGTGGGGAAGAGGAGGTTCTGTTATTTGCAATAACATGAATGAATCTGTAGAGTATTCTGCTAAGCGAAATAAACCAGCCACAGAAAGACAAATGCTGAGAGATTTCACTTATGTATGGTATCTAAAAATGTTGAAATCACAGAAGGAGAAAGTAGAATAATGGTTACCAGAAGCCATGGGTAGGAAAGGAGGGAATGAAGAATGACTAATAAGAGATGCAAAGGAATAGACATAGGAATGGTTTTAGAGGTCCTCAAAGTAGTTGTTTCCTAAATTCTCTTAACTTTTACCCACTAGAGTCTCCATGGAAAACTTCACTATAGTCTAATAATATATCATATACTTCAAAATAACAATAAATATATCACAAACAATATATATCAAATATATCACACACAATATATATCAAATATATCGCAAACAACAAATGATAGGCAAGGACAGAAAAGAATGCATTGATTTGTTTCCTTTAATTATTGCACATTGTATACAGATATCAAAATATCACATAATATCCCATACATGTATATTATTGATTTATCAATCAAAATATTAATTAAAAATTAAAAAGTACCATTAGCTTAATATGTCTGTTAAGAATTTTTGAAAAATACATACGAGTTCAAAGTTTGCTTGCTAACCATGAAAAGCATATATTTATAGTAAATATTATTTATTTCACTTTTTTCTTCTAATTCTTTATTATATCTGGTCTAATAATTGTTTCTCTGAATCATATTTTTGTCCAGCAGGAATTACACATAAAACCATAGTTGCATGCTTTAGTGGTGTGCTTTCAGATATTTAGAATCAACATTATGATCATTTTGAAATTTATGAAAGAATTCTTCTTTGTCATGGCAAAATATGTTTGAAACTTCTTGTGTTCTATGCAAATAAAATTCAGTATTTATTCTTGTCCAGTATTTATCTTTGTAGATAGTGTTGGGACTTTGACATTTAAAAACATTTGTAAACCCCTGAAACATAATGAAATCTGTGTTTGAGAAAAATACTGAAAACAGCATGTAAGGGAAAGATAGAAGAAAGGGAAGAAAAAACAGAAATAGGGCATCAATTAGCAGAGGTCTACAGTAACCAGGTTAGAGATAGTGAGACCCCAAGAAGGAGAGCAAGGAAGATTAGGAGAAGCCATTGGAGAGATATTAAGGATCTAGAATCAATAGAGGTTAATGTCTAATTAGATGTGCAGAGTAGGGGAGGAGGATAAACTTAAAATGTATGGATCAAAGAAAATAAATGGAAGTCCTTAAACCAAATTTTTCAGATATGTACCAGAGTGAAAGAAAGCAAAAGCCTATTGGTTTCCTTACTGCCTTCTTTCCCTCCTTTAAAATATTTATTTATTTGCTTATTGTTTTTTACAGTGCTGGGGATCTAATCCAGGGTCTTAAGCATGGTAGGCATACACTCTTGTGACACTGAGTACATCCCCATCCCCCAAACATTTATTGAATGCTTTCTTTAGCTTGCCAATTTTCTAGTCTTTGGGATGAAAGAATGGGCAAAACTAAGTTTCAGATCTCAAGGCACTATATCTCTGTTGGGGAAACATAGAAAACGTAAAGGGAAAATAGACTGTGTAAGAACTTCTGGGAAAACTTCATTGGGATAAACTTGTGCTATGAGCTGTGATGGAACAATTTGCATCAAACTAGATCTTCCAGGAGAACAGCTGTAGAAACTGGATTGAACAAAACAAAATGTAAAAGGACAACTGTTTGAAGGCACCAGAGATATCCAATGTAGCCAAGACTTCAGGACAAAGATTCCAGATGAAAAGGAAAATGCACAGCTGTGAACCTGGCACACTGCAAAATTTCCCCTCAAGGCATCCTGGGAGGCATTTGCTAACTCCAAAGTTATGCAGGTGTGCAATGATTTCCCAAGACACCAAGCAGGAGCAGTAGTAGACTAAAAAACTACAAGAGGATCTTGGTAAATCAAGGCCCAAAAGACAGGGAAAAAATGTGATCCTGCCAAAGAGGTGTCGTCCCAGTTTGATAATCCAGACTAAGTCTATTGATAAGAGCTTACAAGAAATAGATGACCATTGACTGAATCAAGAAGATTCATCAACATTAAATGTCCCTTTGAAGTAGATAGCATCATATCTTTTCATATATGATGTTTGGCCTTTAAGAAAAAAAAATATATACAACATGCTGCATGCATGACCGAACTGGAAATCAAGAGCAAAAACAGAAAATAGAAACATCCATTTCCCAGTTACTTTTGCTGCCTATTATACTAGATCTTGGTAGTAAAGATACATTTGTGATTTTGAAGGTTGAGAACTTGGGAAGTGGTTAGGCGTGTATTTTTCTCTTATGGCATTTCATGCAATTGCAGTTAGATGCTGTCTGGGATGCAGGCATCTCTAAGAATTACTGGTATGTACATCCAAGGTGGCTCATCTACATGTCTGACATTTTGTGTTGACTGTGGGCTGGGAGGTCAGTCTGGACTGCTAAATAGAGAAGTTGAGCATGACCACTACAGTATCATGTACTCAGTGTAGCTGACTTCTCATATGGCAGTCGGTTTCCCCCAGTTCAAGCATCCACCAAGATTCAGGCAGAAGCTGTAAGGCCTTTAATAACATAGTTGTGGTAATCACATAGCATCATTTACCTGTGCTTTTTGGTTAACAAATAAGTGCAGATAAAAGGAAAGTGGACATAGACCAAGCCTCTCAGTGAGTGAGAGAATTGCTAAAGAATGAATAGCCATTTTTAGTTACTATATGGAGATATCAAATATGGTCTTTCAATATCTATAATTAGAAAGATGTTAGTGAAAATGGTGGAGAAAGGAATTCTGAAAGTTCACACCTTTGTAAAATGAAAGAAAAAAAATTGGTCAAATCTGTCAGACCTACCTTTTCAGAGCTCTGGAAATTAACTTAAGGCTTGAAGGCATGGCAAGCACTTATTAGTGCTTATTATTTAAGAAAAACAAGTGAGTATTTTAACTTCTCCCAATCCTACCTCATCACCATCCTCCTAGCTCAGTAGTTACCCAGCTGGAAATAACAACCTGGATTCTCCAAACCAGAGAGAGCAGAACAAACCTATTCCAAATAATTCTGATTATTTGTTTTGACCTGTCAGGTGGCTCCCCAAAAGACTGGCTCAAATGTCTTTATTTCACCTGGATAGGACTGGGATCATTCCAAAAAACATTTACAGGCAAATGTTTTGTTGCTGCTGCCACAGGCCATATATATCAGGTGGGACTAACAATGGACTAAGCAAAAGCTTAGGAGGGGAAGCTACTGAATAAGATTTTGAAACAGTGACATATTCCTGAGAATATGGAAGGGCACACACATGCTTAGAGTTGTGCAAATACTCAGGGAAACCCCAAGACAGCCTTAGCTCTCATCTCTGAGATATTATAGCAGCAAGAAGTGAAGACTAAGGCAGAGTTATAAACTACCTGATTTAATGTTGTGCTGCCCCCTAAGAGCATTCATATCCTATAGGATGGCTACAGTGGAAAAGACAGTCAATAACAAGTATGGGTGGGCTGGGATTGTGGCTCATTGGTAGCATGAGTGAGGCATTGGGTTCAATTCTCATGTAAATTCTAACATGTAAATAAAATAAAGTCCATTGATAACTAAAAAAATTTTTTTAAAAATACCAATTATTGGTGAGGATGTGGGGGATTTGGAATTCTAATACATTCTTGGTGAGAGTGGAAAATGGCAGAGCTATTATTGAAAACAATTTGGCCATTCCTAAAAATGCCACTTCTAGGTATTTTCCCAAGGAAATGGATAAACATATGTTCATACAAAAAGTCATTCATGAATGTTTATAGCAAAATTATTCATAATAGTGAAGAGGTGTTAACAATTTATCCATTACCTACTGAATGGCAGATAAAACAAAATCCAGTTGGTCCATATAAAGCAATAGTATTTGCCCTTAAAAAATGAAGTTCTGATAGTTGCTACAACATGGATGACATTGAAAACATCATGCTGAGTGCAAGAAGCTAGACACAATAAGACAAATGCTGTATGATTCACTTATACAAAATATTTAGAATCAGGAAGTCCATAGACACAGAAAGTATATTAGTGGTTGCTAAGTATTAGGAAAAGAGGAGACTTGGTACTAACTTCTATTAGATATGAGATTTCTTTGGGGTGACAGAAATGTCTTGCCACTAAGTATTGGTGATGTTTGCTCAAAACAGTATACTAATAATCACTGAGTTGTACACTTTGAAACGATGAGATTTGTATTATGTGAATTATATCTTAATTTAAAAAATAACTTAATATTTTTAATATGAATATTTCCAAACTAACAGGTGCAAAGATGGAGATCAGACTAGAAAACTGGATTCTGGTTTTAAAAATCAAATGAAAATTCCAAAAATAAAAAAGATTACTTAAATTAAAAATTTGATGTAGTGGTTTATCAACAGATAGCATTGAAGGAAAGATTACCAAAGTTTGTTTTAAAGAAACTTGTTCTGTTTCTTAATTAGTGCATTAGAATTTTACATAGTAGTGGTATTCATTGTTATATATTTGTAAATGAACACAATGTCAGAACATAATTTGGTCCATCTCATTCCCCAGTACTTTCTCAAGATTGCTAAAGTTTAAAATAAATAAATTCTTTAAAAAAATCAGAATAAAAGGTGGAGGTATAAAATTGAAGATACACAAAAGAGGTTAATGGTAACTGGTGAAAAGATCTAACTTACATGTATTTTTATTTTATCTCAGAGGAGAAGAGAGGGAATGGAAGAAAAAAAACATTTGAAGGGATATTGGTGGAGAATTAAAAAAGAATAGCTAGAACGGGGCATGTTCCCCTGCTGTCCCCAATCAGTGAGGTGAATAGAGAACCAACTAATTGGGAACAAATATTTAATACATGCACATCAGATAGAGGACTAATTTCTAGAATATATAAAGAACTCAAAAAACTTAACACCAAAAAAAACAAATAAGCCAATCAATAAATGGGTGAAGGAATTGAAAAGACACTTCTCAGAAGAAGATACACAATTAATCAACAAATACATGAAAAAATGCTCAACATCGCTGGCAATTAGAGAAATGCAAATCAAAACTACTCTAAGATTTCTTTTCACTCCAGTCAGAATGGCAGCTATTAAGAACACAAACAACAATAAATGTTGGAGAGGATGTGGGGGAAAAGGCACACTCATACATTGCTGGTGGGACTGCAAAATGGTGCAACCGTTATGGAAAGCAGTATGAAGATTTCTTGGAAAACTGGGAATGGAACCACCCTATGACCCGGTCATTCCCACTCCTGGGTCTATTCCCAAAGGACTTAAAAAACAGCATACTACAGTGACACAGCCACTTCAATGTTTATAGCAGCAAAATTCACAATAGCTAGGTTGTGGAATCAACCTAGATGTCCCGCAGTAGATGAGTGGATAAAGAAAATGTGGTATATATACACAATGGAATTTTACTCAGCTATAAAAGAGAATAAAATAATGGCATTTGCAGGTAAATGGATGAAGTTGGAGAATATAATGCTAAGTGAAGTTAGCAAATCTCAAAAATCCAAATACCGAATGTTTTCTCTGATATAAGAAGGCTGATTCACAGTGGTGTTGGGTCAGGGTACATAGGAGTATTAGAGGAACAATAGAATGGTCAAAGGGGAGGGAGGGGAAGGAAGGGAGTAAGGGGGGATAGAGGGGAAAAAAGAAAAGATGGATGAATAAGATGATATCACTATCCTAAATGCATGACTGAAGATTTGAATGGTACGAATATACATTGTATACAAACAGTGTTATGTAAAAAGATGCTCTATATGTTTATTATGAATTATAATACATACTACTATTATAAATACAACACTTTAAATTTTAAAAAATTTTAAAAAAGAATAGCTAAAGACATCAAGTGTCAGATTTAAAGAATTTCCAGAAATCCCAAATGGTATTAATATAAAGAAAAGCACATACATACATAGTGAAATTGTTGAAAATCAACTAAAAGAGAAAATTGAAAATCATTGTAAAGGGAGCCATTAGGTCAAAATATTAACAGTAATAAAAAGTAGACAAGTTTGAACAAAAAATGATGGTGGTCAGAAGCCAATTAGATGACATTTTTGAAGCATCCAAGGAAAATAACTATCTATATAGAATTCAATGCTTGATGAAAATACATTTCATAAATGAGGGTGGAAAATGTTTTCAGGTAAAAAACCAAAAAGGATATTTTACAGGAGAAGATTGATAAAAGAAATGCTAAAGGATATTTTCAGGTAAGAGAAATGATCCCAGTTGAAGCCATATACATAAGGACAGAGCAAAGAACACCAAAAAACAGTAATTTGGTCCAATGTACATTAACATTCACCATTTAGAACAACAAAAATGATGCACTGTTGGATTTAAAACATATAAAGAATTAGGTAAGTGTAAAAATGTCTAGTCCCTAAGGTAATCATTAAAAAGAATAAACTCGTATAGTTAACAAGCAACTTTCAAGGCCGGAGGAAGGTGGATTGATTAAAAAAACTTATTAATCCAAAAGAAGATAAGAAATCATAAAATAGAAAGAAGAAAAATAAGGAAAGAAACAATAACATAATTTAAAACAAATTAACATAGGTTTAAAAACAAAACAAAACAAATTAAATCACCTACTCAAGAAAAACAGATGACAGCCTTAGCTCTCATCTCTGGGCTATTATTAAGCAGCAAGTTGTGAGGACTAAGGCAGAACTACCTTACAGACTGTTGAAGTTGTCCCTCAAGAGCATTTCATGCCCTGTAGGGACAGTGGTTTCCAGCACTGAGTGCATCCACAAGACAATAGTGTCAAAAAACAAAGTAACTGTAAGTGGATTCAAGACAGATTAGTGGAGTGGAAGGAGGGGAGCCAGGCTGTGAGGAGGGAATTCTGGGAATTGAATTGGAGTCGGTTGAGTTCCACACCTTTGTGATAATGTCAGGGTATATTTCAGTGTTGTATATAACTAAAAACAATCTGTTAAAGGGAGCATATTTTGGGGACATTAGGTGACCACTTTAACCCATGGGGATCCTGAAGCACTATTTTTTTTTTTTAAACGCTGATGTTTGAAGTGAAGAAGATTCAAAACATGTCTGGAAAACCTCTGATTCTATAATCATTAGTTTCACGTTCATGTCTGCATAATGATTTTACATTTGGTTAAAAAGTTCTGTGCAAAGCAGAAACTATGAACATTTTCCAGCATTCTTCTCTACTTAGATTTAGTTTTTTCAGCATCAGTTAATTTGAAACTATTTTGGTAATTCATTTTTCATACTCATCTTTAATTGAAGAGGAGCAAATTCACTGCTTTTAAAAAAAAATCTAATCTCAGACACTAGACAGATGGAGTTAAGAAAACAAGAAATCTTATTGCACTCATCTTCTGCTGTATTCTATTGTGCGTTTTGCCTTGTATGATAATAATGATTCATTTTGAAATCCCAGTTTCCCCACATGTAAAATGTTGGTGCAAATGCTCACCTTTTGGAGGTTTTTCATTTCTTTTGTTTCCTCTCAAATATATTTAAAATTTTTTTGGAAAAAATTTGTTCTAATTAGTTAACACATGACAGTAGGATGCATTTTGACACATCAGATGTAAATAGAGTATAACTTCTCATTCTTCTAGTTGTACATGATGTAGAGTTACACAGGTAGTGTAATCATATATGCACTGAGGGTAATAATGTCCAATTCATTCTACTAGACTATCATTCCTACCCTCATACCTACTCCCTTCTCTCCCCTCCCTTCTGTCTAATCCAAAGTACTTTATCCTCCCCCAACTTATTGTGAATTAGCATCCACATATCAGAGAAAACATTCAACCTTTGGTTCTTTGGGACTGGATTATTTTGCTTAGCATAATATTCTCCAGCTCCATCCATTTACTGGCAAATGCCATAATTCATTATTTTTTGAGGCTTAATAATATTTCACTGTGTATATATACCACAATTTCTTTATCCATTCATCTGTTGAAGGGCATCTAACTTGGTTCCATAGTTTAGCTATTGTGAAGTGAGCTCTTCAAAATTACTAAGAAATACCGTAACTTAATGATCACATTGATAAAGAACCTGAGAGAGACAGATGAAAGGTAGCTGAGCATGGAAGGGAGAGGAGACAGAATTAGAATCTCAAGGAAACATCTGGAAAAACCAGGGAAAGGGAGGAAGACAGATTAATTTAAATGATGGTTGGTTTTAGATACTGAAGAAAATACAAGTTTAAACATGTGTGTTATAATTTTGAGGGCCTTCCACTAGAACATTAGGATTAAGATGCACAAAATTTTAATCATTAAAGGAAATAGAATGAATTCAGCAACAATAAAAAAAAATCAGAAAAATGGAAGAAAACAAAATATACAAGAAGACAAAACAATCAGAAAATATAAAATAAAGTGGCAAAAGTTGTTTTGTGTCCACAGTAAAATAAATGTTAATTCCCCTGTTAGTAGACACCCTTAGATTTGTTAAACCAAATATTGATCTACTTCCTGGATGAAGAAGACATATTTAAAGCAAAATGCCATTTGAAGTTGAGAATAAAGTATTGGAAAAAGAAAATCCATGAAAACATTGACAATAAGAAATTAGATATGGATCTTTAAGAATCAGAATTAAAATCAAAGGCTTTGAATTAAGGAGAACAAGGAGAGACATTTTATATTGAAAAAGCATAGGCTGCTGAGAAAACATAACTAGCAGAGAGACAAACATTCTTTCTTACATGTGTTACCATATTCCCCTAACTAATCTCTCTTCTTTCACCTTGTTCTTGTATATCTTCTTTCTAACAGAAAAGCTAAACTTTAAAACATCACTTCTTTATTCAGATTTCCCATTGGCTCTTAAAATCATTCAGAGCAAAAGCCAGCTCCTAATTAGTTCTTTCAAGTCTCTAGGGGATCTGCCCCAGGTCCTCCATCCCCATTGCCTCTCAGTGGGCTCATCTCTTATCACGCTGGTGGCTCAGTGGGCTCTCTCCTAGGTTGACTACCTTGCTCTTCCTCAGACATAGTCCTGGTATGTCCTTTATAGTACTTCTTCCCTCTGCAAGCAAAGGGCATGAACTTGATATTGGCCATCTAAGATTGTCAAAATCAGCACAGGATGAAATTTGTTGAATAAAGCTATGTCAGGAATACTTTTGTGCTCTGACCAAGAAAATTTCTTTGAACTCCATAATGATTATACAAGGATAAAATTGCCACCATGCATAAAGAAGAAAGTTACTCTTCTTGAAAGTGTGCTATTATTCTGCATGAAATATATGCTGATGCATTTAAATTGGAGAAGAAGAGGAAGAATTCTTTTGATCAGTAAGGTCATCATTTGAGTTGCATCTTGAAGATTATTCAAGAATTTTTAGAAGATGTAAACATATATTGAATAAAGTACAGTCTCTTTGAAGTCAATTAAGAATGTGGATGAAAGCAAGGAAATACAAGTGTGCATTAAAAATTGAAATGTCACATGCAAAATTTAGAACGTTTTTAAAAAATCAAATTCTATTTCAATTCTTGGTGTCTGAGTTTTTACAATTTGATGCTTAAGAAATTCCAGAGTAAAAGAAGTTGATGTTCAAACTTTTACATAGTATACTTGCCAAATGTGAGAAAAATCTATGTGTAGGTATATGTAAATGTCTCGTCCTAGTGATCTCAGGGATTCATAGTTGTATTTGTTTTGACATTATTTTTCTTCTATATGTTCAACCCTTCATTCCAGTCTCCCATCTCTGGCAATAAAATTAACACGTTCAGATGATTAGAAGAGCATGTACTACAATATTAGTTGTGGGAGTTGTTTCAGTGTGAATATGGTTTTTAGATCATACTGCCAAAGAAGAAAGCTGTATAAAAACCTCTGGAATAAATAAGTTCAAGACATGCTGGGGTTGTGGCTCAGTGGTAGAGCACTTGCCTAGCATGCATGAGGCACTGGGTTCGATCCCTGGCATCACATTAAAAAATAAATAAATACATAAATAAAAAAGTTCAAGACCTGACTCAGTACAGAAAGTCCATGCAAAGGGAACAGTGAGAATACTGATGTAGTTCTAATGGAATTAGTATTCTAATGGCTCGGTATTGTCCCTGTATTAGCCTGCTGTGAACTTCAGCCAATAGTGAAATAATTCTTTCCTGAAAGGGTAGGAATTGCAGTATCCACATTGATTGTGGAAGGGGCAAGTAATCTTTCTGGGACAACTTTCATAACAGTGCTACTCTCATTCGTGAGGACTCTGCCTCATATCCTCATTACTTCCCAAAGGCCCTACTTCTTAATACCATTGCCTTGAGGATTAGATTTCAACAGGTGAGTTTTGGGGGAACACACACATTCAGACCACGACCACGGAAATCTATATCTGTATATATCTATATCTATATCTGTGTCTACATGTACACCTTTATTCATATCCATACCTATATGTAGTAGAAAGACTATATGTAATTATTAGTTATACTTCTATACAATTATTTTTTAATATTGTGATGCACAATTATTCATACTCCTATAAGATTCTTTACTTTTTACTCTGTAAGCTAATTTTCTAATAGGCCACAGACTTCTTGGCATTAGGGCAAAAATAACTTACATTTAAAATTCTTCAACTAATGACCTTATGTTCTCTCCCATTTTAAATAATTTTCTCCAGTTTGAAACTAGCTCTCTCAAATACTTAGTCAACTCAAAGTTATATTCACCACCTAGTGCTTTTTGATGCTTTCACCTCTTTTCTGAGATGGCATTTATAGTTAAGGAAAAGCTGATTGTCCTGCAGCTCCACCAAGATTTGGTTGGTCTTTGTTGCAGGGTAGTTTGTGGCTGGTTGTCCTCACAGAGGTGTGTTTAGGCTGGCCCTGTCTATGGGTGTGACTGTGCTGTGTTCCCTCAGCTGAGCTCTGGGAAGCACAGCTATGTCACCATGCCGATTGGCCCCAGTAGTTCCCACTAGTATCAGAGACACTGTCGTTGCTGACAAGATGGAGATTCCCACTTAGTGTATAATAATAATGTAGTGTATGGTACTTAGATGTGGAATGATTTCTTCATGGAATAGTGACTCCTGAATCTTCGAAGAAATTTCTCCAGCAGTTTGTGCAGCTGCCTTCTGTTATGGTTTGAATATGGAACGTTTCCTGAAGGCTCATGGGTTGAAGGCTGGGTCCTCTCTGCAGCAATGTTCAGAGGGGAGGCTTTTGTGTAGTGATAGGTCATGAAGGCCCTGACCATTGAAAGCGGAATGGACTGCTGGGAGGTGGTGGAAACTATATGTGGTGGGTATAGGTCATCTGGGCTGCCCTGAAAGGGATTTCCTGTCCCCTTTCCCTCTTCTCTCTCTGCTTCCCAGTTGCCATAAACTGAGTGGTTTTCCTCTGCCACACTTTTGGGCCATGATATTCTGCCTCACTGCAGTCCCAAAGCAGTAGCCCTTGATTCATAGACTGAATCCTTAGAAACCTTGAGCCAAAATAAACATTCCCTCCTTTAAGTTGTTTATGTGGGGTATTTTGGTTGCAGCACTGGAAAGCTGACTAATGTACCCTCCAAATCTCCACTTGGGAAGTGAGGTAACGTGTAGGAGCTGGGCTCTTCCTTGCTAAGCAGTAGATGGAAAGTGCCATGGGGTTGTCCCCAGTTGCAATTAATCTGACCACTTTCCCCTGCAGCTGCTGCACCATCTATTGCTGTTACCCATCAGAAGGGTCCCCAGGAGTGGCCATCTCCACCCAGGTTCTAATTAGGAAGGGAGTAGAAACACTTAGCTTTTCATTCTTTCCTTGCTGGAGTTTCTGTTAATACAGAAAGGTCTTTACTTAAATGTTTGAATCTTTCTTCCTCCACTTCTGGCTTTCTATTCCTTTCCACAATACACCATGGCCAGAAAGAACAGGCTTCCAGTAATATCCTATTGGCTTCCCCACCGGGATTTTAGTAAACTTGATGATCAAGTCCACGAAATCTTGGTAAAAAACTCATTTCTGTATTGTCAAAATCTGTAAAAACAATTATTGTCATGTTGGGGAAAGCAAAACAAAACAAACAGAACATCAAATTTGATAATTGAAGCTGAGAAAATGCTTTTTCTTCTAGATGGATTTTGTTTTCTTCCAGAGCAAAGAAAACACTACTAGTTTGGAGGAGATTAGGGAGACTAAAATCAAATGATTAAAAACACAATATTCTTTTAGAGATCATTGAGGGACACAGAAGAGGAGATTTAAAGACATGGAAGAAATGATAAAAAGAAAAGGCATTGGAGGTCTGGAGGCAGAGAGTATAGCTAGAGAACACATATTTTCTATACAGGTTACTCTTCTAAAGCTCCCTTTAAGCTTAGTAAATGGGTTCTAATTAGTATGTGACAATAATTTGCTTAGGTGAAAATATTTGGTAAATATTTGTGCTTGTATAATTTGACCAGGGATAAACATTTTAGAGTAAAATTTAGTTGGTCATAGAGTCAAACGCTTAGAAAAACTTCAGTAATTTTGTATTAAAAACTACAACATTCTTGTCAGTACTATCCTTTGATCAGTTGTGGGTCCATAATTTCAATTTAGGAAGGGGTTGAGAAAGAAATTTATTTGAAAGATGTAGGGGTGTGATAGAAGAAAAACACAAAATTTTGTATTGCACTGCATGTAAAACTGAGCAAAAAAATCAATAGCACATATCGAAGAGTCAAGATGGTGACCAAAGCCATTCTGAACACTGTCTGACTGCCATCCATTCCTCTGATGGTCAGTGAGGTCGCTTTCCTGAGGTAGGTGATCTGACTTGAGTTTAATTTAACTGGAGTAGATTGCAGTTTAAATAACTTTTCTGGTTCCCAGTGACATAAAGATAAAGGGTTTCTCAGATATTTTCACAAAAAATGACGGAATTCTAAGATGTGTAAGGAAAAATCCTTTGACTTATAAAGAAGAGAATTATAAAGTAAAAAATAAAATATCCCCAAAGTGAAAAATGCTGAACTAGTCCTTTTGTGTCTTCTAAACTAACAATAATATATATATATGTATATGTATACATATATATAATTCATTCACATACACACATATATATGATTTTGTATGTATTATAAAATCATATATAATCATAGTGTATAATGATTATATATTCTATTAAATCTAGTCTTTTTAATAGATGAATTAAAATATAAACTTTTGTAGATATTTTAAATCTGAAATTCTATCAGTTTTCTCATTATATATTTTGAACATATAGTTGAATGACTCTAAAAATCATAATTTAGCATCTCCATTTTTATCTTTTATATGTTTTTCCTTAAATTCATTTTTGTCTGATAATAATGTTATAATGTTATTTTTTCTCACTAAACTATAGGCTTTATTCAAAGTTCACAAATTTTACCATTAATGTGAAGAAAAACATTGACAATAATGTCATTTTGTTTAGTATTTACCTTTTGTGTTTCTCCAGTTATTTTAAATGTAGATCTTTTGCTTTAAGTATATCTCTTATAAATAGGACATAACTCTTTATTTTTTATCCAAATCTTACATTATTTTAATGTTACACCCATAACTTGGAAATCTAATCTGTTCATACTTATTATTATCATTGGTGTATTTGAACTTAGTCCCATCATCTTATTTTAGTTTTCCACTTATTATTTTCTTTTCCCAAGCTTTTTTTCTTACTTCTTACTGAAATGTGAACTTTTTTTCTTTTTACAAATTCTCTTTAATGGTTAACCTTGAAATTTTTTTTATAAACTGTTTAATCTTTCTGTATAGTCCATAGCAACCACAGAAATTTAAGTTGTCACGTAGTGATTTTTCCTCTTAGATTCCTTTGCAAATATACACAAATGCATGAACACAATGGTTAGAAATTTCCTTCCTCACTCCCACATCCTATACAACAGCATGGAAGTAGCAGGAAGGATGTTTGTTATCCAATGGGCAAGCCAAAAGCAAGATCCAAAATCAGAGTACCCATGGGTCAAGCTATGTAATGTAATGTTCTTACAAAGTGCCATTCTTCTAGTTTAATCCTGCACTGTCCATTTATGGCACGTTAGACACTGCATTTCATCACCTCTTCAAGTAGTGAACGTAGCTTGAAAAATGAGTGATACCATTATCAAGTCAGCCAGTGTTTCCAAAGCTTCAGTTCTCTAAGAATTTGCTTAGGTAAGGTACAGACACTTACATGGTCTAATCATTATTATAAATTCTATACTCCCTTGCCCTCCTGCCAACGTAATTATTGTTGAAATCATTAGAAGTTCCTAACTGGATGTTCACTGCCAGGGTAAGGAACTAGTAAGATTCATGGTTAGCTTTAAAATTTAATTACCTCACTTCTTTGAACAAATGTTTCTTACCTGTTATATAAAAAAAAACTTATAAAAGGTATACTAAAAGCAATGAAGAGAATGAAGTTACACTCATAATTATATGCCTGCATAAACTGCTGAAATTATTGATGCAGCCAGGCTAAGACATAATTTTAAACGTTCTAGTAGTACCCAGATGGTGAACAATTTGCAGAAATTGCAGAACATCATAAGCATATGGATTTATCCCATGTGATCTGAGCAATTTTAGGGGCAAAGCACATTATATCAAATATATGCTCTTTTAAGTGTCAAAATAGAGCAATATTAAATATTGTTGGCTGAATACTGTGATGTTATTGTGGCATATGTGTGTTTGAATATGTAAAATAGAAAAAGAACATAAAAATAGATGATTTAATTAAAAGAAAGCATATTCATTATAAATATTTAATGTGACTTTTAGGAGATGATCAAGTCAAAGATGACTAGGAGTTTGAAATTACGTTTCTATGGTTTTGACTTCAGTATTTCTAACATTTCCCCAGTGAAATAAGCCAGTAGTACAAAACAAAAATGATGCTTCTTATTCAAGTATATTTTAAATTTTGATTTATTTGTTTAACATTATAAATATTCAATGCTTAATTGATGTTTTGTTTTAACTCACTAGTATATATTGGATTTATTTGACCTGTTTTTGTTTTTGGTATCACTCACATTTATAATAGAGTTAGTTAATGTAAAATAAATTATTCAGAAAAGTTTGATACTAATTTATTTTAGGTTACTAGTTTTCTGTGAAACTCCTCAAACACCATTTCTATCAGGTACTTAATTTTATCAGGTACTTTATATCAGGTATTTAATATTAGTTATTATATGACTGTGTTAATAATCTTAATACTTAGTGCAATGAAAAATTTCTAAACATAGATTATGTTAAATATCTCTCAATTTGTAGTTGTCTTCTTCTTCTTCCTTTTCTTCTTTTTCTTCTTCTTCTCCTCCTCCTCCTTCTCTTCCAACTCCTCCTTCAAATTTCAAATTGCGATCCCTGTGCTGGAAAATCAAAATATAAAGAATTTCATGGTTCCTAACCAACATGTTTGCCTCACATTTTATCATTACATTTAAAACAACTCACATCAAAATCTTTTGCAAACCATTCCTCCAATTTTTGAGATTTGATTCCTGTTTTCTATTCCTGGGTTTCCATCTGCCTGCACTTAAACTTTTTTTTTTTTTTTTTCATAACCTGTCTCAAAAAGTTGCATTTTTGAAAAAGCATCTCACCCACTCAAAGGCTAAAAGACCTAAAAGACCCTTTGGGAATATTCTAGTCCCCTTAGTATATTTTCCACCCAATACATCTGAGGGATATACCACATGTCTGTCAGCAGCAGTGGTTCACTGTACTGTAATTTTCAAAGGCAAGGTCACACGTAGGTGGGCAAGGGGTAGGGAGAAGCATTTAATAGAATTTGCGTGGGGAATTAGTATCTATGGTTTTTAGAAGCCACATAAGAGATTCGGATATGGCCTCTCAGTTGAAAGTCCTTATTCTATAGATAATAATTTGGGAACAAAAAGATTGTAACTGTCTATGGCAGAACTAGAACTGGAACCAAAGTCTCCTGACACCTCCTCTGGTGCCCTTTCTTGAACATTACATTATCTTTTTTTAAAATTTTTTTTAAAAAATTTATTTATTTTTTATTCTAAGATGTTATAAATGACAGCAGAATGCATTACATTATCTTTACATACTCATGTCCTATAACTAACTTTGAGTAATTTAATTCAAAAAGACATTTTAAAATTACATAGTATATTTAATCCATGAAGTTGAAGGGGAGTTGGAAGAACCAGTCTCCCGAGCAGCTCTGGTCCTCCTCCCCAGCAATGAAGAGGCAGCCTTTCATTCTTGACATGAATCAGAGTAGCAGTCCCAACATCACCGCGCTCAAGGAGCCAATTCCGGCAAGCTGGAGTCATGGTCTCACACTCTGGCCAGACTTTGATGAGAAATCCCAACTTCCTGCCAGGAAGCACTGGCTTCCCAAAGAGTAATCAGGGAGGGTGTTGCTACTATAGGAAGAACTGGAAATGGGCATCTAGAACGGTATCCACCCCAACCTCCCTTTCTGAGGAAGTCTCATTTCTCTAGAATCTTCACAGCCTGCTTCTGGTGATGTCAACCCTGCATGATTCCCTGATACAGCTCAGAGCTCACAACAGAGACTCTTCTCGCCACCCTCCAATCACATCATCCTTCCCCATCACTCCTACCCCACAGGCACGTAGGGTGGAGCTCACCAGTGGAGGAGGCATCCCTCGAAAGAAGAAGAGCAAAAAAGGCAAAAACTGTAAGAACAGAACATGACCTTGCAGGGGAGGAATTTGTGGGAATTCATGCCACATTCTCTGTTTTCTCAGGGCATTAACTGAAGAGATGGTGTAGGAAGGTACCTGAGTCACACACAAATGAGAATCAAAAATGTGCAATGGCCAGGCCAGGTGACAATTTTCTAGCTCTGCTCTTCTTCACATGAGACTGAGTGAAGAGACTAGAAAATGGAATTGAGGGTCAGAGGACCAGGTGGGAATAGTGAACCATCAGGGGAGGGGGATGGGCAGCTGTGGCAAGAATGTCGTTGGCATTTTGATTATGGGGTTCAGGAGGAAGGTAGCACCTGAAGGAGCTGAAGGGGCCAAAGGTTGAATGGCCCGGTGACTGGAAGCTGTCATGTCAGATGTCCCCTCTCTGACAAGTGGGGATGTGGCCATGGATGGCCACAGGAGGTTGTGACCACAGGAAGGTAACATAGGATCTGGATGCAGCGGATGTGCTTGTGTGACTGAGGTGATGTGGACACAAAGTTGGTAGAACTGGAACAATGTCTACAACACAAGAAAAAGTCACCCCCCTCAGTTTAAGAAAATATTTGAAAAATAGTAATATAAAATTGATTGATGAGAATTTATATGTTATTTCCTTGAGTTGCATTTAATAAATTATATCAAAGCCTCAGCTAGAAAATCTCCCTTAGAGTACTTTTCCGAAAGCATTATATTTTACCTACATATATTAATAGATTATGGAAAACCACACTTACTGAAGAGAATTTTAGCCTCCAAGCTGGACAAACTCAGTACCCATGTTAAAAAAAACAAAATAAAAGTGACAGACCAACTGCTTGGAATACTAAAGGGTCAAGGCATTTGCAACACCGCCGATAATTAGAGCCATATTCCACAGCATGAGATGCAAAAAAAGTTTAGTTTTTTTTTTTTTTTTTTCCTATGTGAAGTCAAGCGGTAGGGTTTTTATAGATTTCTTTAGGATTTGGTACTATTGAAAACCAGAATAGTAACACAAGCTTGAAAAGCTAAGTGGGAGCCAGCTAAGGAGAAAGCCAAATCTGCATAAGCAAGGGGCAACTGAAACCTCTGGGAATCTTATCTAAACTACAAGCTGCACAACCATCTGACAGGCTGCACAGCCCTTCCAGGAAGCACCCTAGTGGTCTTAACATTGTCTCCGTCATTGCTGGGCTAGCGCGACTCTGAGAAGGATTTCAGTCATTATGGTAAGAGATCCAATTCCTCAACAGACTGGATTTTTCTCTTTCCCAAACATCCTCTAGGAACTCTTTTTATAGATTTTTTTTTAATTGTTCTACCTTTCTTTTCACAAGATGCACTTACTCTGGGAATAGAGTGGCAATAAAAAGATAAAAAGAATCAATTTATATTTCCTACAAACTCATAATATAAGTCACATTCAAAATGTTGCTGGTTTGCTCATTTTTTAACAGATCACCTACATTGTAATAACATAAGAATAAACGTATATTTTGTAATGCTCCAAACTTATAAGTAAAAGCATTCGAAAGAGTTTTTATTCTCAAGAAATATGAAACAACTTATTCTGAATATAAATAACTCTGTCTAGGCTAAAAGCATGCCATGTGAGAATTATTCCTATTAAGGTAACCCTCAGCGATTGTAATCTCCTCAAATTATTCTCTTTCTTTAGACTTTCTGCCATTCTTATATTTATCTGTTTGGTTTTCATTCCTGCACATCATTGGCACTTTTGTTTGCTCAATATGTTTTAATTCCGAGTAAAGGAAATAATTCATGAAAACTGGAAATATCCTATATAAAGCAAAAGCTGTAATAGCATTGGTCAAATATTCATAAGAAAGAGCACTGAAGAAACTTCAAACTGTAAGATTGGACATTGCTGAGCATAGTCTCCATGTTTAATATCATAATGTCAGAAAGTTTACTTCATTTTGTGCTGACACCAAATGTACATTAAAAAAAAAAAACATTTATTGTTGTTTGTGTTTTTGATAGCTGCCATTCTGACTGGAGAGAAATGGCACTCTCATACATTGCTGGTGGGACTGCAAAATGGTGCAACCACTATGGAAAGCAGTATGGAGATTTCTTGGAAAACTGGGAATGGAACCACCCTATGACCCAGCTATCCCACTCCTGGGTCTATTCCCAAAGGACTTAAAAACAGCATATTACAGTGACACAGCCACTTCAATGTTTATAGCAGCACAATTCACAATAGCTAGGTTGTGGAACCAACCTAGATGTCCCTCAGTAGATGAGTGGATAAAGAAAATGTGGTATATATACAAAATGGAATTTTAATCAGCAATAAAAGAGAATAAAGTAATGGCATTTGCAGGTAAATGGATGAAGTTGGAGAATATAATGCTAAGTGAAATTAGTCAATCTCAAAAATCCAAATACCGAATGTTTTCTCTGATATAAGGAGGCTAGTTCACAGTGTTGTTGGATGGGGGTACATAGGAGGATTAGAGGAACACTAGAATGGTCAAAGGAAAGAGAGGGGAAGGGAGGGAGCAAGGGGGGAGAGAGGGGGGAAAAAGAAAAAAAAAATTGGTGGTTGAATGAGATGGATATCATTATCCTAAATGCATGATTGAAGATCTGAATGGTACTTATATACTTTGTATACAAACAGTTGTATGCAAAAAAAATGCTATATATGTGCATTATGAATTGTAATACATACTGCTTTTATAAATAAAAAAAGAAAAAGAAAAAAAAAGAAATAAAAAAGCCAATCTTCCTGTTTTCGGAATAATGTGAAGACTTCACTAAGGCCATTGAATCCTTATATCATGCTTCCATGTGGAAGAAAGTAGCAATTCATTTAGCTCATTTAAAGTGGGGGATTTAGAACCTCCTTTAGCCGACTATTGCATTGATGGCCACCTTCCCTACGTGAGGAGGGTCCAGACTGTGGTCCCAACACCTGCACCTGGGAATGAGCAATGTCCATGTTTAGCACAAGGAAAAGTGGAACCAAAGTCAGGCCTTGCTCTGGAGTAAGGCAGCCTTCAGAAGCAAGCTGTCTTGTCAGATCTGAGGAGAGGGTGGAGAGCCGAGTGGGGACCGGAGCCTCAGCTTTGCAACTGGGTTCTGAGAAACATGAGCAAAGGGGCTTGGAGAGCTGGAGAGTCTCTGAGCAGCAGAACTCAAGGGGAGGAGCTCTCTATAGAGTGTCTGAGGCAGAGCTGGTGGGAGCCACAAGGGCTTACATGGGCTCTAAGCAGTGCAGTCAGGAATAAAGTGATCATAAGAATTACAGGTGTATTTTTAGAATCAAATAAGATAATGTGCATGACAGTACTTAGTGAAGTATAAGTAACATACATGGGAGAAGTCCTTGTTGTCATTAACATCAGTATCATCTCCACAAAGCCCTGGATGTCTCATAAATCTACATGCCAGAAGAGAATAAAAAGAAATAATAAGAATTTAAATCTTTACCCAACAATTTTGAAGCTAAATACCAGTCACAGAAGTAAAATTAAGAAGTAAAATTAAGTGATAATGCACAACATCTCATTAAAAATGTGTCCCTAGTACGTGTTTAGGGAAATTTTATGGTAATAGGAGCTTAAGCAGGTACATCTGTGGACCTACCCAAAACTGTCAGAGTAAAACTGATGTTCTTTATTTGAACCATGTGGAAAGACTTTATAGATAGAAATATTTCTGAATTCCCCCCAAATTTTATAAAAGCCAACTTAATGATTTAGGTAAAAACCAGCACATTGTCAGACCACATAGTTTAACATACTGAATGTTCTCTCTCTTTCTCTCTTTCTAAAAATGTGTCTGTCCTGACGAATAAAAGTAAAACTCCATGGCAGCAGAGATCTTCATGCTGCTCAGAAAAGTGATGAACACCCTGTAGGCATTCAGTGAATACTTGGTGATTGTTAAGTGGCTGTGTGGTCAGAGTAGGGCTCAAATTTAGCAGAGGAGACAGCCGCAGTGGAGTGAATGGGCAAGTGAATAGGAAACAGAAGGTACCTGGTGGTGGTGGCAGGAATGAATCAAATGGGGACTTTGTGAAAATGTTTTTAAAACACAAACTTTTTTAAAATGGTAGAAAACCATCAAAGAACTTTCTAGAACGAGACACTAAAGAAACAACAATAGGCGGGGAAGAACTGTGAAAGTAACACTTATGTAGACATAAAAAAGGGCAGGATATTTTTCAGAAGGAGGTAGTCCAGCAAGGAGAAATTACAAGGTGGAGTGGGGGTCAACAAGGAATGTGCTATCCAGAAGAATTTTGGCATCCAAATTGGACTTGTGGATAGAGAAGAGTAAGAGAGCAAAAGGTGGTATTTGTGTGATAGGATATTAAAATAGGATTCTCTTAGCCTCAGTTTTGGGGGAAGCCTCATAAAGGATGGAAAACCAGTGGTTCTACATATGCCCCCTCCCCTTAATATTTTGAAGTATGACCGTCCATGCAAGAATCAGAGGAAATATAAAAGTATGCAAGACAAAATGCAACATATAAGATACCTCTGGATATTTAGTAGATTGAGCTTACAAAGAGCCCAGCCTGATTTTGGAGATAGTTTCTTAAAAGTTAACAAGTGCTATGAAGTCTTTGCCACCTCAGTCCTACCACAGGGCAGGGTAGGAAGGTGCATGTGCTTATTCCACACACAAGACCCATAGGCTTGGAGAGCTTAACTTAGAAATCAGTATTTATGAGGTACAGAGAGATTGGACCCAAAACCACATCTAAAAAGGCCAAAAGGCAGAAGACAGTGTTTTAGTGAGCTTTTTTGCTGTTGTGACTAAAAGACCTGACTAGAACAATTGTACAGTAGGAAGGGTTTGTAGAGTAGGAAGGGTTTCAGAGTAGGAAGGGTTTCAGAGGTCTTGGTCCATAGACAGCCAGCTTCATTCCTTGAGGCTCAAGGTGAGGCAGAACATCATGGTAAAAAAAAAATATGGCAGAGGAAAGCAGCTTACATGATGATCAGGAAGCAGAGAGAGGCTCCACTCACCACATACAAACTACATACCCCAAAGGCACGCCCCCAATGACTCACTTCCTCCAGCCACACCTTACCTGCCTAAGGTTACCACTGAGTTAATCCCATGAGAGGATTAATTCACTGATTGGGTTAAGGTCCTCATAACGCAATCATTTCTCTTCTAAACTTTGCATGAGCTTTTGGAGGGACACCTCATATCCAAACCATAACAGATGGATGGTTCCTGGCCTGCTCTCCAGGACAGCATGGTAGAAAGGGCTGCAGGTGGAACTTTAGTGAGGGAGTTGGCCTGGAGCTGTTTTGATCTTGCCCAAGGGATCACCTGCAGGGGTAAGAGCACTCCATCAATGCCTCCCTCTGGTGGCACTCACATTGTGTCCTGGCAATACCACTCAGGGAAGCCTTTCCTGTCTGCAAAGTCCTGTCTCCACCCAAACCACATCTAGATGGAAGGGAAAGGCAATGGATAGCAGAGAGGAGGACAGGTATGAGCAGGGCAAGAGCAAAGAGACTGCCTCACAACTTCCCAGGCCTATGCCTCTCCTCACCACAGACTTCTAAGCTCGGGAGGAAAAACTGTGTAAATGGTTCGGTTAGTGACAAGGAGCTTTTCATCTGAAAATAAACATGTTTTTGTGGCCGAAAGGTCATATAACTATGGATAACGGAGATAAATCAAAAGTAATATTTTTTTCTCATTAGAAGAAAGGGCATTCTTTAAGAGGTATTGAATTATACATCAGAATTCACTTTCATCTCAAGCAGAGTTCCTTAGCATCATGGTAAGAATATCTCCTTCCAGAATATTCATGTGGTCACTCTGAGCACTGGAGAGGCTCTTGTTGGAGGTACTGCAGAGAGGACTCAAGCATAGGCAGGAAGATGGACCATATATCATTGAGTTCCTCCTAATTTGCCAACTAAGATTCTGTGAGCGCAGTTCATACAACCTTCTCCGTGTTTACCTTCAATTGCTGGGTCTCACTTGGGTATGGAGATAATTTCAAACTGCATCATAAAACTTTTAAGTCTTCCTTACATAAAGTTGTCATAAACTCATAATAGTCCCCACAAATGATTTTGAAAATAATTTGGCTTGCTCTTTGTTCTTAATTAGGAATCACACTCTGAAATATAGCCAGGCAGCTAAATTCTTAAAAAGTTTCCTCCTTGGCTTAGGAGATCTCCCTCGAGACATTCTCTGTATTTAGCAGCATTATTTTATTCCAGCTGATCCAAGGTAGTGACCTTCACAATGAGAGCTGTTTTTCCCCCCATGCCCTGCATTATGCTTACGTTATTCCTTCTGCGCAGTCACTATTGATTTCTCCGACATTAGTAAAATAGAAAATTGATAACACATAAAAAGCAAACCTTGGCATTTGTGGCCATATCTAAATTACCATAGAATCCTTCATGTCTTCTGGGGTGGAAGCAGCTGGTGTACTCTGAAGGTAGGGCTCCCCACCAGGAGAGCCAGCTAGCCGAGGGTCCCAACCACCTTCTTCTCATTCTGTTGCCTTAGCAACAGTCACAGGCAAAGCCTGCCATCTCAGGGTTTATTGTGAAAACACATTTCCCTGCACCCTATAAGTATGACAAGCACAACAGGCTGCTCGTTTATTTAGGATGACAATTCTGACAGAAGTTATACGTCTCACCCTATTGACAGAGGCAATGGAATGGCTGAAGAATGGAAACAATTCAAGCCTCAATCAACTTGTTGCATCTCTTCACCAAATACATTCTGAGTTCTGATTACGTCCTGAGCACAGTTCTACCCTGTGAGGTGGGCAAAACAGAAATCATACATAATTCCCATAATATAAGAGGTTACAACTAATGGATGAATCCAAACAAAAATCAGTGCCCAAGAACAATGCTACAGTTCTTAGGAATTCAGTACAAGAGAACAATTAATTTCATTTTTATTTACAGACTCAGTTGATCTGGCCATATACAGGACTAACCTATTCTCTTTCTGGTTCTTTTCCCCACAGATATACTTGTGTTTGATTTGACAAACTTCCGTAAGATGCTGTTTTAATCAGTTTTTTCATTGTTGTGACCAAAAGACCCAACAAGAACAATGTAGAAGAGAAAACATTTATTTTGGCTCACAGTTTCATAGGTCTGAGTCCATAGATAGCCAACTCCATAGCTCTGGGCCTAAGAGGAGGCAGAACATCATGGTAGAAGTGTGTGCAGGAAGACAGAAGCCCAGGATATGACAGCAAGGAAGCAGACAGAGCAAGGAAGCAGACAGAGCTCCCCTCATGAAGGACAAAATATAAACCCGAAGAAATGTCCCCCCAGTGATCTATCTCCTCCAGTCACATTCTACCTGCCTACAATTTTCACCCAGTTAAGACCTATCAAGGGATTAATGCACTGATTAGGTTAAAACTCTCAAAACCCAATCATTTCACCTCAAAATTTTCTTATATCATCTTGCACATGAGCTTTTGGGGAACACCTCATATCTACACTATAAGTGATGCCTATGACATCTCAGATGCATAGATCCATGTACTAAAGATATTTGTTAGGAATGTATGCATGTTATATATATTTTGATCTTCAACTGTGTATTAATTTAAAATTCCTTCTTACACTGTATAATCTAAATAATATGTGCATGTCAGTACAGCTAAGGTTAGGATTAGATCCTATATTATATCAACACTGTACCTAGGAAGGTGTTTTCAGAGGTTACACCCCTCCTTGATCTATTTCTCTATTGTAGAAAGTTGAAGTCACAGAGACATAAATTCAAACACCAGCATTACAATTTACCATTTGTGTCTTCCTGGGCAAGGTTCTTACCCTCTTTGAGACTAGGATAAAGTAGTATATGTAAGATGCTTGGAATGTGTGGTTCAATAAATTTTGTAGCTGGTTGATCGTACACAGGGCTTCATTGCACCATTGTTTGTTTGTATTTGAAATTTTTAAAATTGAATGGTTTAAAAGTTCCTGGCAAATACAGTGTGATATGCTTTAAAATGTTTTGAATGCCTTTCCCCCATCTCTTCCTTTTCTAAACTTGATTTCTTTTGATGATCTCTACCACCTTTGCCACCTGTACCACTACTGTAAATTTGGTCCTGTTATACCTATAAGTGCATTTGAACTGTTTCAAGTAATTATGGCTCAGCTTTTTGTATAATTAGATATTTAGCAAATATGTCTTGATGATGATGATTTCCATCTTTAAATCAATCAAGTCATTATGCCAGGAGTGATACCAAGGAAACCTTGTCATATTTACATTTTTCATGAATCAGTTCAAAAATGAACTGATTAACAAATGCATATTATCATCATGGGAAGAGCTGGAATCTTTTTTACTTATGAGACTTGAGATCACTACCTAAAAAGTGACACTGTCAAGTCACAGTGGCCCTTTTGGCCTTAGTTTCAAAACTGATGAGTGCTATTTTCCTTTTTTATTATCCTAACACACCCATTCTTATGCAGGAAATGGAAACAACCATCAAAGTCTTATTAGTTTATATGCTAGATTCAATATTCTGCATTTTTTCTACCTTGTTTTAGCTTTCTTACCACATATTTCTTATTGGTTTGTCCATTGGGTTTAAACTGTTACATCGTTAGAGAGAACTGGTCAGACAGTCTGCAGAAACTGTGAGAAAATACTCAGTTCACAACAAGAATTATATTCAATGACTCTTTCTAGAAAATTAGGGGCATGGCTAGAGACACAGGTAAAGGCTGATCCTGGTAACAAAAACAGTTTTAACAAATCTTTTTGTATCTACTTGGCTGTCCCACCTCAGACTCAATAGTCTAATCACAACTGGTCTTCTCACCTGTTCTCTTACCCTTAGTACTCTCATTCTTTAGGTTATTTCTATTTGAAGTCTCAAAGTCTATGTTGGCTCTACTCAGGTGTTATCCACAACTAACTTTGTCAATTTTTCTTCAAAAGTGTTCTTGATCCCCATACCTTCTTTTCTATCAACTACAATTGCCAACAGTAGCTTAATTTAGGTATTTATCTCTTCAAAGTTTAATAGTTACGTTGGCTTCCTTCCATTCTACCTGAGTAAGGCCTTTTCTACCAGCTTAGACTCTCCATAGTATTAACTTCGTTTTGTCTAGTGCATGTTTTTCTGTTGCCTCAAAGGGTTTGATTTTCCAATTTGGCTCCTGTTTACTCTCAGACCTTCCACTACTCATGTTTAAGAATGTTTTCCTCATCAATCCTGAGACACACTATGCTGGGCCATCCTTGATTTGTTAAACTTTCATGGAAAGCGCTTGTTCTCCCATATATTCTCCCATCTCCACATTTACAAATTTTAGATTCTTTAACTTCTGAATTTAGTACCACTTCATGCTCCTAGGCCTTCTCTACAATTCCGAGTCTTCATTAATCTCTCTTCTGTTAGCCCTGGTAACATCACCTTTCAGTAACCCTCATTTGGATCCCTGACCACAATATTGTTTTATTTCCTAAGTGATAGGGTGACCAGCATGCAAGATGGAGCTGTCTATCTATGCCCTTCTGAAGTGAGCTTACATATTGAATAGCTGAACTGTGTGGCCAATAAAGTGTCAGAAATGATGGGGTGTGTGACTCCCCATGTTAGAGCATTCATAAAATACATTACAACTTCAACCTTGACTTCTTGGATCATTCATTTGTGAGACATCACAAAAACATTCTAGCAACACTGTGGAGAGGCCTAGAGGATAGAAACCCATTTTTCTAGAATCAATTTGTCAGCTATGTGAGTGAGGCCCCTCAGAAGTGAATCCACCAGCCTTACTCAAGCCAAACGTATGAGAGGACCTGAGATAGAACTCCCCAGCCAATCTATTTCCAAGCTCCCACAGAGGTTGGGAAAGAAAGTAAGTAATTATTGTTTTTAAGTCACACATGTTTATAGTGATTCTTTAAATGATAAGTAGGAAAAATAATAATTTGCCTCCTCAACTACATCACAAGGTCCTTGAGCACAGAAGATTTGCTTGAAATTTTTAAATCTAGGCAATAGTTTGGGTATCATTCAACATCATAGTATAATTAGATACTGTATTTGGAGTTTAAAAAAAAAAGGAGGGCTGGGGTTGTGGCTCAGTGGTAGAGCGCTTGCCTAGCATGTGCACGGCTCGGGTTCGATCCTCAGCTCCGTGCAAAAACAAAGGCATTGTGTACAACTAAAACAAATAAATAAATATTCAAAAAAAGGATACAACATTTACTGGATTCTTGTTCAAGTGCTTTATATATACATGAGCCTTATATAAATCAAGATGGCTACATACAGAGATTGCAGGATATTTTCTGAAGTCATAAAATATTGTACCCAAGTAAAGAAGTCATTTTTTTCCTTTTTAATTGTTTCCTAGACTTGGTTTCTTAAGTGAGACGATGTGTGTGAAAGGATTTACTAAACTATAAAGTACTCTGTAGACATATGGCACTGTGGCTTGCATCAATTTATTTTTTACTGAATCCTTTAATAGAGGATTAATACGTCTACTATAGAATCTTGTTTGCTTTGCTATAAAGTAGAATTAGACAAGTCACTGTGATGTTAACAAGGATTTTCTGAAAATTAAGTAAAAGGCAAAAGAAAAACATTCTTTTTGTGGTGTTGGTATTTGTCATCTGAATGTTGTGTCTTTCAAAATTCATATGTTAAAATCTAACCTCCAAGTTGAAGGCATTCAGAGGTGGGCGTTTGAGGCTACCAGGTAATGAAGGCACCACCCTCACAAACGGGATTAGTGGTCTCATAAAAAACTCCCTAAAGCACTGTTTAGCTCCCCCAACCCCAGTTTTTTGCTCTTCTGAGGTTTACAAATTACCCAGGCTAAGACATTTGTTATAGCACCCTAAACTGTCCCTGTGGCTGTCATGTGCCTGGCGAATGTCTGCTTAAAATAATATTAATCAATCAAAGTCCCTTGATATTGGAAGCATCGGCCCATTCTAATGGATGATCGGGAAGAATTTGAAAGGGTGAAAGGAAGCAAATGAAGATAGAAGTGAGAAGAGTTAATGAAATCCAGAGAGAATAATGTGCCTACAGGAAAGGTCCAATAGCACCTGTGAGACCCAGTAAGGAAGGCAGCAAGCTGGTCTTCACCCAGCAGGGAGGGACTGGAGGGAAGCAGTTCTGGGACTTCACCCTCCTTGTATCTTTTCTTCTGCTCATGTCCACTCTCTGGCTCCATGAAAATCAAAGTCATAGAGTAAGAAAGCCAGGGTGTCTCACTTATACTGGCCAGCTTCCTTGGGCACAAATAGGGTGGCAAGGAGTTCAGAATTAATTGAGGGTGGACAATTGAAAAACCCTGACTCCAAATATAGTGTTATTTATACAGTAGCAAAATAACCATAATGGTATACAGTAGGTACAGAACTTGGAGATACAGCAGAAAGGACAGCAAGACACTAGGGCTCATAAGACACAGTCTCCCACTCAAGACAAAAAGGAGGAATAAGAGATGGGACTCAAATACATGAGGAGGAAGAAGGAAGTCTCATTTGTATTTAATCATGAAAAAGTTCCAAAGTAGATATTAAATACATAACTGTCTTATGTCATTGCCATTTAAACTGGTTAGATAAAAATTCCTAGCTACTGAGCTCTATAAACATGGGACCTTCCCTAAGAGATATGAAAAATCACTCCAGAAACAAGCCTCAGTCAAACTGACAGCATTCTTTCTGCATCCATTTATAATTTCGTGACTTGATGACAGTATTTTTAAAAATAATTTTAGTAGCCTCAGTCTGTATCTGATATGAATATAGGCTCATGATTTAATATCCAACATAACTCTAAAAATCTTTCCTCTTTGAACCATGAAATTTATCTAAGTGTATAAAGGAAAATGATGACTCATAAATTGTTTAAAAAGCTGATAAATGGCATTTTAGTTTGGTTTGTGTGGTACCTCTACAATTTTAAATTGTGATTAGCCCCCAAAATTATTAGAAACCTGGTATTTTTTTTTATATTTTGCATAGGTATGCAGAACTTACAGTAAAAATGCATTTTTGCTGTAGTCTTTCTTTTAACTTGTTTTCATTATGTCAATGTGACATGATAACCCTATAAAATATTCCTAAATTGTATGGCTGTTTCCAGGATTCTATAGGCCCTGACAACAGTCTCTTAGTTTCATACCCAGAGATCATATTTTTTCCATGACATATACTTTGCCTAATTTAGTGTGAATGCCTAAGATTGCTCAAATTAAAGCAAATATTTTAAATATTTTAGAGTATATCAATGATCTCAATGTACCATGGACAGATATATGAATATAGTTTCATCAGAAACAAATCACAAATGTTCCTTATCATTTGTAGCAGTCAAAACAGTTTTTCTTTTTCACATTTGGAAATCTTTACTGCCAAGGACAGAGGCTTGTGAAATAGACTCCTGGGTTCAGCCACATTTCACGTTGCTCTTCCCAGCACTTACTCCTTACCACTGAGCTGATGATCAGGTCTCCAGGCTTTCTTTTGGCAAATGATTACTTATTTTAGACCAGTAGTTCTCAAAGTTGAGTATGTAACAGAATCACCTGAGGGTCTTGTTAAAACACTGGGCTGGAGATGTAGATCAGTGGTAGAGCAGTTATTTAGCATTGCATGGGACCCACTTGGGTTTAATTCCCAGCACACACACACACACACACACACACACACACACACACAGTTACCCCTAGAGTTTCTGATTCAGTAAGTCTGGAATGCAGCCCAAAGTTGTGCATTTCTAATAACTTCCAAAATGATGTTGATGCTGTTGGTCTGGTTCATATCTATACTTTGAGAAACACTGCTCTCTCTACCCCTGGGAAGTTTTCTAGCCCTAAAACCAATACCAATCTAAGATAATTGTCTGATTTATATTTCTGCAACATTCTATTTCCCTAGAAAATGCACTGCTTCTGACCAGGTGTCATTATTTCCATGGTAGTTATATCACCTGACTGCTATTACATCATCTGACAATTTGGTAGCCACCCGTTAGAGGAAGAAATTCCGATCAGATAGAAAGCAATTCTTATGTACATATATGCATTTTCTAGAACATTTTATCAGATATCATTCTTACTACCATTTTCACATGTAATGGTTGACTCCTTGAGAGTGGAAATTAAGTGACAATGGATGATGCCATTTCAGTAGGTGCATTCTTACTCTGAAACAGTACAATCAAATCTATAGATCTATTACATTAATTTTGTGTATGTGAAAAGACAAAGGTTATTTGAGCCTTCCTATATATGGTAGAAAATTTAACAACTCACATGTTTTCTTTGCCAAGGTTATCTGTCTGTTGAGGAAGAAGATGGAAATCAGTGACTAGTTGATTTGAAAAGTAATCAAATTAAAAAAAAATTTTTTTGATTGTACAAAAGGCAGCAGTCTTTGGTAGAAACAACCTTTAGTTATTGACTAGAAATGTCATTTTAGAGTAAAAAGGCCCTGCATTACAAACCTGGAAAAATTATTTGTAATTTGCATGGTGTTATAAAGATACATACAAAACTGATACAAAATGGTTACGTATGTATGTATATCTACATTATTAAATGTTTTCCCTTTAGAGTTTGTAATAAGCAGTTAATATTCGTGAGCAGTCAATTCTCATTGATATTGAAGGAATAGTTAGACTGAGGGACAGTCGTAAAGGTGTCTCCATTTTCACAGCTTACAGGAAAATAAAGACAAATGACGCTGGTGTTGGAAAACAGCTTATCAACAGTTTCCAGCATGACTCCTTCTGACTTGGTACTCTGTAATCTAGTAGTTCTCTCACTTGATGACAGCCTCAGGTTTTATAAGTTGACATTATACTCAACAACTTCTTTTGGAAGCAATCTAAAAAAATAATTTGGATAATTGCTCTTTAAAATTAAAGAATGGATGTTTGCATACGTCTGGTGCTTTGATTTTTAAGAATCAGAAAAGGAGAGTTTAAAACTGAGTTTGAAAGAATGGTCTGTATATTGCAGTCTTTTATCAGGGGAACATTTCCACAGTCATTTCTGCTTCTGCCATGAACTTCATCTTTTTTCAATTTTATATTCAACTCCAGGGTCTCATTCACATACTCAGAGTCCCCAGTAGAAAACCTGGCCTCAGGACAAAAGCACTGACTGGTAATTATGCGAGGTAACCAGAAGCCACAGCAGATGAGCCGACATGCAGTTCAGTTTGGGAGAAAGAGACAGTTGTCACCAGATAATAGGCCACAGAATTGACAATGAGGTACTGTGTGTTTGTCCAGTCACTGAATCACAGTGCACTTATGAAAGAGGGATATGATGAGCTAACTTGACTGATAACATGCAAATTCAAATCCAACATCTTCTTAGATGGTGCTGTAGTGAAAGCCTAGTTTTTCTAACATTGTCAGTAGCTTTTCTAGTCACAGCAACAGCAATCCAATTAAAATGGCCATCAGGGCAGAGCTGAATGGCATTAAATGGTTTCCATTAATGTCACATTTAATTTAGAAGTACAGTGTTGAAGAAGTTCATCACTGCCCTCTGCAAATCTTCATTCAGCTTATGGACACCAAGTTTTATAAATGATATTTACATCTTTTAGGAAAGACAAAGATTAATCTGCTTATATTCCAAGACAACTCTACCAGGTTCTTTATAACTCTTTAAATCTGCAATTCTCGTCACTACCTTTAAACCTGTTTCTGCAGTAATCTTTCATGAAAGTGTCAGGAGGAGGGACACATGCTGTAAAAAAAAAAAAAAAAAAAAAAAAAGAAAAAAAAAGAAAAAAAATCCAAAGCAAACCATAAACTGCTTGAAATCATATTTAAACATGTCTTCCAGAAGGCAAAGGATAGAGTTAGACCTCAATTATTCTTTTGGATAGTCAGGATTACCAGTGTAGTTGAGAAAATTTTACCACACAATGTGGAATCAGGAAATGGGAACACCTAGTGATATATGTATATATCACTAGATCTTCCCATATATATATCTTAGATACTATTTAAATGAACTGCAAATACTTCATGCTTCCCCCAAGCTTCAATTCAGCACATAGCTGAAGAAATGGTGAGCTTACTTTAATTATCTGTTCAGGCTATCCAACCTTATTCTTACCTCCAAAAGAGAAAAAAAATTTAAATTGACAGGTATACAATGTTTAAGAAACATGTTGCATAAAAATAAAGATGAATATATAAAAACTTATACATTAATCAGAAAATGACAAAAGCAAAAACATTTAAAAGGGGCAAAAGGCCTGAACAATTCATGGGAAAAAATCTTGAGTGTTTAAAAAATATGTTCAAACATACGAGTTATCACAGAAGTACAAATTAAAATAACAAAACAGGGTTTTACTGTTATTAGCTAACTATCAAAGATGCAAATGATTTAGTGCAATACGCTCAGGTTTGGGGAAATTATAGAAGTTTGAGAACTAGCAACACTGCTGGAAATGCAAACTGACGAGACACTGTAGAGTAATTTGGTTTTAGAATCGCAAATGCACAAAGCCTTTGATTAGAAGTCTCACTTCCAGGCTTATAAAATGCAAAATAACTCAGACACCTACGTAGTGTTAAGTTGATTTAACTCTCTATAAAATGTCCTTTTTTAAATTTCAACTCTATATTTTGACCTAAGATCAAACTTACAGTGGAGTTTTAAGAATAAGATGAGGAATTCACCCAGATAGTCTGAATTTGTTCATTCTCATGCTCTTTCTCTGTCTATATAAATTGTGATTCTGAAGCATTTGAGAATAAGCTATAAACATGATGTCCCTTGACCCTTTAGATAAATCAGTGTGTGCTTCCTGAAAACATGCAAGCAATGCTAATTGAAGAAGTGCTTGGGAGGCAGAAAAGTTTTTTAATGAAGACTCGGTTCATGAAATCAAGAGACTTGGATTTAATTTTGTCTTGATCTTCACTTAATGTATAATGTCAATCCCGTTATTAAGCTTCTGCAAACCTCTTATTAGCTCATGATTTTGGTCCCCACCACTACCGCCACCACCAGGGGAAGAGAATTTAGTAAGATCGTGTACAAAAATGCCTTAAACTTGTGCCTAACACATGATCGATCTCAAAGTCAAATATATTCTGAGTATCAACAGGAAGCATAACTATAAAATAAAAATTATTATTCCTCCTGAAAAAGACACATTCATTTGCAAGTGATATTCTTTGCCATTCTGGTTACCAGACCTTAAAAAAGAGATCATGTATCTTGATAACATTAGAACAAGTGCAACTGAAGTGATCACGAAAACAATGTAGTATGTGTACAATCTATTAAAAGATGGGTACCAGTATGCACATGACAAGTGCCCCATTATGACAGATGCTTTAATCTTCTCCTTAATTGATTACCATAATATTTTTGTCATGTGGAATCTTAGGTGTTTATTTTTTCCTACCCATGTGGTAGAGTTGACTCTAATCGAAAAGATAAATGAAACAATAATAACAGAGATGTCTTTGTTCTGTTAACTTGATGGTATACTATTACAGTATTATATTAAGAACTGTGTTAAATTATTAAAACTTTTAGCAAAGTCAAAGGTAACTTATTAAACATCTTTAATATAACACTTCTTTTTTTTTTTTTTTCCTTTGGTTTCTTCTTTTTCTGGAGGAGCGCCTTTGGAGAAGCTGTCCTATTCCTATCTCAAGCTGTCCCTAAAGCCATGCCAAGGAGATAGTAAGCCACATATCACCTTCCCTCTTGCCAAGGACTTACAATTTGACTTAGTACAGTTGGACAAGCTGTCCAAGATGAACCAGCCTGATTGTTTCCAAGAAAGCATACATAGTGAGAGAAGAAATGGAAAAAGTTAACAGTGTTGGACTAGTTTGGACATTGAAGTTTGAGGCTGCTTGGTTAGTCATAAGATACCTTGTATATTTAGAAACAAGTAGAGAAATCTGACCTTAGGGAGTGGAAACATGATGTGCAAATGTAGCAAATGTGAGCAAGGTCAACAGAGCAACAGTAAGAGTTCAAACCAAAGGGTAAAAGAGCAAAAAGCAGAGTGAGATCACACAAGAGCAAGGGTGAGAACCAGAAACAGCAGGAATTCATAAAGATGGGAAGAGAATCAATCTCTTTGCTCAGCTGAGAAAAAGAAATGGTCCTGTAGAACTATCACTGGACAATCTTGGCAGTAGAATGTCAACCTAAAACAGCAACTGAGACAATAATTCTCCAAAGAAATGGGTTTATATCAGAATATGTCAAGGTTTTGCAATCAGAGATACACATGCTCTGATGAATCCTGGGCGCACGTGGGAAGGTTGAGTCATGGGAAAGCTTTTAAAGCCAAAAAGAAGTCCTTGTGAGTTGCTTTGAAATAAAGTTCATTAGTTGCAGAAGTTCACTGAGAAAACTGCTATTTGCTGATTGGAAGTACGTGCTGTTACTAGGGAAATGTTGTCATAGAAATGACTCTGGCTACGAAGTTGTGGTTTAGCAAGGCTACTTGCAACATAGGCAGGACTACCAGGAAAGCTGAGATTTGAAAAGCCCTAAGGAAAAGTTCTCTTTACAGACATATGTGGAGAACTTGTAAGATGTGTAGGATGTGCAGGAATTTCTTGTGGGCTTTAGCAAGCCCTGTGATAGTTCTTCTCGCAGAAATATAAGCATGAGGTTCCCTCCCTCATGCCCCCTCACCATTTCCAACTCCACTTCGTTTGGAACTGACGTGAGTGACTCTAGCTTGTTATCAGCAATTTTCACAAGAGCAGCAGGCTGACATTTGGAAAGTTTATGCCACAAAGGGTACTTTACATAATTTGTAACAATGTGTGATGGTTAATTTTATGTGTCAACTTGGCAGGGCCAGGTGGCCAGATATTTGGTCAGACATTATTCTAGATATTTCTGTGAAGGTTTCTTGGATGAGACTAACATTTAAATGGGTGGATTCTGAGTAACACAGTTGATCCTCCATAAAGTGGGTGGGATTTGTCAATTATTTGAAGTCCTTAATAGAACAAAGGCTGACCTTCTCAAGCAAGTAGGAGTTCTGCCCAGAGACTGCCTACAGATGTGAACTGTGGCCCTTCCCTGTGTGTCCATTCTGCTGTCCCATCCTGCAGATTCCTTAAAATCTCATCTGCCTGCCTGTCTGTCTTTCTCCTGATGTCTCTGCTTCTCAGGAGAGGTCTAATATGCAAGACGAGAAAACAAAACGATTAGCCACATTTAATGCTTTATATTTTGTTCTTCCTGAGACTATTTTTATGCTTGATATTTTTCGTATTTCTATAAATTCTATCAATGCCCAACTGACAAAGAAATTGTCCAGTGAAGGTCATTGGAGTAATGCAGTAGGAGGCTTTCATGGGCAGAGTGTCCAGGTTGTGAACACAAACCCCCCCTGGGGAAGAAGAAGTCACTCTTTCTACAACTCTCCAAAAACAGAGGAGTAGGTCTTCTCTGCTTATGAAGCCAGGGAACTTCACAGAATAATATTGGAAAATTATTTGTTTATTTGTTAAACAAATATTCAAGGAATACTTATTACGTGTCAGGCATTGTTGAAGGCACTCTGAATAGGAAAATCAGTAAAATAGAAACAGATCTTTTACTCCATTTTTCTTCTAGAACTTATATTTGAAAGAGGTCCAAGAAAGAACAAAGATAATAAATATTTAAAGTGTATGCATGTTAAAAGGTAAGAAACACTTTGGAAACAAATCAAAGGGAAAAGAAGGGGGTGAGTCTAATTGCAAAAGTGATGTTTTCTTCAAAGAATTAAAAGAGATAAAAGAATTGGCCAGGGTTGCATTGGTGGAGGGGACAATAGAAATGGTGCGAATAATACAAAGACACAACTGTGTGCACATGCCTGGCATCTTCAGAGAAGCCAGGACAGGCTATAGTGCAGTGAGGCACAGAGAGATTAATGACAGGTGAGATCAAGAAAGGCAAAGGGAGAGAGGATACTTATGAGTTTTGTGGTACTTCAAAAGTCACAGTAAGGACTCTATTTTTACTCACAGTGAAACAGAGAATCTTTGGAGCATTTTTTAAAAAAATATTTATGTATTTGCTTTAGTTGTATACAATGTGTTTATTTTTACGTGGTGCTGAGGATTGAACCCAGGCTACGCACGTGCTAGGCGAGCATTCTACCACTGAGACACAACCCCAGCTCCTCTTTGGAGCATTTAAACAAAGAAGAAAAGTAAAAAAAAAAAAAAAAAAAAAAAAAAAAAACCAAAAACAACAACAACAAAAAAACAGTATGTAAAATTCTTAGTCACACACCACCAAGCTTTAACAACCACTAACTTTCTGCCATCTTTGTTTCAGGTGTACTATTTTTATTTACTTACTTTTTTTTACTTAATTATAAAATTCATATATCTTAAAAATATAAATAAGGTAGGCCAAGTATGCATATGTGTATCTAGCACTGAAAATCAAGACCTAGAACATTCTTTTTCTCTGGAAAATTCCCTCATGTCCATTTCCAGTCAAATCCCTTCAATCCGGGAGAAAATCACTGTCCAAGTGTCTCTTATCATAGTCTCTCCTGTTCTTCCCTCTGCTGTACCCAGACTTGGTTGTTTCCAGAGCAAAACTTGTGACTCTTAGCTCACCTAAGACAAACAAACCACAGAGTACTCTCTTCTGGTGTCTGACAAAAATGAGGTAAACAGCTTATGAGATTGTCTTGGAAGACTGACACAAAGAGAATACCAGGAGATTAAGAGTCTGGCTTCAAGGACCATGTTGATCTTTTGGGATGAAAGCAGGCAGTCTGGAGGACAGTAGCTTTTATCCTTGTTAAGGGCTGTATCCTTGTTCCTTGATGAGTGGGTCTGGGGAATTTTGATGCTCTTCCTCTTGTGTAGAACCTTCTTGTCACCAATGACTTAGATGTAGAAGGTGTTGGGAGAAAAGGTCTTTGTCCCACTATATGGGTGTTTTCTTAAGAATACTATTTATTATGTAATGTTTATAGGTATGATAATAAAGTGATCTCTGTTGGAAACTTCTAGAACAATTGTCTATTTCCTACAGTTCTAAATCAGAACTCTCTACTTTGTCAAAGAAAACAATGTCCTAATTTGAGGTCTAGCTTATAGAGGAATATCTTTGCTGGATTTCAGTATAGCCTTCCTCCAAACAAGTAGATAGCTGATGCCATTTCTATTTTTGCTTTTAATCTTCTGTGAAACTCAATGATACCATTTGTTCTTGGATCCTCTGAAGTATTTCAACAGCATAAGAAATGTACTATTTGTTTTGTTTTGTTTTTGAACATGGTATACTTAAAGTACACTACTCTTACTGGCATCTGAAAGATCCTAATAAAAGAGGAAAGAAATAACTGATTATTAGAGATGGCAAAATTTGACTTAAGATTTCCTGTACCATGTATATAGCTCGTACCTCTGGATTCTAATTTATATCTTTCCAACTGTCTCTAGACTTAACTATTAAAGTGGCTCTACCCTGTAGGAACTGATGTCATATTTCTGGCCTTTTGATTTCCTACTTGCCGAAGGCAAATATTTAGCTAAAGCAAGTGTCCTAAACCTAGCTATTAAGTATGGTGAACTTTTTAAAAAAAATTCCATTTACTTCTTATGTAAAGGTGTTTTTAATAGGACCAATGTCACAGTGGAAAATCTAGTAAGTTCTCCACTATATGATCAAAACTCTCAATTTCAAAGGTTTTAGTACCAGTTAAGCTCATGGTTAAATTTTTCTATATGTAGGAAAGCTTTGATAATTCAGGTGACATAAAGCATTCTTGACTGTTATACAAAAAACCTTTTTTCTTATATATATTTTTTGTTACAAAATAGACTATACTATACATTTGTTTCAAACATAGACCAAAAATCAATGATGCTCATAAATGGAAATCGTATTTAGAATTGCTTTGATGAATTCATTTATTTGTTCAAGATAGCCTTTGAGTAGCCACTATATGCCAAATGCTGAGGTAGGGACTATGACTATGTTAAGATTAAAACTTATCATTACAATTATAATTACCTTGGATTTTTTCCCTACTATTTTGTAATTGAATATAGTTTCCTATTGATTATATTTGTCTTAAAACCTTGTTCATGTTTTTAAAAATATGCTATTAAATGCAGGAATGAATGTACAACTCTGAGTCCATTTTGTTCACTAGTTTAGTAATCCATAAAATGGTATCAACTGGAAAGAACTAAAGATTTGAATGAAGTTCCTCTGGAGTGTAGTTCTTTTTATATGAGTCTGGGTTGCATGCTGACTTTTAAATTCTTGATTTCAAGCTAAACAGAGAAAGAGGAAAACAAGAAAAAGTACTGAGAGTGAACAAAACTGATGGACAAGAAACACTGCATAACATGACATAATAAAAAAAAGAAAAAAGGAGGATACTGACTCACAGATTGCAAGCACCGAATTGTTAAATAAATAATAGTTTTTAAAGCATATTAAATGGGAAAACTCAAACCATTCACTGTCCAAAACATTGCAAAATTTTATAACACTGGTAGATCTAAGTGCAACAATTATGTCACTTTGATATTTCTTATTTTTGCATGAAAGACACTTAAAATATGGAAACACTACATTCAGTGACAGAAAATTAAAGTGTATTTCTCTGTGAGTTTGGCAGCATTTGCAATGTGACATAAAAACAAAATCAATCAGATTCAGACTTGGTAACATTCTTTGAATATTTGTCTAAATCAAAAACTCAATAAAACCCCCAAGTTTAATTTATGATCCACAAAATGCTCTTAAGATTTTCTCTTTAACAAATTGGATTTATTTTTAAGTTAGGACACAATTACCAGATTCCCAACCAAAAATATGGTTTTAGTTTATTCAGTCAAAAAACTGGTCATCTTCTTAGATAGGAAGCAATCTGAAGGCAAGGTCCTCTCTATTCTTCATAACCACCCAAAGAAAAAAGGGCATCATTCGTTCTAGAAGACATAGGCTAGTTCTTAGTAACATCCTTGTAATTCTCTAAACGGGTATAAGTGATTTTTAATCCATTCTGAAATTAAGAGAAAAAACTCTCAACCATTTTGTAGAATTCTAAATATATTTTTATTTTATTTAAAAGTTTGAAAAACATTCATTTATATGATGCCATTTATTTTTCCATTAATATTTTAAAAATATTTAAAAGACTGTTGACAGTGACTAAGCACCCTTGTCTTTGTATTTTCAAATCCTCCAGGTAATATTTGTGTTCCTCGGGTATCTAATTATTCCCTTAACTCTTTTTCCCTTTGTTTATTTATTTATTTGTTTGTTTGTTTATCTATATGTGGTGCTGAGGATCCAACCTAGTGCCACACACATGCCAGATGAGTGTGCTACCACTGAGCTACAACCCCAGTCCCTTCCCTTAACTCTTAATTTTTTTTTCTTCAAAAAGTTTAAACTTTCCAGTATGAAGCTTTTTCTTCTACAAAGTAAAAGAGAAAGAAAGTGGCACTGAGAACTGCCTTTCTGGCTACCCAGCACTACCTACTCCTCCTTCAGCACTGAAGGCCTTATTCCAAAGCCACTGAGAGTGCTGTAAGTTCAGAATACTCTCCCTGAGAAAAGCCCATTCTCCCACCTGCCTGGCTCCCTTAAGGCAGCCTATTGCCAATGCCTGCCAAGATGGTTTGAAACCCAGTCCCCTTGTCCCAACTGATAGAAACTCTGCAGGCTGACCTGGTTTCAGAATTTCCTGTAAAATCAGCTTATGCCTTAATTTGACAGCAAAATCCTAGACCAAACTTCCTCTGCCCAATCTTGCTTCCTTCCATTCTCTACAGGCCTTCCTCCTTCCCCACCCACCCCATGCTGGTGATGGAGCCCAGGCCTGACATGGCTGTACCACTGAGGTGTACCCTCAGGCCTCCCCGGTGGTCTTGATCCCAAGATTATTCCCTAACGAATGAACCTCTTATCTTAGAGCCCACTTCCCCAGGAATCCAGTCTACAACAGTCGTTTTTCCAAAGCAGAGCCAATCTCTCTCTTGGTACTCTTCTTAACAACAATTTTGAGTGTCCTGGTTACTCACATTTCTGTAAACTACGTTTAAGAAGAAGATAAATTCAGGATCGGTAATTTTCTCTCATGAACTTGATCATTTGGAGTCCTTGTTGATTATTTACCTAACATCTCATACAAATGTCAAGGAAAATAATCTCAAGACTCCCTCCTTTTTTTTTTTTTTTTTTTTTTTTTTTCCAGACCCATTACTCAATTCCTGTCATAACTCAAAGGCAGGATAAATTTGGTGCTGGAGATAAGATGTACTCAAGACAGAAAGGGCTAATTAAACTATTTGTGCACATAGAAAAATATGGGAAAGTTCCTCTGTTTACAAATGTAGTTTAGAAAAATCTATTTTTTAGAAATACTCAATAAAATATTAATGTACCATATCTAGTGTACCAAAAGAAAAATACACCATAGCCTAATAAGACTTCTCTCAAGAATACAAAAGATTTTTTAGCATTTTTTTGAATGTTAAGATTCTATCAACATGATTTATTAGATCAATGTGTTTAAGGAGGAAAAATATGTGACTAATATCAGTACTAACTAAAAGGTACTGTTTACAGAAATTCAGCATTCCCAGTAGAAATTCTAAGAATATGAATAAAAAAATGCTTAAATATAATAAAGATTAAAAACAAATAGTAGATGCCATAATAACAGTAATTAGAACACTGAAGGAGTAGATATTATAACACTGATGGTTTTAATATTAAAATCAGAAACAAGAGAGGAATATTCTGTAATCACATTATTTAAAAACTGACTTTCATTAAAAAAGTCCATATAAAAATTAAAATAAGAGGGCTAAAGATCTTTAATTACAAATAATAGCCTCTTAAAAGTGACCAACTTCTATACTCAAGAATTGGTTAGTTATAAATGAAAATTAAAGAAAGTCACATTTGTAATTATAACAAAGACTTTAAAAGATTTTAAATAAATTTAGTAAGCAACATGTCAGATCTATCTGAAAAAGATCATAACATTATTTAAATAAATGTATCTAAAATATAAAGCATATCTAAGTTAGAAAACAATATAGCAATAACATTTCTTCACAAATTAATATATCTTTAATGAAATTCTAATCAATATTGAAAGTTTTAAATGATCTTAAATAAAGTCTTAACTTGATAATAACCAATGCTTAAAATTCATGCAAATTTTAAAAAGTGATTGTACATTTGTCTTACATAATATTATACTAAACCAAATTAGTAAACACACTGACTTTTATTACTGTTTTTATTGATGTAGGAATAGGCAAGCAAAAGAAGATACAGGAATGAGCAGAAATCAATATGAATACTTGAATTTTTTATAAATTAGTAGGTTGTATTTTATTTCAATGAAAAAAATGTTGAACATACTTGTGTTAGAATAAATTACCACCCTATCATTAAAAATAAATCTGATAAATAGTAAACTTACTAGAAAATAAAATAAAAAATATAGATCTTTTGCAAAATAAAATAAAATACCTCTTGCAAAAGTGTACTCCCCAAAATTTTAAATTAAAAAAGTTACACACATACACACACACACACTATTTGCATCACCGCCGAGTTAGAAGAAGCCCCAGCATTTATAAAGGAAAAATAAATTTCTTTAACTAATCAAAATTTAAGACCTTGTGTTTTATTTATTTATTTAAATGAAATACTGGAGTAAATATTCACAATATACACGAAAGAGAAGGACTTCGTATTAGTCTGTGTTTATTCCTATAATGAAATAACTGAGACATGCTACTTTATAGAGAAAGAAAGTTTATTTTAACCAATGATTTGGAAGTTCAAGTTTGAGCAGCTGAAACTGGTGATAACATCTTTCTGGCAGAGTTCCAAGGCAAGGGTTTCCAAAGTGTGAAAAAGGAAATTTGTGCTTGTTTTGCTGTGGCACCTCACACTGCAAAAGCTACATGTGCAGTGCATTATAAGTGCTTAATTAAGATGGAGAAGCCATTAAATTATAAGGTCTGGTACTAGCTGTAGATTCAGGGGTCCATTAATGATATTAAAGGTATCTCTCACAAAAAAGGGGGGACCACCATATATGCAAGTATGTATATAAATGCAAGCGTGTGTGTGTGTGTGTGTGTGTGTGTGTGTGTGTGTGTGTGCTGTGAAAGGTATGGAAGGATACATCCTAGAAGCAGCAGTCCATGCAGGTTCTCCACCTAGTTGCTCTGTATCTTTCTGTAGCTCAGAGCACTCCTCTCACCTTCAGCAAGGTTTGCTGCTGAGATTCACCTGTGACATTGAGAAGATTGCTTTGGGCACTGGAGATAACCCCTTCTTAAAAAAGTCAGAAATACAATATCTGGGAATTTCATGTCACCCCTGTGCTTTGATACTGGACAGAGACAAAGGCTATGTCTCCAGACAGACACATTTCCAAGACATAACTTATGCTCTAGAGCTTTTTAAAAGATTACTCCTGAAATTACATTGTTGCCTGACTCCTTCCCTATTTCTATGCTGTTTCCCCCACCCACTGGTTTCTCCAGACAGCAAATCTTTAATAAATCATTTCTACTTGAAACAGCATCTCAGGGTTTGCTTTTGGGAGAATTTCACCTCAGACACCAGGCTAACATTGATTATCTTCTTGAGGATTAGGAATATATCGATGATAACTTTTATTACAGTTTTGTATTTTTCATTGATTACAATAAGTATCTTACTTTTCATTCAAGAAACGATAAAAAATATTTTAAGTAAAAACAAACTGTTTTTGGTATCATTTATTTTGCCTACCTTATCTGGGATAGCCTAAGGAGAATTTCTTAGTTGTACCTCCTCATTCATCATATACAGAAGAAAAATGCCTATAACTCCATTTCTGTAGTAGCATCTGATGTTATAGTGCTGTATTTTTGCTTGTGATTTTGTACCAGAGTGTATCAGAGTCAAGCAAGCTATTCTGTACCTAGCTTCATTTGTTGCTGCTTTTAACCACACCGAAGAATCAGAAATGAAGGTCCAAAGTTCACTTCACTTCAATTTCCTTTATCATTTTCAAGACAACGATTAAAAAAAAAAAAAAACTTGCATTTTATCATTGTACTCTTTCTTCTACCCCCAATTCCATTTTCCCTGTTATTATCAACAAATGGCTTATAGAAATATATTGCAGGTGGGGTTGTCTAGAGACAGCTTTGTTTTAAACTACAATTGCAGAATTTTCGAGACGCACTTTTGATTTCCAAAGTTTTCTCTCTGAAAGGGTTCTAAAACACTCTCCTTGCCAAAGAAAACTAGTCATTTTGGCAGAGGGCCTCTAAGTTCCAGCTTTAGCCAAATATTTATACTTAAAAAAACACTGTAGGCTTTTAGGTGAATTACTGTCTAGAAAAATGAATGCCTTCCTAAATTGGATCAAAGGAAACCTCATAAGAAAATTGCATTTCTTGGAATTTCCATCCTTTCTTAGGTCCAAACTCAGGCAACTTTTATTCGAAAATATGGAATCACCAAAGCAGTACAAAGCAAGATAAATAATTGATTTCCTTTGTTAACTATCTTTCAATGTATAACCATTATTTAGTTAAGTCTAATATCATCACATTACATTTTATGTATTATAAAACAATTATATGAAAAACACTACTTCCATGGACTCCTTTACAGGAACCAGAGTCCCTTCCTAGCAAATATCTGTGTGGTATTTTTACCCATTTTGGAAAATATACTTATCCAGGAGAAAATACTTTGTAACTACAGGAAACAAACAATTACGAAGTACATACATAATATCTCCCTAGGTGAGATGAAAACCAATAAGGAGAATAATTTCCAGCATAGATATAAACTATTTACCAAATGAATTAAAATATCTTTTAATATTTTTGGCTTGCAAACGATGTACGTGTTATTGGCCAGCCTATTCTATCGTGATTCATTCACCGATGGGGCTGTTTCTTTGGGCACAATTCCAACAAACATGATATAGTGGAACATAAACTACAGAGGAAAGTCTAACAAATGTCAATACTTGTAGATGGACTCAGTGTTGACAACAGAATTTTTCTTTGACTAATGACCTTAATATCTCTTAATTTTGTGTTAGCATGTAATTTATTTGTAGTAAAATGCATAAATGTTAACTCTTTGGTTCACTAAGTTTGGGTAATCCTATATAGCTGCGTAACCAACAATTCAAAATAAAATACATTAAAATTACCACAAGAATTTATTCCATTCCATATTCCAGTCAATTCTACCTCAACAGAGCCATCCTCTTTATGGATAAGTCCTGCCTCTTCTTAATATATAAATGGAGCAGTGCAGTATGTATTCTCTTGTGTCTGTCTTTCTTGTTCAAGATGTTTGTGAAAATCATTCACATTTCTATATGTGTCGGTGGTTCATTCCTCTTTAGCCTTTGGTAGTATTGTGTTTCACTTTGTGACTGCATCGCGATTTGCTCCTCCTGTGTTCTTGATGGACATTGAGACTGTTTCAGCTTTTGTGACCAAATCTTCTGTGAACATTCAAGTGCAAATCTGTATGTGGACACACTTGTTTTGTTTTGTTTTGCTTTTAATTTTGGGTAAACACCTGGGATTGAAATTATGGGTCATGGGGTAGAACAAATGTTTAAATTTTAAAAAAGTCAAACACTTCTCCGCACAATTTGCACTATTTTCCATTACTACCAGCAATGCATGTGTCTCAGTTATTCTTTGCGCTTGTTGACACTTGGTGGTGTCAATCATCTTGCTTTAGTTCATCCAAGGATTATTGCCTTACAATCATAGGATCCTCCAGTAAATGTGGACAGGTCACTTTGTTTCTAATCTTGGTGGAAAAGATTTAATGCTTCACCAGTGACTATGATGGTAGCCTCAATTTTTTTTCATAGATGCCCTTTATCAGAAGTTTCCTTTGGTTCCTAATTATCTGAGAGTTTTAAATGTGAAATGGGTATTGAAATGAATATTTGTTTTTTTTTCCAAAGCACACTTTTTTGCATCTATGACTGTGTACATTTTTATCTTTTTTTGAAAAAAAAAAAATTGATTGATCTTCAAATTGAAATGATCCCTGCAACCCTGGCATAAAAAGGAGTAGGATGATATGGCTCCCACCTGGTCATGTTGCTCCGTATTGCCTAAATATCACAACATTTCACCAAATAGCTCATATATTTTTCAGTCCATATTTATGAAGGATTAACCTTTCTTGTTATCTCTTAAATTTTGCTAACAAGACTTGGTGTACTGGCCTCATAAATTAAGTTGGGAAATATTTCTGACTGATTTTTGTAAGAGTTTATGTAGCACTGATATTATTCTCCTTTAAGGTTTAATAGACTTTAAAACATCCTGAGTCTGTTTCAACTTTCTTATTGTATTTGTGTTGTGAATTTGTGTTTTTGAGGAGTTTGTCTACCTTAACATTGAATTTATTATTATAAAGTTTACAATATCCTCTTCCTACCCTTTTAATCATATTGTTATCTATAGTGATAACCCCTTTTCATTGGTGAATCTTCTTTTCTCTCTTTTTAAAAAAATAGTTTGATAGGTGTTTAGCCATTTCATAGTTGTTTCAAAGAACCAACTTCTACATTTTTTATTTTGTGTTTGTTATCTTATTTCTAATTTAATGATTAATGTTCTTGTTTATTTCTAGCCATTTTCTTTCTTTTCTTTTTTTTTTTATTGGGGGGGGTTAGTGTTATGGTAAGAGACATACTCTGTATGATTTCAGTCTTTTGTGAGATATTCATATGATCCATCACATGTCTGCTTTGATGAATGGTTCATGTGCCCTTGAAAAGACCATGCTGCAGTTGTTGGGTATAGTGTTCTATTAATGCAAATTAGATCATGTTGGTTGATTGCACTGTTCAAATCTTCTAATTCTCCTGATTCCTTTTATTTTATCAATTAATTACTGAACCGAGGACTTCAAAGAATTCTTCAACAACAGATAAAAACCTTAGTAGACTACAAATATGCAAAGTCATGTACAGACTATGAAGGTCAAAATGAATGAAAATATGGAAAACTTCAACAAATAATTGGAACCTACTAAAAAGAATTAAATATATATTCTAGAATGGAAAAAAAAAACACCTAAAGTCTAAAGCAAGGTCATTGGGTCATTTTAAGAGAAACTGATTACGGTAGAAGCTACTTTTACTGAACTCAAAGTCCTAACAATAAGAAATGCCCAACCTGAATGTTCCTTTAAAAAGTCAAAAATTTTAATTGATTGATTGATTAGCTGTTAAAGCACATCTTAATACATCTGGAACCTGCCCATGGCCAGGTGCTAATTTGAGGTGATGTCATACCCTGGTTTGCAGGAGGGAGTGAAGTTTAAAAGGTGCCCACAGCAATCTATCAGGGTTGAAGGCACAGTGGGATCCACAGAAGCCACTGAAAGTGGGACAGGCAATGCTGGGGAGTACAGATGAGACAGGGAATTAGCCCTTGCTATTATGGAATTAAGAGACAAACCAGAAAAGTAGGAATTAAAAAATAGACCAGGCTTCAAGACTGTGAAATTAAGAACACAACAGGAAATAGGAAGTTGAGAAATAAGCTCACTCTTTGAGACTATATGATTAACAGAAATGCCAGGAAGCCAGAACTAAACAACACAAGGTCACACAAATGAAGCCTACTAAGATAGGACAATAGCCTTCCCTGTTCTGAAAATATTATGGACTTTCCCAGATGGTAAGAACTAACTCCAGGTGAGTAGGGGCAAATGCATGGGCAGAATAGTCACTAAAGTTACCTGCAGTTCCCTTTACTTTATTAGCATAGCAAAGACATACTCTAAGGTGTAGCCTCAAGACAGTAAAGGGACATGTGTCATCATATGAAGAGGCAGGATGAAGAAGAGTGCAGGCCCAACAAAAGCCCTACCTCTGCATATGATGACATCAAGAGGCTGGGATCCTGCCTACCCTGTAGATGCCAAAAAATCTGTACTTCTTTGATCTTCATTTGAGCTGGCCTGACACTCTTATGTCAGGGCTATGTCTCCCTCAGTGCTTCAGCAGAAGAAATTCCATAGAGAGCTTTGCTTTTATTATGCTGTGCATCTTCCTGATTCTTCTGGTAGAGAGGATAAACAAACACTCCAATCCATTAACAGTGGGTGGTGTTCACCTAAAACCCATGTCTTCAAGTTTATCAAGATCTTCTTGTGTCTCCTCATCAAATGTTTAGAAACCCCTACTTTACTCATCCCTTCAGGGTCCACAGAATAGAAGTGCATCCTGTCTTCTTGACAGCTTACTGGATGTGCTTGGCTCCCTTTTCTCTGATTCCTTGACACCTTTCCTTTTGTCTCTTTCCACATTCACCTTGGAGCAATGACCATAGCTTTCTCCTTGCTCCAGTGTGGACTCCAAGTTAGCAAGGAACTGGTCCATGTTTTCCCCATGAAGACCTGAAGCATCATTATTGAGGTACCCTCCATCTCCAGTTTCACTTAATTCCTGACCTCAAGGGTGGGAACTTGTTCTCTCTGTTGGGTGTGCTTTCTCCAATAGATGCTTGACCAGAAGGGCACTGATGCCTAGGAGTCAGAGGCAGTGTGGGGTAAGGATGCAGAGGACGGACTCCCTGAATGCCAGGTCTCTATTGACAACTACTGTCTCCTTTGCTTGACCAGAATGTGAGAGTGGAGGAGGTCATAGCACCTGTGAACCTCCAATTGGACTCTGTCCAGGCTGCAGGCATCTTTATTCTGGGAAGAGGTCCTAAAAAATCCCGGGTTTTCAGAAGGTGCTGCCTTCTTCCCTTTAGTGGGTGAAAGTCATAGCCTGAATGCAATTTTGGTTAAAAATAATCAATAGTCAGAGACATATAGGTTTGCCACAATTATGACACCTGGTTAGTATTATTTAGAACAATGCATGCACACAAAACTAAATGGAAAATACTATAATCTTAGTGACCACTGTTAATGGGCAAAGGAAATATGTGATCCACATAAGATTAAATACAAATGGCTTAAGAGTATATGACAATTTCACTAGTAATCAAAGAGCTGGAAATTAAAACCATTTATTTCATTTTAATATAATTTCCATAATTTTATGAAGAAATAACATTTAATGTTGTCCAGGTAAAGAATGAAATAGTCAATCTCATCTACTAGTGACATTTCTGTTAGAAAAAAAGAATTAAAATAAGCATTAGGAGCCTCAAAAATATGTCTATCCTCTGTTTTACCCATTTAGAACTCTTTTACCAAGATACAACCAGAAAGATGTTCCATTTTTAAAAATGTAATATGATTTAAATCTAAAAATATTCTAAATGCATTAGGGAAACTCATTTGGCATTGTCATGCAATGAAATATTATACCACCTTTAAAATAATATTTATAAAAATGTATACAATATGAGAAAATTCCTATAATTAAAAAAAGGAAGGATTTAGCATTTGAATTGATTTTGTGACCTCAATTATATTAGAAATTACATTAAGTACTGGGAGATATGTACAAAATGTTTATTTCATTTTTCTGGCATTAGCATCATGAATAATATTTTTGTGACTCTCAAACATTTATAATGCTAAGAATGAAATTATGCATTTGTACAATATGCTTTTTGCATTTATTATATATATATATATACATATATATACAAAACATCTAAATAATGAGAAAGACCTCAATTTTCATGTATCAGTATTGATTTTGCTTTAGTAAAACTATTCAACACTGAAATAAAGAGGCAATAATAAAACAAGATATGAATAAAAAGCCTGAAATTTCACATGGGAAAATTTGAAAACAAGGAAGTAAAAAATAAAAAAGTGAAAACATTTCATTGAACAAGAAAAAATGTCAATTGACAAGAGAAGAAGTAAAATCCTCAACCCAATAAGCAGAAGGCAGCTCTCTTGGAAAGCTCAGAATATATACAGATGGTCCTCTGTTTATGATGAGTTGATTCAGGATTTTTTCAACTTTATGATTGTGGGAAGGTTTACCCATATAACCATTCTGTTTTCCATTTCAACACAGAATTCAATAAATTACATAAGAAATTCAACAACTTCTTATAAAATAAGCTTTGTGTTAGCTATTCTGCCTAACTGCAGGCTAATGCAAATATTTTGAACATACTTAATGTAGGTAGGCTAGACTAAATTATGATGTTTGGTAGGTTAGGTGTATGAAATGCAATTTTTACTTAAAGACATTTTCAACTACAATGAGTTTATTAAAATGTAACCCCATGGTAAGTGAATGAGCTTCTGTGTGTGTTTGTGTGTGCTTATGAATATATATAAAATGTAATATACCTGTATAAAAATATGGATCAATACCTGAAATTACAAGTTTATCTATTTAAATAAACATCTTTCAGGCTAAGACAGCTCAATTCTAGGATTTTGATAAATATTATTAATTTTGTTTTGTTATTTTTCTCCTGAAAATAGGATTTTTCAGGAGGAAGGAAAATATGATAAATTTAACACCCTAAAGGAAGAGTATTTTTATTGCTGTAATTAAGTGTAATCAAAAAGTTGGAAATTATGCACCCAGAGGTTGAAGGCTGATTTAATACTCATGAAACAAAGCTCAGGCTATGATTTATGAATTAAGTAATTTTCTCTGGTGATAATGTTTCTAGAAGAATTGGAGCAATGAGAAAATTTAAGTCTGTGTGTAAAATAATTTAAAAGGAAAACATAGATAGGGCTTGATCTAGTTTTCCTTCCCCAGCCTGTGCTGTGAGTGAAGCTACTTCTCAGCCCCTGTCATATTACATATGTGAATTTTAACACAGCCCTTCAGTAGCTAATTGTCCTTGGACCAGACTCAGGGCACTTTTGGACTTGAATTTTCCTTTAAAATACATCTGTCATAAATGGTTCAACTCTTATTCCTGTTTCTTACTCATTTTTAACTTATTTTTTTTTAACAATTTAATAAAAATTTCATCTCAGTTTTGAATACATGGTAGAATTGTACTTCTTTGCCTTCTGGTTCAGATCACATGGTAACATTGTCTAATGGGCTGTGAGAAGCAGAATACAGGTTGCCTGTGCAATAAAGTACAGAGCCTCCTTTTCTTCTCTCAGGGCAAGCAGAAAACATGGTGAGGTTGCTATGTTAGCGAACGTCCCAGAGTGCTGTCAGTGTGGAGCGCTCTGAGCACCTGGCCAACCCACAATACATGGCAAGCATACATAGCACGACAAGAAATGAACTTTGTTGTTTAAAGCTATTGAAATTCAGTACTTATTTGTTATTACGACATAACTCAGCCTATACCAACTACTACCTTAACTAGAATATTAAACAATAGGGAATTGGTTGAATTATTTATGATGTAACATAACTTGGAATATTATATGATCACTCATTAAAAATTTTAATATCATATTACATTTGATGTAAAGAGATAGTTATATTACTGAAAAATGCTTACATTTTTGTAGATATAAATATTTAAAAATATAACATCTATATAAGTATAAATATAGATATTTATATAGATATAATTATAGACAAATAGATAAAATACTCTGTTAGTTACTTTTGATCACTGTGACAAAATACCTGAGAAAATTAGCTTAAAAGGAGCAAAAAACTCTTTTGGCTTATTGACAGATGAGGCTGGACACCCAAGGAATTAGCAGGGAGCAGGTTTATTATCTACAGCAGTCCAGAGAGCTATTGCTTAAAATTCTCTGGACCATGAATCTGGAAATTCTTTTAGATTTATACTCAGTGGGATGGTTATATGTCAGTGGGTGGAGTCATAACAGTTACCCTTTGTTCCATATTTTTAGGCTAGGCAGAGGATTAACAAGTTTGTTTTTCTGCAAACCTGGCATTTACATAAAAGAGGAAGCTACAAACCACAATGACCTCTGTAGAAGTCTTTGCTGATATCCTGTTGACACCCAATGTAAAACTCTTTCTGACAAAAAGAGAAACTTAATTATGGCAAGGGTCTTTGCGGGTAGGTGTACATGGTCTATTTCATTACGGTTCCATTGGCTTCAATCCCCATGGTCATTTGGCTCCCTTGCTTTGGGTCTGTGACAGCAAAGTTCATTATGATGAAAGTATGTGGTAGAGCAGGGCTCTAGCAGCAAAGAAAATGACAGGAAGAGGCCAGGGTCTGAATATCCCCTTCAAAACTGTACCCCAAATGGCCTGTTTCCTTCCACTAGGCTTTGCCTACTAAAGATTCCACCACCTCCTGATCAAATGCCAGGGTTGACAACAAAGCATTCAACATATATGCCTTTGGGATACATTCAAAACTCAAACTATAACAGCCTGCCCTGGCTTCTAAAAGATCATGTCCCACTCATATTGCAAAATGAATTCCTTCCTTCCCCCAAATTTACTCAAATCTCAAATATTCTTCATTTCACAAAAGTCCAAGTCGAAAGGACTTGGACTAAGACTCAAGGCAAACTCTTAGCTGTAAACAAATTAACACACTTCTAAGATACAATAGCAGAGGGCAAACATTCCCATATAAAAGGGAGGAACAGAAAAATAATCAAGAGGAATTAGATGGATGCAAGATGAAAATGAAGTAGTGGAAATATTAAATCCTATAGCTCATGGCTAGTATCTGAGGTACACATTATTATGTGAACTTCAAAGAGCATAGTCAGCCTCATCCCTATGACTTGCTTGGCTGCAGTCCATATGGCCATGCTTTTGGGCTGCTTGCTTCCTGCAGCTCTCCTTACCAAGTGTTCCATGTTCCTGGCATCTCTAGCTTTCTGGGGTCTCAGTTACAGCTTCTGCTTCATTCTCATGGCTCTGTGCATCACTCTTTCAGGGTCTACTAGCAGGCACTCCAACTCCACAACATGTGGCTGGCCTCCCAGTCTTTCCTTTGAAGTCCATGACACCACTAACTCATTCTTCATACCTGCAAAACCGGCATCATGTGGATGATGCCAATGTCTGTTTTGGACACAAGCTGTACCAGGTACCACTTGAACCATAGCTTCAGTGTCCTCTGAGTGCCTTGACAGCTGAACACATCAAACTAATCTCATGGTAACAATTCTTTAGGCTACCCTGTGAGGATAGGGCTCCCCAAGGCTCTCTTCCAAAAAGATAAGTCCTCGAAATAAGTTTACACTTTTATACTCTCCAGCCTCATGGGTGGGGTCTTTCAGATTCTCGAGGTCACTTCAAGGGATATTTTCTATGGTCCAGTGCAAAGTACTTGACTTCTTCTTTATTTTTTTTCTAAAATTATATTTCCCCTTCACATAAAAAATAGATAAACTTTGAGCCAAAAATATACACTAACTTTCTACAAACAGTGTAAAAGTTGCTTTTTTTAATGCTTAGCATTAGACAAGATTATTTAAAGTCAATAAATATTTTCTTTAAATAAATTTTCACATGTAAGTTTTTCACTGTCCATCAAGGTCACCTTTGTTCCTCTAAAGCTGAAGTTCAAGATTTATCTTCAAGAGAGCCACTTTTGAAAGAACTGATGCATCATCATCCTACAATTCTTTTATTTGGGCTTCTTTCATTTTCCACTTGAATTATGGACATACTGGTAATGACTTCAGAGTTCTCCATCTAGGATATTTGGGATCTAATTTCTTCAAGATTGACTCTAGGATTACTGTTAGGATGGATGGATCCTCCTGGTTCTTAACTGCTGACAGTTTCTCTAGATATGAATGAGTTCAAATTATTTTTATTCCTAACCTATCACAATGAGAAATAGTACATATCTGTGGTAAATATGGATACCTTCCTTCTTTTGATCCCCCATAACTTTGAATTATCTTAGTAATGATATTTGTGCTGATATGTACCAAAACTTATATTGAACAATGAGTTCTGGGTTACAAAAGAGAATTACTTTTTGCAGATATTTGTTTTTGTCCACAAGTTAAGCAAAAACATACACAAAAGCTACTTGGCTTCTTTTTAATGGCCATGATCTCTTTAGCAACTTCACTCCCTTTGGCCAGTACTTCACATGAACTTCTTTTCTGGTTAAAATGTAGGTTTTACAAATCTTTCCATTCTGCTATTTGATCCTGATTTTCACTGCAAAAACATCCAGCAATTCTCATACCACAGTCTGAATACTGTGATACCTCAATATTTTCTACACCACACAAAACATTCCTATAGCTTTAAACTCACCCTCCTACAAAGTCTCAGGGAATGAACAAATGTAGACAAAGTTTTTGTTTTGTTTTGTATTTGACAGAGTGTAACATGGGTGTCCTCTAATCCAATTCCCAGTGTGAGATAATAATTTAGGATTACAGAGAAAACACTGAGTCTTGAAAGAGAAACACCCATGAACCCTTAGAAATCATGTAATACCCATCAACCATTGGGCAAGTAACTCATCAGCAACTCTGCCCTTTTTCTTGCACCTGTGTCCTTGATTGCAGCTTGCCAGTGAGATGAAAAACCAATTAAACTGGAATATAAGCATAAGGTCTCTGAAGGCATCACTCCTTTAGGAAGTGTACACATGTAAGACTTTGGTAATCAAGCCATTGTAATAGTAAGACACTCACCTCTGGGTGCAGACTGAAGATGCTAATGAGAGATGCAGTGTAGGAAGCAGCATCATTAGAACATGCAAGGGCAACGGGCAAGCACAAGGAAAACTGGCACAAATTGCATAATCCTGTCCTGACTCCACCCCTAGTCCAGCCCCTTATCTATTCTATAAATATTAAATCCCAAACTAAGATGGAGCTCTTCACTCTCTCTGTGATTGTCTGCACTCTCATACTTGAAAGTGTATTGTCCCTTTACAATAAATCTCTTGCCATACTACATGTTGGCATGTCCTTAAATTCTTTTCTGCAATGGGCCAAGAGCCTGGGAGGCCTGAGTCGAGGTCTGATCTGCCTCTGGGGAATCCTCTTTGGACACACTTATGGTGACAAATAAAGTCTTTGTTTCCATATAAGATCTCATGAGCTCAGCCTCTACCTTCTGCTTGCTGCTCAACCAAAGGTCAGGAGACAGAGGTTGTTGATGGAAAATGGGTTTATTTAAAGCTAGCCAGCCCTGAGGAAGACAGAGAGAGCATTTTTTTTCTCAAGTCTCTATCTTTTGGGGGCTGTGGGATTCAGAGACATGAACAGATTTTATGAGAGGAAAAGGGGAGTAGAGTGGGACAAAAGGCAAGAAATCAATGGGGGTGATTTTCCAAGAGCACCACAGTCTCTGTCTGCCAGTGTCTGTTTCCTCTTCATCACACCAAAGGGAAGTTCAACTTCTTGGGACCAACATTTGCATTTTCTTTTCCAATAGAAGTGTTATCTTTGAGTTGAGGAAAAGAAACTCATTACAGAGGGCTCTCTTTAGAATTTAGAATATGATGTGCAAGAGGTAGTCTGTTAAAGATGGTGGGGGTGGGGGAAGATTAGGGGAAAGGTTAGGATAGGATAAAGTTGGAAATACCTTTAAAAAAACTTCCCAAGGGAATTAAAAAAAAATAATTTTATTATTTATTTATCTATTTTTGAAAATAATTTTATTAAAAAAACTGAATTGCTCTGTAACACTTTTGCAAGTAAATTACACATGCTTCTTAACCACACTATAAGGCAAATAACAAAAACGGCCCCATTTCTTGATACCAATTTAATTTTCTATGTTAGCTTCTGTCACTTGACCAAAATCTGAAAAAATCAACTTGAAAAGGAAATCAACTTTAAAATTTATATTGGTTTATGGTTTCAGTTTTCATTCTATGTTCACATGGTTCCACTGTTTTAGGCCTGTGGTGCAGGAGTACGTGGTAAAGGAGGCCTGTTTACTTCACAGAAGTCAAGAAGCAAACAGAGATATGAAGGGCAGGATCCCAATATCCCCTTCAAAGGCTTGTCCCCAGTGACCTAATTTCCTTCTACAAGGTCCTACATGTTAGATTCCGGGCAGGTAGGCCACACCTCCCAGGTAGCCTAAGGAGGCCACACCTCCCAAGTACCTTGAGACAAGACACACCTCCCAAGCCCTCAGGTGCCCCACCGGACCAATTGAGATACATGGGCTCCCCACTTCTTGACCTCCAGCAGCCTATGGAGATGGGGCCCGAGTGCCCTACTTCAGCCTGCTCCGGACTGAAACCATCCCTTTTTTCTTCTTTTTCCCGTCCCTTCCCCGCTACCTCCTTTCCAGATCCACGTGGTCCTAATAAAGCCCTCTTTATTGACACGGTGTTCCTGGCGTGGGTTAACTTTTTCCTACACTACATCCTAAAGATTTTTGTGTGCAGAGGGTTCTCTTCTTGTTGAGTGTGAAGTCAATGAGCATGACCGAGACATAGAAGAATAGAGAAAAATTATTACCTGCAGCGAGTAAGGAGAGCAGAGAGCACTGGAGTTATAAAGCAAGGATCTTCTTGAGAAATGGAAGCATGGGGATTTTATTAGGGAAGCTTATATATACTCATATAGAAAGGCACTCAGGAGCAGCCGCTGAGCATGCTCAGTGTAAGGTCATAGTTCAAGAAGGAAAGATGACAGACACGGTTCTGGGTATGCTCAGCTGAAGATTGTAGGGCAAAATATCCAAAAGATTAAGATATCAGAGAGGAATTCTTTGGGGCATGCTCACTTCAGGATCATAAAGATGAGGGACACAGATGCTTCTGGGCATTGCTCATAGTGTACTGTGCAAAGTTTATCCTGGGAGCCTAAAAGTGTTAAAATGGCTCAGTGATCTTGCTGGTGCTTCATAAGTTTATCCAAAAAGTTTCAGAAGAACCAAAAGGAATGAACACTATGAAGGTGCATTAATGTAGGAATTTACCTGTAAAGGTGCCTGCCTTGCTCCACTCGGTAATAATTCTGCCACTTCCCGATATTGCCATAGGCTGGTGAAGAACACACGGGCCTTTGGGTGCATTTATATTTTGAACTATAAAATAGTGTCATTTAAAAATATTTAATGTAAATCATCGTGCTTTTATTTGTATAAACAAGGATTAAAAGGTTTCATACTAAATATTATATTGCAAAATATATACCAAAATATTAGCCAAGATAACAGGTTAATATTTCCATAGCTGACATTTTTCTTATTGCTCAGTTTTATACTCTATTACCTTCTACAATGAATATATAAAACACAAATGAAATAAAAAGTTTTAGGAAGAGGAAAAAAAATGTTGGGAGTGGGCTAGAGTGTGGCAAATGCTTTCTATATAGATATATTAAAATTTCCCAGTCCTAATGTTGAATAAATTTCAATAAATGTAAAAAAAATAATAATAACAGTTTCCCAGTTCCCAGTAGCCAAATCAAAATGTGTAATAGATGTACTAGATAAAAATTGGAAGATATAATTCAGAGGTAAAAGGGCTGTTCCACTGACAGTTATAATTGTCATAGCTTGAAATTCCTTGTCTTCAGTTGAAAGACAAGGGTTTCAATTATAGAGAAAAAAAAAAATCCAAAAATGTAGACTCCTTCCTATAGTGACAATAAGACTTGACAAGAAGTAGTTGCCCTTAGGCATTTCCTGATCTTGTTATTTTTCTCTTTAGAAATGGCTCAAACAGCCTGCTCTACTGAACAACCCCTAAAGGAGACATCTGACCTCATCTGTTTGCACTAAGTCACCCTTAAAATAAAAGCTTCTGGGGCTTAAAAACAAAAACAAAAACAAAAACAAAAAATACAAAAACAAAAAAATCTGCCTCAGGGTGTTCATGTTGGTCACAGTTTTCATTAAGTAACATTTGAAACCTTCTAGAAACTCTAGCAGCTAGCAACTCTGGGAGAGATTAGTTTAATTTCCTGAGTTGTCCCAATGCTAAAACACTCTTGAGTCATTCTTATACCCCTGTAAACTGGGCTCAAGGCCCACAGAAGGAATATCCACAGAGCTGGATTTTTGGGTGCTTCTCTTAGGCTCAAGGGCACAAGATTAATGAAGTGCAATGTAGCCCATTACTCTGTTAGAGTCAGTTCAGGAGAATGGCTTAGAGGTTTTCCTTTGACAGGATGTTTTTCAGCTGATGTGATAATGATGTCAATGCACTTTCTCTCTCTTTGAAAATGTCTGAAGTCGCTACAGCAGTGCCAAAAACCAAAATCACTCCCATCTTTCTAAGGGTTAACATAGAACTCTGTCCTTTAGAATATTGTTCTGTAAAGGTATGGATAGGACACTCATTTTTATGCCTAAGTAAATCTGAATGATATGGTTTTACATAGTATTCACAACATTTGTGGGTTTGTTTATTTTTCCCCCCAACCAGTTAATAGTGTAGTCTAATTGTTTATCAAAAAAATTCAATCTGTGGGACAGACCTTGACATTGTGTTGTGGTAGTCAGAGAGCTAGATGCTATTGTGTTTTCACAGCTCAGCTGTGCCTGGGGGACCTGAAACCAGCGTGGTGCTGTTCCCAGTGCCAGTGGGTGAAAGACTGCTTCCATTATTCTCACCTCTCATGGAAGCCTCACCCAAATCACTGCTTTATCTCAGCAGTACAGTCAGGAGTGAAAGACAAGCCTGGGCCTCCTCACAGGCATGAAGCAGAATGGAAAAGAGTGGTGTCCATTCCCAGGGGCAGTCATTGCTAAGGCCAGCTGTGTCCAGTAGGGCAGTGGTCTGGTCAGGATCATCAAATGTGATGCTAACGAAGTGATGATAAGTATGTTAAAGTAAACTAAATTTGGCCTGAGGATGTCCCTACTTTGAGTCCCTGTGTAACAAACTGCAGACTAATTTAATATGCAAAAGTAACCCAAAGGTTACTTTAGGAGTATATGTCTGTAACAAATAGCTGGGTCTCAGCCAATCCTAGCAGCCAAGCTTCAGTCAATCACAGGGTACCAACTGATCAGACCATGTTCAGACAAGGCAAATGCAGAGATCTAGCCAATGAAGCTGTCTCTATACCTCACTCCAGCTTTCCCTCCACAAATGTAGCCTTTCTAGTGTGGACCAGAACTCTGAACCTCTTCTGGTTCTGAGAATAGCCCGGTTTGCAAATCATTCTTCCCCCAATCAAACTCTGCTAAATTTAATTTGTCTAAAATTTTTCTTTTAACAAGTATGAAGTGGGAATGGAAAAGAAAGCAAAAATATGAGCTGTGTTTTAGATCTATACTCTATAATCAGCTGGTACCTGATCAGATAATGGAAAAGTCAAGTCTGATTCCTAAGGGTTTTTTGTTAAAATCATATATGATTATGACAAGACTATAAACTGAAATAAAACTCTAGATGTTTCAGTTTGAGAGGAAGTTTTATTCACTTTGAGAAACTTGAATTTGAGGTGCCTCTAGGATTTCCAAGCTGTAAACGGAAAGAGGTAATTTCTATTCCATAGAGTAAGAAAGAGCAAATTATTGGGCTGGGGTTGTGGCTCAGCGGTAGAGCGCTCGCCTAGCATGTGCGTGGCCCTCAGCACCACGTACAAATAAATGCATTGTGTACAACTAAAGCAAATAAATAAATATTTTTTTTTTTAAAAAAAGAGCAAATTATCTTGCAACTAAGTGAATGAGAAGAACTATTAGAAGGAGAAATTAAAGATGATGCTATGATTTGCATCATGTAGTTGATACTGTTTACAGAAATAAGGTAGTGCAAAGAAAATAAGGAAGTGAAAAAAAGGAAATATTGAAGATAGAAGAGAGGACCTCTAATAGATGCAGCAAGAGCTTAAGGGAGGGATGTTGAAACCAGAATTAGACAGGCAGTTAGTATAGATAGGTAAATCTAGTCAGGTGGGATCAAGGAGGCCAATTTGAGTGAGACCAGGAAGTTGGAGACTGTCCCCTGAGGGACTGAAATGCCTTCAGAGCCCTTCCTCCACCCTTATCAAGATAACTTGCCCCTGCTCCAACCTGTTTCTAAGGTGACCTGTCCCAGGAATTGTCCCTCCCTGTAGGGAGTTGTAAAAGTTGTTAATGTGTTCTGGGCTGCTCCATCCTGCCCTTCCCGAGTCCGTCTGCTTCTCACCTTTTGGCCATCCCACCAAGCATCTCCTGGGCCTAGTCACTTACATACATACACAGGAAGGAGAGAGATTAGGGGAAGAGAGCAGGAGAACAAAGGAAGCCTAAGACATGGCCAAAAAAAAAAAAAAAAAAAAAAAAGGCAGACCTGCCTCACTTCTTGGGATACCAGCTATGGCCCCCTTCTCCCTCCCAGGAGAAGTTTATGTTACCCCTTTTAAAATAAACCTTGCTTTATATGTGCGCTTCTCTAATGTAATACTTCAAAATGTGAGGGAGCCAGTAAAGGGCAGTATCAATGTTATGATTTATATATTAGAAGTCCCCCCAAAGCTCATGTGTGAGACAATGCAAGAAGGTTTAGAGATGAAATGATTGGGTTATAAGAGGTTTAACCTAATCAGTGCATTAATCCCCTGATAGGGGATAACTTGGTGGAAATTGTAAGCAGGTAGGGTGTGCTTGGAGGAGGTGGGTTCCTGGGGGCATAGCTTTGGAGTTTGTATTCTGTGTGAGCTGAGCTTAGACTACATCTCTGCTTCCTGGTGTGATGTTCCTAGTCACTTTCCTCCACCATACACTTCTGCAGTGATGTTCTGCCTCATCTCAGGCCCCCATGAATGGAATTGGTCCTCTATGAACAGAGACCTCTGAAACTATGAGCACCAAAATAAATGTTTCCTCCTCTAATTGTTTTTGTCAGGTTTTTTGGTCACAGAAACAAAAAGGCTGAGTAAAACAGAAATTGGTACCAAGAACTGAGGAGAAACCAAGTGGAAGTGGGATTGTGGCTCAGTAAGTATTGGAAAAGAAGTTGAATTATAAGAATTTGTTATACCAGAATATTTTTACTGATTCCTTTTTTGTGTGTATGTGTGTGTGTAAAAGGTCTCTTTGCTCACCCAATGGGAGTATATATCAAATTCCCCAAACAAGTAAACAGAAGGTCTTAGCTTTTGATGCCAGGAGCTGCTACAGGCAATGAGTGAGATGGACCAAGTCTTTAATTAGTAGGAAAGAGCAGGAAGAAGATGCAGTACATTGTCCAGAAAAAAGCAGGGGTGAAAAACCAAGGAAGTATATGGTTTCAAGAAAATGTCCATCTGAATATGTAGCTTAATTTTCAAGACAAGTCCATGTGTTTATTTTTTAGTTAAATGAACAATGACAATTAAGATCCATTTATTTGCCTTTTTGTTTACTGTAAGCATACACAACAAATGCAGAGTGGTTTAACAATTCCTAGGATTTCCAAGCTGTAAATGGAAAGAGTTATTTTGCAAGTCCAAAGCTTAACTTTAAAAGGCAGTTCACACTGTGTTTCATTGAGTTACAGAGCTTTGCTTAAATCCTCAAATCAAAATTTACTTTCAACCAACTGAGGTTTGATTTTTATGGGTATGGTTAACAAATAGCAGAAGTAAAAAATGCCAGTTATTTAGAAGTGTGAAACTGATTTAAGAGACCAAACCAGTGCTTATTCATTGCATATTCTAAAAAATAATTGATCTTTTGGTGAAAGAGTTGATGGACAAATTGCTTTCATTAGTAAGACAGTCTCAGGAGGGCTGATTTAACATGTCAAGTCACAGAGTTTCCAGTATTATTTTCATGTAAGACATTTTTTTTGCAGAGTAAGAAGGTCTGGCAAATGTAAAATTCTCACTTTTTATATTTTTCTAAATTACCTCTCTATTATTAAAGTATATTAACTTCAATCTACATATTATTAATCACATTTTATATATCCAACTGAGCCTTTTTTTCATACAATGCTGTTCCACAAACATATTTTGTAAGTATCAAAATACTTCCTGTTTTAAAAGTGTCAAAACTAGAATTTTGCTTTCTGTTTTTATTTTATTCTGTTTCTAGTCATTCCCTTACTGTTGGTTTTCTGGGCTGTTGTCAATTTCATGCCTAAGTAAATAGCACCTTCTAGATACAAGTCTTATCCTAGACCATTGCAAGGTGGGTGGCCAGAGGGTACTGGGGATCTCAGCTGCCCAAACTAAGGCAGAGAACACACTGAAATGCAGGATTGGGCTCTGCCTCAGTGGCCTCAGAACCCCCTGTCCCTCCCCCTCCAAAATAAGATGAACACACTAGGTCTGAAGAACTTAAAAGAGGAAGAATAGAATCTATCCTCCGATCCCCTGTAGAGTAGAGTCAAGGCCTTTAGCAGACGTGGTGTCTGGGTGAAGAGCTGAGATAAAGTGCATTACTGCCTCTCTGTGCACTACCCAGGCCGTGATGTGTTCCTCCACAGGGAGGAAAATCCAGCTCTGAACTCTAAGGAGAAAAAGCATATGGGGTCATCAGACAACCTACTAATAATGTCCTTGACAGCAGCTCTTCACAAAATGCACAGGTCTTACACACATAACCATTTTTAAGACCATTACTTTTTGAAAATGGAGGGCACAATGTTAATTGTTCTTCATATAGTCATTTCATTTATTAGTTCTTAATAAAATGAGGACCAATATTAAATCAAATTTATGTGAGGGCTTTCTACCAGATGATAAAGTTACATAGTCCAAGCCTGTAGAGTTTTAGAGCTCTAAATGAATGTAGAAATAGAGCTCCAAATAAATTATGAATTTCTTCCCTACCATTGTATTTATACTGCTTTCACTGAGATTACTGTGACTTTCAAATTGCTAATTTCTTTAGAAAACTTCAGGCCTAATCTCATTTAACTTTTTGGCAACACTTACTACCTCCTCTTTCTTAAAATGTTGTCTTAATATTCATAGCTTACATTTAACATGCATGAAGCTAAAAATTTTATCTGTATTCTAACACCCCAGCTATTACCAACCTCATTTATAGATGAAGAAACTGAGGCTTGCGAAGGTTAAGTAAATTGATAAATGGATCATAAACAGCAGAGTTCAAACCCTACTAGTATGATTCCATAGCTGGAATTCTAAACCAGTGTACCATCCAGCCTACCATCTGTCAGCTTCTTATGTATCCTTTTATCCTCCTCTTCCTTCTTTCTATTAAGTTCTTTCTTCTCCAATGGACTATTATCTTTCATTCTATCTTATTTGTTACAACAATGAAGTGTAGACTTAGAAGTAGTCATGTACTACTACAAAAACAAAATATCAGAGGCAAGCTACTTTATACAGACAAGAGGTTTATTTAGCTCATAGTTTTGGAGGCTGAAAGTCCAAACAGCATTCTGCAGGCTCTGGTGAGTGCTTGCCCTTGGCTGCTTGACTTTATGGCAAATAGCAATGATGGGAACGCATGGGAAAGAAAAGATTACATCACCAAAATGGGAAGTCAGCTCACTCTTATAATTTGCTCTGGCAAGAGCTCACTCCAGGAGACCAGCATTTCCTTCCAAGGGCCTTTTCCTGAATGACCTAAGGACCTCCCTCTCAGCCCCATTACCTCTCTCACAGTCACACTGGGGACTAAACCTCCAATACATGAAACTTTAAAAGGGCAAATTTGAACCATATCCAAGTCCTTAGTCATGATTGAATATAAATGTCACTTGGACCCATTTCAGATCAATGAACTAGGACCCTTGTCAATGGTATCTACCTGGACATCTGTGGTTTAAGAAGTTTGCAGGCACTTTTTATGATGGAAACAGTTGAGAAAAACAGAGAACCTAAAATAGTAGTTTCCAAACAGAACTTACTAGACTTACCTGAGAGGCAGTTATGCTGTTTCCTTCACCAGGAATTCCTACTCCTTTACTTCAAGGACTGTGATGGGGTTCAGGACATACTTCCCAATGTATTTTAAGCTGAAAGAATCTGAAACAACAACAAAAGCATAAGATCTCTCTGACCTTCCTCCTGAAGCAGATCATAAAACTCAGGAGAGTTACCCCCTCTAATTCCACAAGAAAGGAGCATCATTACCTCTGAAGATGGGGAAACACAGAGAAGAATCTGCATAAATAGTCCTTGCTAAATTCGCCCATTTATTGCCAGCTCATACATCTTTACCCTATCACGTGTCTCCATCATTGTCCACTCTACATCAAGTCTCCAAAAAATTGCTCAGGCTTAGGAAGCCCATTTCTTTGGGCTCTCATCTCCTTGTGAAGGTTCCTGTGTCATGAAAAACATCTTTTAAGTCATTTTGTGTGTATTTCTCTTGTTAATCTGTCTTTTGTTGTGGATGCCTCATCCATGAATGCTGGATGGATAGAGAAAAATCTCCACCCCCCTACAGCCAACAAACCTCTATTTGCCCTTCCCACCCCTGAGCTCCTTCTGCATCCAGGAAGTCTCCGTAGTTGGGGACAGGGTTGGGTAGCACAGCCAGGTGCTCCCTATTTCCCAATGCATTTTTCTGTCACTGTATTTATCACATGTCACTGTACTGCTCTGCTCAGGTGTCTGTTCCCACCAGCCTGTTGGTTCCAGGAGAATAGGGACCACATGTTTTCCATCTTGGTATTCTCAGATGTCCCAAAGATCCTGCCAGCTGAAATTACCAGTAAACATTTGCTGACTGAACATTAAGATGGACTGACATGTGCTGACATAAATCTTTCTTTTTAATAAAAACAGCAACTTTGTGGTAAAATTGAACTATGTCCAATGATTAATTAAAAAAAAACTTATTTTATATGATTTAAAAAATAAAATGTCACCCGTTAATGGAAACTTTGTATGTGGGATATGTGTGTGTGTGTGTGTGTGTGTGTGTGTGTGTGTATCATTGCTATAAAATAAATAAAAGCAACCATAGTACCAGAGATAACCACTGTTGCAATTTCATCCATTTCTTCCTTTTCATGCAGACCTCTCACATAATGTTATTTTCTCTTCCATTTTATCCTGTGTATATTTCCTGGTTTCCTGGAAGAACAATGTGAAATTTTGAGAGAAAACATAACCCTGCCAATTCCTTGCCCTCTTTCACCACTGAGAGTCTGACACCCCTGGTACCCTTTTCTCATCTACCAGTGCAGCTCTGTCACATTCTCCCAGGCTAGACATTTTTATACTAATTTCAATTCAAAGATATTTATTAATGCCTTACCTCAAGAAGATACTATGAAGAATATAAAAAGGAGAAAATACAGATTCTTTCCTCAGGTATTTATTAGCAGAGAGAGCACAAAAGACATGAAATACAAGACAAAAAATTGCTAACTATGGGGATCTTGTGTTAAAGGAGCTTACTGAGAAGGAGAAACAGTCAACACTTGAGGGAAGATGTGAATCTGAGCCCAGCCTGATGGGCTGCTATGAGTCTAACAGGTGGGCAGGACATCCCAAGGGAGGGGACAGCAAGGTCAATAAAAGTGTTAAGAGTATGAAAATATCTTATTCAGAAGCACCTCAATTGTTTATTAAAAAGGCAGATTTCTCTACTAAGTTAGGAAAGGTACTGGTGGCAGGAATCTTTCATTTTAAAAACCTCCCCAGCTGGTGCTATGCCGCAAATCCACAGGCAGGCACTTGGGTATAATAGAGCATGTTCCATTTGTAGCCTTGGACTTATATCCCAAGACTTTAAGTGGGTTATGTGTCAGGGAAACAGACTTTTAGAATATGCTGTAGAAGGCAAATGACAAGGTAAGTAGTTAGCACCTAATTCCAGGGTCAACAGGGAGCCATTGAAGATTTTTTGAGTGGGAAAAAGACATCATCAGAGATGTGGTTTAGAAAGAAGAAGACCTAGAGCTTTGTTTTTAATCTTTGGTACCTATATGAGTTTAAATTGAGCTTTTAAAATATAGATGTCTGCATCTTCCACCTGGTATATGGGATCAGTTGGTCAGGGTAGACCGAAGGCCTCTGCATTTTTCAAGAGGCAGTGCATTAGGTGCAGAGACATTGTCCTGGAATGGACCTAAGAATTGTGTGAACTCTTGCCTGCCAAACTGGGGTTTTTATTTCTCAGAATAAGACAGAAGTTATCCTTCAGTTGCACCCTGAGGGAGCCTACAGGGATGGCTCTTCTCTGGAAGAGTTCTCCTAACTAAATCCCTTGGGTTTTGGAAACAAACTGAGAAACTAGGCTGCTGGCCAAGTTGGACCTTCTTAAAACTACTGCCTGTCACCTGTGCCCAGTGCTCCTGGGTGACTTCTACATAATGGTGTTGATGCAAGTAAACTATTGGGAATGGAGACCACTGGGAGAAAAGAAGGTCTTAATGTCGAGGGATGATCAGAGATACTCATGTCTAATACTCTATAAATCACTGTCCTAGAATATTTGTTTAGTGCGTCCTTCTCACCTCCCAATAGAAACTGTGCATTTGATAACATATTCTAAAAGAAGCATTTATAAAACTTGTAACTAATACATGAATCCCTTTAAAAAATAGATGAGCACAACATTGTTTTATGTTTAAATTATGGAAGCAAGTTTCTCAGAGACTGGGCTGTTTCATTGATATGTTATTGTCTCGTAAACAATGAGCATTCTTTACTCACATGTAACATGTCATGTAATGTTACAAATTGTGTAACCTGGGAGATACTTATGATTGGCCTCCCCCCACACCTATTTTTTTTAATATGAAAACCAAGGCCCTGCTATGCTAGATGAATTACAGAGACAGGACCTGAGTCTGTCTGTCTGCCTGAGTCTATGGCATGCAGTTATCAGGAGATCTTGGTTATCATTCTAGCTTTGACATCAAATTGCTGTGGAAGATTGGATAACACAGCTCCGCTCAGCTTTAATTTTCCTTATCTGTAAAACAGTTAAATTTGATCTCTAAAATGTCTGTGCAGTACTGAGATTCTACAAACTTGACTTAAAGTACTTGGCTACTTTCTAAAACAAAATTTAACTATTACTAAAACCAACTTATTTAGAAGTTCCTGATTGCCTAATCTGCATGGATCATTGTTCAATAATGTCTGTTAGAATACTTAAGATTTTGGGGGAAAATGCTAGGGAGTGATATTGGCCAAATTATATTGTTAACTTGTGTGCATGTATGAATATATGTAACAACAAATCCCATCATTATATACAACTATAACACACCAATAAAAATGTGGGGGAAAAGAAGATTTAAGATTATATCAAAATGCATTTTTCATAGATGTTAAGTAGAAATTCTGGTGTTCCTATTTACTTGGAAAAAAATTGTCATTGCATTAGAAATTAAATGACAAGGCTGGGGGTGCGGGTTCTCTCTCAGTGGTAGAGCACTTGTGTAGAATGTGTGAGGCCCTGGGTTCAATTCAATCCCTGGCAGTGCAAAAAAGCAAAAAAAAAAAAAAAAAAAAAAAAAAAAAAATGCTAGGATTTGGAAAAAAAAAAAATGACAAGACCAGTCAACTCTTAAGCATTTTCCCTCTTAAGTTTTTTAAGTACTTTATCATTTAAAAAGTTTTAAATTTGCATACCTGTGGAAATTTTATTTCTGTTTGCTTTAATTTCTAATTTAGTTAAATCATAGACAGTAAATATATTCTATAAGAAATCTCTTGAAAATTGTTGAAACTATTTAGTGGAATAATAGATCTTTCATTCATTAATTTTAAGAGATTTCCATGAGTTGGGCATGATGGTATACACCTGTATTCACACTCTAAAGACTGAGGCAGGAGGACGGTAAGTTCCAGGCTAACCTCAACAACTTAGCAAGATCCTCTCTCAAAACAAAAAATAAAAAGGGCTGGGATGTAGCTCAGCTTGGCTTCATCTGCCAGTACTGGAAAAAGAAAAGAGGGAGGAAAGAAAAAAAACAGTATTTTATTTTTTATTAGGAAGACAACAGAATAATCTCAATTAGATGCTGAACTAGACAATTCAAGCTTGTTAATGATATCATCTAAACCATATTTTTTTTAATTTTATATACTAATAACTGAGGGATTATGTTGAAAATCTCATATTATGTTGGTGAATTTCTTCAATTCTCACATATTTTAAAGATAATTTGTTGTGTATAAGTTTAGAACATATATATTATTCTGATGAGCTGAAACTTTTACATTGATGAAGCGATTCTATCCATGTCTAAGGCATCCTAATGATATTTTTCTGTCTTATTATCTACTTTGTTTGCTCTCAAAGCTCTCTTTGGTTTTGGTTAGTAATTGCCTTATGTGTGCACACAGACATTCATTGCATTCCACATATATATTCATATATATATTTATATATACATAAATATGTATAAAAATATACACAAGGAAATTATTGATACATATGTATATGTATCATTTCTTTGTAAGTCCTGGCTTTTCTTGTTTGTAATTCTTAGATATTTTTCTTATAAAATGAATGTACCAAAAACTTGTATAATTGTTATTGTTTTTCATATATCTTAAAAAAACTATTTTAAGCAAAACTTTTATAAATATAGATTCTTATATTTCTGTATTTTTTACCCAAAAGCCTTCAAACCATACACAAAGTTCTTGTCTTGTGACAGATTTCCAGAAGTGCAATTTCTGGCTCAAAGTGTCCATGTATTTGTAATTTTAAAAAAACATATTATCAAATTACCTTCTAAAAGATAGGACCCATTGAAATTAAAGCAATGTATGAAAATGCTTACATATACTTGAAATGGGAGAGCATTACCAAACTTTCAGAGATTTACCAATATGATAGGTAAGAATTTAGTCTGAAATCTCATTTCTCTTATTATGACCAACATTAGGAATATTTTAATACATTTTAGTATCATCAATTGTTCCTTTTGCATTAATTGTTCTTATCTTTGCCTATTTTTCTATTGCAATGTGGGTCTTTTTATTGTCCATTACAAGGAGATTATGTGTTAAATGAGTCCTTTTTCTCTGAGTTGTAAAAATTTTTTTTCACTTGGTCATTTATTTCTACTTCACATATGTGTTCTTTTTTTTTGCCACATAGATATTTTTATCACTTTTATAGTTTTTTAAAAATATATAGCTTTTATAATCTATAGATTTCCACCATAACCCATTTAAGTTTATAAAGGAATTATGTTTTTCCTTAGTACCTTGTTATTTCACTGTTCTTTTTATATATAAATCTTGGGTGTATTTGAATTTTTTTCTGGTGGACAGTATGAGCTGGGGGTCCAACTTCATTATCTAAATTTAGGTGTCCATACAGTTATTTCAACTTCATTTCTCAGTCATCCATAATCTGTATACTATTTTGAAATATCAGTTTTAAGTAGAAAGAAATAAACTAAGAGGAATGAGGAGGGGAGGGAAAGGGAAATACTGGGGAATGATATTGGTCAAATTAGATTGTTGTATTGTGTACATGTATAAATATAACATGTATAAAATATAACAATGAATTCCCCAATTATGTACAGTTAAAATGCACCAATTAAAAATGGGGAAAAACACCAAAAAGATCAGTTTTGTCACATACAAAATTCCCATGTTTTGGGGTTTATTTCTGGTTTTTATATTTCTATACTTTTTTGTTTCTTGCAGAAAGACCACATTGCTTAAGTATTGAGGCATTATTACATATTTTAGCATAAGGCAGTTCTACTTTCTTTTTAATAATTAATTTAGAGTTCAATAATTTTTCCGTTATATGTATGTAAATTTTTTCTGTATAAAAGTTAGGTTCAGCTTATGTATTCCTGCAATAAACACCCCATCCATCCCTTTGCATATTTTAAGATTTATACATTTATAATTTTGGGAGAAAGAACATAATTATATGCTTAGTTTTGCTAGATAAGACAACAGCTTTTCCTTTTGTTGAAAACATCGTCGGTGTCTCTCAGGAGCGTGGGTGAGTTTGACTCATATTAGGAATTGCATATTTCTTGTGAAGCTTATTTCTGGGAGTTTATCTTTTGATTGCTATTCTAAATGGAATATTTTTCCCATAATTTTTTTTCCAATTGGTTTGGCTTGTTATATGAAAACTATTTTATTCGTATTATTCTGTACCAGGCTTTTTCAATGAAATTTTCTTACTATTTGCAGGAATTTTCCCAGGGGATTTTCTTGTGATTTTGGACTAAAGTGATATCATCCATGCATGATAAAATGTTGTTTATTGCCCACGTCCAGTGTCTGCACCTAATTTCTGTTGTTTGATTGCATTGGCCAGTAGCATCAATAGAATACTAAATAATAGTGGTTAAAGTAAGCATACTTATTTTTTCTGACTCAAGTGGGTCTTATGTTTCCAAATTTAGCATTATGATAACTTGCTGAGGGAGATAGTTTATTATGTAAAGAAAAATGTTCATCTCTTCCTTAATTGAATTTCTTCCTCAAGAATTGAATAAAGTTTTCAAATTACATCTCAGTATTTAGAGAAGTAATCATTAAGAGTTTTTCCTGAGATCCATTGATATGGTAAATTCATAGTTAGATTATCCTTGCCTCAACACAAGATGCATATTTTCTTCATTACCTGCTAGATGTTTGCTAATATTTTATTTACAATTTTTCTATCATACACTTTTCTTTTTAATTATAAACATTTCAGGTTTTGAATTCAACATTGTATTTGCATCATCAAAAGCATTTAAAAGATTTCTCCTCCCTTATGTGTTTAAAACGAATAAAAACACAGTACACTGGAGACATAGTTTTGCTGGAGGCCCTTGGTTCAATCCTCAGCATAAAAAAAAAAAAAATTAAAGAAAGAAAATCAACCTAAACTTTTATTAATGTTTTTCTGTAAAATCATTTGTGCTAGGTTCTTCTTCTGTCAATTAATTTTAATTTTACTAGTTTTTTTTATTGATTCTCTGGAAATTAGTCTGTTTAGTTTCTACCTCTTCTTCCAGTATTAGTAAAATTTATTTACAAAAATTATCTCTGCATTCTGGTTTTCAAAAAGATTTAAATAAAATTTTGCAAAGAAGTCTTTATTAGTTTCAATATCCTCTGTTTCCATGCTTCTTTGTTTCCTGTACATTCCTTTTTTACATTTCATATTATACTTATAGAGTACATTTTTACATATCTCTGGTCATATACAAAGTATATGCACACCATTCGTGTCTTCATACATGCACTTAGGGTAATGATATTCATCTAATTCTACCATCTTTTTTTTCTTCACCCTTTTGCCCCCTCCCTTTCTCTCTCCATGGCCATTCTAGTATTCCTCTAATCCTCCTATGCTCCCTGTCCCAATCCCCCTGTGAATCGGCCTCCTTATATTAGAGAAAACATTCAGCATTTGGATTTTTGGGATTGGCTAACTTCACTTAGCATTATATTCTCCAACTTCATCCATTTACCTGTGAATGCCATTTTATTCCTTTTATTACTGAGTAATACTCCATTGTGTATATATACCACATTTTCTTTATCCATTCATCAACCAAATGGCATCTAGGTTGGTTCCACAGTTTAGCTATTGTGAATTGTGCTACTATAAACATTGATGTGGCTGTGTCCCTGTAGTATGCTGTTTTTAAGTCCTTTGGGTATAGACCGAGGAGTAGGATAGCTGGGTCATAAGGTGGTTCCATTCCCAGTTTTCCAAGGAATCTCCATACTGCTTTCCATATTGGCTGCACCATTTTGCAGTCCCACCAGCAATGTATGAGTGTGCCTTTCTCCCCAAATCCTCTCCAACATTTATTGTTGTTTGTGTTCTTAATAGCTGCCATTCTGACCTGTGTGAGATGAAATCTTAGAGTGATTTTGAATTGCATTTCTCTAATACCCAGAGATATTGAACATTTTTTCATGTATTTGCTGATAGATTGTATATCTTCTTCTGAGAAGTGTCTGTTCAGTTCCTTGGCCCATTTATTGATTGGGTTATTTGGGGTTTTTTTTTTTTGGTGTTAAGATTTTTGAGTTCTTTACATATTCTAGAGGTTAATACTCTATCTGATGTTCATGTGGTAAAGATTTGTTCCCAATTAGTAGGCTCTCTATTCACCACACTGATTGTTTCTTTTGCTGAGAAGAAGCTTTTTAGTTTGAATCTATTTCATTTATTGATTCTTGATATTAATTTTTGTGCTACAGGAACACAAAGGAACTTGGGGCCTAATCCAACATGTTGGAAATTAGAGCTTACTTTTTCTTCTATTAGGCTTAGTGTCTCTGGTCTCATTCCTAGATCCTTGATCCACATTGAGTTGATTTTTGTGCATGGTGAGAGATAGGGGGTTAATTTCATTTTCTTGCATATGGATTTCCAGTTTTCCCAGCACCATTTGTTGAAGAGGCTATCTTTTCTCCAATGTACGTTTTTGGCGCCTTTGTCTAACATAAGATAACTGAAATTATATGTGTTAGTCTCTGTGTCCTCTATTCTGTACCATTGGTCTACCAGTCTATTTTGGTGCCAATACCATGCTGTTTTTGTTACTATTGCTCTGTAGTATAATTTAAGGTCTGGTATAGTGATGCCACCTGCATCACTCTTCTCGCTAAGGATTGCTTAAGCTATTCTGGGTATTTTATTTTTCCAGATGACTTTCATGACTGCTTTTTCTATTTCTATGAGGAATGTCATTGGGATTTTGATTGGAATTGCATTAAATCTGTATAGTGCTTTAGGTAGTATGGCCATTTTGACAATATTAATTCTGCCTATCCAAGAGCAATGTAGATCTTTCCATCTTCTAAGGTCTTCTATAATTTCTTTCTGTGGTGTTCTGTAGATTTCATTATAAAAGTCTTTCACGTCTTTGGTTGATTCCTAAGTATTTTATTTTATTTTTTGATGCTATTGTAAACGGGGGGTAGTTTTCCTCATTTTCCTTTCAGAGGATTTGTTACTGATATATAGAAAAGTTTTAGATTTATGGGTATTGATTTTGCATCCTGCTACTTTGCTGAATTCATTTATGAGTTCTAGAAGTTTTCTGGTGGAATTTTTTGGGTCTTCTAGATATAAAATCATATCATCAGCCAATAGTGATAATTTGAGTTCTACTTCACCTATCTGTATCCCTTTAATTTCTTTCCTCTGTCTTATTGCTCTGGCCAGAGTTTCCACTACTATGTTAAATAGAAGGGGTGAAAGAGGTCATCCCTGTCTTGTTCCAGTTTTTAGAGGGAATGCTTTCAATTTTTATCCATTTAGAATGATGTTGGCCTGGGGCTTAGCATAGTTAGTTTTTACAATGTTGAGATATGTTCCTGTTATCCCTGTTTTTTTCTAGTGTTTTGAGCATGAAGGGGTGCTGTATTTTGTCAAATGCTTTTTCTGCATCTATTGAGATTATCATATGGTTCTTATCTTTGAGTCTATTGACGTGATGAATTACATTTATTGTTTTCCGTATGTTGAACCATCCTTGCATCCCAGGAATGAACCCCACTTGATCGTGGTGTATTATATTTTTGATATGTTTTTGTATCTGTTTTTCCAAAACTTTATTGAGAATTTTTGCATCTATGTTCATTAGAGATATTGGTCTGAAGTTTTCTTTCTTTGATGTGTCTTTGCCTGGATTTGGGATCAGGGTAATATTGGCCTCAAAGAATGAGTTTGAAAGTGCTCCCTCTTCTTCTATTTCCTGAAATAAATCGAAAAGTATTGGTATCATTTTTTCTTTAAAGGTCTTGTAGAACTCAGCTGTGTATCCATCTGGTCCTGGGCTTTTCTTGGTTGGCAGGCTTCTGATGGCATCTCCTATTTTGTTGCTTGAAATTGGTCTGTTTAAATTGTGTATATCATCCTGCTTCAATTTGACTCTAGAAATTTGTCGATGCCTTCAATGTTTTGTATTTTTTTGGAGTACAAGTTTTCAAAATTATTTTGAATTATCTCCTGTGTTTCCATAGTGTCTGTTGTGATATTTTCTTTTTCATTGCATATGTTAGTAATTTGAGTTTTCTCTCTCCTTCTCTTTGTTAGCCTGGCTAAGGGTCCGTCAATCTTATTTATTTTTTCAAACACCAAGTTTTTGTTTTCTCAATGTTTTAAATTGTTTCTTTTGTTTCAATTTCATTGATTTCAGCTCTGATTTTAATTATTTCCTGTCTTCTACCACTTTTGGTGTTGGATTGTTCTTCTTTTTCTAGAGCTTTGAGTTGAACTGTTAAGTCATTTATTTGTTGACTTTTTCTTCTTTTGAGGAATGAACTCAATGCAATGAACTTTCCTCTTAGAACTGCCTTCATAGTTTCCCAGAGATTTCAATACGTTGTTTCTCTGTTCTCATTCACCTCTAAGAATTTTTTAATCTCCTCTCTGATGTCATCTGCAACCCATTGTTTATTCAGTAGCATATTATTTAGTCTCCAGGTGTTGGAGTAGTTTTTATTCCTTATTTTATCATTTATTTCTAATTTCATTCCATTATGGTCTGACAGAATGCAGGGTAGTATCTCTATTTTTTTATATTTGCTAAGAGTTGTTTTGTGGCATAGTATATGGTCTGTTTTAGAGAAGGATCCATGTGCTACTGAGAAGAAAGTGTATTTGCTTGTTGAAGGATGAAATATTCTATATAAGTCAGTTAAGTCTAAGTTGGTTATTGTATTTTTGAATTCTATAGTTTCTTTGTTCAGCTTTTGTTTGGAAGATCTATCCAGTGGTGAAAGGGGTGTGTTAAAGTCTTCAAGAATTATTGTGTTGTGGTCAATTTGACTCTTGAACTTGAGAAGAGTTTGTTTGATGAACATGGATGCTCCATTGTTTGGGGCATATATATTTATAATTGTTAAGTCTTGTTAGTGTATGGTTACCTAGAGCAGTAAGTAGTATCCTTCTTTATCCCTTTTGATTGACTTTAACTTGAAGTCTACTTTATTTGATATGAGGATGGAAACCCCTGCTTATTTCCTCAGTCCATGTGAGTGGTAGGATTTCTCCCAACCTTTCACCTTCAGCCTGTGGATGTCTTTTTCTATAAGATGAGTCTCTTGGAGGCAGCATATTATTGGGTCTGTTTTTTTTTTTTTTTTAATCCAATCTGCTAGTCTATGTCTTTTGATTGGTGAGTTTAGGCCATTAACATTCAGCGTTATTATTGAGACATCATTTGTACTCTCAGCCATTTTTGTTTATTCTTGGTATTTAGCTTGACATGGTTTCTCCTCTGATTGGTTTTTGCTTTAGTGTAATACCTCCCTCTGCTGATTTTCATCATTGTTTTTCATTTCCTTTTCATGGAAAATTTTTTCGAGGATGTTCTGTAGTGCTGGCTTTCTAGTTGTAAATTCTTTTAACTTTTGTTTATCATGGAAGGTTTTTATTTTGTCCTCCAAGCTAAAGCTTAAGTTTGCTGGATATAAGATTCTTGGTTGGCATCTCTTTTCTTTCAGAGCTTGGCATATGTTGTTCCATGGTCTCCTGGCTTTGAGTGTCTGTGTTGAAAAATCTGCCGTGATACGAATTGGTCTGCCCCTATATGTGATCTGATTCCTCTCTCTTGCGGCCTTTAAAATTCTATCCTTATTCTTTATGCTAGGCATTTTCATTATAATGTGTCTTGGTGTAGATCTGTTGTAATTTTGTACATTTGGTGTCCTGTAAGCCTCTTATATTTGGTTTTCCAATTCATTCTTTATGCTTGGGAAATTTTCTGATATTATTTCATTGAAGAGATTGTGCATTCCTTTGGTTTGAAACTCTGCCTTCCTCTATCCCAATTACTCTTAGATTTGGTCTTTTGCTGCTGTCCCATAATTCTTGGATGTTCTGTTCATGGTTTCTTACTATCTTCAGTGTGGTCAACTATATTTTCAAGATTATATACTTTGTCTTCATTGTCTGAAGTTCTTTCTTCCAGTTGATCTAGTCTGTTGGTGATGCTTTCTATTGTGTTTTTTATTTGGTTAATCGTTTCCTTCATTTCAAGATTTTCTGACTGATTTTTTTTTCTTCAGAGTTTCTAGCTCTCTTTTGAAGTAATAATCTTTTGCTACCTGTATTTGCTCTCTTATATTTTTGTTGTAGTGATCAATTTTTGCCTGTATTTGCTCATTTAGGTCACTCTTTAATTCACAGATCATTTTAATTTTGAACCTTCTGAACTCCTTCTCTGACATTTCATCAACTTCGCTTAGCATGGGTTTTGTTATCATAGTATCCTGGTTTGTTTGGGGTATTTTCCTCCCTTGTTTTTTCATGTTGTCTATTTGCCTTCCTTTCTTGCAGTGCTGATCTGAGATATTTCAGTTTCTACCCTATATTCTTGTAATATCTGTGCAGGTTGTCTGTGCCTCGCCTCAATGTTGGGCTTTCATAATCTGAAGGTTTCCCTTGATATATGCTACTGCAACTAAAAGTGGTATTGGCACTAGCGGAGGTAACTCAAGATTACAGTGAAGATGCCCCTAGATGAATGCAATGTCTTCCAGAGATGGTGCTAAAAGGGTGAGCCTTATAATGTCTTTGGGATGCCTGTCTGAGATGTGGCTGCTTTTAGGCCCTGTCTGTTATCAAAAGGTAGAGGCTACTGCATGTGGAAGGCTATGGCTATGTCTGCAGTGTCTCAAGATGGAAGTGGATTAGGCTTGTGCTCCCAGGTGGGGGTGGGGTAGTGGACTCTGGATCTACCCTGGAGCTGGGTCCCAGGCAGGATGGTGTGGGCAGAACTGGTTGAATCTGAGCTCCTTCAGTTCTCTGCTGGTTGGAAGAAGCGGTCCTCTGAGTGGAGGTAAGTGAAGCTGTCCTAGGCCTGCCTGAGCTCTGCGGGTGTCAGCTGGGCTGACCTGGGCCTGCCTGCACTTGGGCGGAGGTTGGCAGGACTGACCTGACCTGGCCGCACTCAAGCAGAGGTCAGTGGGACTGACCTGGGCCTGGCTACACTAAGGTGGAGGTCAGCAGGACTGACCTGGGCCTGGCTGCACTCAAGTGTAGGTCCCTGGGGGTGTCCTTGGCCTGCCTGCACTCATGTGGAGTTGGGTGGAGTGTCCTTTTATCTCCTAAGCTCCGGTGGAGATCGGCAGGTCTGACCTGAACCTGGCTTCACTCAAGCGGAGTTCAGCGGACTGACCTGGGCCTGGCCTGGCCCTGGCCGTCTCCTGTACTTTCTTACTTTGTTTATTTGTGCTTTCTCCATCCCTCCTCCTTTATTAAGTAGATTAATTTGTGTTCTATCAGTTTTTTCAAAGATTTGATTTTTGATTTATTTATTAATTTTTATTTTCTCTTCAGTTTCTGCTTTTGTCATTAGTTTCCTTACTTCTTTTTTTAAACATTTGTATATACTTTTTATTTAAATGACTGTTTTGTTTTATTCTATTTTTATATTTTATTCAAGCAAGTATTTAAAACTATTAGTTTTCCTCCAAGCATTTCCATAACTGTTAACATTGGGTACAATATTCCTTACTTTTGATTAGTGCTTTCTTTCTGACACAAGGTTTGCTTAAAAGGTTTTGTCTCCGCCCTCTTACTTTCAAATGAATAGTATTTTCATTTCCTAGTTTTGTTATTGAATGCTAGTGTTAGGTCATGGTATTCAGTCCATAAAGCTCATGTTTGGAAAAACTGCATTTATTAAAATAATGGGATAGTGATCATGGTTTAAAAATATCAAAACACTTGATATTTTAAAAAATAAGAGCTATGTAACTACATTAACAATAAATTCAGATTTTATAGATATTAAAAGTATATTCTTCTTTTTATCCTTATCTGGGGTGAGATTCCAATTCTTCCTGCTTTGAAACTTAAGAATAGAAAGAGTGTAAAGGTTTTACTCTGTTTAAGATATTTATATTCTAGATTTCATGCTCTTTTCCTGAAGTGTGTGTGTGTGTGTGTATACATATGTATATATATATATGTGTGTGTGTGTATATATATATATATGTGTATATATGTGTGTGTGTATACATACATATGTGTATATATACACACATATATATGCATATGTATACACACACACACAGACACACATATATACACAAGTAGTGAATTATTAATACCATTCATGAGTAACCTTGATGCTGCTTCTTTTAATCTTTTGGACCAAGAAAAACTGTTACCATAGGGATGCAATGAAACATGGTTTTGAGAGCCTTAAAAAAATGAATGGTCTATTAATAACTTTTGAAAATCTAAGTGAAATGGTTCATTTCCCACATTAACATTAATGTAATGAGATCTTTGTTTTGAAAGTGTCCAATATCCACAGGAATGAGAATTTTTAGGAAAAGACTCAGTCTAATACTCTTTTCCAATTTTCTCAAACATTATCAAAATGACAGCAAGTTATTGTTTTCTTTTTGAGAGCAATGTAGACAACAATCTTAGAAAAAAATAAAAAGCTTATCCTTTCATCCTCTGTGAAATCAATCATGCACTATTAATATATGCAACTTAGAATTTCTACTGCACATTTTATTCCAGATGCTAAATTATTTGTGTATCACCTTAACCTTTGCATCATTTTCATGGAGGAGGGACAAAATTAATTCCCACTTTCTACATGACAAACATGAAGCAATGAGTGATCAGTTGTCATATTCAAAGGAATTAGTTGTCAATCCAGTGTAAGAAACTAAGACTCTCTTTAATTCTACCCAGGAGTTTGTGTCTGAAGTCTCTTAGACTATAACCACCCCTGGGAAGGCTAAGTAGAGCAAAGACTATCCTTATCTATCCTGCAGGAGCCGCCATTCCACCAGATTCTGCTGCCTGCTTTAGTCCTGTCTAGATCCTCCTCTGGGCTGGGCCCTCTCTTCTTGGGTTCCCATCAGGTGCCACAATGGACACTGGATTCCAGCTTCCCCTCCAGCTTCCTTCCCACTGGAGACTGTGGCCCACCTCACTACCTTCCACATTCTGCCCACCCACCCCCATTCCTTGTGGGCCTCAGATATTATGCCAGGAATTTGAGTCATATCTGTACCCATACAAAACTTCATGTGGCACACATGATTATTATTACTTCCATTCTAAGGACACTGAAATTTAGCAAGGTGAAGCCACTTGACCAGAGCCACTCAGCTTAGGGCAAAAGAGCCAGACTCTGAACCAGATTTGTTTGATTTTGAAGGTTCATTTCTTAGACACTAGACTACACACGAATGTGTTGAGGATCTTTGCCTGAGCTCAGTGGTGGAGTTGGAAAGCTATTCCAGGAAATAGCATGAAGTGTCCCACCTGTGGTCTGCAGCGAACTCTTTTAACCCTAACGCAGAGCAAGCTTTCCTCTAACTTTGGTTTCCTATAACTTCTATGGAATCTTTCCCTACAGTGCCAGGGTTTTCTGCTCCTGGGGATATTTTGACCCTGATGTCCCTGCATTATGCAGGGTGCCCTTGTGCAAGTACCTGCCTGACTATGGTCTACCTGTTGTTCTATGTAGGATGAAACTAGGCCATAAAACTTTCTTGGAAAGATTTGGAAAGTCTTTGGCAGGGTGTACCTCTAGAAAAGGCACATAAATGACTCACGTCTTCAAAAAACTCCATAAATGAAACTCGAGCATACTGTTGGGTTTTTTATGATTCATTGCTCATAGATGGAAAGATTCTTGAGGGCAGGATCTGGGTCTGATTGTTGAATGTTCTGCATACATCCTATGCATCATAAAATGTTTTTCAATACCATTCACATGCAGTGGAGATGTATCATCCTCTTTTTTAATATACCCAGTTCCAACTTTAACTTCTATCAAGTACCTTGTTTTTTTTTTTTTTTTTTTTTTTTTTTTTTTTTTTTCTGTGTTGAAGATAGTTTCAGAGGTAGAAAACCAAGGACCTAGGCATAGAGGGTCCCTGTACAACAGAGGCCTATACAACATATTTGATTTTTCCTTAAATAAATGCTCAACAAATGAAAAGTAGGAATTTCCACATGGAAATACAGATTTTAAATACTGTACTTTGTAGTGTCAGGAGATTCCGTAGCACTGGGTTCACCTGTCAGCTTATGGCCCTAGGCTAGCTACAGTGAGAAGCATCCCTGCCTGGCAGAGGGTGGAGATTCCTGCAGCCCCCACCTCTCCATGTGAAATCCTAAACACGTAGGCCAAGAGTCTTTGCTGGCAACTGTCACACACTGCTGTTTTTCTTAGAACAGAGTTAAAAGGCAAGTAAAGCAATTCATATAGTCACTTCTCTGTGCGAAGTGGGAAAATAAAAGACTGTGTTTCAAGACAAATTGGTGTGAACATATTTTGTTGCAAAGATAAAGACTATTCCCATGAGTTTTATGTGAAAAATGTGACAAAAGAGACACTCTTGGAAATTATCTCTGGTAAAAGTATAAAAACACATAGAAAAGATGCTTGATTAAAATGCTGAAAAAGTCCTCAATATTTAAAATATTTTGTTTTTCAAATTGGTGTTGCTGTGAAATGCAATTGTGATTTAAGAAGCTTATTTTATTTTATTTTGGTTTGAGATTTCTGGTTTAGAGAGTAGGACTTTGTTAGCCTGCTAGGAAATTTTTTTAAACTAATTGCTTAATTCTATTAAGACATATTTTAGTCAGTTTTTCAACACTGTGTCTCAAATACCTGACAAGAACAACCTAGCAGGTGAAAGGTTATTTTGGCTGGCCATTTCAGAGGTTCAGTTCATGGTTGATTGACTCCATAGCTCTGAACCCAAGGTGAGACAGAATATCACAGCAGAAGGGTATGACAGAGGAAAGCAGCTCAGGACATGGCAACCAGGAAGCAGAGAAAGAGTTCCTCTCATCACAGACAAAATATAACCCCCAAAATCTGATCCCCAGTCACCTATTTTCTCCAGCCATACCCTGCCTGCCCAGTTAATTCAAAATATTAATTCACTGAGCAGGTTACAAATCTCTTATTTGGCCTCTGAAAATCTTTGCATTGTCTCATGCATGAGATTTTGGGGGACACCTCATATCTAAAACATAACTTGATAATATGGTGTTTTATGAAACTTTTTTGAGAGCTACAGTTTGTCATAAAAAATATATGGGGGCTGTGGTTGTGGCTCAGCGGTACAGCACTTGCCTAGCATGTGTGAGGCACTGGGTTTGATCCTCAGCACCACATAAAAATAAATAAATAAATGTGCACTGATAACCAAAAAAAATTTTTTTAAAGATATATGGGATGCAATAGTGCCTCCAAGGAACTATCTAGATGTTGATTCATTCATTATTTCAACAAACATTTATTGAGTTCCCCTAAGGGTCAAGAACTTTGCTGAACTAGTGATGCTAAGACGAATAATAGAATCTCATAAAAGATGATAATTAATCTCACCCTGTTAGGAGCCTGTAGACAAATTTGACAGGCACATAGGTAAGCAAGCAGGTATGGTGCAGGTGATCATGCCTGGGCTTGGGATGCAGTGCGAGCTTACTGTGAAAAAAGTAATGGGGCAGGGGCATGATGAAGGTAGTGAGAAGCAGAACCAGGTGATCTTTTGAGAGATCATCCTCCACAGGTTCTTCTGTGTTTCTGCGTATCTTGCAGGTGGAGACACGGAGCGTCTTTTAATCTGGATGATCTTTTTAAAGATGTCTATATAGTGAGTCGGGCGCGGTGGCACACGCCTGTAATCCCAGCACTTTGGGAGGCTGAGGCAGGAGGATCGCGAGTTCAAAGCCAGCCTCAGCAGTGGCGAGGCACTTAGCAACTCAGTGAGACCCTGTCTCTAAATAAAATACAAAAAAGGGCTGGGGATGTGACCCAGTGGACGAGTGTCCCTGAGTTCAATCCCCAGTACCACACAAAAAAAAAAAAAAAAAAAAAAAAAAAAAAAAGATGTCTATATAGTGCATAGACTTGAAAGACAGCGATGTCTCCTGGAGTGAGGGGCTGGTGTGCTCACTGTTCAGTATAATAAAGATAATGTCTCCCTCTGGAGACTGCTCATTAAAAAGATTTGAGTTCCCTAAGCTCAAGATGTTTTCCCAGTAAGGCATCCCTCTGAGTAAACCGGTGTCATCTGAGCCATCACATGTGCTTATCTTCCTGCTGCTTGCTGTGCAGTGAGTGATGAAGTCCTTTGTCTCTGACCCAGGAGTTTCATGTTCCTCAAGCATCGTGAAACTGTAGTAGACTGAAATGTTAGCCTGTGATTACAGACGAATCTCTGATTCCTCGAGGTTCTTTGTATCAACTGCTGGCAGGAAAGAATAGAATGAAGGAAGATTCCTTGAGAAAATAGAATTAAAGATCCCACTTATCACAGCTCACATTTCTATGCAGGTGAAATGCTGATAAAGTAGACATCAAGGACAATCTAGATGGAGACAGAAGGGGAGGGTTTCACAAAACAGCAGCATGTGGCCTAAAATCATTGAGGTACACTGGAGACATGATTATTGATGCCCAACATCTAGGGCCTGGATCATTAAATATGAACTTTAAACCTTCTTTAGTTTTAATTTGTTGTATTTGATCAACTAATGGAGGTGTCTTAGTTACCTACGTTCCACATTTGTTTCTTGTCCCCTCCAAATCAGCATCTCTTTTTTAGGCAGATTGAGCACCAGCTTCTGATCAGTTGTACCCTCTGAATGGTGCTGTACAAGGAGACATTATCTTTATTATACTGAACAGTGAGCACACCACTGTACAAGGTTGCTTGTTCATTCTTCCCATTATGTGGTCATGCCTGGGGCTTTCCCTGTGTATTGTCTCTATGGCAAGACTTGGTCGGCATCCTTCAAAATGATAAATAACCACACCTCAACCACAAATAGCCACACCTCCAGAAAAGTTGCATTCTGAAGCTGGATTCGGTTTTATGTAACTCTGCTCTCTCCTCCTTAAAGCCTAAGTCCTTGAATGTGTCCATTTCTGTCTCATTTCCTGATTATAAAAAACACATAGATCTTTTGATTGGACTTGCATTAGTTCTTTCTGTCACACAGAGGCTCATCATGTCTCTGAGGAGTGATGGTGGATTCACAGCCAGATGAGCACATTCCTCTCCTGCTCACTCCCATTTCACCTCTGTAAGGAAGGAGACGGTCAGCCACCAGGATGTTGGCATAGTTAGAAGAGCCATGCATGTCACAGAGATTATTTTAAAAATAAAGTGAGTCTGGAGAAGGTTGACCATAAGCTTAATTAGGAAGAGACGACTTCCAACTGAACCAGGGGGAATGTGGGACTCTTACTGCGAGGCTGAGCACGACACTCACCATGAGACACAGGTGAGGATTGTGGGACCCTCTGTATGCTTTTCACAACATTCCCATTTTTCCTCAGTTGTGCATTGCTCAGTCTACAGTCCATGAAACAGTTTTTTTTTTCCCCCCTCTCTCTCTTTCTCTGTGCTTTTCTGGGTACATAAGTGGGTGTGCTGGTAGAGGAGGAAAATGGATGTGTTGAGGGGTCAGAGGCTGGACCTTACTGGAAATGGCATAAGCAAACAGAGTCCAAAGTGAAGAGTGTTGTGTGTGGTTGAAGTGAACAGTGAAAGAAGTGGGGATACATAATGAGATACAACGCTGAGTCTGAAAGCCCTACCTGGGCAGGGGGATGTTGCATTGTCTGTCTCTCTGAAGGAGTTCTCTTAACATCTTCTCTGTTTCTGTAGGTCTGAGCATTGTTCTCTTCTGGCAAGGCTTTAAAAGTTGACTCAGTACAGATCCTTCTTCATTTCCCCTCTCTCTGGTTGCTAAATTAACACAGGCACAGATTTTCTTTGCCTAAAGGAAGGCAGCACTTGTGTGCTCCGTGAGATGACAGCTTATCAGCCCAGTTGAAACCCCATCTTTTAGGATTTGTGCTATTTCTCTCAAGCTCTGAGCTAATCCTCCTGTTATCATCTCTGTCAGATTTGTTGACTACAATCAGCTTGCCACCCAAGGTAGCATATCTGAACACAAGAAGCTAAACTTACATCTCACAATGAGTTTTTTTTTTTTTTTTTTTTTGTTTTTTGGCAAAGAACTAAACCCAATAAAAATTTAATCTGTGAGCCACCTTTAATTAAATAAAGACAAACCCCATCTGTCACCTTCCAACTATGTAGTTGCCAAGTAGGACCCATGAGCAAGTCAAGGATTCCTGGATGTTTGTTTGCCAGCATTAGTAATGTAGCCAGTATTAGACTCAAGTCCTCAGTGCAAGATCTACATGGGGAAGGCTTGGCAGTAAGAAATACCTTCCCTCAAAATAAGTAAATAAATAAATAAATAAATAAAAAGAAATACCTTCCCTCAAAGTTCACCACAGGCATATGCACACACACACACACACACACACATGTGGACGCCATTAATTTTCAATTTGTGACAAAATCAGAACAAGAGAGACTTTAGATGATGATGTATTAAACTAGGTAAAATTATATTCAATTCCTACTGGGAAGAGCAATTTTGAAAGGAACACATTGAAAGGCAACGAAAGTAAAGAATGAGATCCCGAAGCTAACCAACTTTCAAATGATGATTTCTAAATGCTGTGCATTAGAGAGAGGATTTTGTTGTGTTCCTTTGAATGGGAAAAGAGGAGGAAAGGGAAGAGGGAGATGGAGAGGTTTTAATCCAGTGATGTGGCCGATGGTTGTGCTTTGAAAAAGTGATCATTTCCTATGAACAACTCTCACTGGTCATTTTAGCCAAACTAAAAACGGGTAGGATTTTGTTGAAATGATAAAGTATTTTTGTATAGACTGATATAGAGTGGAGATTGCTGCTCTCACTGAGCTTACATTAAAGAGAGGATAAACACAAACAGATTTACATATCTATAAATGATGCAATTTACTATAGTGATAAGTGCTACAATAAAATAAACCAGGGCATTGAAAAATCAGTTGGCTGGGATCGGACAGGTGGTAGATGTAAAGAAAAGTGACATTTATGCTAATACTGCAAAAGCAAGAAGATGCCCTTCTTGCTTCTGAAATAATACATATTGAAATGTTTTGTTAGTTGATTGTAGGGAAGAAAAGACAAAAGGATCTGCAAGGAACTTAAGATTTAAGAAGGGAAACAGGATACAACAAATAGATTGCATTTAATAAAGGTCTATATTCATTCAGAAGTATCTCTTTTATATATATGTGTGTGTAAATATATATATTTTCAGTATCTCTTTAAGATATATATATATATATCTTTAAGATATACATATCCATCTATCTATCTATCTATATAGATATATATCCATGTAAGGAAATTACAGTAGTGGCTGATATTTGTAGCTCTCTGTAGACCCGGGATGGACCTTCTTTGTCCAGCAAAGAAGGCTAGGGGAGCATACCGCAGCGATGAGACAAGACTGGGAAGGTGGAGGTAGCTGGCGCCCCCTCCACCGCCTTCAAAAGACACAGGGACACACCAGGGAGCCCAATCAGGTAGCAGTGTTGGAACTCAAGTTTATTGAGGAAGGTGGACACCCTTTATAGTGAACATGAACCAGTCAGCAAGGAGATTATAGAGACAGGTAAAGAACATGGGCAAATCCTATTGGCAGAGTCCCCTACCCTATCCTTAGGGTGGTTTCGGTTCTCACGATATGTCAGAGGAACACCCCCTGCTTAGGTCAGGTCCGTAACAGGGCGTGGAAAGCAGCCAGATAGTTAGAGTTCTTTACCCTTTCGGCCAACATGTTCTAAAGACCCCGACATATCCATGGATATATATATATATATATTCATGTATGTGTATATATATATATATATATATTCATGTATGTGTATATATATATATATATTCATGTATGTGTGTATATATATATATATATATCCATTCATGTAGCTGGAATTAATCTCCGGGAACTGAGAGAATAACTGGCGAGCTCCATGCTAAAATCATTCTGGACAGTGAACTTCAAAGTTGGGCTTACATTAGCTTGGTCAAAATAGGGAATTACTGAGTGAGTGTTGAGGTGCTAGCAGAAGTACTTAAAAAAAAAAAGGTAAGAAAGAAACAAGCAGGGAACAAGATGGTACTTATGACTCTGGAGAAGCAAATATCTGGCAGGATTCTACCATGTCCCCACTTCTCTAAGCTCCCATTCTGCTGGGCACTCTGCCCTCATGCCTGAACCTAAGCCTGATAGAACCACTCACTCCTCAACTACTTCACATCAAAGAATCAATCATCCTCAGGCTCAGAGTCCCAGGCAGGTGAACCCCATGAGCTGAGCCAAGAGACCATTTTCTTGACAGGTCTCAGAGGCCAGGGAGAGAGCAGATCTGACCATTTAGCTTCCATAGCAAGAGATGAAGCTTCCGTTCTACTAAGATCCTCACTAAGGGAGTTCCTGAAGCAGGAGAGAGGATTGGAGTCTGAGCAAGAAATATGACAAACATTCAGTACACATCACCTCTTTTTCTTCCCACAGCTGTACTTACACCTTTTTTCCAATACTATTACCTGAAAAAAAAAAAAAAAAAAAAAAAAGCTCTTTCTGGTTACACACAATACCAGGATGTACCCTGACTTTATCACAAAAGCATGGAACATGACCCACTCCAATTCAGTCCCCAGCACTTCCCCTGCCTCCTACACCCCTCCTTCCACTCCACTCCATAGATCTCTCTTCAATCCATTTACAGTTTGCTTTTTTATTTTTTAATTAGTGTTCTGTGGATACACCTGATTCCGGGATCTACCATGCCACATCCATGCATACACAAATGAAAATCAGTCAGATTCATTCTACCATTCTTCTCTTTTCCCGTCCTGTCTTCCTGGTGTTGTATATAACTAAAAAGAATAAATCAAAAATAAATAAATAAAAAAATCTCTTGCCTAATGTAACTGTTGTTTTTATTGTGAAAACTGCATGTGCCTAATTCCAATATCAGAATCACTCCCATCTCTTACATCGGTCACAATTCCACATTAGTCGTCTTTACTGTAGTATTTCCCACCAGTTCCACATGTGTGAATTTTATAATTCACTTATATGAACATACATACTCATAAGAATAAGACCAGGTAAATCTCCCAGAATATGTAATTATTTTATCTATCTATCTATCTATCTATCTATCTATTTATTTATTTATTCAAAGTTGTTGTATTTATAATAGTAGTAATTCTTAATATTTGTTATACAGGTAAGATTTCTTCCCACAGAGAATACTGTATTAATCAAGGGAGAAATGGTACATGCAAAGGTTGAAAGAAAGTATGATGTATTGAAATATTCCAAGAGACTCAGTGTGACTGGGAAATGACATATAGATGGGAATGGCCAGATATAGGGTTAGAAATGAGCAAGGATCAGGTCATTATGGGCATTTTATATCATGCCAACTAGCATGGATTTTGTTCTGCACTTAGCACCATAACCTCACAAGACATGATCTACAAGGTGCACCATAATTAAAGCTTTAATCAGCATTTATCTCATTCTGCTAAGGCAAGCTGCTCCTGGGTATAGGAAAGACATCTTTGAATCCCCAAACTCAGCTAAAATGAGGAGGCATTTCAAGTATTCAATTAAACAGGTCTAATTTTTTAAGTAAATTTTGTATGGAATTTTAACATGCACACAGAAAACAAATAATTCATGAATTATACATTTGCAGGTTGCTGAAGTATCACAAGTGGCACATATAAACATCACCAGGCCACAAAATAGAACAATAGAACTTACTCAGTATCTCAGAACTCCTCCTCATAACTCTCCAAAGGTAACAAACCACCCCATTTGTTTCTAAAAGCATAACTAGTTTTGTTTATTTTTGAACTTTTTATAAATGGATAATGCCTATTATATTCTTCTGGGTCGGCTTCCTTTGCTCAATAACGTGTGTGTGTGTGTGTGTGTGTGTGTGTGTGTGTGTGTGTGTATGAGATCCATCCATTGTTGTGTATAGCAGGATTTTGCCATTCTAATTTTTTAATAGTATCCATGTTTTGAATACAAGCCCAATTTATTCAGTCTGCTGTTGATAGAAATGTGGATTTGTCTCATTTTTCAACTATAATGATTCATGTTATTATCAACAGTTTTGTATGTGAATTTTGTTGCATATATGTACAGGTGTCTGTTGTATGCCTAAGAGTAGACTTACTGGCTCATCATATAGCTTTGGTAAATTCTGCCATTTTTCCATATTATATCACTGTATACTTCTATAAGCAGTGTATATAAGTTCTAGTTGCACCACATCCTTGTCAACACTTAGAACTGTCATATTTTTTGAAAATTTAGCCATTCTCATGGTACAAATGTAGAAAAAAATTAAATATTCTATTTAATTAAATATTGTGAATCTGCTAGGTGCCAGAACCATGCTAATATTTTCTACATTTTAAAAATAAATTAGTACATCATCCACAGAACTTGAAAAGTTTCTTCCCATTTATATGAAATTATTCCATTATTTAATTACCACTTTTTCTCAAAGTCATTTATGCTTATACAAGAGATTTTCTATGCTGAGATATAAGCACTATTTAGGGTTCTTCAAGTTCACAGAAAGTTACAATGGAAGACCAGATCCATCTACAGGTGAGAATTTGTTCTAACATTTTGGTATAATTAACTTAATTACCTTGAGGAAAATCCTGGAAGCCTCTCACATGCTAACAAGACTCTAATTAGTAATATGCCTTTAAACTGTTGCAATGATAACAAGACATTAAAAATGCTCACCTATTTTAATTAGTAAGGGATTTCACCTTAAATGGAAGCAAATACCAAAAGATGAGATTGCTGCTTGAGTATCTTAGGTTGGGTGCTTTATGAAGTTTATAAATATTTGGTGTATAATTATAAAGTAACTATAACAAATATTTTAAAAAATAGGTGTCTGAATAATGCTGTACTTCAAATCAAAATAAATAACTTAATAAAAAATGGAGGAAAATTAATATTTTGTGAAGTGAAAATTTTTCCTCAACTTAGAACTTCAGATATTCTTCATTCTTAGGACTTAGTAAACAGTATTAGAAATACAAAAAAAAAAAAAAAAGAAAGAAAGAAAGAAAGAAAGCCTGCTTCTGGAAGCAGGACCAAAAGGGAGATGAGAAGGAACAGCAAAGATGCTTTTCAGGTAGCTGAAGATTTATTGCAATGATTTCCATGGACCACTGATGGCTCAGAAATCTTAAGTTGGAAACAGACCCCAACTCTCCATCATTTCTCTTGCCCTGGGTCATTCACAGCTTCTCCTTTGTCAAATGCTTGAATGCCTGCTTAATTAGGGATACTCCTGCATCCACAACTGAGGAGAACCAAGGGAGGAATCCCTCGAAATAGGGTTCCCACATGGCTGTAGGCACTACATTATTTCCCTCTATACCACAAGCTTTGACTGTGTGCACAGTTGTGTTGATGATAAGACAGACACAGCCTGGTGCCCAGTGAGTCATCATGATCCCTGGCTGCTGCCTTTTGCACAGTGTCATAAATCACTTCTTGGGAAGCCATTATTTCCTCAGAAAGGCAAGTCTCTTCTTATCCATGAGGCTGCTTATCCTACATTTACTAATGATTTTCTTTAAAAGATTTCCTGTTCATGGTTTTTCCAGAGGCTGAAAATATGTCTTGAAGATGAACTTTTTTATACTGTAACAAAAAGGATTAGAACAGCACATGTGTGCTCAAGGGGAGGAGGAACCAAGAAAGACAGGTTCTTGTGGGAATGAACCATAGCAAGGAAACCTGTGGCCATGTCTAAGAAAAGGTTGCTCTACCTCATGATATTTATTATTACTGACATCATGTAATTATCTCATACATATAAATCACATGCTGATGAAAAATAAAACGAGAAAGACAGGAAAAGACAAAGTACATTAAATCTATGTGAGGCACATGGATTCTCAATGGGCATTAAAATGATTTCCTTAGGACCTGGAACTCATGGGTCATTGGTTATTTGTCTACCACTACAGACATACAGTTATTTGTACTACTATATTTCAACAATTACATTCTTCCTCCTGGATTTTGCCTTGGTCTTCAAATAATACTCTCATGAATCAGAAATACCTAGTAAAATATAGAAGAGTAACAAGGTTGTTACATCAGTTGCCATGTTTTGACTGTTCTTTTTCTTCTCACAGAGAAAACATTATTAATAATTGAAATAGTAGAGGAAAATAGTAAGAAATCGTTATTTCCAAACATAGTTTGTTCCCAAAGAATGTATCTCAAGTTGGTGTGAATATCTCCTCACCTGCTCAGATTGCCCATAAGATGTGTTGTGTGGTGGAAATTTTTTTAAAGAAATTGGCATCTTTAATGGGATGCATTCTTGTGAAAATGTTCCTTGACCTTAATATTTTCATTGGGAATTTTTTGCTATTAAAATTTTTATTGATGGAGCTTATATGACTTAACCAGGTCAAATTTGATGATATTCATGTCCTTAAAAGTTTAGAGTGATTGCTCTGTCATTGGGCTTAGAGTTATTATTAGGCAATGATAGAAAATGCAGAGAAGAACACCTAGTAGACTTGATGTAATCATAAATTTTCAATATCCCTCTTCTCTCTGTTGGGGTATAGAATTAAAAACCATTTTCCTTGCATAATTTAATTAACCTGTCACTTTATTTTGGAGACTTGCTAATTCATGATCCAAAAAGACTGATTTATGGAGCACCATGAGAACAAAAGCTAGATGCTGAATAGAATTAAACAGCCTAAACATAATGTGAAAGTAGAATTATTCCCGAATTAACACCAATTATGAAATGAGTTTAAAAGATTATTTAATGCTTAGGCTGAAAAGTCTGTGGTTTATTGACCTTAATTTTCTATCTAGAACTTCCTGTTATTTCTTACTGAAAAGTAAAAATAATATTGAAAAATAGTGTTAGTAGTCCTTCTATAGTACAAATTATTTGATAGGTACTGTGCTTCCACTTTTGTATACTATTTAATATTCTAGCAAAAAGTCTTGAAGTAAAAATTGTGGTTAGATTATCCAATAACCCAGGGAATGTTATTGCACCAACTTAATTTACCTAAGTTACAGTATCAAAGGAAAATTAAAAAAACATATAGAGGAGTGGGGAAACAGGCACATTTGGCTTTGGGAGATAAGCATTGATTAAAAAAGGGCTCTTAAACTTCAGTTTCCTGGACAATATCTAAGAGATAGTCTCTTATAAAATATTAATGTTATGTTGGTAAATATGAAATGTTACGCAGGGAAGAAATGTTAGTTCTGAGGGAATTGAAGCTGTAACTCTCCTGGCTTTTGAAAGGCAGCTCTGGCCTTGTTAGGGAATTGGTACTGGGTGGAGAGGCGTGGAAACCCCGCATTTGCACAGGAGTTAAGAGAGGGTCTGAGAATTAGGTGATGGGAATGGGTCTTTTTGTATGTTCCAGAAAGTTCCAGTTATTATTCTATCTTCTTATAGAAGGTCATTGTGGAGGTAGCTGTGGATGGAGCTATAGGTAGGTAGCCCACAAGGTATGTGAAGGGGATTGTTGGGATGGGTAGCCTCTGTTCACAGACAGCAGTTGCTACCTTAGACCTAGGAATGGGGTGTTCTGACCCTCACCTCCACCTTATCCCCATGTTTTAAAGGGTCGCTGTCCCCTTCTCAGGTCCTCTTTTGATCATGCCTCACCCCTAGAGTAGAACACACCAGACATGGCCGCCTGGAGCCTAAGCTTACTTTCTTATGGATCATGTTGGTTACCTAAGATTCTAGAATTTTCTGCTTAGTGGTCTTGAGACTGTTTCCGGAGCTCTGTGAGCCTCTGCCAGGCTTTATTCTCCTAAATGAAACCATCAAAGATCATCACCTTTATGCCTAGGAACTCAACACGGGGAGGCTGCGTGCAGGCACGTGCACTGAGTTGGGCACGCATGTGAGGCACCTGCTGACATGGGAGGAAGGCTGGGAAGAGAAGGGACCTCCAGCCAGGGGCTGAGTGCTAGGCTGTTATTTTTCCTCACCTCCATGTTCTAGTACAGGATTCCAAGAATTCTACAATTTTGTTATCCTTCCAGGGTGTTATAAAAGTCTGTTTGTTAACCTAGGAGAATAGACATATTTTACTTAACAGATTGTGAGCTTGACTTAAAACATTTAAATATTCAGACAACAGCACATGGATTTCCATTTGTCCTTCTGCCCCAGGCCCTGCTGATATTGGGTGTGCTGAATAGTCTGCACAAAATGGTTTAAATTTACATTCCCTGAGAACAGAGACTTTTTCATCTTTAGCACCTAGCATAATGCCTGACATATAATGAGTACTCAGTAAATATTTTGGAAACAAAGGACTAAATTTGACCATCTTTATAAGAAGAGTGGTGAAAACTCACATCTCTGTATCGCAAACTCCTGCAATGGGAAACAGGAAGCTATGTTTTCCATAACAACCAAGAATAGACTATCTGTGTCAATCGCTGGGCAATGTTTCTGTCACCTAGGGCACCCACAGTAAATATAACTTCTCATTATTAATTATAAAGTCTACGGATGATGAATTCTAAGGATTTCATCAGCCAAAACCTTAAAGTGTAGTCTGTATAGCTGCTTGATCAATTTTTAACATCATAAAAGTTCCCAATGGAAAGACTTTTGCCACCTAAATAATTTAGCATTTATCCTAATTGGTGAGTTTTAGCACTTGTCAAATTATTTACTTGATTAGCTCTACAGCAATGACATCCTCAGAGTAGTCATAAATTTTATTTGAAACTATCTTTTTTAAATGGGAGATTTTTTATTGCCTTCAAATTCTAAACTGCCTGTTAGATTTTTTTATATATATTTGATTTTTTTTGTGTGTGTGCAGCATTCACGAATCCATACTTAGCCTGTGATTTCAAAAGTACCCATTTAGATTCTTAAACCTAGTGCATGCTGGGACCAGCAAAGGGTTTGATGACATTAAAAGAGGAAATTAGATATTTAGCAAATTAATCTGATTTCTTAAAACAATCTGTCCAAAGGATAAAACATCTGTTCATGAATTTGTCAAGTTTGTCTATGTATGACAGGAAATGACCCTAAGAAGTAGTTGAGCCATAAATATTTGAAGCCTTTACAAGCAAACAAATAAACAAAAACAACTTGACTGGATTAGCCTTATACAAACACTGTGTGTGCGCACGCGCAATACTGGGAATTGAATCCAGGGCCACTTTATCACTGAGTTATATCCCCAGTCCTTTCTATTTTTTTTTTTTTAATATTTATTTATTTGCTTTTAGTTGTACACAATTTGTTTATTTGTACATGGTGCTGAGGATCGAACCCGGGCAGCGCACGTTCTAGGCGAGCGCTCTACCGCTGAGCCACAACCCCAGCCCAGTCCTTTCTATTTTATTTTGAGATGGGGCCTCACTAAGTTGCTTTGGTTGGCCTCAAATTTGTGATTGACCGGCCAGCCTCAGGCCCTGGAGGTGCTGGGATGGCCACCGCACCTGATTACATTTGCTATTTTTTTTTAAAGCATGAGACCCTGTTTGCCAATCTGAACAATGTTTCTGTAAGAAAACAAGGATTACAATGGTCTACCTAAGTTTAACTTCATAGAAACTTTGCCAGAAAAAAATCTGCATGTCACTGGTTGGGGAGAGCTCATGGAACTATTTGACTATTTTACATAAATCATCTCTTTTTTGTTTAGTAGCTGAAATAAGTCAAGCTAAGTCAATTTTCCAAAGAATAGGGATTAGCTCATTGTAGAGGGCAGGTAAAATCTACTTATGTGTTTTTCTTCTGTGATCTCTCATTTTTATTTTAAATTCTCTGTTTCTCTCTTTCCTTTCTTCTTTTCATCCTCTCCCCCAACCTCTTTTTCTTTAGCTTTAATTATATGTACTACTCAAAACCCTTTGGAAAATAAGCAGAATATTAATTGCATAGCCCCTATGGTGTAAATTCACATGGGCAGGGGTGCAATGTATTCTTGGTATCTGTCTCTGCTTATACCAGATGTGCTTGCAATACATATGTAGTCATTGAATAAACAAAGGTGAATAGGACATTTGAATATTTAAGAGGGATACAGAATTCTAATAACAGTTTGCAAAATTCAAGAAAAGCTATAATTTGACAGGGAGAAATTATATCCTGGGAAAGAGAATCAGATTTCAGTCTCCTAAGCCCATGGCATCCACCAGCTATATTGATTGAATCAACCTAGTTTACTTTGCTGGCAGTCCTGTTGCCTAGGCACAGGCACAGAGGACAGGAATAAGGAGGTCAATTTTCTGGAAAATAATTTGTTCTGTGCACTTTCTCTCTTACTCTTTTACCATAGAGGTATTTAAATATTTAGGAGAATTCAGTTTGGGTTTATCATAATAAAGTTTAAGCCAAGTGAGGAAAGCACATTTGTTTATCATTGCAGATGCTGTCTCTTGAATTCCTAGAAAAACACCATTTTTCTCCATACATGATTTTCTGTTGTTTACGCCTGGGAGCTGCATTCTTGCTGCTCTGTTGTGTCTTGTTGCCTATCCAAATGTCAGTTTGGCACCAGTGGACTGGAAGAGCTGTTTCACAGGCAACTGTACCACTATCAACAAGGGCAATAAGCAATCTGCTGTTCATTTATCATTATAGACCCATGAGACTATATTGATAAACCCATTGACCTTCCAGAATTTCTACTTCCAGGGAGGTAGAAAGAAGGAAATTGTAATATTATATATATACATATATATATTACATAATATATATAGTATAATCCTGTACTAATAGCTTTCACATTATCTCATGTGATCTTCAGAGTACTCCTGTGAGCTACAGAAAATAAATTTTAGTATACTCATTTCAGAGCTGAGAAAACTGATACTCAGAAAGATTGAGGAGCTGGTTTAAGCTTTCATTTCTCACACTTGTCAGCCAGGCAGAAAGGTGGCTCCGGGCCATGCTGTCTCTCTGGCCGTGTCCTATAGGACACAATTGAAATGAAAATTAGCCATAGGAAGAATGAGACAGCAGTGCCTAGTTTTTTGCAAGGAGATGCTTTTCTGAAGGTCCTTCAGGGATTAAAAAAAAAAAAAAAAAAGGACAGCCAATTCAAATGAAGTCCTTAAGAAAATACTAAAAATAATATTGATGTTTTATTTTCAATTGCATAATATTGGAATTTGAAAGCTTACTTCAAAATGAATGCATTCCATGTACCATGCTGATCCAGCACAACTGTAGACTGAGTCTTCAAAAAGTGATTCCATTTCAACTTAAACTGGGTTCAAAAGTAAAATGAATTTGTTCTTTTACTCTAAAACCAGCATCTCATTTCAGCAATGAATAGCTGAGTGAGGTATATTTACTACATGTTTGGTACCCTTCAAAGCAACTCAAAGTTTCAAATCATTGAGTCTTCAGAGTAGGTTTTGGAATTTACACCAATAATTAGTCCATTTTAGAGATGAAGAAATTGAAGCACCATTGAGGTACAAATTGGTTGATAAGCCTGAGGTCACATAACCAGTAATTAGCAGAGGAAGGATCTGAACCCACTCCTCAGCCTTTATATTCATCATGGTGCTCCAACATCTCTGAAATAAATAGTTGACCCACACTTCTCTGGTAGAAACTTTATAAATGATAATATTTCTTAGTGAAGAGCCTCCTCTCACAAAAGTCATGGCCAAATATAAAAGAAAACATTTTATTTTGGATGTTTCTCAATCAAGCATCAATAAATACCATCATGAGGTCATTGTGATTTCAGGATCAAAAGAAACAGCAGCAGTACAGGGTCTATTTTCACTTGAACTCGTGGATACCCTTATGCTGATGCTTAGAGTCCTCTCATATATATATATATATATATATTTTATGGGAATCTTTAGGAGGAGATAAAGCAATGATGAGTCTGTGGCAAGTGCCTGTGGATCAGGTGAAGTGTGCTGTGGCTCTTGAAAATAGGGATTAAATTCTTATACAACAAGTCACCACTTTCATCCAGAGAATGGCCTCAAAATGGTTGAACAGAAATAGAAACGCACACACACAGAGAATGATCTTCAATGTAAAAATGAAAAAGTCTAAAAGGAAATACAGTGGCCTGAAATAGTAGTTACATTTGCATGGTAGAGTAATAATGGCTTTAAAAATAGGTATATTTCTTAGAAACCTTGTAAATCAAGCATATTTTGCATATGTGTTTATTGTCAATTCCTAAAGAGTCCCATAAAAAACTATATAAGTGGGATATCTCATATATGTTGCTTTTAAGATTATTTGAAAATAATATGCATTGTTTTAAAAATTATAAAAATGTACATTGGAAAATTAATTACAAAAAGTAATCAATGTACTGAATCTTGTTATAAAGTGAATGATCTTAGAATATGTTTTCCTTAAAGTTCAATATTATGATTTGTTTTGATTACTCACCAAAAACTTATACATAGGAAATCAACTATTATAAACTTTTGTAATCATGGTTACAAACTTTTGCTGTAAAGTGCCAGATGGCAATGATTTCTGGCTGACTGATCCAGAAGGTCTTCATCAAAACTGCTCTATTTAGCCACCACAAGGATATAAAAATAGCCTTATACAACAAGGAAACAGGTGAGCATACCTGTGTCCCAATAAAACTTTATTTACACAAACAAGAAACATAATGGACTTTGCCTGCAGATTATAGTTTATTGAACCTGTATAAAATACTATGTTCAAAGTTAAGGAGTTACAGAATATTAACACTGCAGCAAAGAAAAAAAAATCCTATAAGCTAAACTCCCTGAATTTCTAGATTTTTCCCTAGAGAGAGAGAAGCAATATTGCAGAGTGATAAGTAAGAACTTAAGTTTTAAATAGACTTTGTTCAAGTTCCAAATAACTGAACCTCTTTAAGCTTTAATTTTCTCATCTATAAGTGGAGATAATAATAACCCGTCATAGGTCATAGTATAGATAGGTAACAATTTTAAGCTGTTTCTTATCTCAAAAATCTGCCAGAAAGGAAGTGATTATTAAAGTGCTACTTGAATTTAAAATGATTGAAAGTAAATCTGTAAAAGTTGAGCTTGTCAGTTATACTACATATTTCAAATGCTGTAGCTGCAGAGTTAGGGCAAGATTGCTTCTATTGTCATGGAAAGTTTTATGGAACAACAGGCTGCAGATACTGATATGATAGATAGATGGATAGATAGATAGGAAGATAAAAGAGCTAAAGGTAGAAATAGATATAAAGACAGAAATAGAGTTATAGCTTTTCTGAAGAGGTAATATTGATCTGAATAATGAGAAGATGCTAACATGATAAATACCAATGGGGCAGAGCGTTCAGAGAAGGGAGAGGAACAAGTGCAAAGGCTGAGACTAGAAAAGCTTATCATAGAGGAAGAACAGACCATGGTGAAGGAAGGAGAAGCATTGAAGTGATAAGGAGCAGGTCATATGAGGTCTTTTAAGGATTCAGTTTTAAACTACTGGCAAAGGAAATCATCCAGGCATTCAAGTAAGGGAGGCATTAATTCAGTTTTTGAGAGATCACTCTGGTACCTACATGGAGAGTGGACTATTGGTGGCAAATATAAAAATATGACAATCTTAAGGACACTACTGTAGTAATTGAGATGAGAGATAATGGCTTGAACTGGAAGCAGCAGGAAAAATATGAGGAAGCATTTAGATAAAGTTTTGGGGATAACATCAACTGAATGTGTTATTGAAGTAGATAAAAGAGGGAGGAAAACAGAAATATTAAGAATGGCTTCTAGTTTATTTTTGAAAGCAGAAATGGCCATTGAGAAGTTAGAGCAAGGTTAGAGGAGTAAATCAAAAGTTCTGCTTTGCAGCATTAAGTTAGATGCCTATTAGACATCTGCATTTGCTTACTGTGGTTGCAGTAACAAATTACAACAAGGTTGGTAGTTTAAAATGACAGAAATTTATTTTCTCATGGTACTAGAATCCAGAAATCCAAAATCAGTTTCACTGGGCTGAATTCCAGCTGTCAGCAGAGTCTTTCAAGTTTAGGGCAGAACACATTTCTTAACAATTCTAGCTTCTAGTGGCTGCTGGCATCGTGTGGCTCCATAGCCACATTATTGTCCTCCTCTTGTGTCTTTTCTTCTTATCCATGTCTAATTTTTCTACCCTTCCCTTATAAGAAATGTATTATTGTATTGTGGTCCACCTGGAGAATCTAGGACAATCTACCCATCTCAAAATATTTACTTTAGTCAGATCTTCAAAACTTTTTTTTTTTTTTCTAAATAAGGTGGCATGTATAAGTTTCAAGGATTCAGACCTGGATATTCTTTTTAAAAGAGGGCACATTTGAGGGTTGAGCATCATGCTCCAAATGACCCCACCTAAAAGTGCTAAGAAGAGAAACTGAGAATCTTTTGAATTTCAACAGAAAGCATTCTTTAACTTTCCATCAAGTTCTTTTTCTTAAAATTCATTTTCTGCATTTAATTGTGACCTTAATGGCACATGGACATTTATACATATTTGTATTTGTTTTTTCTGATTTCTAGCATTTTTGAAACCAGTTATTTTTCATGGTTTAGTTTTTTGTTAACTAGGATGTTTGATTAGTATATTTTAGTTTTGTATTCTTTTATTTTTATTTTTAATTTTTTAAAAATTATCACTTTATATATATATACATATATATATATATATTTCTCCTGTTTCCCTTGATTCTCTCTTTTCTTCTGAGAACAGCAATTCTCTATTATTCTCTTTCTCTCTTCCTTTAATTTTTTACTTCTCCTTCTCCCCTCCTCCCTCATAATCATCATATCCTATGTCACTTCTCTTCTCTCCCTATCCACCATTTAAAAATATAAACCCTTTTGCAAACTTGCTGTTTTTATCATAGGCAACAACAGTTATATCATTTCTGTTTATTGTGATAATTTCCATTGTAGATGTCATAGTAGGAACTATCTGGTTTAATGCTGTATATTGTTTGCATTGCTTGTTTTTATTATTTCTTTCCTCTTAAACAACGAGGTACTGGAAACCTTCAGGGACACTGTAAGTCAGATGGGTAGACATACAAACAACATGAAAAAGCAAGGGAACAAATCTCCCCAAACAAACCAAGATACTTCAAAGCAGAATCCATGGACACCACAGTGGAAAAAATGTCAGAAAAGGAGTATAGAATATACATAGTTAAACAGATCTGCAAAGTAAAGGATGGTATAAGAAATGAAACCAGAGAGAAAATACAGGAAGTGAAAGACCACTTCAATAAAGAGGCAGAGATTCTAAAAAACACCAAGCAGAGGCCCTCAAAATTAAGGAAACAATAAATCAAATTAAAAATTTAATAGAAAGCATCACACCAACAGACCAGAACACTCAGGCAACAAAGAAAAATATATAATCTTTTTTTTCCTTTGGTCTTTTTTTGGGTACCAGGGATTGAACTCAGGGGGTCTTAACCACTGAGCCAAATCCCTAGCCCTATTTGGTATCTTATTTAGAGATGGGATCTCACTGAGTTGCTTAGTGCCTCACTGTTGCTGAGTGGCTTTGAACTCATGGATCCTCCTGTCTCAGCTTCCTGAGCCACTGGGATTATAGCATGAGTCACCGTGCCTGGCTAAAATATATAATCTTGAAAATAGAGTTGACCACGTAGAGAAGATGTTAAGAAACCATGAACGTAACTTCAAGAACTATGGGATAACATGAAAAGACCAAATTTAAGATTTATCTGGATAGATGAAGGTGTAGAGATACAAACCAAAGGAATGCACAAGATTTTCAAAGAAATAATATCAGAAAAATTCCCAAACCTAAAGAATGAAATGGAAAATCAAATACAAGAGGCTTATAAGACCCCAAATGTACAAAATTACAACAGACCCACACCAAGGCACATTATTATGAAAATGCCTAGCATACAGAATAAGTATAGAATTTTAATGGCTGTGAGAGAAAAATATCAGATTATATATAGGGGGGTACCAATTTGGATCTTAGCTGATTTCTTAACTGGGACACTTAAAGCTAGGAATTCCTGGAATAAAATATACCAAGCTCTGAAAGGAAATGGTTGCCAACCAAGAATCCTATATCCAGCAAAATTAAGCTTCAGATTTGAAGATTAAATAAAAACCTTCCATGATAAACAGTTAAAAGAATTTGTAACTAGAAAACCTGTACTATAGAACATTCTCAGCACAATATTCCATAAAGACGAAATGGGGAAAAAAAAAAAAGTGAAAACCAGCAAAGGGAGAAACTACACTAAAGGAATAGTCAATCAAAGGAAAAAATAATTCAAATTAAAAACTATAAATAAACCCAAATGACTGGGAATACAAATCATATCTCAATAATAGCCTTGAACATTAATGGCCTAAACTTATCAATCAAAAGACACAGACTGCCAGATTGGATTAAAAACAATAGCCAACAATATCCTGTCTCCAACAGACTCACCTCATAGGCAAAGACATCCACAGACTGAAGCTGAAAGGATGGTAAAAAACACATCACTCACATGGATCTTGTAAACAAGCAGGAGTTTCTATATTCATATCAAATAATGTGGAATTCAAGTCAAAGTTAATCAGAAGGGACTAAGAAGGCCATTTCATACTACTTAAGGGAATTATACGTCAAAAAAAAAACATAACAATTGTAAATATGTGTGCCTCAAATAATGGAGCATCTACATACATCAAACAAACCCTTCTCAATTTCAAGAATCAAATAGGCCACAACACAATAATACTGGTTAACTTTAACATGCCTCTGTCACCACTGGATAGATCCTCCAAACAAAAACTAAAAAAAGAAGCTATAGAAGTAAAACATACAATTGATAATTTAGACATAACAGACATATATATAGAATATTTCATCCACCAATGACTGAATACACTTTCTTCTCAGCAGCACAGGGATCCTTCTTTAATATAAACCATGTTATGTAAGCTATCACATGTGTTGACATACAACAGTAATATTACCTCAATATATTTTTACCATTTGCAAGCCTTTTCTGATAGCTCCATTTCTATTGATATTAACTTTTATGTTCTTGATTTTTTCTTGATTAGACTATTTATTTTTATCAAATTTTACCTGTATTATTTAATCTATTTCATATATTTCTGCTCCTTATTTTTTCCTTCCTAGTTCATAATTTGAAAATAATTTGATTGTTATTCTAGCTTTTTTTCTGATACAACTACTTTAAGTTATAAATGTTCATTTGAATACTGTTTCATCCCAAAGACCCTGATATTTTAAGCTTTTATTATCACTTAGTTCAAAGCACTTTTCATTTACTTTTCTTGAGCGTTCTTCCTTGACCTTTGAGATATAAATTTATAAGTGTGCCATTTCATTTTGAAATAGTTGACACGTGGGGGTGTGGTTCTTTATATCTTAAGATGATTGGTTTCTAAAGTAATAAATCATGAAGGATACACAGTGTGAATGATTTCAAATTCTAAAGAAAGTAATGGAAACCTTTCTATATTGATTGTATTTGTTACATACATGTCAAAACTGATCAAACTGCATACTTCAAATATGTACATTTTATTGTACTTCAATTTTACCTCAATAAAGCTATGGAAAAAAATCAACTGGAGGATAGTTATAAAAAAATTTTTTAAAAAGAGGGTGCATTTTTCAGCCTACTACAACATCAAAGGGGAGATAGTGAGCTAAATATGTCATCTGAACCTGAAGAAAGTGAACAGGGACTACACATATGAATTCGGGAGAAGTCAATGTATAGATAACATGTAAAGCAATAGCACAGGTGTGATAGGTGAGGCTGGGGAGGTAGGATGCCTGAGAACTGGTCCGTGGTGACAGTTTGACAGAGAAATTCTTGAAAGAAAAGACAGACATGGGATATAAAGTAGGAAAAGGAGACAAATCCAAAGTAGAAAAATATTCTAATAGGTAAGTCACCAAATGCATCAATTAAGTTCAATTAAGTTCAAGTAAGACAGGACCATTTCTTTTCATGAACAGGAGTTGGTGAGTGAATGTGAAACATAGAATCCTGAGCAAAATCAGTAGAGGAAAGGGGAATTCTATTTCTGGCAGAAGGTATTCTCAATAATCTCAAGACTTTCCCTCCCTCTCCCTCTCCCCCCCCCCCCATAAAAAATCTTGAAATACTTGATAAAACATAGCGAAATCCTTTTCTCTAAATTGTAGGGTTCTTTCTCACACCACACACACACACACACACACACACACACACACACACACACAATCCTCAGAACTCCAAAGCAATGAAGAAACTGAAAACAGAGGGGGAAATACTACAGGAAACAGTGCTTCTGTAGTATGGAAGCATGTGTTCATCTGAGATGCATTTTTAAAGCCACACAATCCTAATATCAAGACAGAATGAGTTAGACATCAATCTGCTGAGTACATATATAAAAACACAAATGGTATGAAAATAATTACTGTAAAACCAGTAACTTGAAAAACTGCTCTTTATATGTAATATGAAATGAATTGTACTCTGCAAGCATGTATAACAAATTAAAATAAATAATAATGTAAAAAAAGACACACCTAAACCTGCCTTGAAGTCATATTTGCTTATATATGTTATTTGCTTTCCAGGACGAAAGAAGACTATAAGATTTATCAATCTTGACCAAGGTTCTGGTGGTGGGGCAAAAAAAAAAAAAAAAAAAAAAAAGAATCTCCCAGCAAATTTAAACACAATCCTGCTCATGAGAGTTGGGGCTTAAATTAATGTTACTTGCCAAAGGCAGTTAATGCATTCAAGAAATTAATAAAAGTCATCCTTGTTCACAGCAACCAGGGATGCTGGCGTGGGCCAGAGAGTCTCATCTGGACAATACAGATGTGCCCTCAGCTCAGAGAGCTCAGAATTTCCAACCAAGCAAGACAGCTATGTACAAGATTCAAAGAGGAAGAAAGTCACCATGGCTGAGCTTTAGAAAGGAAGCTTATAAAACAAGTTGGGTTCCATGGACTTTCAGATAATGACAGTTGAATTCATATCTTATTTTCTTTGATGTTTTAACTTTAGTTAAACAAATAGAATTTAAAGGTTTGAAGCAATAAAAAGTTAATAAATATGTTACAAGGAAACCCACTGAGAACTATAAAACCACACATATTGTAGAAAAGCAGCAAATAGGATTTAGAAATTAAATATATAAAAATGAAATTTAAACCTCTGTGGTTGCATTAAAGAGCATATTGAACACAGCAGAAAAAAAAAAAAAAAACAAGTGGAAAAAAACACCTTTAAAACAACAAGGAAACAGTGCAATTGACCCTATGAAAGAGAGGCTAGGAGACAGAAATTTGAACTATACCTTGGCTACATATCGCTACATAACAAAATACCCCCTATGTGGCTTAGGGCAGCCAAGGTTTATCATTTCTTATTCTGCTTTGCAGATCTCCAGACTTGGAATAGTCAACTAATCCAAAATGGACTCCATCTTCACCCACCTATAAAAGGTCAGAGAACAAAGTGTATATCTCAAAAGCAACAAGAAAAAGAGACAGATTAACCAAAGGAATAACTGTTAGACTAACAGCTTACTTTGCACCTCTAATGACAAGTCAAAAAAGAAAACAACATTTTCAAAACCTGAGTGAAAATAACTGCCAGTGTAGAATTCTATCGATCCCATGAACGAGTTTCCAAAAATAAAGCTAAAGTAGAGATATTTTCAGAAAATTGAAACTGAGGGTTTGCAAACAAATAACTATGACTAAAGGAAAATTTTAAGAATGTATTTGGTAAAAAGAAAATAACCCCAGGAAAAAAATCTAAGGTGTAGAAATCAATGCCTAGGAAAAAATTGAGAAAAGCAGGAGAGTCTGAAATAACAGGTGATTTATAAAGATATTAATAGTTTTTAATTTGAGGAGTACAAAAAATAACTTTAAAATGCTAGAAAGCATAATAATAAGTTGAGGCATGGGATATTAAAAAACATGCATGCTTTTACGTTGGTCAGAAGGAGAGCAAAAAATATTGATATACTTTAGTATTTGTAAAGTATGAGTGTTAACATTTTAGAGGTCATTAGTGAAGTAGAAATACAATATAAATAAGCATAGGGAATTTTTTGAATTAAAATAAAAAGATTAATTCCAAAGAAAGTTGAAGAAAGGCATAAGAGATGAAACGATTATAAAGCACACAATAAATACACATAAATCAATAATTTAAGGAAATTTGTATGTATTAAACTCCCATTGATAAATGGAAAAGAAGGAAGAGAAGAAAGATTGGAGGGAAGAAGAGAGGGAAAAAAGTTCCACCTATATGTTATTTAGCATGGGCACTCCTAAAAAGTAACAATGCATAAAGATTAAAAATAAAGCTATGAAAAACTGTAACTAGAAAATATTCACAAAAAGATGATCTAGTGATATTAATAGCTAACAGAACAGAGTTACTGCTAAAAGCTTTTATTCTTAGAAGGACCAGCTTCATAATGATGATTGACACAATTCACAAAGATCATTCTGATTTAAAATGCATAACCACCATTTAACACAACTGAAAAGAAGATGTATTAAAACTTATGAATTACTAGAAGATATTAATAGATACACTGGAATTAAGGAAATTTTCACACTCTTCTACTTCATAGATCAAGCAGACAAAAACTCAATAATGCTTTCATAAGCAAGTTTCTACCTCATTCATGGGTAAAAAAAAAAAATCACAGCGGAAATATAAAAATACTTAGAACCCTTCAGTAACAAAAAATATAATCAAGCAAAACTTAGCAATAGCTGTAGCAATACTTGGGAGAACATTTGAAAACTGACATGACATTATAGAAAAGAAAGACAGAATAATCACCAAGAAAGAAGAATGTAAGAAGCAATAAACTAGAAATAAACAAATTTTAACACAAATATACACAGAATGGATCAACAAAACCAAAGAGCGTGCTCTTTTAAAAGGTTGGAAAGTGCTAAAGCTCTGACATACTTGGAAAAAAAAAGAAGACACAAATCTGGAATGAACAGGTGTATAACTATATGAAAAAGAGAGATTGAAAAAGTAAGGCAGAATACTGAAACAAGTTTAGGACAATAATTTTGAAAACTAAGGGAAAGCATGTTTTTTTTTTTTTTTTTCCTTAAAAAACAGAACTTATACAGGCCAACTCTAAAAAAATTTAAAAATCCTAAAAGATCTACAACAATTAAAGGTTTTTAATAAGCAATTCAAATCCACCCTTAAGCACAATCCATGTAGAGATTTTTTTCTTATTGGTAATATCTATCAAAAATTCAATTTGTAGATAATATCAATCAATACTGTCATGGTTTAGATGTGGTGTTCCCCAAAAGCTCATACGTGAGACAATGCAAGAAGTTTTGGAGGAGAAATGATTGGGTTATAGCCTTAAGCTAATCAGTAAATTAACCCCTGGTGGGATTAACTGAGTAGTAACTGAAGGCAGGTGGGTGTGGCTGGAGGAAGTGGTTCATTGGGGGCGTGGCTATGGAGTATATATTTCCTACTTGGAGAGTGGAGTGTCCATGTGATCTGCTTCTTTCTGCCACACTCTTCCGCCATGATGTTCAGCCTTGTCTCAAACCCAGAGGAATGGAGCCAACTTTCTGTGGACTGAGACCTCTGAAACCGTGAGTCCCTAAATAAACTTTTCCTCCTCTGATTTTTCTGGTTAGATCTTTTAGTCACAGTAGTGTAAAAGCTGATTAAAACAAATACAAACTCTTCCAGGGAAAAGGAAAAAGAAACAACACTCTTATTCCATGAGAATTGTTCATCTGATTTTCTAATGTAAGTATGAGGAAAGGGCCTAAATACAGGAGAAGAAAATTACATGCTATCTCACTAATGCAAATAGATAAAACATTTTGTCAGATGAAATACATGATGTTTTAAAAAGTAAGTCAATAGAGAGTTCCAGAGTCGTTAAACTAAAATGTAGTTTAACTAGTATGTCACAATAACAAATTAGAGAACCTATATGATAGGCATTGTTTGTTATAGGAAAAAAAAAAAAAAAACCTTCCACAATAACACCAAATAACCTAATGTTTATTAATATAAGAACAGATTAATGGATTGTGGCATATTTACTCTATGGGATAATGCATAACAAATGAAAATGGCAGAACTGGTGTCTATGTATCAACAAAAGTCAATTTCATAAATATAATTTACAGCAACAAAGGCAATTTGTAGGCTAGGAACAGTGTAACACAATTCTTATAAAATCTAAAAGCATGCTAAACAAGTCCACATATTTTTAGGGATGCATATGTATAAATTAAAAATATAAATATATGCAGGAAAAATTATTTTAAAAAGACAATTTAAACATGAAAAGACATTCAGAGCCTAAGCATTGTGGTGCATGCCTATAATCCCCATTCCTCGGGAGGCTGAGACAGGAGGATCACAAGTTCAGGACCAGCCTGGGTAGCCTAGAGAGACCCTATCTCAAAATAAAAATTAAATTAAATTAAAAAGGCTGTGAATGCCACCCAGTGGTAAAGCATTCCTGGGTTCAATCTCTAGTACCACAAGCAAACAAAATCCCATTCAGTATTGTTTTTATCTCAGAGAGAATGGAGGTAGGAATGAGGTCATGGAGGAATCTCATGTTTTAAGTCAGATCTTCTATACATTAATTTTTACTCATCTCTTATAGAAATAGTAGAATTTTTTATGAGCAAGAGAATTAAGGAGGGTTTAAAGGGGAGTGCATTAGAGTTGACAGACTGCATGGCTCAGTATGTTTGAAAGTTTGTTGGAGAAGTAATACTAGAAAAAAGGAAGGATAAGAGATGGAGGGATAGAACTTAATGCCTGATGCAGTTTCAGAAATGCAAAAGTGAGGATGGTAACAAAATCTATATTAGATACTTGTGTGGAGTGCACGGTCATGACATGGAGAAAAAAATTCATAGCTGTTGAAGAATTGACAAAACTACTTGGTTCATGTATTAGGAAAATTCTCTACCTGGAATTTGAAATTGCCCCCAATATGAGCTGAAACAGCAATGGAGAAGCACATGATGGTCCAGTTTCAATGTATTCGCGAGCATATTTCTACAGATAGCAACAAGGAGAAGCCATGTGTGCTGGTCTGATTTTCAAAAGCCCTGTGTTTTGATCTAATCTTGTTTTGTTTTAATAAACAAGATAAATGGTTTTAAAAAGCAAGTAAAGAGGTTGATGGTTGCAAGTTCCACTTGCTGCTTCTAGTGGTGAAGGAAGGTGGGGGAAACCTTCACTTGACAGCACTTTAAGGGAAGCAATGTCCTTAGGGGGCAGCTAAATTCAGTTGTAGCTGGATAATGAAGGTCATGTCCAGAAAAGAGACAGGTTTATGAGAGGCGGCTGGCTGCCTTTGACCTACTGTTCTCTGCAGAGAGCACAGGCAAGGGTGGGAAGGTTGGGAAAGATGGGCTGAGGGAGACTGTTCAGGCTAAGGTAATCTACTCGCAGTAGATATATTGGGATGAAGGAAAACAATCTGGAAACTCAAGGCTCTAACTAACACATGAGGCTTGACAGGAATTGCCCTAGCTGTGTCCTATAGAATGGAGGTGATTGGGTCAGGTCAACCCCAAGGTACATGGGTGCAGAACTGAAACTCTGTCAGCTCACAATTCTAATTTTTCTGCCTTAGCTTACCTTAGCTGAGGTCACCTACCATCATTCCTCAACACACACCTCCATTCAGATCTATCCACTCTTTTTTGCACTCTGACTCGGCTAATTCTTCAATCTTCCCTTTATTTCCCCTTGAAATTGTGAGGGTCTTTCACAGGTTGGTTTTTCTTTTGTATCTCTGACAGCGCCTGGCAAAGTGTTGGATGAACTGTGGATGTTCAATAAATATTTGATTGATCGAGCTGCACATTTCATTTGTCTAGGTTATAAACCGGTTCTCAGACACCCTGGAAATGGCTATAAATTGGAAAGCAAAGGATCTGTGCTTTTATTAGAAACTTCTTCGTGTTTAAAAGAAAATCTTGGCTAGTAAAAATTTTGCCTTTACTCTGGCATTCTCCCCACCTCATTGCAAACTGAGATTTATAAAAATGTAAGTAGTTGCTGTGGAGACAATTGCTGGACACTGGAGAACCATTTGAGAATAGCAGCAAGAATGGCTATAATCGTCAATGGCAAATTTTTACATCAATCTTTTTTTTGCTGTCAATAATAAGAAAGAAAAATAAAATACTGAAAAAAAAAACCCTCTCTCCCTGCCGCATGTTAAGATATTAAAATAATTACATACGGGTTAGAAAATATTAAGTACTCCTTGGACTTCCTTGAATACATCCATGGCCCCAGATACCCAGCCCTTGTCCCCAAACATTCCAGAACTTGTCAAATAAAGGTTAATACCTTCCCTGTCAAGAATAGTCCAGCACTCTGGCCATGGTTTGCATGGTGCCTACACCATCAACCTAGTGACTATCCTTTCTGACTATATTCCTTGGAGGTCACAAACTAGTATCCTCAGATATCATTTGTGAGGTTCTTCCAGGATTTTTTATTCTTCTAAAATTATCAGATAGCATTTAATATTTGATGATCCCTTGAAATAATTTACAGGTTTTAATATTTGATGATCCCTTGAAATAATTTACAGGTTTTAGCATCCCCTTGAAAGATTGGAGGTTCCCTGTTCCCTTTGGACACACTGCATGTTCTGTCTGTCCAGCAGGTTTCGCCACTTCTCTTATTCACCTCAAGGGCTGCACTTTCTTAATATTGCTAGTTTTACCTCAGTGCATATAAAATTTTAGTGTCCTGTACTGTAATAACCCAAATGGCATTGCTAGGAGGAGCTGTGTTCATTTCTAGTCTGAGGGGTCATGTGCCTTGACCCAAGCTCATTCTTTCTTTACCTCCTGATGGTTGCATATGCTTCTCCTTCTAGAAGTTTTAACAGATCAACTCCCTCACTTCTAATGTGAGACAGCACATCCAGACTTTGCAGAAAAGAAAAACCTCTCAATGTGCCTAGACTGCTGAATTTTCACAGGAAAGGATCTAGAATTGGGGAACAGCATACACAGTTACTTGGTATTAACTACCAATTCAAGATAGGAATGACAATATGACCTCTCCTAGATATATTTTCCCATTAAGTGAAAAAAAAAGTCACATCTTCTACCAGAAAATTCCAGTTGCCAATTATGCTGCTATTTCTGCAAAGGAAGTGCTCGGGGAGAGGGAGGCCCAGGGGTCCTACTATTTGGCTGCAATTTCCTCCCTTAACTGTGACTGCCACCTGCCCTTTGGTGAATTCATAGCTATACCCAATGACAAACAGGCAGGACTGTTCCAACACCACATTTAACCATAATCTTTGGTTCAACTTTCTATTCCTGAATAACACACCACCCAAATCTTAGTTGTTTAAAATAACTACTGTTGACTTGCTCAATGTTTCTGTGGTTTATCAACTTGCCAGGGTCATTTATGTCATGGTGGTCACCTGGCAGCTTGACTGTGGCCCTTCTCATGTCTTTGCAAATGGTGTAGAATGCAGGCAGGTCAGCTTGCATGTAGCTGGTCTGGGCTTCTTGGTGTGGTGCACTTAGTGCAGCATTGAGAGAGAGAGAGAGAGAGAGAGAAAGTTTCAGAATTCCTGGTTGTCACTTTTGCCATATTTGGCCAAAGAAAATCACAAGGACAGCCCAGACTCAAGGGGTAGGAAAAGAGACTCCAACACTTGATGAAAATAGCTACAAGTTCAGGGGTATGCATAAAATAGCCACAAGTTCAGGGGTATGCATGCAGGGAAGAGAGATGTTACCAGCTTCCATGCATCTACTGCATTTCTAGTAGAACCAATGGAGGGATGGGCTTCACTCTAAAGGAAGACAGGGATTATGGCAGAAAAGACTTTAAAATGCCTCAGAAATAAAATACACATGTTAGAAAGTCTATAAGGAGATGGAGAATGTAAACATAAGGAATACTGGAGAGAAGCCCTTATTTGAAATTCACTAGGAAGGTATGGGATATGAAAAGGGGGAAAGAAAGGAGAAAGAAGAGGGGAGAGGAACAGTGAGAGCTGAAGGGTCTGGGAGGGGAAAACCCAATGGGAGATGAGCTTCCTGAAAGAGTGGTCAGCCAGCTGCCCCAGCATGGCCAGACCGTCTCCTGTTCTCATTCAGTCCTCAGAGCCATCCTGTCTGCTTTCACTCCTAATGTACGGTGTCCTCATCGTAGACCCTGTTACCATGATCTCATCCAGACACCTCCTCCAGGTTTCCTATTGTTGTACATTTTGTATACCTGCTTGCTTTATGTGCTTTTAAAAGTATGTTTTTTTTTTTTGTATAATAAAATAGGTTAAGTTATCAAAATTCAGAAAAGTACAAAAGATCCATCCACAGAGAGGTTAGAAACCTAAGAGGTGGTGCACTTAAAAGCAAGCTGATATCCTTGTCCACGACACTGGTAGTCTCCAAAATCTGTGCTCTTCACCTGCTTGCCCATTGAACAGGGAGAAAAAAAGTTAGCTCCCAATAATCCAAACTAGTATATCAACTTAGAGTAATGTTATAGTTTGGATGTGAGATGTCTTACAAAAGCTAATGTGTGAGACAATGCAAGAAGGCTTAGAGGTGAGATGATTGGGTTATGACAGCCTTAACACAATTGGTGCATTAATCCACTGATAGGGATTAACTGAGTGGTAACTGAAGGCTGGTAGGGTGTGGCTGGTAGAGGCAGATCATTAGGGCATACCTTTGGGGTGTATATTTTATATCTGGTGAGTGGAGTCTCTTTCTGCTTCCTGATCATCATGTAAGCCACATGATACCCCAAGAATGGAGCCAGCTGTCTATGGACTGAGACCTCTAAAACTGTGAGCCCCCAAATAAACTTTATCTCCTCTAATTGTTTTTGTCAGGTCTTTTAGTCACTGCAAAAAGTTGACTAAAACAAGTAGCCAGTGAGTACAGACCTGTTTCCTTCTTAACTAAAATAATAAAAAACCAGGACAGCCTTACAAGCAGAATACCACAGAAATAAGGAGTTATACAAAGCAGCCACAAAACACTACTTGTTCTAAGACACCGAGTTATGATGTATTAGCTTTGGCAACACTTATACACCTTGTCACAAAAATAAAGACACTGTAATTGAAGGCAGAAATTGAAAACTGGATGTGACCTGCATATCAGTGATTCAGGAGTCAGGACAGAAGCTAGAAGAGGAGAGGGGCCTTGGGAGGTGAGGGACTGGCCCCAGGAAGGAAGGAAAGCTCTCTGTCTCTTTCCACAGCCTAGTCTCCTTGAACATTGCTTAAGAAGAGAGATCTTTTCCATATATACTTCATTTCTCAGTAGAAGAAAGGGACATAATAAGAATAATGATTGTTTAGTTTCTAAAACCCAAATCCACAGATTTTGGGTGATATATGTCACATATGCTACATGGTCTGTGTCTATGTTTGTATATGATCATGCAGTATTAGCAGGGCTATGCACATTGACCAAAAAATTTTTCATCAATTGCACCTTCCCTGCTCTATATGGGCAAAGACTTATTGGGTTCTGAACACTGGTGTCTGGCAACATACAGGGCAAGTCATCTGCCTGCTGGATTGTGCATAAGTCCATCCCACAGGCAGGCAGACTTGCTGGAAGCTGGACTGTCTGGCCATTCTTTACTCTTTCCATTTATCACACAATATCTTGTTTATGAGGCCATTTGCATGTATTTGGCTATTCAGATATGTCCTGAAGCAAGAGATATTTGATTTTACTCATTCCCTGGAAAAATCATTTGGGGCAATTTCTGATGCTGATTTTTAATCCCCTACCTGAGCCACACAGAATGGGGGAAGGTAGATGGACCTTCCTGCTCACTCATGTCAGTAATTTTCTTCTAGCCACTATACTCATTTTATGGCTTGGATGAGAGCTGTCCCCCAGAAGCTCATGTGTGAGACAATGCATGAAAGTTCAGAGAAGAAATGATTGGGTTGTGAGAACCTTAAACTAATCAATGAATTAGTCCCTGATGGGATTAACTGAGTGGGCACTGGAGGCAAGTGGGGTGTGACTGGAAGAGGTGGGGTATTGGAGGTGTGGCTTTGGAGTACATATTTGTACCTGGCAAGTAGAGTCTCTGTTTCTGATCATCATATGAGCTGCTTCCCTCTACCACATTCTTCCGCCATGTTGTTCTGCCTCACCTGGAGACCTGAGGAATGGAGCCAGCTGTCTATGGATTGAGGCCTCTGAAACTGTGAGCCCTCAAATAAGCTTTTCTTGCTCTACTGTTGCTCTGGTTGTGTCCGTTTAGTCACAGCAGCAAAAAAAGTGACTAAAGCAACTCATCATAGCCTAGACTTTACAAAAATATTTTCACCAATATAACATTAATTCTCAAAGATGAATGTTTGAGTCCTCTTTCTGTTGTCAGAAGAAAATCTTTTATTTTGCCTCATTCCCTCTCTGAAAAGTAAATAACCCAGGGGCACTTGGGTGAGGTAAATGAGTCAGGAGAAAAAAAAAAATAAAAATAGGAATTTTTTTTCCTATAGATTATACAAAATTCTTATGTTCATTCAAAAAATATTGCATACCTGAAAACTTGAGTTCCTCCCCATTAGGGTGGGTGAAGCACAGGACACAGAGAACAGTGAGATTGTTTCTTACACATCTCTCAAAACTGTCTGGATTCTCAAAACTGCTAACTTGGATATCTCATAAATCCTAAACCATGTGTCTTTATAAATCATCCTTCCATTTCATATGATCAAATTTTCTAGAAATGATGTATATGTGATGTATGTAAAAATACAATATGAGTTTATAGTTATAAAGTACAAATTAGCTGTATTAAAACAAGAACAAATATATGTTTTCATATATTATGCCCAAACAGTAAAATTTTACACCTCTGCTCACATGTGTGTGTGCCTGTGTGTGTGAAGCACAAAGAAAACAAAAATAAGGATGAAGAGTTAAGTTTCCTGTTGCACACTGGAGACAGAAACACGCCAACGCATACACAGTCCCTTCTAGGAGTCATGGTGGCAACTGAGTCATCCAGGCAAAGCAGGAAAGTCCTTGAGCCAGGTACCTTATGACCATGACTCAAATCAAATCCCTGTGAAGGAATATAAATTATACCTTTCCTTATGCCATGCTGTTCCAGGTCTCACATGAGGACATACTTTCAGTTCACAGATAGTCAAGAGGAAAAATAACTTTCTCCAGCAAAATATATTTCTGTGAGGATAAGAATGAGAAAGCCAGCTGGCCCCTGACACTCACACTCCTCACTCACAAGGCTGCAGGTGAAGGAGGGATGGAGGTGAACATATTCCCCATGAGTCCCTCCTACTTAGGAGCCCCACAGGGAGCAGACCTATTGTAACCAAATTGTGGAAGTCTCTGGGGATTGGTTGCAGTTCTTGTAGATGGGGGAGACAGTGCCAGACAGCAATAATAAGCTTTCCCTATTCATTCCTTCTAGTTAGAATCCTGAGATCCCTTTAAGGAAAGCTTGGGTATCTGTCAGGGAAGAAGCAGGAGTACATACAAGAGAACTGCTCTGAACAGGTCATTAATCAGTATCAATACCTGCCACTCAATCCACCACATGATTCGTACCCTATTTACCAAAAATATATACACGATTTTCTCTGACATTTTCAACGCATGTATCAGGCCTGCAAAGACTGAAGTCTTCAGACAAGCAAAAAAAATGAATCTCTGCTGAAATCCAGGAAGGAGCATCAGCTAAGTTTGTCTCTATTACTTCAGTGTGCCAAGTTGCCTCCATCTATTGTCTATGCTCTGCTCTTGACTAAAGAGGTTCCTTTCTGGGGAAAAAAAAAAAAAAAATTAGCCTGGAATCAGTGTCAAAAGTTAATCCCCACTTGACATGAGTGATGTAAAGACGTGTTCTGAGAATCAAGATCCCAAGCACACTTTTAGAACAAGGCTTATATTTACAAAGCATATGTTCTAAACAGGGCTTCTAGTTTTTTTTTTTTTTTTTTTTTTTTTTTTTATAGGCATGCCAAACTCAACACGTCTGGGTCACTTCCCTGATTGGTTTATTATGGGAAAATTGGGTTGCTTTTGCCAGTCAGCAATGCTATGATATCAGTCAAGAGAAATGCATGGATTGTCTACTCTGTGTAAGGTAATGGAAAGGCTGAATTTCTATTCATGCTTGCTTAGACCCTGAGTGGAGCACAGGATTTGAAAATGGAAATATCTAGGTTTTATGATTTTTTTGCATATCTATGCTGTATGCCAGAAAGTGCTATCAAAACCTGTTGTCATAAGTAAAGGAATTAAAGGAATAAATACAAAAAAAATTATTACAAGATATATTGACACCACTGTCACTCAAGCATGTTTGCTTTAAAAACATATGATATGAAATAAGTGCTAGGCTTAGAGTCAGAGCTGGGTGCTGTCCCAGTAGTCCCTCCCATGAAGAACCTGGACAAATTCCTCTGTGACTCTGAGCTTCTTTCCTCATGTACAAAGTCAAGCACTTGGAACAGGTTGATCTATTAAGTTTATTCCAATATTGAAATCCCACAATTTTGTGATTCTACTTGAGTTACTTTTTCATTAACACTGAATTTTTTTCCCAGCAGAAAATAGTTATTAAGCATTAAAATAAAAAATACAAATTTTGCCTTTCATCATTATTAGTATACATTCCCAAACTCTAAAAATTCTACACCAAATTATATTACATAATTACCATGCAACATTTACTGGTATTATCTATAAGTGCTTATGTCTTATCAAGAGTCGGTGTCTAAGAGTAATTAAACATTCTGAATAGTTAATTCTCTACCAAGTGCACTCATCAATCACTGATGCTTATTCATTTTTGTTTTGCTGTGATTAACTCCCTCATGTCTTATTATAATAATTGGCTCTAATCCCCTTATTCTTCTCTGGATGAATACTCTTAAACATTTGAGGGAAACACTAAAGAAACTGGTATTTTTATAATGTAAGAAAAGGCTAAGTAAGATACAGCTAGTAATTACTCTCTATAATATGAATCAATAGATTGTGATCAGTAATTTTTCATTTCCACAAAGGAGAGTGAAAAACTAAAACAGCATGAAAGATTGTAATTACCAAAAGAAGAAATTCTGATCATTGTTGCTCTCTAGAATTTGAAACTAAGAAAACTGGCAAACCTCTTGTTTTGGATGTATTTGAGATAATGGGAAATGTACTTGAGGTGGTTAAGTAGAAGGGCCACTTGAAAATGAAATAGAAAATGAAGTTTCCTTCTAGTCCTATTAAAAAAATAGGACAGAGATGATATTTCATCAGTTTTTCTGTTTTGTTTTGATTGATTGTGTGTGTGCATGCACATTATTGGGGATTGAACCCAGGGACATTCTACAACTGAGCCACAACCTCAGCCCTATTTTACTTTATTTTGAGGCAGGCTCTTGCTAAATTGCCCAAGCTGGCCTTGAACTTGAGATCCTCCTGCCTCAGCCTCTCAAGTGGCTGGGATTAGAGTGTGCACCACTGTACCCAGCTTATCAATTCAAAGTTTTCCAGTTTTGAGACTCTGTACTTTCATATGGTCTTGGGATAATAAATAGGCAACCAAGAACACCTTTCTATTTACTTCTATAGGAGTTGGGACTCTATTCCTGAGTTCGTGTCTTTAAATAAGAGTGTTAAACATAGCTTCTACTAAGCTATGTCTAAACTCAGCCATGTGAATCGTGTAAATATGCCCCAAGGAAATCTGGAGCAAAGCTATTTCTGCTTCAACATCTCCATGGAAAAGGTTCTAAAACATCTTGGTCCCTCCTTTGGAGTTTCACAAGCATAATAGGAATGGTAACATACTTATTCATGACCAGATAATGAATTCAGGTAGGACTTTATAAGAGTTAAGCAATAAATTAATAATAATTACTAGATTTTACAAAACTTTACATATTCTCTTATATAATTCTCAAAACAAACCCAAAGCTATATTCAGAAAAGTTTACTTGCCAAGGGTTGTGCAGCTCACAAATGGATGCATAAGAATTTGAATCCAGATAAATGTCTTATGTTTAAAAGTGTTAAGGAAAGGAACATTTGTGGACAACATTCTCAGATAGATGGTGCCTGGTTTTAAGGTCTTCACCTGAAAGTTTTAACCACCTTCGTCTGACCTTATTAATCTGGGATCAATAACTTAAAATTTCAAAGTAGTGAAAAAATGTGGATTATTAATAAATGATACTGGGTAAATACATGCTAAGGAAAATAGATTGGGGTTGGGGATATAGCTCAATGGTAGAACTGCTTGGCACACATGATATCCTGGGTTCAATCCCCAGCACCCAGAACAAAACAAAACAGAAAGAAAAAAAAAATCAGCTGGATCCTTACCTATTTAATACCCATTGTTTTAAGATTATAATAGGAACAACAACCAAAAAAAGAAACCCATAAAAGTGCTTAAAGAAATTTGGGAAAATATTTAATATTCTTAGAGCACAGGCAGCCTTTATAAGGAAGACAAAAAACCTCAGAAGACATAGGAAACAAGCATGATAAATTAGACTATTCTAAAATTAATTCAATATGACAAAACCACCTCAAGCAATGTGAAAAGAAAATATCAACCTGGAAAAGATATTTGCATTCTATCATAATCAAAATGTTTTCTAAAAAATAAAAATATTCAGTCCAGAGAAATGGGCAGTGATTATCAAGAGGCAGTTCACATAGAAGAAGAAGAAGAAGAAGAAGAAGAAGAAGAAGAAGAAGAAGAAGAAAGGAGCTCTTAAATACAAGTAAGGTACTTAATCTTGCTTAGAATGAGAGAAAACAAATTACAACATCATCATGATACCAAATTTTGTGTATTAGATTGGCAAAGAGTAAAAGCTCTTATTAAAAGCTTAATATACCCTTCTGAAAGGGTATGGAGAAATAAGCCCTTTCACAAATTTCTCAGAGGATTGATACAACTTCTAAATAGAACAAGTTGACAATATCTAGCAAAATTTTAAATGCACATGCTCTTTCACCCAGCAATATCACACAGGATCCCATCATTCTGATATAATCCCATATGTGTGAAATTTTCATATGTACAATATTACTCATTTTTGAATATTCATTTTTTTTACATTTTTGCAATAGAAAAAGATTGGAAGCAATTTAAATGTTTATTAATGCAGGACTAGTTAACTAAATCATGGTTCATTCATAATGTAGTGTTCACTTTTGTATCTTTTTGGTTTTGAATCCATGAGGATGTGTGAGCATATGAGTTCATTACTTCTGCAGTACATATTTCTAAAATTTCTTCTTCTTCTTCCCTTTTCTTTCTTGTCCCCCAACAAACTCTATGGAATTAACACTGCTGTTTATAGAATAACACAATTGCATAAGATGTTAAGGGACGAGGGATAATATATGATTACGTTGGGCTTTCTTCTCTCCTGCTGTCTCTCCTGGGCCGTCCTGCTCCACAAAATGTTTTTCCATGAGTTTGGGATGTGAACGTGACTACTTCCCTTCAGTATATCTCAGAAGTATTTAGTTCAGCTATTCACATAAGCTATATTTTTATTGATAGTATTAGCTTATCATCTACAGTCATGCATCCCTTAACAATGAGGACATATTGAGGATTGTGTTATCAGGCAGTCTTGATTTGTGCAAATGACATAGACTGTACTTACACAGACCAAGATGGCTATGTTGCTGGGGGGAGATGTATTCTTATGGGACCACTGTTGCAAATGTAGTCTCTTGTTAACCAAAATATCATCACATCGCATATGACTGTATATGTAAGATACAATACTACCCAATTTTTATGTAGGCTATTAAAGTGTCAGATTTTCTTTGTTACAGATTTTCTTCCATCTCAGTACAAACTCCTGTTCACATATTTTCATTTGTCACAGTTATGGTGTAACTCATAATTTACACATACACACGCGTGCGCGCGCGCACACACACACACACACACACACACAAATACACACAGAGGGACCGTGGGCTCAAGTAAGATTTAATAACATTGTCCCTTTCTGCTGAGATCCTTTGGTGAGTTTGTTGTCGTCCTTGGGTTCTTGGCATTATCATTTGTCCCTGCAGTGGTGATAGGGACGGGAAATGAGCACTAACAAGGACTTTGATTCCCTAGACAGAGAGACTTGGGACCCGAGAAGAAAACAGCTTAGAAATTGAATTTAAAACTCTAGATTTTTTTTTTTTTGCAAAAATAAATGTCTGTCATTCAGACACCTAAGCAGGATTCCCTATAGAATAGAGACTGCTCTGAAATATACAATGAATAAGAAATTCTTTCTTAGACTTTTTATTATTATATATGGGAGAAGGAAGAACAAAGGCAGCTTAAAAAAATGATATGTTCTGGATGTCTTTCAATGCTATTTTATTTTCAGCTATATTTCCCCACTCACAGAAGTCCAATCATCTTGGTGAAACACTATTTTCTTTTGCAAATACTGCTTATAATAGGAAGGTAACAACAAATTTATCTTATATATGTATTTTCAAGAGCTTATGGAAATCTTTCTGTATTTCTAAACCTCCAAATGTTTCTTGCTCAGTGGAATCATTAATTTATTGAACTTCTTAAAAATTAATGAATTTAAGTCTTTCGTTCTGCTTATACCGAACTGTATTCTGTTTAGTAAAATATTCCCAGGGAACTCTCCTGTCTTCCATATACCCTGGTGAATCAGGGTGAATGACTGGGCTCATGAATACCTCTTCCCTTTTCTTCATTGCGATCCCCAACACCAGGCTCTGCTTCAACACCAGTACCCCAAATGCCAGGGAGAAGGGAAAACCCTCACCTGGATAGAGTCCTGAGCCTGGGAAAGCTCAGACTCACCACCCCAAGAGGAACTGTGCTTCCTTCATATGCCAAACCCAGAGCAAGAGGAAGAACATTCTAGACTTGTGACCAGGAAGGTAATTCTGAAGAAATCCTGCAGCTCGGAGCTATGTCAGTCAAGTCATTTTTTTGCCCAGTTCTGCCTAAATACTTTCATCGTTTGTCCTTCTTCCTTGGGATGATTCCTGTTATTCCCTGAATTTTTAAAGCATTTTAATTGAATAGCATCATTGCAACCTTCACATCTCAGCTCAAATTCAACTTGAAACTCTGCTAATCCCAACATGAACACAGGCAGGTAGCACACGGTTGGCATGTAAGTGTGACACAGAAGTAAACAAGGCATGTGTGCTAATGGTAGACACTGTAACGACATAGCAGTCATAGTCTACCTTGTTTCTGTTTTGTATTGTGATGGAAAACCATGACTCCTCATGTCAATTATTCATCTGATAGATGGATCTCTCATATTCTCCATCATTGCTAATTTGCTTCCCATTCTGGGATTTGGGCATTACATTGGGTGAAAAGAATAAGCCACAGGTGCCTTCTCATTTAATCATATGATTAAGAGTTTGATAATACTTGAGCATGGCATTGTTGCTATAAAATTGCATGCGTGGATAATCAGACAAATATGCCCCAAACAACATCTTGGCTGGGAGACTGACCGCAGCTAGTAGCAGTCTTTGTTTAATTTGGCTGCATATGACTAATGGTTAGAGCAAAGTTATATACAGCAAGTGCAGGTCACTTCTTAAAGCCATGATCTCTAGTTATAGAAAAGTGCCTTGCCACTATACTTTAAAAAGAACAACTATAGTACTGCTAATTAAGTTAATGGCAGAAATACCCTGGAGTTGACAGCTCAGCTCATAAGCAAAATGAGCAGTTAAGAGGAAATCGAAATGCCTTCTGCCTCAGCATGAGTTAGCACGCCATGGCAGCGGCGAGGTGCCACCTGGGACTGTGGACATTATTTTGCCTCTGATATAGCTTGAGAAGTAAAATCCACATATTGTATTGATCAAGTGTAGGAGTAAACTTGAAGAGATTGTACAGAGGTGACTGTCACACTTCAATAAAGGTGATCGGGTGGTAATATCAGAGGTTGTAATTAGATTCTTTCAACATAGCAAGAAGGAAAAACCCACTCTGGTCACCTTCAATAGCGCACGGCTATCATGAGGAATCTCAGGAAAGTTGGAGAGAGGAATCATTCTTAGGAGCTTCATAACCAGAGAAGGCTCTGTAGCTCGGAGCTATGGCAGAGACCCAGGAGGCCGACCAGGAAGCAACAGGAGCATTAGTCTGAGGTGTGACCCTTCAGAATCTCATGGAAACAGTCTCCATTGCTCAGTCCCCTGAGCTTGGCTATTGCCACACACCTGCAATTCTGTGTCTCTGCTTCTCTTGCTCCTACAATGACTGACTCAGTCTTCTCTCCTCTTGACTTTGTGGTGGCTTCTTATTTAAGGCTTTATTCTCCATGACTCCCTGGTCCTCATGATTCCTTCTACTGCCTTCTTGTAAAGTACTTTTTGCTTCCATTGACCCAACTGCCAGACTCCTCTCCTTGTCTCCTTCAGATGCACTACATGAGAAGCTCTAAGCAGGCTGGCAAAGTCACCGGTACATAGCATCCTCTTGGATAGCAGTCTCGAATCAAGCTGCCTGGCAGGCCTCTGGCCAGTGCAGGAACCTCTGCCTTTGAATTACAGGCCATTCATCCTTGTCATGATCAGCTATCACCACAGGAACAGGACTGTGCAGTACAAAGGTATCCCACTCTGTAGGGTCATCTCAGAAGGATATGGCAGGCCCTCTGAGAATGTCTGCAGGAACTTCTTCCATGGCTGATCCAGTACATTAGAAAATCAGGTCAGGATTGTAACTGAGGAAGTGTAAACCCGGTCAGTTGTGTTGTGCAGTGAGAAGAAAAGCATCCTTAGAGGATAAGAAAGAAAGAAAGAAAGAAAGAAAGAAAGAAAGAAAGAAAGAAAGAAACTTCAAATAGCAATGGTAGTGCATTCACTGCCCAACAAAAGCATACCCACACAGGCTCAGGGGCAAGTCTAGGTGAAGGAGCATTTACTTTAGAGATGTGCTGGTTTCATAAAACCACTTATTAATCCTCCTTGTTCTGAACCCATGCATGCCAAACAGGCCTACAGGGCTGTGTCGACTTGAATGTGCTGGTTTGCCTGACACCCGGTCAGGGCTGTCATTATACATAAACATTCTGGTATATATTTGCTAATGTGAATTCACCCCTCAAACAGAAGAATGTACAAAAATCAAGGTTCTGGTCCTGCAAGATGAATACCAGCCCCTGAAATGTGATAAATGATCCCAAGGTAAATTTTATCTTGTGGGGCTCCGGCTCAGATTCCACAATCCTTCCACATACTCTTGTCTTCTGTACCACCATGAATAATGAGCCTTATATTTGAAACCTGAAAACAAAGTACTTTATTTTCAAGTAAATCCCATTAGGATTCACTCCATAATTAATAAGCAGCAGTTCGATTTAGCTAGACAATTATAGCTCATTATATTGCACACTGGGTTCACAAAGCATTTTCCAAACTAAACCATAGAAGATATTTAAAAGGAAGAAAAAAAATGTTTCAAATATGTTCTGACAACAACTTAAACTTGAGATAAATATACCTAGCTTCTCAGAATGATAAGTTCTCAATCTTTATTTCTACTTCCCTTCTGTTCCCCAGAGTAGAAAACTTCCATTACTGATACCTCTCATACATATAACTGGTTTTCAACCAGGTGACATGCATGTAGTTGAGAACCATTTTTCCACTATCCTCTATTAATGAAAGCTTCAGGAGCACTGGTCACATTGTAATCTGTGTGAATGACAACCAGCGCTGTGCAATGTGGATCCTGTATGACCACATCCAGGGTGTATATGTGTATGTAATGACATTAAATTTTTAAATGCATAGGCTTGTCACAGTGAATGGAAAGTGAAGACAAGAGAATGGTGACAATAATTTGAGAAGCAATACCCAACTTTGCTATGTGAAAATACTTTTCGGAAATATGGCCATCACCATCCTGCTGGTAAGTAAGTTATTAAAAATCCTTTTAAATAGTGGACTTAAATTCCCATGTCAAATGTTGTTGAGGAAAGAATATTTAATGTTGGGAGCATTAAAGCATTATTGAATACAACAAATTGAGTATTGAATCAGGTGACAGGAAATTTTATGCTTTGGGAACTCTCTGCAATTAACTTGTTTGGAAGTAAAAGAAAAATTTGAAGGTGGGAGGGATACGATGGTATATGCATTATTCCAATAAGTTTTATATTGTGCATACATTTCTGGTTCAAAGTGGGAAGGAAGGGGTGATATTGATCGATGCAGGCCTACTAGAATTGAACACTTAAGTATTTTAACAGGAAATAAATTAGTGAGGAAGCCTGTTCCTTCTTTTTCTTCCTTTACTGACCTCTTAAAGCTGTTAGAAGTAACCCAAAGCTTTCAATCACCTGTGTATGAGAAGCTTTCTCATCTATTTTTCTTCCCTTATACTTGATTTATGTATAGTCAAGGTTTTAAACTACTGCTGTCTCTTCACTTTGTCTTTTGAGTTCTTAGAAAATGGGAAAGAACTATAATTAAGGGTAATTAGGAAACAAAAGGCTCCCACATCCACACATTCACTAAGAGCAGCCGCAGTGTTTAATGCTCAGGCTTAGTCAAACGCACAGCGCAGGGGGACTGTTTACATCATTCTTCAAGGTTCTGAAAGAGGAAACTGCATAAGGAGGAAATATTGCTTTGTGTTGAGGGCCTGGGCTTGAGAAATGAACATTAAATACAAGAAATGGCTTGAGGTGGGTTTCACCGCAGTCGATAATTCCAGAAAGCACACTACATCTTCACTGTCTGGAAATTGACTCTGTGATCTGTGTGTGTGTGTGTGTGTGTGTGTGTGTGTGTGTGTGTGTGTGTGAGAGAGAGAGAGAGAGAGAGAGAGAGAGAGAGAGGTGGGGCATGGGGCATACTTAGTTAAATTTGGGTAGGACTTTTATATACAAGAATGTCTCATTTCCTTCAATCAAAAAAACTCATTTTGATTGTGGGGGTGGTCATGAAATCCTTTCAGCTTAACAGCAGCAATTCTCCACCTCATTAATTCCTTATCAGAGTTCTTCATTGTTTAAACAGGGCTGTTTGTCTCCAGCTCGGAGTTGCTGATTTGGAAAGAATCCTGCCACATTCGTAACCGCCAAAGCATCCCAGGCTCTTGTTGCATTAACTTATTAAATGAGTGGTTGTTTTTATGATCCATCATAAAACAATGCAAGGTCTACTTCCTGTCATCAAACAACCACACTGATTAAAAAACAAATCCAGTGATATGGCCTCCAAATTTGCTCTTGCCAAGTTGGCACCATTAAGAAAACTTTTTAAGACTTCTGCAAACGTCTTTAAGATGCACCACCAATAGCTATTATTACTCAGACACAAATAGCACTACAATTGCTAGTCTGACAAGAATAATTTGGCACGGTAGAATGGTTTGTATCATGTTTTAACATATGATATGCTTTGATATGCCTTGAGGTATTTAAGGTACTGTGAATTACAGAACTGAGGAAGCTTATGTGAGCCAAATGAACATGGCCCTTGCTTGACCTGACTTGTCCCCCTTCTTCCAATGCCTTCCTGCCAGTACAATTTCCACTGTCATGGAAATGTTCTTTCTCAGGTTTTATTTAATTTAAATTCCATATGTTTCCTTCCTGTGTACAGATGAAGGTACTTTTAAGCTTGTATGCAGTATCCTCAATATTCTGATTTCTCTCTGTCTCTTTAGATGACAACTCTCCCCGAGTCCTGCATTCACAGAATCCTCTCCCCATCTCTGGGCAGAGAAGCACAGTCTGTCCTTTCTACCTATTTATGTACTTCCTTCCTTGGTCCTACAAGACTTGCACCTAATATTGTGTGATGGGTGGGTGGAGGGTACTTAGGGAGATAATTTATGCTGGGACACAAAAAATGATACGCCAAAATAGATTGCTGCGGACTTCAAACTGACAGCACATGGGAAGAAGCAAGAACAGATAGGGTTTTTCTTGAAAGTTGCCTATCTACCTAAGGACTTGGTCCCCCAAGGGGGACACACTTGCCTTCTATTTCCTCCCTATAATTTTTATCAGCCAAGGAAGATCTAACCCATTTCACAGTAAAAGAGAATGCAAGTCAAGCATCATACCAGAGACCAGAAGAACTTTGACCTAAGCCATTGTGTATTCTTAGGGACCATTCATCACCCCTAAAAATAATTTACTCTTCCTCTAAAATTGCATATATTCCCCCACTTCCCTCTTCCCTATGAAGAGAATAGGTAAACTTTTAAATCTCATTGGGTTACTGGGTCTCCCTCTCCCATGAGGTCCCCACACATGTAATAAGTTTATATGTTTTTTTCTACTGTTAATCTATCTGCTGACATTTTATTTCTCAGATTCAGATATTGAACCTCCAGAGAGAACAGAGAAGTTTCTTTGGCCCCTACATTTACTACAAGTGGGTATTTGGGATGAAGTTAATTGCCTTTAGGTTATAGTTGCTTAGCAAATACAGCGACCTACTTAAATTGGATGCTCATTTGGGTAGTTTAGAGATGCTGATGGAAATTTTGCAGCAGGGCTTCCAGAATCCCTCTAATCTATCTTTGGCCTTCAATAAATTACATGTCTGTTTCCCTCTTCCATTTGTACCTGAATCTCAGCCCTTTTAGGCAGAAGCTTTTTCATTTCTGTGTCCCCCTGGCTAAAAAAGTCAAGCATTCTATGGTTCTTAGGAAATGCTGGCTGAATTTTTTTAGTCAATTAGAACAAACTTGTTTTGAATATTAAATTTTAACGAACAAAGACATAATCTCCGTAAGAAGGTAATCATAGTAACTAAGAAGTAAACTAATATTTAGGTATAAGGAACTTGATATGTTAACTTCAATTAATCCTCACATTAACTCCATGGATACAATCAAGACATTTCGGAAAGCCATCATCAGACAAACCTAGGAGTTCACTGGCTCTTACCTTCCTTTCTCTGACTCTGGTATCATCCCTCCTTATCACACTGCCACCTGGCAAATATGGTGTCACAACCAAAATAATCTATATGGCTGGCAGCCAAAGAATCTCACAAAATAACTTTTTCTGTAGCAAATTTACCAGAGTCAAAATCTGGACCTTAGTTCTGAAGGTTCAGAAACACAGTTACTAGGACTTTATCAGTTTCTTAATATCACCCCTTAAGGAAGCTTTCCTAAATTAAAAAAACATGGATTAGATACCATTTATAAATAGTCCCACAGGAGTCTGTGTTTACCTCAAGCATTTAATTCTATTGCTAAGAATCATGTCTGCCTTCCTTATCAGGTTGCTACCTCCTGACTCAGGGCTGGTCCTGTCCATCTACATCTCTCCCCAGGGAAGGGAAATATTCCTTTACCTTACTTTGGTGGTCTACACTTAAATTGACATAAAGCAGATTAGCAGGAGGATAACAATTTTAGTTCCTTCTGTATAAGAGCCCCACAAAAATATGAAACTCCTAGCAACAGCCAAATGACGAAAGTTTATATACCATCATGGGTTATGGAAAGGTAAAGGAACTTGAGGTGTTTGGAAGGCAGTGTAGACAAACCATGGGAGGGTGATGAGAGCAAATGTAGGGTGAATAAAGGTTGCCTAGTTACGCATATCAAGTCTGTCAGGTGGTACAAGCTGTCTCAGAGTAGCTCTCCTCCTGGTACAGATGCCTCTACTAATGAAAGCTTGCTTTGTAATTGTCAAGTTTTGACAAAAGGAGAGATTCAGACTCTATTTTAGGAACTTGAGGGGGAGATGAAGAACTTCCTCTGTGTTGGCAATTTCTCCATTTCATCTAGTTCAAAGAAATCAGTATGCCAATGTGGCATATTCTGAACCTCTTCAATGTCAATATCTGTTTGAGGAAAAAAATGTATGGATGCAAGTATTTAGTTTGGAGATGCTCAATCTTGTCAATGAATGTCACAAGTTTCTGTAATCTTGATACATAGTTTCAATCGAATAGGTTAACATTTGGAAGTATAACTTTCAAGTCACAGCACCTTCATTTCCTTGGTCAGGAGGTATGTGGCACCTGCTCTTCCCACGTCCAAGTTGACACCCTGCCACTGCATCATGTGGTCCTGTCACTCTCCAGTTTTTGCCCTTGTAGCTGACAAACTCTTGCCTCTTGAATATTCTCCTCTAGATACATACAAAATTCCAAATTCCTGTTGATTCCAATGGCTCTAGACTCAAGAGAGTCTAGATACCTCTCAAGATAGTCTTTGTACCCCTCCACACTGATCCCTTTCTCCCATGATGATAGTAATATATACACACATATGTATATATACAAATGTGTATGTAGAGAGGTATGTATAGATATAGATATAATGTACAGTAGATGTTACTATTCCTCTATTTTACAGATAAATAAAACAAGAGAGGCCAAATTAATTGAACAGATGATATACTTTTTAAATGGCAAAATATGGGATAAAGTCAGTGTCTCTTTCTTCTTACACCACCATGCTTCTCTCATTTTAAACAATCCATTTTGTTGAAGTATAATATACAAAGAGAAAATGGCAAATATCATACTGCATACCTGGCAGAATTTCTACAAACTGAAAAAACCTGTTTCCCCAATCAGTGCAAGTATCACCCTATTCCTGCACCCGGAAGCTGTTCATGCTCCTTCCAGCACTAGAGTGCCTCTACCCAAGGGCTGAACACTGTCCTGATTACTAAGAGCCGAGACTGGGTTTTCTTAACTCTGTACTTTATATAATTGAGACTATTCATCATGTACATTTTTTGCTAGCTTCTTTCACCCTGTATCATATTTATGACATTTGTCCACATAGCTTCATATTGTTGTATTTGTGTATTCTCATGATGGTATAGTATTCAATATTATGAATTTATTTATTTATTCACTGCTTTTGAGGGCATTTGAGTGATTTTTATTTTGAGACTCTCATGAATAGGATGACTGTGAAGATGGTAGTATGTCTTTTGGTGAATATCTGTATACATTTATAGTGTGTAATCTCTAGGTCATAAGGCATGTGTTCATTCGATTTGTATAGATAGTGATAGATTTTCAAAGTGATTGCATCAGTATGCACTTCTAAAGTTATGGATAAGACTTATCCTTTCAGAGTGTGTATATTTTCAGAGAGATGATAGATAAATACAAAGATACATAACAGATAACGTGATTAATATTGATTGGATGAAATCTATCTTGCTGTTTGTAATGATATCCTGGCCATGATCAATCATTGGTCATTCAATAAACATTTGTTCAAAGTACTTCATATTCAAACCACTGTGATAGTTGATCACAAATGTAGCAAAATGGGTTATTAAAGGGTTTCTACTCACATGAAGCTTATAGTCTAGCATAGGAAACAGATGATATACAAATAAATACAAAATGTTTAATTAAAATTATAATGAATTAAAATATAATAAAGGGAAAATATGTGAAGAAGGTAAATAATTAAGGAAAATAAATTCAGGAAAAGAAGTCAAGTTTAGGGACTTAGCTAAGAGAAGCATGGGGAAAGGGATAATCCAGTTAGAACTTTAGTGCCTGTGACATTCTTAAACATCAGTCTAGGTTTATTATGTCTTTATCATTTACAAATATCTTATGGAATAAAAAGTATCTTTAGGAATAAAATCATGGCATTCGCAGGTAAATGGATGGAGATGGAGAAAATAATGCTAAGTGAAGTTAGCCAATCCCAAAAAGCCAAAGGTCAAATGATTCCTTTGCTATGATGATACTGAATTATAATGGCAAGGGAGAAGGGATAAGAGGAATGAAGGAATGTTAAATAGAACAAAGGGGAGGGAGGGCAAGGGGATAGGAAAAATGGCAGAATGAGTTAGACATCAATACACTAAGTACATGTGTAAAAACACAAATGGTGTGAAAATACTTAATGTAAAACCAGTGACTTGAAAACCTGTGCTCTTTATATGTAATATGAAAGGAATTGCACTCTGCAAGCATGTATAACAAATTAAAATAAATAAATAGTTTTTTAAAAAGTATCTTTAGGATTTAGTTTCATTCCCTTCAAATTCCAACCATACACATTGAATACTTTTAGGAATGGAAACAGACTGAATCAAGTCAAATTATGGTCTGAATATTTGCACCCTCCTAAATCCACACTTCAAAATCCTAACCTCCAAAGTGACGATGTTATTAGGAGGTGAGGGCTTTGGGAAGTGATTCGATTTAAGAGTAAAGCTCTCACAAATGCAATTTGTACCCTAAAAAAAAAAAAAAAAAAAAAAAAAAGACTGAAAGAGATACAAAAACCTAGCAGGCCAAACATGATAAAAACTTGAGGTTCCAGAATAATCTTCCTTGAGTCCATGCTCTTCCTCTGGGCACTCTGAGGGGTGCCCAGGCCTTAGGCAACCCAACGCCAACGAATCTTCTAGGCTCAGCCTATGCAGCTGCTCTTGTGGGTTGGAGTCTCATGTCTGTGGCTCTCCTGGGCTATTATGGCTTTCTGGTGGCCTTCTGGGTTCTTGGAGGTAGCCTCAATCCCAAATCTTTGCCAGACACAGCTGTAGTTGGGAATCTCTGTGGTGGCTCTATCACTGCAGCAGATTTCTGCCAGGACCCCCAAGATTTCCTTGACATCTTTTCAAACCTAGATGGAGGTCCCCATGGCCCTACAGCTCAAGCATTCTACTCCTCTTCAGAGTCAATGCCATGTGGATGCTGCCAAGATGCACAGCTGTCCCTCCCTGAGTGGGGCCTATGCAGCACCTATGCCTACTCAAGTCATGGTCGGGCTGCTGAGGACTGTGTCAGAACCTGGGGAACAGACACTTGCGGTGGTACAGGGCAGCAAGGTCCTATGGGGCTTGTGAGGTCCTGCTCTGAGCCTGTGATAGGAGGGGAAGCCTCATGGATCTTGAAGTGCTATTGGAGCCACTCTCCCTATGTCTTGATCAACAGCACTGGACTTTGTTCTATCCAAACTAACCTCCTATCAAACAGTGTCTTGGCAGTACCATTGGCACTCTCTCCCCAGACACGTTTGTTCTTTTGTTTTATTCCACATTTTTCATGGTCAGACTGATAATATTCCAAGTTTTTATCTTCTGTTTTCCTTTTAATTATATATTCTGTATTTAAATAATTTCTTATTCTCTCTTCTTGAATTTTATTATACACAGTTAAAAGAAGCCAGGCAGCACTTTGAATGCTTCGCTGCTTGGATATTTCTTCTGCCAAAATCCTAGCTCATCACTCTTAAGTTCTGTCTTCCATAAAATTCCAGGACATGGGCACAATTTAGACACATTCTTTGTCACCTTGTAATAATGATGGCCTTCCCTCCAGTTCTAAACCTTGTTCACTCTTCCATCTGGAACCTTATCAGAATGGCTTTTATTATCTACTTTTCTACCAACTTTTTGATCATGATTACTTAAATGCTAAGAAGTTTCATTCTCCTTATAATTCTTCTCTTCATTTGAGCCTTCAAAAGAATCACCTTAATGATCCATTTATGGCAATCTAGTCTTTTTCTAGTCTGTGATTTCAAATTCTTTTAGCATCTATTCACAACCCAGTTCCAAAGCCATTTCCACATTTTTACTTATATTTGTTGTAGCATCAGCTGTACTTCTCAGTACCAATTTTTGGTCATAGTCCCTTTTTGTTGCTATAACAGAAACTTATTGGCTCATAGTCCTAACAAGTCTTTACAAGTACAATATCATGGTGTTTGCATCTGGAAAGGACCTTCTTTCTGTATCATGCCATAGCACAATGAAGGGGGGAGGAAGAAAGAAACAAAGAACCCATGCACAAAAGCCTTTTACTAAAACAATAAACTAATTTGTGGGGATAGAATTCTAATGGCCTAATCACCTGTGAAAGGGCCCACCTATCAATAGTTTAAAGTAGAAATTAAATTTCTGCATAATTTTTGGAGGAAACCAAAATGTTAAACTATACCAGTTCCTCTGTCTGTTCCACCATGTGAGGACAGACAGAGTAACATTTTTAAACCAGAAAGTGAGTCCTCGTAAGACATTGAATCTGCTGGTTCCTTGATCTTGTATTTCACAGCTTCCAGAACTATAAGAAATAAATTTGTTTGTTTATAAGCTACCTTGTTTATGGTATTTTGCTATAGCAAACTGGAATAAAACATAAAATTGGTACCAGAAATGGGGTGCTGATATAAAATATACCTAAAAATGTGAAAGCTTTGGAATTGGGTAGTGAATAGAAACTGAAAACATTTAGAGTCACATGCTAAATAATGCCTAATTGCCAAAAATGGACTACTATGGCTTGAATGTGTTTTGTTCCCACCTAAGCTCATGTGAGAATTTTGAAATATAACTGCATTGAAAGGTGAGGCCTTTAAGAGGTGGGCTTTTGGAAGGTGATTTGGTCATGGCCACCCTCATGACAGAATTAATGCTGGTCTTGCATAGTGAGTTGGGTCTCACAGGAGAGAATTAGTCCTATGAAAATAGGATGTTATAAAAGAGCAGGCCTAGACTATCCCTACTCTCTTTACCATGTGATCTTTCACTCTTGCATAAACTTCTGCAATTGATGCCATCCACCATGAGACCCTTACCAGAGATGAGCAGATGGTGGTGTCATACTCTTAACCCTCCAGAGATGTGAGCTCAATACAACTTTTATTTATCAGGTGCCCAGGCTCTGGTATTTTATTACAGCAACACAAAAATGGAGTAAGACTCAGATTGTTAAGGGTAATTCTAATGCAGGTTCAGAAGAAACTAAATGTTGTAGAGAAAGCCTCAATCTTTTTAGAGAATGCCCAAGTGGTTGTGACCAGTATATTAGTGAAAATATTGATAACAAAGTCCATTATGATGAGGTCTCAGATGGAAATCTGCTGAATCTTCTGGTTTCCTTGATGCTGGACTTTTTGGCCTCAAAGAACTATAGAAATAGATTTCTGTTTTTCATAAACTACTCAGTTTACGGTACATTGTTATAGCGGCCTAAATAAACTAAGATAAACTATTTGTGTTAATTAATTTTTTGTTTCTCTAACAAGGTACCTGAACAAACCAATTTGTAAGGATAAAAGATACCTTTTGACTCATGGTTTGAGAGGGGTTTCAGTCCATGGTGGATTAACTCTGTTTGGGTCCTATGGTGAGGTGATACATCATGATGGGAACATGTGTTGAAGCAAAGCTGCTCACCTCATGATGGCCAGGACGCAAAGATAGAGAGATGAAGGGACCAGGTACCAATATCTCACTGTTATGGTTTGGATCTTAAATATCCCTCCAAGGCCCACATGCGAAAAAAATTGGTCGCCATCCTGTGGTGCTATTGGATGGTGGTAGAATCTTGATGAGACGAGGGTCTAGTAGAAGTAAGGCAAGTTATTGGAGGCATGCCCTTAAAGGGTATATTGGAACCCTGTCCATTTCCCCTCTGTTTCCTCCCTGGCTGTCATGAGCTGAACAGCTTTATTCCACTACCTGCTCCCTACCATCATGTTTTGCTTTGCCACAGGTCCAAAGTAAAAGGGTCAGGTGACCACAGACTGAAACCATAAGCCAAAATAAGTCTTTTCTCCTTATAAATTCATTATCTCAGGTGTTTTGTCACAATGACTGAAAGTTGACTAACAGAACCCCAGTGACCAAATTTCTTCCCTCTAGTCCCCACCTCCCAATAGTGCCACAGTATTGTGACTAAGCCTTTAATTCATGAGTCTTTGGGGTAACACTTCAGATCCAAATGATAGCACTATTTTATCTTTAAAATGTTGGGTTTACCCCAGAATGAAAATGATAATATTACAAATTTGATTAATATGATTAATAATGTTCAAAGTGTAAAGGAGAAAAAAGCATGATAGTCTAAAAAGATACAGAATTTATCAACAAAATTCATTGCATATTCCCAATAACTACTTATAAAACTAAATGAACATTTTTTAAAAAAATGTTTTAAACATGCAGAAGATCTAAAGTTACACTATTTTAAAATTACACATTTTTTGAAATGTGGGAAAGTATTCCTTTATGATCTGGAAAAAGACAAAGGTGTTATCCCCCCATACTATTTATTATGCTGAGGGTCCTAATAAGCACAATAAAATATGAAAAACCAAAGTTATAAGGATAATGAAAGAAAAAAACAAAGTCTCATTATTTACAAATAACATCATAAGACTATAAAAAATCAAAACCTGTACACATACTAGAAATAATAAGAATTTGGAAAGTTTGCAAAGGCAAAGTCAATTTTTAAAAGATATATTGCATTTCAACACATGAGTAAAACCATAAAACACAATTCAATTTAAAAGGTAGAATTTACATAGCATTCCAAAAGTAAAGTATCTAAAAATAAATTTAAGAACTCCTATAAATCAATAAGAAAGAAAATGACATGAAAATATTGACAAAAGACTCGAAGAGGCATTTCATTAAGGAAGTCTCTGTGGTATAGAAATAAACATATGAAAAGATGCTCAATCTCATTAGTAAGCCATGAAATGCATAAAAATTAACCACAGTCCATTTTTTGCCTACCAGATTTGCAAAATTCAGGTGTTGACAAGCATCTGGAGCAGCTAGTACACTTATACCTTTCTGTTAATGTACAATCATTTCGGAAAACAATTTAGCATTATCTGGCCAACATGATATTGTGCTCTGAATGCAACCATTCTACTGCCCTAGAGACACACTTGGACATATACAAATATCTATCCACAGTAGAATGAAAAAATATGGAATAATAATATGATGAATTATCATATATCAGGAAGAATGAATGCATTTCAGTTGTCTGTAAAAAAATGGGTAAATGTTAAGAATATAATAATAAAAAATATGAAGATGAGTATATACAGTATGATTCCATTTATATAGTTTTAAAACTGTAACAACTAAATACTATATTATTTAAACACAGATACCTATCTGGTAAGTCTACAGAATGAAACAAGGAAATGTTAAACACAAAATTCAGAATTACCAATTGGGAAGGAAAAAATAGGATAAGATTTGAGAAGGGTACCCAGGGAGCTGGAAGGAACATTAATAGTCATGACTTTCCTAATCTGCATGATGTGCACTCAGATAATTTGAAGTTCATCTGCTATAAACCGGTAGGATTGGACTGGTACATTCTTACATGGTTGTAAAAAGCTGGTCCTCAGGTACCTCTGATGGTTCGGTTCTCCAACCTCTTGGATTACCCCAGCTTTGGGGTACTAACTCATTTACATGTAATTTAATTACTCATATTTGCTTTTTGTTTTCTGTTTGTTTCCCTGTTTTATATTCCTCTGCTCCTTTTACCTGCTTTCTTTTGGCATATTTTTTTCTATTACTCTACTTTGTGTTCTTTCTTATCCTTTAGGTATAATTCTTAATTTTTTGTGAGTGGTTACTCTAGAGATAAAAATATGTTTCCTTAACTCACCATAATTATATTAATATTTTACCAACCTTAAATAATATGCATAGTTTTAACAGTTTAACTCCATTTATCCCATTCCCAATTTTGTAATATAGCTATTGTTTATTTTGCTTCTACAATGTTGTGTGTTTTAAATTGTATTTTTAAGCAACCCACATTTTAGCACTTCTTCTATTCTTCATTCCTCCTGTAGTTTTGTGTATCCATCTGGGATCCCTTCTCCATCAATCTGAAAAGATTCTGTTAATATTTCTTACAGTGCCGATCTTCTAGCAATAAATTTCTCAACATTTGTTTGCTTAAAAGTCTTTATTTACCTTCATTTTTAAAGGAACATTCACCTTGTTATAGAACTTTAGGTTGGAATTTTTTAATTGACTCATAATAATTATATACATTCATGCAGTACAACCTGATAATTCAGTGCTTGTGTACAATGGCTAGTGATCAGATCAGAATAATTATTATTTCCATATCCTTAAATCATTATTTTTTTTGTACGAGACAACTTCAAATTCCTAGCTTCTAGTTCATTATAAAATACAAATTGCTATCAATTATACTCACCCCACTGTGCTGTAGATCACTGGAACTCATTCCTCCTATCTGCTTGTATTTTGGAAACCACTGTGGTCAGAAGTTTTTCTTTCAACATTTTGAGATATTATTCCATTGACTACTGATTTCCATAATATCTGTTCAAAAGTCAGCCTCAAGTCTTACTACTGATCCTTTGAACTTGATATGCCTTTTTATAATCTAATATTTTTATCAGTTACTATATTTTCTACAATTTTGATTATTTTATTAGAGACTCCAGCTCTCTAATGAAATAATTCTTCTCTCTCAACTCCAAGCTTTTTTCAATATATTATTTGTAGTTACTGTGTCACAATACTTTATTACTAACACTCTTATGTGTATGATTCTGAGAAACCAGCAATCTTTTACAGAATATGGAGGTAAAATTTCTCATAGCTTCTTTACCAATTACTCTAAATCTACTTTTGATATTCTTTCACTAACTGTTCTTTGTTTTTAGTGACTTGGTGGTGGGGGAGTTTCTTCACATAAAGAAAATAAAAGCTATCCCTCAATTAGAACCTGTATTATACATACATGGTAGACACAACTTTCTCTGGGTCTCTTCCTGCCCTTACTCATGAATTCCTAATTCCTTAACTTTCAAGTCATCCTCCTAATTTACTGCCTGGATTGTTACTCAAAGGTAAAATAGGGTGTAAAATGCATTAACATTGACTAAAAAGCAGAGCAAATGTAGCCTGATACTCATGCAGGGTGTGCTCACAGTAAAAAGTGGAGTGTTGCAGATCAGCTGTTTCAAATGTGCATGTCTCATTGATCTGACAAGCTGGTAATTTCCTTTAGAGAAAAAGCAGGGCTGTAGACTTTCTTCACCTCTCTGTCACTGTCCAATCATCTTTTAGTATGTATGGTAACTGTTCACTTGATAACTATTTTGGATAAGTGTTCACTTGATAAGTGTTCAAGTGTTCACTTGGTAAGTGTTCACTTGATAACTATTTTGGATAAATATCCAAAAACATTGTACATGAAGAGAAATTCCTATCCTACTTCAGAACATTAATCAATAAATAATTCTAATCATCTACTATTTGTAGTAGCAATAAAAGTCCAGGGATGAAATTATACCATATATTTGGGAAGGAAGAGATATTTCCAATTGCATCAGGTAACCTTGCTGAGAATATGTAACTGGCCTCTTTACACATAGCACTGGTACCAGTGCCCTTCTATAAGAAAACACCAAGAAAATGTGGTCTAGAAGAACCACTTACTCAATATAATTTTAAAGACAGCACAAGAATTTAAATTTTCAGAAAACATTACAGTATTTGATGGGAGGGAGAGGTATAAATAATTAAAAGTAGGTAATAGACAATTCTAAAAATGTAGTGTTCTGAAATTGTATTAGAGACTTAATACAATAAGGATTTTTTTAAAAGTCAGCCAAAACCATGGGGTTAGGCCATGTAGAACACATGACTTCCAAGCTTATCAGGGCCTGAACAACAGGGTTCAGATATTGGACAGTGTTTTTAAGGACTGAAATCACTTTTCTCATTTTGCATTGTTCAGAACCCAATAGTGAGGCCAAACCAACCATAAAGGAGGCCCATAAATGTAGAAGGGAGCTTTATTGTAAGCTTTTTAAACTTTGTGTTTTCCTGATGCCTCAAGATCCCCACAAACAGGTTTTGAGCACCGCAGCCCGAAGACCAGGTGCACCACTGTGAAAAGGCTGTGAATCTCTACAACATGTACATCCACAAGACTAGGATTCTAATTAGAATATGTCATACTTCATGTTTGTATAAATATGTCAAAATATACTCTACTGTCATGTATAACTAAAAAGAACAAATAAAAATAAAGGCTGGTCCCCATCATAATATTCTCTTCTTGCCCTCTCTTATTATGACCTAGTGACATTCATATAATAATGAAATCCCTGCACATATTTTGCACATGGTACTACAACATGACCCCCAATAAAGGCAGTTGTCCACAATTATCTTCTTTCTCAGTTGAGCTTATTCAGTTGAGCTTGCTCCTCGGGAACACCTGCTATGTAGCTTCCTGCATGGCTTGGCTTGCTACTCTCTCTCTAGTACATGTGAATGTAATAAATACTTTAATTTCATGTCTTCTCTCCTCCCAGTGTAATTTCCATGGCCATGTTGGAGTGATCCCCGCCCCCCCCCCAAAAAAAAAAAACCCAAAGGGGGACTTAGCCCCTTACAACACAGGATCACATGGGTGTTTTATAGTCTTTATAGTCTCAGAGGAAAAAGGAGAGAATATCTACATGATGTCAAATGTATTATTTGGACTGAATTTGTAACTCAATTATTGAATGGGAATAGAAACAGAATAATCTGACAGTGATATAAAAGGTATGTATGATGGTTAATTTGATGTGTCCACTTTGTTAGTTTCCAGGGCACAGATATGTGGTCAAAACTTATTCTGAATGTTTCTGTGGAAGTGCTTTTGGATAATATTAACATTTAAATCAGTGGGTTTTGAGGAAAGCGATTAACCTTCACAATTTGGGTGGGATTCATCTAATCAGTTGAAGGAATGAATAGAAGATGACTGACATCCCTGAGCAAGAAGGAGTTCTTCCATCAGACAGCCTTTGTACTCAAGCTGCAGCTCTTCCTGGGTCTCCAGCCTGAAAAAACTATTCTTCAGGTTTTGAATTTACTAAGTCTCCAAAACTGCATTAGTTATTTTTTTTAAATAAGTCTCCCCATCCATCTCTCCAGATATTTATATCTACACACACATCCTGTTCATTGTTTCTCTGAAGAAACCTGACTGGTAAAAGAGGTTACTAGGTTGTTTAAAGCAATCAGCCTTCCTGTATTTATTTAATAAGCACTTATTACAGACTGCTATATGCATCCAACACAGCCATATAAAGATAGAAATAAGCCGGGCGCGGTGGCGCACGCCTGTAATCCCAGCACTTTGGGAGGCTGAGGCAGGAGGATCGTGAGTTCAAAGCCAGCCTCAGCAATGGCGAGACACTTAGCAGCTCAGTGAGACCCTGTCTCTAAATAAAATACAAAAAAAGGGCTGGGGATGTGGCCCAGTGGTCGAGTGCCCCTGAGTTCAATCCCTGGTACCACAAAAAAAAAAAAAAAAAAAAAAAAAAAAAAAAGATAGAAATACAGGTAAATCAGTCAAAATGCTTCTCATTAAGGAGCATGGGGTCTAAGAGGAAAGAAAAGACATAGGATGTTCACTCAACTGCATTTCCTTTAACTGTCTCCCCAAATTGCTGATTTTCATTTGTCTTTTACATTTGTTAGCAAAAGTAACCAAAAACACTTAAACACTGTTTCAAGTACTCCATTTTCTTTTTAAAGTAGGAATTATATTCTCATCTGTATCTGCAGGCTAGATGGACAGCTGTCAAATTAGTGTGAAAACATGAATATAGAAGGCTGTAATGATTGTGTTTTAATGTGTTGAGGAAAGCATTCTTCTACAAATCAAAGTCTCTTGTTTTACTTCTGCAACTGTGACCATAAAACCAATTCAACCCTGAGGCCTTTGATTTCTCCACATTGAATGAAGATGTCTTCTGAGGTCTCTTTCAAGTGTAGACTCTTAAGTTTTTATTTTATTTTCAGATTTTCCCTTCATTGTTTCCCCATTGTTTTCTTCCCCATAATAAAATACTTTCCTCTTGCTCTGTCCCGGGACCGCATTCTGAAGCCCCGGGTGAGTCTGATATTCCCAAAGGCCTGAGCTCTTTCCTGAACCTCCTTTTTTTCTCTGCTTTGATGCTGTCTCAGTCCATTCTGGCTGCCTTTAACAGAATCCCATAGACTGGGGAGTTTAAACCACAGAATCTTCCCCCCACCCCCAATTCTGGAGGCTAGAAAGTCAGAGTGCCAGCATGGTCAGGCTCTGAGAGTTCTTTTTCTGGTTTGCAGATGGCCTTCTTCTCACTGTGCTCTCATGCAGGCAGAGATCATCAATCTCTGTCTCTTCTTATTAGGGTGCTAATCCCTTTCAGGCAGGCTCCACCCCCATGAACTAAGGGCCCCCCAACATCCTACCACTGTCATGTTAGGGATTAAGCCTTCCACGTGAATTTTGGGAATATAAATGCTCATAGCAAACATATCACTTGTTTTGTGTCCTGTTTGAGTTAACTTTTTCATCACTGTGACCAAAGACCTGACAAGAACCATTAGAGGAGAAAAACTTATTTTGGCTTACAGTTTCAGAGGTCTCAGTCCACTGATGGCTGACTCCATTTCTCTGAGCCCAAGGTGAGGCAGGACATCATGATGGAAGGGTGTGGAGGACAAAGGTAGCTCAGAACATAGCCACCAGTAAGCAAAGAGCTCTGTTCAGCAGGGACAAAAATATAACTGCCAAAGGTATACCTGGGACCCACCTTTTCCAGCCACACCCTACTTGCCTACAGTTATAGTCCAAGTAATCCATTTAAGTGAATCAATCCCCCCATTAGGTTAAGGATCTCAGAACCCAATCATTTCACCTCTAAACCGTTGCTGCCTGAAGCGGAAACCGCCTTGGAGCAACGAACGCCGCAGGAAAATTCAGAGGCAGGATGAAAATGAAAAAAGGTCTTTTCTTCTTCTTCTCTCTCCGGCTCCAGCAATCACTCCAAACGCTCTAACTCCAACCACCACCTTCTTCTTCTTCCCACACACACTAACCAAACTCACCCAGTTATATACATATCGCTTTAACAAGGACACGTGCTTACAGCTCGAGCTTACAGGTGCGTCACGCAGTGTTCACGGGCATACAAAGATTCTTTGGATAATGTATTACTATCAGGTGGAAACTAGAACATCTTTTATGGCTCTCAGCTAACCGCAATCTTTAGCTATCTCCTTGATTATAGGCTCCTTCACTAAACCTTCTTACATATAAGTTGGGGGGACAACTTATATGTAAACCATAGCATGCCCCATCCTCTCAAGATCTACTTTCTACTTCCAAAGATTTAACTAAGCTACTCAGATCAACTAACATGCACCAGTGAGTTAACTTGTTGCTTCATTCCTATATGGAGAAACACGAATGCAGGATAGTTGTAGTTATTTTGGAGGAAATTTCTTGCCACAGAGAACAGACTGAACGGGCAAATATCAGACTGCTTCTCCAGTGAGAGGACAAGAGGAGTCTTGCATCACTCGAACCATTTGTTGCTGTGGCAGAGGATGGGTATGTCACTATGCTGTATGTTACAGACAATTTCACAAGACAGCACTTCCTGCAACTTCCCCGCTTTACAATAGCACCTCTCTAGATATGCAATTTTAATATCCTCCAAACTGAGAATACATTGGTTGTGTAACAATGCATACTGAAAGTGTGTTAAAAGTTTTATCAAATACATTTTCACATGCAATGAGCTGATCATATGGTTCCCTCCTTAATTTCATAAGTGTGCTAAATTATGTCAACTGTTTTTTTAACGTTAAGCCAAACTTGCATTCTGGGAATACACCCAATTTTTATGATATATTATCCTTTTTACATATTCCTGAATTTGATTTGCTAATATTTTGTTTAGGATTTTTGCATTTGCATTCTTTCTTGTGATGTCTTTATAAGTTTTGCTATCAAGTTATGCTGTACTCATAAATAGAGTTGAGATATAGTTCTTTTTTTATTCTCAAGAAAAGTTTATGTATATTTAGTATTATTTCTCCTGAAAAGTTTATAAAATTCATTGCTAAAGTCATCTGAGAACTTTGCTAAGTCATTTTTAATCACATATTTATTTTATTTGTCTATTAAGATCTTAGGCAGTATTTTCCTCAAGGAATTTTTTCCATTTTGTTTACATTTTCAAATTTGTTAGTAAACCATTGGTTATAATGTATTTTGTTATTATTTTAATGTATAAAATATCTGTAATATTTCCTTTTTCATCCCTGGTATTTATGATTCACATTTTCTTTCTTTCTTTTATTTTTTATCTTGAACAACTTACCAAGAGTTTTTCACTCTCATTAAACATTTTGTAGAAGCAATGCTTGGCTTTGTTGATTTTCTCTATCATAGGCTTTTAAAAATTTATTATTTTGAATTTAATTTTGTTATTATTTTAATCTATATGGATACTTAGAACTTTGCTTTTCAATGTTTCCTTTTTTAACACATGCATTCAGAGATTAAATTTTTTTTCAAATTTATTTTTTATTCTAAGTTGTCAGAAATGACAGCAAAATGTATTACATTTTATATTATACTTATAGAGCACACTTTTACGTATCTCTGGTTGTATACAAGGTATATTCACACCATTCGTAACTTCATACATGTACTTAGGGTAATGATATCCATCTCATTCTACCATCTTTTTTTTCTTCTTCACCCTTTTGGCCCCTCCCTTCCCTTCCCTCCCCATTGGCCATTCTAGTGTTCCTCTAATCCTCCTATGATCCCTATCCCAACCCCACTGTGAATCAGCCTCTTTATATCAGAGAAAACATTCCACATTTGGCTTTTTAGTGAAGGAGCCCCAATTAGGGAGATGGCTATTGCGGTCAGCTGGAAGCCATAACTTCCACCTGATAATAAGTATGTATGTGACGCACCTGTAAATGCACGTGAGGCACCCGCAAAGCTAAAGGTATATAACCGGGTGAAAGCGGTTGGAGTCAGGAGAAGAATGAATTCATTCAGTCAGTCATGCAGTCGCTCGGTCGGAAGAAGAGTTCGGGTCGGAGAAGAAGAAAAGAATCAGAGCGGCCAGAACGTAGGCAGAGCGGTTACAGAAGAGAAGCCAGATAGAAGAAGTAATTCCTGGTCAGAGTCAGGCAGAGGCTCCCGAGGAAGAAAGAAGAAAGAAGAAAGAAGCTCTAAAAGCTAAGCTCTCTCTCTCTCTAAAGAAGAAATCTCTCTCTTTCAAGCTCTCTCTCTTTCTCTCTAAGCTCTAAGAAGAAGAAGAAAAAGCTATCTCTAATCTTTCTCTCTAAGCTCTTTCTAAGAAGAAGAAAAATCTTTCTTTCTCTCTCTAAGCTCTCTCTAAGAAAGTAGAAGTAAAAGTAGTAGTATCTTTACTCTGCCTCCGAGAGTTTTCCTCCCGCGGCGTTGTGGCTGGCCACGACAGGCAGCTTACATTTTAGGATTGGCTAACTTCACTTAGCATTATATTCTTTAACTTCATCCATTTACCTGCAAAAGAGATTAAATTTTCTAAGCATAGATTTAGTGGCTTCACAAGCATTGGTGCATCGTATTTTCATTATCCTTTAATTAAGTGTATTTTTTTTTGCTTTCACTGTAATCTTTTTTCTTTGACCCATGGTATGCACAGAAGTGGTAAGATATCAAGCTTGACTGCTATCCTTTGAAAACCATGCTTAGGAGGTTGGCCCTTCAATGGCATTTGCAAAGCTGGATTTGATGAATGTTCCTTTCATTTCTCAAATCCATATAAGTGGCTCTCCATGCCTAACATATCTAAAGAATATATGCTGAATACATTCTTTCCTCTAGAGTTTGAAATTTGGGGTTGTGACAGGCAGGGATGCTATGCAACTAGCCTCCAATAAAAATCCTGGGCATTGAGTCTTTAATGATTTTCTCCTGTTAACATTGTCACACCTTGTTGGGGGAATCAAGTGCATCCTGTGTTTAATGGTTAATTTTATGGGTCAACTTGACAAGCTAAGGGATGTTCAAATAGTTGTTATTAGAGTTTAGGTATTAAGTGACTCCCAAAAGCTTATGGGTGAGACAATGCAAGAAATTTAGAGGGGAAATCATTGAGTTATGAGAGCCTTAACTTAATCAGCACATGAATTCACTTGAATGGATTAACTGGGTAGTAACAGCAGGCAGAGTGTGATTGGAGGAGATAGGTTGCTAAGGGTGTGACTTTGGGGTTTATACTTTATCCCTGAAAAGTGTAGCTCTCTACTTCCTGTCATGTCTTGAGCTGCTTTTCCTGTCTTATGCCTTTCTTTCCTTATGTCCTGCCTCACTTCAGGCCCAGAGAAATGAAGGCAGCCATCTATGAGTTGAGACTTCTGAAACTGTCAAATAAACTTTCCTAAAATTGTTCTTGTCGTATTTTTTGGTCACAGTGGTGAAAAAGCTGACTAAAACAGTTATTAAAATATTGGTTTTGGTTGTGTTTATGAGGGTGTTTCCAGAAGAATTTAGCACTTGAATCAGTGGACTACAGATCTGATCTCACTGATGTGAGTGAAAAAATCATCCAATCTATTGAGGATCCAAATAGAGCATAAAGGTGAAGGAAAAAATCCATCTTCTCCTATCCTTGGACATGAAAGCTTCTGGTTTCAAATACTCTGGACTCCTGGGCTTGGTAATAAGTATTTTAGTCTCTTCAAACATTAGTCATTTATGTATTTGGAATTTCATATTTTTTAAGTCATTTTGAAATTTATCATAGATCATGTTAACCAACAGCCACCCTACTATACTAGAGAAGAACTGGAAGTAATTTTTCCACACTGTGTTTTGGTACCTTTATTGAATGTCTTTCCATCCTCTCTCCCTGCTGCCCTTCCCAGTCTTTAGTGACAACTATTCAATTCTGTTCTTCTATAACATTGACTTGGTTTCCATAACTGAGAAAAAAACATATGGTATTTATCTTTGTGTGTATGGTTTATTTCTCTTACCATAAGAGCCTCCATTTCCTTCCATGTTGCTGCAAATGACAGGGTTTCATTCTTTTTTTATGACTGGATAATAAATATCCCATTGTTTTGTTTATTCATTCATCCACTGAAGGGCATCTGGGTTGATTCCATATTTTAGCTACTGTGAATAGTGTGACAATGAACATTGGAGTGCAGGTATCCTTTTAGTATAATGGTTTAACTCCTTGGTTCAGGATTAAATGGTAGATCTACTTTTATGTTTTTGAGTAATCTCCATAATATATTATATAATAGCTGTACTGATTTACATTCCCACCTGCAATGAATAAAGAGTTCCTCTTTCTCTGAATCCTCACCAGCTTTTATAATTTTTGACTTTTTGATTATAGCCATTCTAACCCAAGTGAGATGATATCTCATTCTGATTTTTTTTAATTTTTAAAATTTGTGTTTCTTTTAGTTATACATGACAGTGATTTTGATTAGCATTTCCCTCATGATTAGTGAGAATAAATATGTTTTCAAGTGCTTATTGGCCATTCTTTTGAGTAGCGTCTATTTAGTTCTTTAGCCCATTTTTAATTGGATTAATATCAGCAGCATCTTTCCGTGCCTCAATAGTGTAGGTGGCAACAATTAATAAAGGTAATTGTATGAATTTGTAGTGGACATAGGTTTCCAAAGGTCTGTCTTTATGTTCCACAGAGTTGAACATTAATGCCACTGGGATTTGTACCAGCTGCTGACAGTCTCAATGGAGCAGGATGTGGAAGAGTATCCTCAGTTTCCTCAGGACAAGCACAGGTGACACAAAGAGTGCAGCACCAGCTTCTTGGTCCCTGAGCTATAGAAGGAGACCTTACCCAGGGATTCTCATATGACTGGGCCTGTGGTACAAGCAGCCATAGTTCTGGAGCCACAAGAGGAGATGGGACCTTCTCCAGACTCCATAGGATGAGCACAGATGATCTTGAAGTCTTTGTCACTGATTTATCAGTGGGTTCCAACACAGAGGGAAACTTCTCTTCATATAGTGGGATGATTGCAGTTGGTAGTGGATCTTGTAGAATTTTAGCCACTTCTGTGGGGCTATGGGAATGAGATGATACCTTTTCCAGGTCCCAAGGAAAAAACAAACAAGTGATACCAGGGCTTTTAGCACCAATAGCTGTAGTCTGAAGTTTGTGGACTGTGGAGGAGAACTAGTTCTTCTGGGAATATGCAGGTAATGTTTGGGCCTGATTCACTGGTATTCATGGTCCTAAAGGTGTGGGATGTGTGGGTGACCTTTGCCAGGTCTTGAAGGTTGAGTATTGGTAATAATGAGGCTGTGGCTTTTTTTTTTTTTAATCTGTGGTCCTGAAGCTTCAAGACATGGATGAAAATGTCCCACACAAGTCAAGCTATGTTGAGGATGAGGATGAGGATGAGGATTGGGGCATTGGTATCCAAATTCTGGAGCTGCAAAACAAGAAGGAAACTTTCCTTGGTCCTCACGACAAGCTTGGGTGATAAAGCCTTTGGTAACTGCAGTTGTAATTGGTGGTGGCCTGTAGGGGAATTCAGCAGCCAGGTAAGAAAAAAGAAAATTAAAAAAAATGGGAGCGAATATAACAAAAAGTCAGCTTATAAAAGCCATGAATGAAATTTTTTATATCGAGAACTCAGAGGATAGTGAGAAAAGTGAACAAGAAAGCATATCCTCTGACTCAGTTGAGACCAGCAAGGAGAGTAGTAATGTAAATTCAAAAGTAAGAACTGCAAAAGCCATCAGAAGCTTAATAAAATTAGCTGAGGAGTATGTACTCTCCTTAGAAGCTGAAACTCAGGATACTAGTGAAAGTGATAATAGTAACAAGGAGCCAAACCATGAAAGTACGGTCTCCTCCACTGAGCCGGTTAGGAATTATGAAGCTAGTAGTGAAGAGGAATCAAAAAGCGATTCGGGGAGCACAGTCTCTAATCAAAAGAACAAAAAGAAATTAAAAAAGAGAAAAGACCATCAAATAGAGGAACCACTAGTGCCCTCTGCTCCTTCATGGATAGAATCCCTAACAGAAACAATAAAGAGTATTGATCAGAGTGTACGTGCCCTTGAGGTAGAAATTGGCGGCTTTTCTGAGCGCTTATATGCTCTCGAACAACATAGACCGCAGGAGCACCTAGAACTGCCAGTATTTCAAAATGAAGAGGGACAAAGGTATCACAAGTCCCTAGACTTTAAAACAATAAAGAATTTTAAAGAGGCGGTAATGACCTATGGGCCTCAAGCTCTGTTCACATTAAGTATGATAGAGTCACTTAACACCCTAATCTTAGCCCCCTCAGATTGGAAAAGTCTATGCAGAACCGTAGTAAGTGGGGGACAATACCTAATCTGGAAAACTCAATTCCAGGAACTTTGTTCAGAAATAGCAAAGAGAAATGCTGCAGCAGGTTTCCCTCAACGCAATATAGATATGCTCACAGGGGAGGGTCAGTTCACAGAACTACAAAATCAGCTATAATACGATCCCGGTGTGTATGCCCAGATACACACAGCAGCTGTCAAAGCCTGGAAGACAATATCAGGCACAGGGGATCTGCAAGGCAGCCTATCAAAAGTTATACAAGGGCCTAATGAACCTTACGCTGATTTTGTAGATAGACTCTTAAAAACAACATCTAGAGTTTTTGGCGAAGTCGAGCAAGCTATGCCCCTAGTTATCCAATTAGCGTACGAGACCGCTAATAAATATTGCCAGGATGCAATAAAGCCATGGAGAAGTAAAAAAGACTTATCAATTTATATCAGACTGTGCAAAGACATTAACGAGGCTGTTATCACAGGCAATGTAATTGCTGCAGTGATGAAAAATTCCTCCCCTCAAAATTCCTAAAGGATTCAACTTAGAACAGGATATTCCAGACAAAATTATTATAATCAACCAAGATATGCTAAGCAATATCCCCCAAGGGTAATAAGATCAAATTCATACCATGCTCCAGGCCGATGCCCCAGGTGCAAAAAGGGTATACATTGGGCCAATCAATGCCATTCCAGATATGATATATATGGAAATAATTTGTCCAGGATTTCAAAAACAGGGCACGGGGCCCAATGCCCCAGGGCCCACAAATGTATGAGTCACTAGAGGAGGAATGCCCTCAGATCCAGATGATTCCTCGTCACAATCCCTCCTACCCATTAACTCCCTTATCAGAGGGACAAGAGGAAGTGCAGGATTAGATCTCTGTTCTACTGCCTGGATGGTCCTGACACCTGAAATGGGGGTTCAGCTGATTCCTACGGGAATCAGGGGACCTCTCCCCTCAGGAACTGTGGGACTAATCCTTGGGCGTAGTTCCAAGAGTTTATTAGGCTTTAATGTTATACCAGGGGTTATTGATTCAGATTATAATGGAGAGATTAAAATAATGCTAAGTACACACAGGGGCATCATCTCCGTAAATCAAGGAGACAGAATTGCACAGCAGCTCCTCCTTCCCAGTCTCCCTAATACTTTTAAAAGCATGCCACAAAATAGAAATAGCAGAGCATTCAGTTCCACTGGTTCGCTTAAAGAACTTGATGCGCTATGGAAACTTGGCTCGTCAGCAGTAGGCTTGCTGCCTTAAAGCCGCAGCATCTCCTAAAAATTGGACGGCTGTTAGTCAACACACAGTCGATCCTGAAGGGCTCGATTGGATGGCTGGTTAGCCCATGACAGGTAAGATCCCCAGAAGGGGACAACCTAAGACACGGCACAGTCGCACGGGACAGTCTAATGTGGCCGGCATGTCAACCTAAGCCAGGAGTCCGGACAGCCTCGATTCCCATGATGGGTAAGAATGTCGGTTGCACATGGACGTCCTAGAACATCCCCTCTTTTAAAACTAAAAAGGGGAAATGTAGGAGCCTATAATCAAGGAGATAGCTAAAGATTGTGGTTAGCTGAGAGCCATAAAAGATGTTCTAGTTTCCACCTGATATTAATGCATTATCCAAAAAATCTTTGTATGCCTGTGAACACTCTGACACACCTGTAAGCTCGAGCTGTAAGCACTTGTCCTTGTTAAAGCTATATGTATATAACTGGGTGAGGTTGGTTAGAGTGGGAGGGAAGAAGAAGAAGGTGGTGGTTGGAGTTAGAGTGTTTGGAGTGATTGCTGGAGCCGGAGAGAGAAGAAGAATAAAAGACCTTTTTTTCATTTTCATCCTGCCTCCGAATTTTCCTGTGGCGTTCGTTGCTCCACGCGGCTTCTGCTTCAGGCAGCAACAGTAATTTCAAGGCCAGGTGCTGGGACAGAGACAGTTCCCTAGTTCTCACCAACTGAGTACAGGTGTGTACAAGGGTTGGGGTTGTTGGTAGCCCATTACTGGAGCTATGGGAAATGGCTAGGACCTTTCCCAATTCCTCATGGATAGCTGAAGGTGAAGTTGGGAGTTTCCACTAGGAGATACAGTCTCAAGGTTGTGGGCTGGGAAGAAGTCTTTCTCTAGTTCCTGCTGAGTGAGTATAACTGGTGGTAGAGGTTGGGACCACCAGTAGCAATGTTCCTGGATCTGGGGGAACTGGCTGGGACTCTTCCTACCTCTGAATGGACAGACCCAGCTGAAGCCAGGCCTCTTCACTGTTGGATACTGTTGTGTGCTGGGGAGGATACTTCCCTATTTCCTATGGGGCAAGCATAGGTGGGATTTGGGCAAGTATCTATGACAGCTGCTTGTCCTGAAGCTGCAGGATGCTAAATGAACTGTCTTCCACCCAGGAAGGTGCACACTATCCCAAAGCTTCTGGAAGGATCTGCAAGCCCCTAAGCCAAGATGGAGTGTAGCAGTAGCTTTAATGGCTTGAGTTCTGGGGATTGAGGGAAGCCAAAGTGGGTTCTTTCTTCAGAACAGAATAGTCATTATTAGATCAGTCACCTCCTCAAACTGTAGTAAAAGTTTGTAAGGACCATGGAAGTCTCCTACAGTGGATTCTGCAGCTATGATCTGGGTTGCTGGCTTTCACCCACCTTTTTTCTGGAAGCATTGTGTGCCCTGCTCCTGGCTGGACAGCTAGTGTTGAAGCTGCAGATTTCTTTGTTCTTTTCTCTAGGTTTCCTTTCGGATTCTCCTTGCTGTTTATGGTTACCATCCCTTGTTGTTAATTTCTAGTTCTTCCTCACTCACTCTCCTAAATACACTTTTCCTTTGGTGCATAGTGTCAATTTGTCTCTGACAGCATCATACATAAGGTGACTCTATTCAGTCCTTTCTTCCTTAACCCTATACCTAACTGGAAGTATTTGTCTTTGATTCCAAATTTAGAATCTTCACCTTTGTGACACTGTTGAAAACTTAGCTCACTTTCCAAAACCATGGCTACTTAGAGAGTAGTCTGGACTATAAACCTGGAGATTTGAAAAAAAAATCTCCTCTTGAGCCATTTTAACTAGACTCTAAGATACTGAAAATCTGTGTAAGATAAGGAGCTGTGATCTTGAAGTAAACTTTCAATAGTTGCACCTAAACACAAAGCAGGACTACTAAATCAGTTAAGACTTAAGAAATGGAGATCTTGGTAAAATGAAATACATATTGAGGTGAGCTTTTTCCCTGAAGTACCATCCAATTCATAAACAGTGAAAAACCCAAAGGCTACAGGGCAGAGAAGAAACGTTTGGCCAAGACTTTGGAAAACTGAATTGAGTTTCCAACAGGGTGGTAAATGCAGAGATTCTACATTTGGAATCAAAGTCGAACACTGGAAGTGTTAGGATTAATGAAGAAATTAGAAAGGAGGGCAAGATGACTAACCAGAGGTGCCCTATGCGGGACTTTGCTAAAGACCCTCTGCACCAAAGAAAAATTACATATTGGAGCATTGTTAGCTACTTGTTGTGGAGCTGCAGGAACCAGATGATACCTTCTCCAGCTCCCCAGGAACAAACACAAGTGGTTCCAGGGCTTTTAGCACCAGCAGCTATGGGCTGAAGTTTATGAGTTATGAAGAAGAACTTTCCTCGCTTTTCCAGGCATGTGCAGGGTGAATTTGGGTCTGTTTTACTGGTACCCACAGTTCTGGAAGTGTAGGAAATGGGGGTGACCTTCCCAGTACCTGAAGGTTGAGCATGGGTGTTGTCTAGGATCTTGATACCTCAAATTATGGCTCTCTAGAGAGTACTTCAGTGTGTTCAAACAGAAGTGTGTGTGTGTGTGTGTGTGTGTGTGTGTGTGTGTGTGTGTGTGTGTTGGGAGGTGTTCTGTCCATCTGTTAATTGTTATTTCTGAAAGGATTAATCTGTAACAAACAATACCACCTAAAACAGACAACTCAACATATTCATTTATAAATCTGAAATTTTAGATGGTGACCAGTTCAGACAACAATGTTTCAGTTCCAATAGTTGGAATTCTCTCCTTTTATTAGTAACATCTGAATTTATAAGGGTTATTTTGAAAGCTATCTCATTGTTCCTTCTTACATTGCATTTACAGACATGGATCTCTTAAGTATTTTCCACATGAGCAGCCATTAAGTATTACCTTTACTGGGAGTGTAGCTTTATTTAGCTTAAGTAGAAGAATTTCCATCAAAATCATCTTATTAATATATGTCATTCTTTCCTTAACAGAAAGATTTTTTTAGTAAGTATACTGTTTGTTGAATTATACATTGTCCTTAGTAAATCTTGCCTTTCTGATTTGTATTAGATCACAAAATTTTAGCTCCAGAAAAAACATAAGGGAAAAATGCCAAAATAGGAAAATCAAAACAGGAAAAAATGGAATGAAAAACAGTTTTATATACAAATGTGTAAATGGATAAAAAATATAAACATATGTAAGTTCTAATTAGAGTTTTTTTCTATGTTGCAAATTTATGATCACTTATCTATGTAGGAAACTGAAAATACTTAATATAAAGCATATTTAAAGAATGCAGAATTAGATTTAAGTGGAATTTGACTTCAACTTCTGCACAAATGCTGCCAAACCTAGGGAGACAGAAGAAGAAAGACCTGTAAGCCCAGCCAAACAACTTGTTCAGAAAGATATGTTAAAACCTGATATATGGCCACTTGTTCCTGACCAGTGATGTCTACTTGCAACTGGCCAGCTCCAAACAAGGGATCAAACTATGGTGGAGCCAGTGCATCCTGGAGTTGGCTTCAAGACATATTCAGATGCAACCATGTTGTGGCATTTTCTACAGCATCTTAGCGGCATCTTCCTTAAGGACAGGACAAAATCAGTACAGCCTATGGTGGTCTGCCAACAATATGCTGTCCTCAGCAATGATGATTGGGAGCCCTATGAACTAGGCCACAGCCCTTGACAGGATGTGGAAGTCTAAATCATCCATGGGAAGCCTTCCCAAAGGTGACTGTTCTGTCCCATGTCTTCCCCTCGGCCACCGTGGCTTGCTGGCCTTGGGTAAGTCCACCTGAAGTGCTAGAGTGACAGCCAGAGACAGGTAAGACCCCCAGAGGGGGGCAACCTAAGACAGGCACACTCTCGAGTAGGGTGGACTCCCATCAAAAGAAAAGGGGAAAAGAAATATTGGGGACATTGAGAACATGTCAGCCAAAAACATAACTCTCTGACTTCCTGATATATGGACTTGGCCTAGCCCAGGGGTGTTGCCCTGACATATGACGAAAAATCAAACCACCACAAGGATAAGCTAATGGCTGTTCCTCCAATGTGATCTGCTCATATTCCCTATGCTTCCCTATAACCTTTCTGTTGATAAAGCCCTCTCTTTTTTCATGAAAGATATCATGGTGCTGAAAGAGTTAACTTTGACTGCGAAGGTTCTCCTATTTACTTGCTGTTCAGTTCTTTATTCACATATATGGCCACCAGGTATCGCTATTTCAATTATTTAGATCCAAACTAACTCTGTACATTTATCTTTTCTTGAAAAGATTAACACAAACCTTTTTCTGTAAGTACTTAATTCCTAGTTATTAAGCTTTAAGAGTCTTTTTGTGATTGAAAATAGATTTCTCTTACTTTTAGAGTAGATAAAAATTCCTTAGAGTAAAAAGTCCTTTAGAATTAACATTCAGCTTTGCCCCCCCTTTCTCTGCTTCTAGGTTTTATAAACAACTCCTATAAAAGAAAAACAATAGTGCTTTGGAATCCCAGACAGAGAAAGTTGACTTTTATCAGACAGCCTGAATGGTGTGCAGAGAAAACAGTTTCAGGGAATCCGTGAGAAATAAATTTTTCCCCAGACTAATTAGATAAAAAATGACAAAATTATAATATGCCCAGACAGTCACGTACAGGGCCTTGAAAAGGTGTAAGTGACCTCAAAACCTTAAAATATATAAAATAAGAAATTTAATATGTCTAAAAATGTAATCTATAAATTAAGTCATGTCTGTAATAAAATCACAAAAGAAAGTATAAACAATTTGTACTGCCAAAAATTATGCTTAAATACCTACAACAAAGTGAAAGTAAAAAAAAAAGAAAGAGAGAAGATTCCACAGCCTGACTCGTGTGTCGGTGTGTTATTTTTCCCCATCGCTGCTCCTCTGCCTTCGTACTTTGCTGAGTGCTCACGTTTGTACCCCCCAACTGGAGGTTGGCCCCCAGCCCAACTGGAATGTTAATGCTGTTGGAAATTAACACTGTGTTTTCAAATGTATTTTTTCAATTTTAGCTTGATCTCCAAGGGCCAGATCTCCTGAAGAGGCTGCAAGCTCTTGTTTGCTTCCATTTGCCTCAGGATACAATAGGACACTCCATCCTGAAGTTGGAAATACTCTCTTCTCTGGCTCCTTACAGACTGACTCTCTCTCTCTTCTTTTCCTCCCAGCAAACTGTATACTAGGCTAAAATTCAACAACCAAGATTATTGAGTTTTTCTGATTCAATCAACATTGTTTTACATAATCAACACTGTTTTACATAAGAGTCTGTGTGGGAGTGATAGCAGCTGTTGCCCCAACACTTGGGCTCCCCTTCTGTGATGCAGTTCTAGCTGGGAAAGGACTGTCCCAACAACAATGCCATTTTCCAGCACTGCCACATGCTTCTAAGTGATTTGATAGGACTAGTTCTTGCCAGTGGATTATAAGCAGAACAGTAAGTGTCACTTCTAACCTGAGGTGGCTAGGAAGTAGGTGGGCATCCTCCATCTTCTCTCTTCTCCCATCTGCTGGCCTAATGTTCTTGCCCAGAAAGATCTCAGAAGCCACATCTTGAAGATGGCAGAATCTTCTTGGTCCGAGTTCCTAAATAAGTACAAAAACAGAAAAGAAAAAAAAAAGTGTCCTTTCCTCAATATTCAGGGATATACACTAGAATTTATAGAACAGAAAAAAATGTTATTATATCAAATTGATGAGAGGTTTGTTTTAAGGATGTTTGTTCCAATAATGAGAATTACCTGAATCAACAGTGCCTTTGTAAGTCATGTACACACAAGTACACACACATGCATATCCACATACACACATGCACATGTACACAGAGAACTACATATAGGCAACTTATATCCAAGTTCTAACAAACCAGCTGCATCAATTAGGGTTCAATCAGATAGGTAGAACCAGTGGGAAGCATAAGCATATATATACTTAGAGGTATGTCTGGAAGCATGTGTATGTGTGTGTAAAGGGACTTGGTACAGAGATTTGATCTGACCCAGTCATGTCGGTTGGGCATTTTCAGTAAAACTGTTGTCTGTGCATCTGGTGCTAGAACTTGAAGTCCACAGGGCACTCTGGCAGGAGGCTAGATGGCTGCAGAGTGAGGGACCAGCTAGCATACACAAGGAAGCTGGAATCCACAAAGACAGACTGGATCTACCACCATCAGTTCTCTGTGCTTTTGAACTTGAAGATAAGATTATGCCTTGGGACACCCTTACTAATGGAGCTAAACACAAATGCGATGAGCAAGATGGAAAAATTTAAGGTGGATCCAGGCAAAGGTGAAGCAGTTATAGTCCTGGCTGCTGCCCCACATGAGGAGGTGAGCCAGCAGATAAGTAAACATATTTGTGAGTTCACATCTGATAATCTTGGCTCAACATTCAAGCATTAACCAATAATATGGCCTCGGCCCTCTGAATCTTATGCAGATATGTCCCTCAAGAATCATATTAACAGAAGAGTTCAGATAAAAGAAATCTTATAAACACAGTTCAGTCCACCCTTGTTGACACATTACAAAGCCACATCAGTTCATTGACTAAATAACAAGCCAGTTGATGTTACTTATAAGATTGCTACTCGTTTATTCAACAAATGTACATTGAGTGCCACTTACCATCCAATATTTGGGAAAGTACTGGAGATAAAAATATGAGCAAGTATAGTCTCAAACTTCAGGAACTTACCATCTAGTGGAAGAAACAAATCTATAGGCAGAAAATTATGATGCCTATACCTATAGTTTCAAATACCCTGGGAAATATCATACCAACAACTTCCAATGTGCTTGTAGCAGTCAACAACATGCCCTACCATCTAAAGGCATTGTGCAGTTCTAACTGAAAAACAGAAACACCATCATGTCTTCAGAAGCCAGTGTTGAGGCTAAAATCCATCACCAGAAGAAAGTGATGCTCATCTCAAGTTAAACATAGCAGCATGTAAATGGGGCAAGCAAAGAGTGAACCAAGATGTGTACACACAGTGTAAAGTCATTTTCGTATGCTATTCAGTTCTCTAGGACCATGGAAATATAGCAATACACAACTCACAAGAGAGGGGAATTATCTTGCCTTCTGATACTGTCTAGTAAGATTCTGTTTAGGTGCATCATCAAGGCACGGATCACACACAGCATTCTTCTCAAATTGTTTCAGGCATTTCACCAGCATGATTTAATTAGTCAACACACATTTTTAAAAAATTAAAATCCAATTATTATACTCCAGAGGGCAGGGACACATTTATTCAAGGTCAGGAAGGATTTATGGCAAGAAAGGGAAGTGAAGCCACATCTATGACTCTTTCTCCAGAGTCCACACTGCTAATCTTGATCACTTTACCATAACTGAAGATCTGTGTGGTTCAGAATATGTACATCCTACATGAATTTAGTTGCTATGCCCCACCCCAGATATGATGAGTATGTTTATTCCAATTGACTTAAACAATCCGAAATGTTATTTGTCAAGGACTCAGGTAAGAGAGGTGCAAATTTATGGGTCCCAAAATGAATCAAGACTAAAGTGACCCAGGACCTGGCATCTTAAACCTCTGATTCACTGCAATGTTAGATTTTGACTGTGAAACCATAAATTATTTTTTAATCAAAAATACTGAGTGCCAATGGTGAAATTTTATTTCTTTGCTAAGTATTGAACAGTGCACACATGGGTACAGCAGCCATAATTTAGCATTTAAACTGAGATAGTTTGAAAGTGAAAAGGGACCTATTAGTTGTTATGCCCAGAAAGTAAGTGGAGCCCATCACTACCTGACAAACTAAGACAAATCTGATCATCCGATATCTCACACATATTTGATAATCACTGCAATATATACTTTTGTTAACTGATCTGTGGGAACATTTGCACCTTGGCTAAACCTCTGCATTATTCATTACTACTTTGTCTTAGTATGGTCTCTAGCTCACTACCCGTCACTCTAGAATTTTAAACTTAAATAGTGTATTAGTTTTCTGTAGCTGATGTAACAAAATAATACAAATTAGATGGTTTTAAGCAACAAAAATTTATTTTCTCACAGTTCTAGAAGCTAGATGTGTGAACTTCAGATAGCAGGACCATTCTTTCTGGAGGTTCTAGGGAAGAATCTACTCCATGGCTTTCTCCTAGTTTCTGTTGTTGCTGACAATCTTTGGTGACCCTTGATTTACAAAGCACACTCCAAATTTGGCCTCCCAGTTTACATGGAGTTGCCCTTGTGTGACTGTGTCTGTGTCTCTTTTCATCTTTTGAGGACACCAATCATATCAGAGTAAGATCCTTCCTAATGACCTTATCATAACTCAAATTTTTATCTACAAAGACTATTTCTGGTAATTGTGATTAAGACTTCAACAGCTCTTTTTATGCTATACCATTTAACTCATAACATATAGCAATGGAACTGAAGAGCATTTATTTAAAATGGAAAAAGTAGGTCCCAGATGTTACAGTAATGCCACTATTGCCTTTATAGTGTACTTTATAGTCCTTACTGTGATTGTCACTTCTTGAACAAACAGACCTCTGCAGAGACAAGAAACAGGTTACTGAAAGAGGACACCAAAGAACTGCAGAGCACAGAGGACTTTATTTCATGAGATTCAAATCTGCCATGCAGCTAGTAGTCTTCGGAGTACAGCAGGCCTTCTTTATGGCGCACCTTTTTATGGAAGAATTTCCCTCCTTGGATCAAGTGTCCATAAATTCAGGTTATAAAATCTTTTCAATATTTCTTGGTTATTACATGAGAAAAAAAGTTGCCACAAATGTTTTAAACTAGCTCTTAGAAAGGCTAGTGATCAAATGCTGTGGTAGTGAGCCTCAATGCTATAGGATGAATGCACGGCCCAGGCTCTCACTTTCACAGTGCGCAGCAGAAAATATTCACTGATGTAGTTGATCAATTATTCATGATATTTCTTCCTCAAAGCAACACTGCTATTTAGTGCCCATCACCTCCTTGCCATATTCCTTATCCTCAAACACCTGAAAGAAATCATTACCATGTCTTCTTGCAGTATTCTTAGAAGCAGCGTGATGTCATTTCATGGGTTACACGGGTTACAGTACCCAAAATATGAGACAGAGTAAAATATATGGTGTGATATAAAATCAGAGACAAATTGTTATACAGAAAAGCAAAAGTAAATGAGGGAGAAAATATTCCTGCCTCTAGGCCTTGTGTTTGTGTTTACAGAGTATTTCACGCTGTACTGTTCAAGCTTATTCCATTAAGATGCACTGGATTTTATTTCCATAATTTGTAGAATAATGTATCTCAAGACCAGTTGTTTATTCATGAAGAGTGACATATAGAAACTTTTCTTTCAAATGCCATTATCAAAATACCAAGATGTGAGATCATTGTAGATCCATCATACTTTATTGGAAGAAACTGCTGATTTCTGTAAACTCCATGGTATATCACTTTCAGACCTCGTTAGCATGGAATCCTCTTTCTTTTGTCTAGAAGTCATCACTGCATTTTGAAAGGATTTGTGCTGTACATGTCTAAATGATGCATGCCTTCAACATTAGTGTCGTCCTGTTCTGTGAATGGCAAAGCTTACATTTTATTTTGTATTTTTATGTGTCCCTCTGTAGGTATTTAAGAGATGGACTGAGAATATTTTGAATTAAGGAGTAGGAGCATATTCTAATTGTCTTAAGTTTGAATAAGGAAGAGTAAGCAGAATCTGATTAACAATAAAGCCAGTGATCTAGTTTCAGATACTGCTCTGACAGGTAAAGGACAGGAAGGCCTTTATGCTAAAATGGAGTGCCTGAAAATTGCAATAGCAGCAATCTTTAAACACTATCAAATATCACATGTTGTGCTAAACTTAAAACACCTTTACTCCTATATGTCTTGGCAATTGTGGCAAAATGTAGATTTTGCATTCATTGCCATTTGGACTCACTTTCCTCTTACAACCTTTTTATTTTATTTTTTATTAATTTTTTAATTCTAATTTGTTATACATGTTTTCAGAGTACATTTCATTTCATATTACATATAAAGAGCACAATTTTTCAAGTTGCTGGTTTAATATAAAGTATTTTTACAATTGTGTCTTCATACATGTATTTAGGTAATCGTGGATAGACTGATACCGAAGGACTGGCTAATTGTTTAAAATGTCTAGTTAATGCATCAGTATGATTAGTGGTTTTTCTTGCTGATAATTTATAGCTATATGCTTATTCTCTCCAACATCTTTATCTCTTAGAAATCCTTATGCCAAATTAGATCACCTTGGAAGTGTTTTTCTAGAACACCTGTGTTGTTTATTCACCGGAACAGCAGTCAATAATCACCTCAGCAATTGTTCAAATAGAGTCCCTGAAAAATAAGTTCTTTTACATTTTGCTGATTTTCTTCAACACTTTCTTCTGCTTTCTACTGAGGGTTTGTTTCCTTGAGCTATTATTGCATTAAGATCTACTGATAGGGAGGATTCTGCTTCAGGTTTGAAGCCACAGGGTTGGTAAGATGGTTATCTCTAGGCTGGTGTTTATCCACGCTTTGTAACTTTGTGGAAGAGATTTCATTTGTGCATGATTCACAATGCCGTGAAGAATAAGTTTAAACTTTGCCATCTCTTTCTTTTTGAAAAAAACTCACCAGAAGATAATTATCCTGTTAACTGGTGGCTCAAAAGCAACCAAATGTCCAACGGATCTTCATTAGTATACCTACTCTGAGCTTAGGGGTTTGCATGCAATTATACTATGAAATATCAATCATAAAATCTTAGCAGTCAACATACATTATGCCAGGCACTATCCTGAGTATGTTACTGATACTATCACACCTGATCCACATCTTAACTCTTGAGATAGGTTTATAATTGCCTCTGTATTAGAGATGGAGGTAGCAAAACCAGAATTTGAACCCCAGCAGATTGACCTAAGAACACATCATCTCAAAACTCTTCTGAATTGGGATAAGATTAACAGATAGGCAAAAAGGCGAAGAGCAGTGCATAGAGAGGTACTAGTCCATCCAGTGGCCAATGCCTTCTGGGGCTGTAATGAATGAAATGTTAGGACCATGGGATGGATAGTCCTTGCCATCAGTGTTCATAACTGACACATTTGTTTGTCATTGCCCTCTACCAAGTGTCAGAAGTCTTTACCCCACAGTCATTTATAAACTTATCCTGCTTTAACCCATAAGTACACAAAGCAGGAACAGTAACTATGGGTAGGGGAACTGAAGGAAACTTGTAAAAATACAGATAGAAAGTTAGGAGAGGTGGAAAGCTAAATTGATATTGGATCCAATCCAAATTTAGGCTACAAAATGCTTCATCAGTATAGGAAAGATTTCAGTTTTCCTTAGTATAGATCTCTGGGGCCCACAAAGAAGTCCTTTTGCTTCCATCTAAGGTGGAGTTACCTTGTGATTTAGGTTCCTTAATCACATGATAGCCATTGGGGACTTAAAATTCACCTCACCAATTTTATAGACAGCAAAGCTATCCCACCAATGCTTAGTAAATGTAATTTTGTCCACTCTAGTCACAAGGTAAGCCTTGACAGTGATGTCATCATTGAAAACCAGGACAGCACAGACTCCTCACTCCTATCCTATGTGTTAAGGTTCTCCTGGTCAGTGAAATCAGTAGGACAAGAAAAAAACACTGGACATTACAAATATATAACTTCACAAAGGAGAATGAAAAGGAAAAAGACCTAAACCCCATAAGGATCAAAACATGACATTCCTTTAAGAATACAATGGATTCTTCTCTTGAACATTGAAAGGGTGAAAGAAAAGAGAGAGAATGACAAGTGTACTGTTGGTACCACTTATTGTTAAAGGTTTAGTATGCAAGTGGTGACAATAAACATCAAAGTCCCACAGTTAGGAATTGTTATCTCATGTTTTAGATGAAAAATAAAAGTGAGGCATAAAGAAGCAAAACCATTTCCCTAAAGCCCCAGAGCCACCTTTTCAGTGGCAGGATTCAAACCCAGCTTCATGTTCCTCCAAGACTTGTCCTCTCCCAATAAATGACACTACTTTTGAGTAAATAATAAGGACCTGAATCCATCTTTCAGGTAATTGCAGCCAGACTTTGTTCAAAGCTGTACTTCCTGCAGGACTAACTTGACTTCAGGATGCACTGAGGAGCTACCAGAAACCAGGGACTGTGGTTCTTGTTAGACTGTCCCGGTCCCATGCTCTCCTGTCCCCCACGCACCAGGCTCCACAGAGGTCTGGTTATGCTGCATTTATGACTATGCAGGCCAAAGGGATTCAGAAAACATTTACCCAAACCTGCTGAAAAATCATTTTGTTTATCTTTATTTTTTTTAGGAATTAATCCAGTTCCTGCTGGGTTTAGAGCAAAGGATGAAGATAAAACCCACAGCTTCTGAGAAATTAAACATTTATTTGGACTGGGAAAACCATTTTATGTGAGTCAAGTTTGAGTTTTTTGTTACCCTGGAAAATAAGCTGTGAATCAGTGTTTTAGTTTTTCTTCTAAAATTTCTTTCAGGCTATTAAAATTAGGCTGCTTATAAATTATGAAGTAATAGCCTGAGTGATTTTGCAAAGTGGAGTCCTGGGAGCTCTGTGCACAAATGCTGTTGTTTGCTGACAGTCTGTGTTAGCAGAATTTCTAGGAAAGGCCTCAACAAAAGATCCTAGGATTAATACCATTTAAAAATCACCCCCTTATCATTTTATGTTTTCTTCTTTTATTCATTTCTTCTTATTTGTGATAATAGAAACCCAGACTATAGTCTAGGAACCTAATGACCTCAAATTATGACTATCTTCAGAATTCCTAAATGCTTTATTTGTCTACAGATTGTTGATAAGGTGATGTGATCTAATCATTTGTGTTCCCCTCAAAATTCACAAATTGAAATTCCTAACTTGCCAGTTGATAATAATAGGAGGTTGTAGCTTTGGAAGGTGACTAGGTCATGAGGGTGGAGCTCTTCTGAATGGGATTAGTGCCCTTATAAACAAGGCCCCAGTGGGCTGCCTTGCTCTTTCCATCATGTGAACACATAGCAAGAAACCAACACCTGTGAATCAAGACATGGACATTCGAAAGTCACCAAGTCTGTCATGATCTTGAGCATGGATTTTCTGGCCCCCAGAACTGTGAGAAATAAATTTTCTGTGGTTTATAAGCTACCCAGTGCGTGGCATTTTGTTATAGCAGTCTGAACAGATTAAGACAATACAGAAACTTATTGAACACATTATTTCTGAACATAGGCAGTGCAAGAAACTACCTACCACCTTACCAACGCTCAGTACACCTTGCACATGGGCACTTTTCTCATGCAAACCAGACTTCAATGGAACTGCATGGTCAAAACAGAGTGGATCCACATGCTCCATCAAGAAAGACCTTGTTGCAGAGCAAAGGAGGGTCACCCAAAAAGTCTGTAGCTGTCAGCATCTTCAGAGTTGCTTTCCACTACAGAGTATCCCCACCCAACACCACAAGCATCCCTGGGGCTGCTGCCTCTGGACTGACAAGGTGAGGTTCTAAGGCCCTGCCATTTGCACCAACACAGAGCAACTTTGACAGAAAATATTCACTCACGACCCAGCATGATCAGCTTCTCAGTTAAACTTTTTCCTCACTTCCTTCATAACTGTTGGTCACCAATAAATGAATATATTTTATCCAATTCCATCTCAGAATCTAGTATAAACACTGAACAATTTTCAAGTATTAGTATGTATCAGATTTATTTGCCCTCTTGTTTCCACTGATGATCTTACAGCTTAGATCTTATTATTATCCAATTCTATAAGTGGACAAGGAAACTTGAAAAGAACAGATTGAGGATTTGCATTCAGGCTGCTCCACTTCAAAGTCTGCATATTTAACCACTGATTTTATTTGTTTTTTTTTTTTGGGAGCCACACTTGGTATTTGCAGGTAACTTGTTATAGGCTATATTAAACTAGACAGCTGAGAATATAAAGAAAGACAATGAAAGCAAAAGGCTAAAATATAAGAAAAACATTAACCTAGGAGGTAAATAAACTAAATAAGTGAAAACTTCAGGATGAAGAAGATGATCTATTGGATATCTATAGGGAAATGCAGAAGTATGCAGATTTCTGGATTTAAGAACTAGGAGGATAAAGCAATCAGCTCTGAGCAGCTCCAGGGGCTGCTCGAGTGAAGTATTTAACTAAATAGTGACTGGGACCAAAGAAGAACTGAGTTGACCTATAGGTGAAATAGGGTAGAATCAAGAGAACATTGGAGTTATCAATAATTTGTCTATTTGTATATACTTTGTAAGTCCCAAGATTTCCCCACATGTTTTGGTCACCAGGGGGACGAGTTGGCATACTATTGAGAAACAGCAAAAGGAGCTCAGCTCTTGCCACTAAAATGCTAAAGTAGGGTCCAGTAGGCTCCATAGTCTAGGGTCAAGGTAATAAATCCGGAACTCAAAGAAGTGTTACCAATAAAAATTGGGTTAATATCTGGAATCAGAAAATGCAGATTTGGGGAATAAGACCTGCAAGCAGAAATTGTAAGTAGGAATAGAATCAGATAAACCAAGCCAAACAGCACATAAGATAGAGTTACATCAGAGATTCTAACAGCCGGGCCAGAAATACTGCAACCTACACTCTCCATTAGGCATGGGGAGCTTTTAAATAAAAATGTGGGTGTCTAGGTCTATCTCCAATGGGTATGGGCCAGAGCATCAGTATTTTTCAAACAATTCTGATGCATAATAAGGGTTATGATTTAATGAGTTAGAGTCACAAAATGTAACTCTAAAAAATAATGTTATTGTATCATACAATGCAAGAAAGTTTAGAAGTGAAAGGATGGGGTTATGAGAGACTTAACTTAATCAGTGCATTAATCGACTTGAATGGATTAATTGGGAGATAACTGAAGGCGGGTAGGGTGTGGCTGGAGGAGGTAGGTCACTTGGGGGGAAGCATGCCTTTGGGGTATATATTTTGACAGTGGTAAAAGGAACACTCTGCTTCCTCCTGGCCATGTCCCAAGCCATTTTCTCCACTGCACTCTTTCTGCCTTGATATTCTGCCACACCTTAGGCCCAGAGCAATGAAGGTGGTCATCTATGGACTAAGATTTCTAAAACCATAAGCCCCCAAATAAACTTTTCCTCCTCCAAAATTTTTCTTGTCAGATCCTTTAGTCACAGCAGTGAAAAGCTGACTAAAACATATAAATAGATTCATGTTGATGCTAAAAGAGCATTGCCAGGAGAGGTAAACCCCAAACTGTGTATAATTCAAGTGGAGTTTCAGCTTTGCTTCAATTCTGAGTCATGCAGACTACTTTACAACACAGAAATAGACAAGTGGGAAATGGAGCATGCACTTGAACTCCTCTTTGTGGCCCTAAGGCAGCTTGGATACTGCAGCACCACCTGCCCTGAATTATCTTGCCAAAGAGGAAGCAAGTGTCCATCAAAGAACTGAGTGCATGCATTTAGTCAGTCACCCTACAATCATGTATTTAAGAATATAATGCTAAGTGAAATTAACCAATCCCAAAAAACCAAAGGTCGAATGATCTCTTTGATATGAAGATACTAACTTATAAAGGCAAGAGAGTGGGGATGAGAGGAATGAAAGAGCTTTAAATAGAACAAAGGGGAGAGGGTGAGCAGGGGGCAAGGGGATAGGAATAATGGCAGACTGATTTATCCATGATTACCCTAAATACATGTATGAAGACACAATTGTTGTAAAAATACTTTATATTAAACCAGGAACTTGAAAAATTGTGCTCTTTATATGTAATATGAAATGAAATGTACTCTGCAAACGTGTTTAACAAATTAGAATAATAAAAAAATAAAATAAAATGCCAACCAACAGAAAAAAAAGTAGACTGACTACTAATCTTTTAATAGAAAATTCAGACAGACATAAGAAAGCAAAATCAATTCAAGATAAGATTATGTCATAAAAAATAAATAAATAAGTTTCTATATAATAACCAGAGACAATTCGGGCCTAAACTACTAATATTCCTCATCCTATTGCTCAGTTATTTCTTAACATCAAATTTTGGTTTTGGCAGCAGAGTTCTTTGATCTCTGGAAAGTTAGGTCCTTTGCCAGTCTTGCTTAAACAAGAAGTAAGAGGAAGTCAGCTGAGGGACGCTGAGATGATTTCCTTTCTAGGTAACTAGCTAGAAGACATTTCCTGATGAAGGGAAAGACTTTTACCTTGCTATGCCTTCGTGCCTTGCAGGCTCGCTCTACAACAGAATTTTTTTGGCCCATAGTATAGTCACCTGTGGACTGTGCTAAACATGCACAAGGCCAAGGAAAGGCCCTGTTCTTCTTCGAGAAGCCTGAGCTTCTGTATCAGCAACTCAGGCAATTATATTGCACACTAAAATTTGATAACTGACTGGAGCATCCTGTGTCTGAAATGCAGAGACTTTGAGGCACAAATGAAATGTTGAACAAAACCCAGCGGTTGCTTACCTTCAAATATCTTGTATGGAAAAAGAAAAAGAAAACCCCACTTAAGTTATTGTAAGTGATTGTGGCTAAAAGCATTTTCATTTGATACACAGCCAAAGCAGAAAAGGCATCATAACCAATTACAATATTCCTAATGCCCATAGAATCAAAATGTTCCAGTATTAAAAAAAAAAAAAAATTCAGCATTGGCCTGAAGGCCAAAGAAAAATTACTCTCTTAGAACTTGTACATAGGATACACTGCCTGCTATGGTGAGCAATACCTTTAACAATATTCCTGGAACAAAAGGTACAAAGAGAATGTTTCACAAATCTCTTCATAGTATCTCAATCCAAAATACCAAAGCACAGTCCAGTAAAAGTGATGCTGAGGAATAATAGGTACATTGCAGCCAGGTGTGGTGATGCACACCTGTAATTCCAGTGACTTGGGAGGCTGAGGCAGGAGTATCAAAAGTTAGAGGCCATCCTTAGTAATTTAGCGAGGCCCTAAGTAACTTAGTGAGACCCTGTCTCAAAATAAAAAATAAAAAGGGCTGGGGATATGGCTCAGTGGTAAAGCACCTCTGGTATCCAAACAAACAAACAAACAAACTAACTAACTAACAAACAGATGTATGCTGTTGCAGGGGATCTAACTTAAGCCAAGGATGAAATTTAGACTCTCTTGGAAATGAGGTATTGCATAAAAGGAAAAGATAAAAATTAATTTATTAGCATAAGCTTCTCATAATTTTGCTTCACATTCTTTTCCAACTTCTGACACTAACAGGAACTTCAAATTTATTCATATTTAACCCATGTGTACCAAACAGTGCATAATAGCATTGCCTTCCTTAACTTCATCATTGAAGTATAAATTAATTTCAAACTCAGCTTGTTCTGGCTGTATCTTAGTTTTGCTTTGCATCTCCAGTTATTTTCGCCAGACAGCTTTTAAAAAGTGTTTAAAAAACATCGCTGCCTTTTAAAGAAGGGTAGCAGTTATCTCAGAAGGCCTTGGTCAGAACTGTTTATGGAATGTCATGAAGAGTAGCCATTAATGGAGAAATGCTGGGCAGTGGAATGCAGGTGCCTGTGAGGGAAGGTTGTTTCAATGGTGGCCCAGCAGTACTTACAAGGCTCAGACTTGACCTGGTCATTGGGTTCACTGATTAACAAAAGCTTTGCCTTACCTAAGAAGATAAGTGCTACTCTCTGATACCATGGGTTTGGATATAATTTACATCAAACCCCCCACCCCCTTTGCTGAGTTTCTAGTGTGGCCATTATCTCCTTCTGAAGGTCACACATTGCACCAAACACATGACACATTTCCTTGAGATTCTTTGGATTGGCCACTTTAATTATCCTCCTCTTTACCTCAGATAGTTTGTGGATCAATACCCAGAGTTTCCTTTGTTAGTACTGTCTCAGAGGAAGAATTACTTTGTCTTTATGTAAAATAATTATTTCACTTGTTATCTTGATGCCTTTCATCCTTACATCCTCTGGAACTTCACTCCATCAATCATCCCTGTCCCTTCATCCTCAATCCATTACTTTTCTCTGTTTTTTTTCCCTTCTGGCTACAGACATGTTTATATCTATTTCTTTTCTAAAACAAATCCCTCCTTTGATCCTGCCTCTGCATTAAACTATTGTCTCCTCTCTCCCCTTTAATAGGGAGCTTCTAAAAATAATAATCTAGGCTCAAAGACTTTGCTCTGTAACAGCCTTCACTCTCTAGTTTGTTTTCCAGTCCTTTGAAAATCAAGTCTTCCCTTCACACCCAATAGTATCTTGTTGTTTTAGAATGACTTCAATAAGCTAATTATCCAAGCCAATTGCTTTTTATATTGTTATCTTCCCCTCTGCACCATCTGATATTAGTGATCACTCTCTGCTTTTGAAATGTTCTTCACCCAGGGTATCAATGACACCTCTCTGCTTTTCTGGTTCAGACTGTCACTTGTACTTTCCCAACTAATTTTAACAGCTTTGCACTCAGAGCAGAATTGCTCCCCTGCCTTGTGTACACACACACACACACACACACACACACACACACATACTCAGCTGAAAATAACTGGAGCCACCAACTAGGGGGCTCAACTAGCAAGCAAAGGGGCAGAACAAGGAGGTTTAGCTCTGCTGAAAATGTAAGCCACCTCAATGCCACAACTCCATTCCTGGGACTTTTCATCTCACTGTGGCAACTAAAATTAAAATTAATTTTAATTTCTATGCAAATGACATCAGCATCTATTCACATTTAACCTGATTTCTCACTCAGATTGAGACCAGAATATATCTAACTGCCTATTGACATGACTATCTTGACAACCTTGCAAATGCTTCATATCCAAACAGCCTACCATCTTCACCTACAACATGTGGTATCTGACACAACTGCTTGTTAAATTGTATAAAAATTGCATGTGCATATATAATTTATATATAGAAATAACATATGCTATATATAATTTGTATATAAATAATATATGTTATGTGTATCCTATATAAATAATATTAATTATATGTAAATAATTATATATTAAAAATTATATATAAATAATATATATATAACTTGATATATAAAACATTTGTTCTACTCTACACACACACACACACACACACACACACACACATCTTGAGCATAAATAACTACCTACCATTTTAATAAGACTAATTTTAACAGCATATTTGTACAGGAAGGATGTAACCAGTGCCTTGTAAATTTTAAAGTCATGAGGAAGTTTTATCATTGAGCTATATTGAGTGACAAGGGCCTAAGGCATTTCTGGTTTATTTCACTATTTCTCAAATATACAATTTTCAGACCCCTTAACTGTACAATTGTCCATTGCTGGTCAAAGTCTATCTTGTTAATCTTCTTTTTAAAAATATGGCTCCCAGATTGTCAAAATCAATTCAGGGCTGTCACATAGCTATGTGAGTTTTGTAGACACAGCTAAATCTAATAACCATCCTAACCTTTCACGTAGACGTTCTCTTTGCTTGGGAGTAGTAACTAGAGAGGCGTGGTCCTTTTAATTGTGTGTGGGGCAGGAGTGTGTATAGGGAGAGCAAGTGCCTGTGTGTGTGTGTGTGTGTGTGTGTGTGTGTGTGTCTGAATGAAAGAGAAAGTAAAGGAAGAACAAGGAAAGAATTTACTTCTTGTAAGTTACTTGTCCCTAAATGCACTCCACCATCACATACAACCTTTGAAAACGGATATAATGTTCTGTGAAAATAGATTTGGGAGTAGAAATAGGTCTAAAAGAATAGCTGCCTGGATGCTTTGCTGTCATCCAGTGATCTGGCAACAGATGGACAGGCACATAAACACTAATTAAGAAATAAGTGCCAAATTCATGTCCCAGGATTTATTCATGAGCCCATGAAAACTTGAAGACTTATGTGCAGATATGCATATTTATGAAGCTGAAACAATGGTATGTTATTATTTCTTAACCTACAGGCTTCTTTATTTTATATGTGCATAAAACGATTATACTTTCAAGAGGCAAAATTTTTACCTGCACCTGTCTTCTTATATGATGAATGAAAAACAAAGGCCCTAGTGTCGTCTAAACTCATCTAGAGCCATAAAGTTAAAAATGAATTCAAGACCTAGTTTGGCTATTGGACATTACTCAGTTGTGTCCTGTGTGCTTTATTAGAGTTTAATAACTTCTGGTGGTCTGCTAAGTCCGCACTAAAGGAAACCAGTTCTAGCGTTAGCCATGTAAAGAACTGAGTACAAGTTTATGCAACAAAAATCAGGTCTTTACTCAATGACTCAGGGGATGAGAAAAAAGTAGGACTGATTTCTCATGCTTACATACATGCACATTAATTCATTCTAATCTCAAATAACATGTCAAATGGTTAATACTGGGCTGTGGTATGGCTCAGTGGTAGCGTGCTTGCCTAGCATGCACTAGACCCTGGGTTCAAATCACTGTAGCGCGCATGCACACACACACACACACACACACACACACACACACACACACACACACACTGTCAAACATTCAAGAAGGCAATGATTTGAGTTTGTCTCAAACTTCCCATTCCAAAATTTTCAAGGAAAATATCTCAAATGTTCTGAGAATTTCCCCTAATCATCTCAACGCACAGATCTTAAACTGGAGCAATTATTTGGTAGCATGACTCAAGTTGGGTCACACTTTTTTCCTGGGAGGAGTATATGACAGACTGAGCAAATGATCCCTGCTTTGGCAATTGGGGGACTCACTGCCCCTAGGTTCTACAATTATGCCGTGTAAAACGGGGACACTTTTTGAAAGTTACACTCCATTACATGGACTTTGGGACAGCAAGAGGGAAGAAAGAAGTATATATAATCACTGGGAAAACCCAATACAAAAGACATAGAAAAAAGCACTATGATTTGAATGTGTCTCCCCAAATCCATTAGGAATCAGTTGGCTTAACCCAAAATGTAATAGTGTTGAGGGGGGAACCATTGAACAGTGATTAGATCATTAGCTCTCTGCCCACATGAACGAATTAATGCTGGAGTGGATTTCTGATTAAAGGGTAAAGCAAGCCCCTTTCTCTCCATGCATGCACATGTGTTCTCCTGCCATCGGATGCCTTCACCATGTTATGACACAGCAACAAGGCCCTCACCAGAAGCAGACCCTTGATTTTGGACATGCCATGGTGCCTCTGAACGTATAAGCCAAAAAATTTTGCTACTTAATTTTATACAACACTATTTTCTATAAATAGTGTCATTTAGAATACTGTCATTCCTGTAACTAACCGTAGATAAAAATTCAACATATATCTATTGAGTATTGGTTGTTATGGTTTAGATGTGGTATCCCCAGAAAGCTCACATGTTAGACAATGCAAGAAAGTTCGGAGAAGAAATAATTAGGTTATTAGGCTTTAGGCTAATCAGTGAATTAATGATGGGATTAACTGAGTGGTAACTGATATGGTAACTGAAGGAGATAGGAATTAGTGCGTGACTTTGAGGGATATATTTGTATCTGGTGAGTGGAGTCTCTCTCTTTGCCTCCTGATCACTGTAATGTGAGCTGCTTCCCTCTCTCACCCTCTTCCGCCATGATGCTCAGCCTCACCTAGAGCCCTGAGAAAATGGAGCCGGCCTTCTATGCACTTAGACCTCTGAAACTGTGAGCCCTCAAATAAACTCTTCCTCTTCTATAATTGTGTTGGTCAGGTCCGTTAGTCACAGCAAAAAATCTGACTAAAACACTGGCCAAGCATTTGTAGGAAAAGGACAATGGAAAGATCTTGGGAACCAGGAGAGTTTAATTGCAAATTCTAACTTGGCCCCTTACTTGCTTGGGCCATGAACAGGTTACAACCTAAAATTGCTTTTCTCATTATTACGACAATACTAAATTCATTCTTTCATTACAAAGGGCTTAGGTCTAGGTCTCAGAAGAGTGTCCTTGTGTTGAGAATATTTGCAATTGCACTGTGCTGGAGCTAGGGATTTTCCAGGTCTCTTATGGTCCAGAGGAAAATGCTGGCATAGCATCATCAATGTATTGACAATGACTGCATAAGGAGCAGAGAAATAAAAGCAGCCAGAACCTAGAGGTGAGGGCAGATTCGTGGAGCTGAGAAGGAATTCTAAGTGTCTCCAGGAGTGGAGATGCTTTCACTTGGGTCAACAGACAATGGGATCTGTAAGGAGAAGAGCCAAAGAAAGTGCCCTAGGAGCATCAGCTGTCCCCTGCCCAACACTGTTTACAAATAGTTCAAGCCAGACTGTTCCTACACACTTGCTACTCCTTCCTCCACAACTACAATGTGAGAAATGCAGAAATTGGATGGTAGGCCATGGGATAGAGGTGAGGGACAACTACAAAAACAGAAAAATTATCCCAACTGCATTTTCCATTGAAATCTTCCAGAAAGTCACGGGGCACATGGGAAACTTCAGCTAGGGATAGGACAATGGATGAACTAATGAGGCAGAAATGGAAGAACCTTCCTCCCTACTCCCAGATTTTAATTATACCTTGCATTTTTCTTGTTCATTTGGTGGAATAACTCAGTAATTATTATTTTCCAGGTACTATGTTAAATGCTTTACCTATATCATCATATTTTGTCTTATTCTCACAATAGATCTGCAAATTGGGTATAACTGTCCCCATTTTGCAAACAAGAAAAATAATACTTGGAGAAGTTCAGACTTTTTCCCCTAGTCACATATGTAGTAAGGGGCAGAGCTGGGAATATAATCAGTTCCATCTGATGTAAAGCCCATGTTCTTTACCACTGTGCTTTTAACCAGTACCATGTACTATTTGTACAAAGAAACTATTCTTAATTCACAATTTAGCTGAAAAATATTGAGAGTAAGATATTTTTCAAAACACCACACAAAAATAGAACAGTTTTGTTATATTTACATCAATGTGTACATAGACTCTGAAATGTTTTTAAATTATGGATAAGTGCCACAATTTTTCACACTGATGGTAATTTGGACTGAGTTTCTTCTATTTGCTTACCTTTACTTCTAATATTTCTACTACATATTGTTTTTGTTACAGAAAAAAAAAAGACTTTTTAAATTAATTTTAAAAATTCTCTTCTTGGTCTTGGTTTATTTCCTTAGGATTAATTAGGTAGCTGGTGTTTCCCTAAGCTGATCTCAATATTTATATCATGTAAATTGGTAAATTTTAGCCTCCCAAGCAGTTCAACTCAAGGCTTCCATATTTGTTTGCAATTTTCACAAGAAATTCATGGTTAAGAGCAAGTTAGGATCTTATTCAGGCAAGGATACACAATCATTTCAAAGCTTACTACATATAATACATATATTAATTATGTCCTACCAAAATATTACATTAAGAATACAGTGAAACCACATAGTCTATTTATAAATGCATTTGGAAAAGGCAAAACCAGAATAGAAAAGAGATGAGTGGTTGTGAAGGTCTTGGGTGGGGAGAGAATTTGACCACAAATAAAAGTCAGTGATTTTTCTAGGGAATGAATTTGTTCTATAATGTGGCTGTAAAACTGTGTTTGTCCAAGTTCCCGGAATTGTCCACTAAAAAAGAACAGATTTTACGGTACGAATATTGTATGTTCATTTTAAAATGTTGGAAGAAATACAATGTAAATGTCAACATTCTATTGTCAATTTTACTTTTTAACCATGTGAGAAAATTTTTCAGTACAAGAGCTGGTTGCTAAAACTTTTTTCCTTATCCATAGCACTACATTTCCTTTTTATTCTCCTTTTGGTCTTCTGTCTCTTCTGACGATTAAAAACTCCACTTAAAAATAGCATTATAACCAGGCTTATCAGTAAATTCCTGTAATAGGTACTTGGGAGGCTGAGGCAGGAAGAGGTCAAATTTGAGGCCAATCTAGGTGACTTAGTGAGACCCTGTCTCAAAAAGTTTGTAAAAGGACTAGGAATGTGGCTAAAGGTTAGAGTGCTGTTCAATTCAATCCCAGTACTGTCTCCCCATTAAAGAACAGAAAAGAAATCACTATATTGAAACATGGGTAAAGAAAAACATTCTGTACTTACCCATATGCCCTGGATCAAAGATTCATTTCACTTAAATTATATGTAAACATTAAATACATATAGCATTAATGTTTTTGCACAGCCTTCCATTCTATGTGCTAGGCACGTGCTGGACCACTGAGCTACATTCCCAGCCCTAGTGTTTAGTATTGTTATCTTGTTCATTCTGGAAAGCCTTTAGAGCTTTGGTCTTCATCTGTGGCTGTGAATTACCCTAGGAGTTTCATAGAGAGCACTGAATCTGGTTCCCACCTTCAAGGATCTACATACAGTGGAGGTCTAGACTTGATGCTACGATTGAAAAATCTTCCCAGGTTATTTTAAGCTGCACCAAAGTTGAGAACCACAATATAAAGTGTGTAGAATAGATTTTGTTCTGACAGCAATTTTCTCACTTATACCTATTCTGAAATATGTAAATGCTTATTTTTAGTAAAAGACGCTAAGACCATGGAGACAAAGCCATCACACCATGATTTCCTAATCCTGGGGAAGGGATCTGAGACTGTGTTAATGACTCATGATGACAAGATATTTGTTTCCCAAGTGGCATCTGTCCTTGCAAAAAGGTCTTCGAAGCGTTTCACTTTGGCATCTTGGTGTTCAGTCGAGTTGACAGCTGTGAGATAGTAGGAGAATTGGACCGTCCAGTTTTTCCAGTTGTACTTGGTTGGCAGCCCTCCACTTGAACATAAGTAACATTATGTTGTGTGAAGATAATTACAAAATCTATCACCCAAGAGAAAACAGAATGGAGTCCCAAGTGGAGATAAGAATGAAAAGTGAACAACCAACACAGTTCAGATTCATAAGATAAGCTGAAAATCAGCAAAAATTTGTGTTGTTGTTGCTGTCCAGTCCAGAATCATGGCTGGCCTTCTCCAACCAAATAGACACAGATCTTTCAAAGAGGCGGAGTTGACAAGTATATGTTGTATACTTTGATATTTACTGATTATAGGTCCCTACTATAAAAGGTAAATACTGGGGTAGACATCAAAAGTCCTATGCAACACTCCCACTACAGCTTTGTAGGTGAATTTTGTGATGAATAGATACAGGCCAGGTGATACACTCCTGCAGTCCCATCAGTTTGTGATTCCAGCTGAGGCAGGAGGGTTTCAAGCTCAAGGTCAGCCTGGGCATTTTAATGAGAGAGACCCTGTTTCAAAATAAAAGTCAATAAAGAGCTAGGGATGCAGCTCAGTGGTAGAAAGCTGTGCCTTATATGTGTGAGGTCCTGGGTTCAATTCCCAGTACCACCCCCACCCCACCCCCCCCCCAAAAAAAAAAGAAAAAGAAAGAAACTATTCTTAGCTTCAATTTTCACATTGTTTAAATGTCTTTAAATATATGCTATATCCTATGTGAGTCTAACTACTACTATTTAAATGATAGGGCATTATGTAAGTGTTATACAATTATCACCCACATGATAATCTTCAATTTCAGCTAACAAAGAGTCTCATAAAGACTGAAATCTCCCCTATGACCATGATTATTTCCTGTGTCCACACCTTGTAGCCTACATTCCTGTCATGAAACCCCCCTAGCCTGGGCCAGCTGATTCTTACCAGATAAGTGATTCACTATAAAATCAGACTTGTAGATTTGTCTGTGGCCTTGAACCTTAGTTCTCTAAGTTCTGGCCTTTATTTCCCCTTCTTGGATCTCCCTAAAATATCAGTAAGCTGGATTGGTTCTTAGGGTGTTAGTGCTGAAGTGGAAAGCCTTGCTAGTTGCCATGGTTTGAATGTTGTTCAAGTCTCCTGAGAGTTGAAGTCTTGGTCTGCAGGGTGGTGCCCTGTCTCACAGAGCTTCCCTCACCTCCCAATAGCACCACCCTGTAGACCAAGACTTCAACCCTCAGGAGTCTTGAACAACATTCAAACCATGGCAACTAGCAAGGCTTTCCACTTCAGCACTAACACCCTAAGAACCAATCCAGCTTACTGATATTTTCTGTGGGCTAAGACCTGTGCTAGGCACTTTGGAAAGAAAATAAGTCATTGTTATGTCCAAGGAAGGTAAGAGTTGGTGATCCATCTCTGGGTATGACAATGACTTGTTGGATGTCTATAACTCAGAGGAGTCCATGAGATTTATGATATTTTTAATCCAATCTAGCCCAATGCAAAGCAAACCATTAATTTATGAAATCCAGAATTTAAGTCCCCCTACAAAAATGAACTCAGTCTTTTGCTGCTGTAAAGGACAGGCAGAATTCAAAGCAGCCTGGTCATAGTTTTGAAGTCAAAGCTTTAGAATCCAGAAGAAGTAAAAAGCAAGATAGTATAGACACTAAGAAAAAGTGGGTTAGTGTTCAAAATATGAAAAGAGAGATCCAAGAAGGGGAAATAAAGGCCAGAACTTAGAGAACTAAGGTTCAAGGCCACAGACAAATCTACAAGTCTGATTTTATAGTGAATCACTTATCTGGTAAGAATCAGCTGGCCCAGGCTAGAGGGGTTTCATGACAGGAATGTAGGCTACAAGGTGTGAACATGTACTTAGGAAGAATTCAAGAAACCTTTGGGTTGTTACTGGAGAGTCATCTAAGCTCTCTGGACTTGCTGTACTACTGAAGAACAGTCAAATAAATCTCAAGAATAGTCAAATAGATCTCACCTTTGAAAAAGTGATTTTATGGAGAACTTTAAAGGACCTTAAGTGTGTTCTATTTGGAAAACACTTAAAGCTATGATATTTACCTTACCAATGAATTTACCTTGCTCATTTCTGTGTTTCTTGGTCCATTCAAATATTCATTTATTTGGTATATATTTATGGAGTGCCTATAATTTGCCATAAACCATTTTGGGTCTAGATAAATAACAACGGGGGAAGCAAATGTAATTATAAATCTCTTGGCACATAAATCTAGTAGAGAAGAGAGACAATGTGTTAGTCTGCTTTCCATCACTGTTAACAGGATATCTGAGATCATCCACGTAAAAAGAGGAAAGGTTTATTTTGGCTCCTGATTTCAGAGCTTTCAGTTTATGATCAGTTGGTTTATTTATTTATTTATTTATTTATTTATTTATTTATTTTTTGGTCCTGTGGGGAAGCAGCATATCAAGTCAGGGGGCAAGTGGGAGAGCAAGTTGCTCATGTCACAGAGGCCAGGAAGTGGGGTATGTGGGGAAAAGAAGGGCAAGGTCCCAATATCCCCTTCAAGGGCATGCCCCCATATGGCCAGAAGACTTCCAACTGGGCCTCATCTTTTAGGGTTTCCACCACCCTTCCAATAGTGTCATGTGTTGTGGACCAAGCCTTTGACACAGGGGCTTTTGGGGGACAATTATCCAAACCATACTAGACCCTAAAAAGTAATTTTATATAATTAAGAACAGTTATTTGAAAATAAAAAAGGTGCTTTAACAAAAATAATGTTAGAAGCATTGCTATTTTAGATAGGATTATCAGGGAGGTATCACCAAGATGGAAATGTTTAGACTAAGACCAGAGAAATGGGAAAGATTCTTTCATACCATGAAATATTGGAAGAGAGTGATCTCAGCCTAGGAGACTGGCTAATGAAATATTATAGCAGCCAAGAGTCTCAGGAGCAGACAGAGGGCGCCGTGATTAAAGAACAGGTGAGCAGCATGAGATGATTCTGAGAGGGTGGAAAGCATCAGGGCAGATGGGTGCATGTGGGTCATGAGGAAGAGTTTAGATTTCATTTCAAGTATGTTGAGGATCTGTGGATGCATTTGTGATGGTTAATTCTATTTGTCAACTTGACTGGGACACAAGGTGCCCAGGTATTTGAGAAAACATTATTCTGAGTATCTTTGAATGAGACCAACATTAAATCAGCAGACAGAGTGAAGTAGATTGCTGTCTCCAATGTGGGTGGGCCTCCAATCAGTTGAAGCCCTGAATAGACTAAAAGGTTTGACTCTTTCCTACAGTAAAACAGGATTCTACTTTCCTGTCTGCATTTGAATTGGGACATAAATTTTATCCCTGACTTCAGACTCGAACTGAAACACTGAGTTTTCCTGGGTCCTGATCCTGCAGGACTTCAGACTAAAACTGTATATTTGCCTCTCTGGTTCTCAGTTCTTCAACTCAGATTGAAACTAAAGCCTTGGCCCACCTATGTCTCCAGCTTTTCAATTCACTTTGATGATCTTGAGACTTGCCAAAGTGTGTGTGTGTATGTGTGTGTCTGTGAATGTGTGTGTGTGTGTGTGTGTGTGTGTGTGTATGTGTGTGTGTCTTTGATTCTGTTTCCCTGGAGAACAATGTCTAAAACAGAACTAAGTACGTGGGGGTTTTTAAAGCAGAGGATGAAGACAATGCCATTTTATTTTAAGAACATCTCTGATTACATTGTGAAGAGTTGTAGACAGAGGGAGGTTGTGGTAAGCATGCTATTGTTTTTAATATTCCTTGGCCTTTGTGTGAAAGGATAAACAGCCTATGAATTGAAATCAACCTTGGTCTGTGACTTGCCTTGTTGAATAAGTATGAGCAGAATATCTTCTGCCACACCAGAATGGAAATGCAAAACATCAACAAGCAGTTGTGCCTGTATTTTTTACTTTGTTCTTAAGAGCAATACATCCCAAAGATGACCTGCTCTTTCAGCCTGGGTCCTTGAATAAAGAAACACTGAAATAGAACCACAGCCCACATGTAACTTGCGCAAATACCACACTCCTAGCAACGTAAGTCACTGACATTTAGGGATTGCTTGTTACTACAGCATAAATTGGAGTATGCTGACTGATACAGAGTAGTCAGAAGACCACTGCATTTGTCCAGGTGAGAGAAACTTGTTGCTTAAATACTTCCAGTAGCAGTAAAGAGGAGTAGAAAGACTTGAGAGAGTTGCATAATTGTGATAGTTAATTTTATGACAACTTGGCTAGAAGACGGTGCCCAGTCATTTTAATAGATATTCATCTAGATTTTACTATGACAGTATTTGTAAATGTAATTAACATCAATAACATGTTGGCTTAAATAAAGTATGTTACCGTGAATGATGTAGGTGTGCTTCATCCAGTCAGTCAAAGAGCTACAGAGAAAACATATAAGGCTTCCCAGAGAGGAAGGGATTCTGCCTCAAGATTGTAATACAAGAATCTTGCCTGGATTTCCAGCCTCCTGATCTAACCTATCTATGAAATTCAAACTTGACAGCCTCAACAATCATCTGAGTCAATTCTTTAAAATACATTACTTTCTCTCTATTTCTTCTTTCATGCATATGGAAAATAAAAAAGGGTGTAGACATTAGCTGAATAATCCTGACTGGTACAGACATAGATTAGAATGGCTTTGCTGGAGTGTCAGATATGGTGAAGAGGGAGTGGTGGCTATCTCTCAGGTTCCTGTCATGTGTACCTAGGTACATAACAATGAACTGTGGTTGCATTGGGTAGAATGAAATTGAATCTCTAAATTCAAGATGTATCTCAAGACAATTTTGTTTGTTGAACTGTTAACCATTGCTTAAGAAAAATTCTGACAGCCACTAAAACTTCATTGATAAAAATTTAAAAAAGCAACAAAGTATCATTGGTCTTTCTGAGTTTCATGAAAAATAAAAGGTCTGTACAGGAACTGTGAGCAGCCAGTAAGAAAAATCTTGAAAATAAAGCACTCCCCTGAAACCAGATATTGATTTTCCACATTATTTAGTAACATACATCAAGAGCCATTCACCAGCATCCTAGTCACCTAAAAAATGCTGCATTTAAAATTGTGAAGGTAGAAAAAAAGCCTCCAAGATGTTCTGAGTTTCAGATACCACCTACAAAACAATTACATCCTTCTTCTCTGTGTGCCTATTTCCTTCATACCACAGCCAAGCAGGCCAGAAAGCCAGGAAGCCAAGGACTGAGAAGATGATTTAGAGCCCTAAGTGGCTATGGGAATAAAGCATTAAGAATTCCTCACAGCTCTCCCATGCAGATGAGCCTCACTGAAAACACAAAGAGCAGACAGAATAAACCAAAAACCCTATGTAACCATGGTGCACAATATCACAGGTCTGCCATGAAGCTAGACTAGCAGAGCATCTGGAAGTCCCAGACAGAAAATAATGGGTCTCAAGAATTATATGCTATACATTCACCCCTACCTCTAATTCTCATTTCTGCTATTCTGAGATAGAAGGGCATAGAAGGCCATGTTCATTATCAACCCGATTACCTCATTGCAGTCCAACCATACCGGGCAAAATAATCAACACAAAGTTTCTCTTAAAAGTCCCATTTATACTTATGTGCTGCTTAATAATAGGTCTGCACTGTGAGAAACTGGTTGTTAAGTGATTGCATGGTTCTACACACATCATGGAGCACACGTACACAAACTTGGAAGGTATAGGTCAGCTACCCTATGTAGCCTCTTGATGCAATCATGTATGAGGCTGCTGCTGATAACCTGGCAGACTATTTTACAGTACACATTTTTATAAGTAAAAGGAGTACATTCTAAAGTAACAATGAAAATTATAGCAAATACATAAACTAGTAACATGGTCATTTATTATCATTATAAAATATTATGTACTGTACATAATCATATGTGCTATACCTTTTTATGACTGACAGCTTAGTAGGCTTGTTCACACCAGCATCACCCCAGATGTGAGGAACATTTGCACGGCTTCCCAGAAGCTACCATGTCCCTAGCTGATTGGAATTTTTCAGCTTTCTTATAATCTTAAGGGACTGCTGTGATATATGCAGTTTGCATATACTAATTGTGGTGATGCTGTCTGTGACTGTATTTCTAATATAAATATGTGTGATAACAACAACTAGAGCTTCCCTCTTTACTCTAGATTCTCCTACAAATTTCTTCATTTTGTGTGTGGCTTAAATCTTTTAAAAAGGAAGGTCTCTATAGCATCCACCTGAACTTTTGTTTTTTAGCTCAGCTTCAGTTATAGGCTCTTGTTTTGACAGTTCAGCTACTGCCAGGAGCCTTATCAGTAGGAAAGTACTAGGACCCCTTTCTTTGATGTGCACTCACTTCTGCCAGCAGAAAAGGTTATTTATAATTATAATGGACAGAAAGTTTCATTCTTGCAACTCTTAAAGGAAATTTCCCAGGATCCTAGGGGACTAAATGTAGGTCACATGGCCCCTCTTGGATCCCCAGCTGCCCTTTTTTCATCCCTGTCCCAATTTCACATGCAGTTTTTCTCTTTCCACGGAGGACTTTAGAGCTGCTCCTGTAGGGTGGGAGCTCTACAGCTGATCAGTCTCAGAATGAAAGAACAGATCGTGAATAGAACAACAGTGTCAAGGTCAAACCAAAAGGGCACCCCATTTATCTTTTCCTTCCCCACAGTGTCAAGAGTCAATAAAGAACTCAATATTTAAACCAGCATTTAAATTGCCACTTCCCACCTGTAGCTGAGAATAGAAAATTCAAGAGTAGAAATGGAGAATCACTAAGAAAAGACCACATCCAGGGTTTTTGATGATTAGGATGCTGCTTTCTTTCCTCTGTTGGGCTCAGAGCCTTCCAGCAGTGTCTCCTAGATTCCTGGGAGGTAGGATTCCAACAAAGCCCCAGTCAACAGGACATTTTATGCAATGCTAGTGATACTTTGCAAAATCCTCACGTATTTTCAATAGACTGAAAAAACAAAATCTGCAAAACTTTAAAATTCTTACCCCAGGACTTTACTCCTTTCCATGTTCCACACCCTCCGAGGAATCCCCAACATTCTACTGAGTTGAAACCCCCACTCCTCTCAAATACAGAGTCCCCAGTTGCCACCCCAGTAGAGAAGCAAAAATATACATATGGAGAAAGAGAACTGATTTTTTATTCTTTCATGAAAGGCTCCTCTTTATTCTTCCCTCCTTTTACCCCATTGAAGACAGCCTTATCTTTTTCCTGACGTTTCTCTCACTGAAAGGGTTATACATATTGGGCAAAGCCATTTCAGTTTCTCTGGCTAACATGACAGGATTGAAGTCTAGCCAAGTAGTTTGGAGTGTGTTCAGTTAATATACTCACCAAGATACATCCATCCATCTGCACTCCCCCATCTAACACCTGGAAAGGTATTAGCAAGAATGGGCCCCTTTCTACCTCGCCTCTCTATCTTGAATAGTCATGCACTTTGAGAATTAATGTGAACCTGGCAGCTCAGCCATCATAAACCTAAAAGTTTCAACCCATTTCCTCTATTCTAGAGGAAAAACTGAAATGATATGTAAAATACAATTGTGAACAGGATAAGCAGGGAATATAAAGAGAAACATTAAGCACTGATTCTTTATCAATTCTGCCATTTATACCTTCAAGTGTATTATCTCATTAATCTAAAAACCATACTGTAAACCAGGTATTAATATTTCCAGTTTTAGAGATGAGTAAACTTAGGCTTACTGGTTAAGTAACTTTCCTGAATTTTCCTCATTGTTATGTAAATTGTAATGTGTGATTCATAGATGTCCATTAATGCTGAGCAAACACTCAAACACTATATCTTTCAAAAACAAAATAAAGCAAAGGAAGATGGGAATTATGTAAAACTAGGAGAAACCAATAGTCATTTTCTTGGCAATACAGGCAAATCTTCAAGTGATTTTATGGGCTCTGGCAAGTACAGATGATATCCCCAGACAAATTCCCACCACTTTGCTGTATCTTCTTTTGACTTAAAAATCATTCTGTTAAGGAAACAACACAGAAAAGAATATACTTTAACAAATTTTTATCATTCATAATTTTAGAGAAAGAGCTCCCAGTACTTTTAGAAAGATGACCTACTTTTACCCCAAAGCTATGAACATCTGGAACATTTCAAACTCCTCTATCAAAATTGTGTTCAGGGCCAATTTATCAATCACATAAGGATATGTGCTTCATTCTGCATATTCACATATTTTTCTTCTCCCTGCTTCTTTACCTACTTTTTATTGGGTTCTAAATAACTTTAGTTATTCCCACAACTAAAGGATAATGTTTGGATAATGTGGTAGAAATACAAACTATGTCTATTAGATTTCAAAGATAACTCCAAGGACATTCTAAACAACAGCAGAAACACTGAGATAAGTCTATGACTTCCTAGGAGTTTATTTCAAAGGGGCTAAAACGCCTTTGAATATGAAAGTGAGGGTATATTTGTTATCCTTTTCATTTCCTAACAGAAAGTATTTCCTCACTATGGCATGAAAAGAAAAAAAAAATCCATTCTTTCCCAAATGTAGGAGGCTGAACTTAAACCTGTTTCTGAGAGGTACTTGGAACATTGATTTTCCATGTTATGGTGTTTGTCAGTGAGAAAATAATATATGATTAAGGAATGTATAGTCAGGGATCTTGAAAGAAAAGGACAGAACAGTGTGTAACATGTAAAACCCAAGCAGGGAGTAGATAGATGCTGCTGAATCCCCACCCGCTGAGATCTCGTCAGAAACACAGATGAGGGACTCACCAGTTGAGGCAGGTGTTGGCAACATATAGAAGCAAGAGCTAGAATGTTCAGCCAAGCATCACAGACTTGCAGCCTACGAAGAAAGAAAGGCAGAAAGAAAGAGATGGTGCTGATAATGGCACATGTGTTTAAAACAATTGAGACTGTTAAAGACAAAACACAGAAGCAAGAGATTGATGGCTCTAAACTAAGACTCGCTGGAAAAAACAAAAAAACAGAGCTTATTGTCTGACAAGAGAACTTTGTGGACACTGACAGGCAAACCTAAGTATTTATCTCCTGAGCTATTAATAAACTGAACACTTAGGAGCTTATGTGCTCAGAGTTACCAAAACAGTGTATTGGGAGACAGTTCTCAATAGTTGTCTCCTGTTTCTGCTGAAAGGCACTGAGTCTTTTGTTCTGGACTATCTTTTCAAGGATGTTTGAAAAGCAAACAGTTTTGGAAGATAGAGAGGACATCTCTTTCTGCAGTGAAGGGCAGATTTTTCCTGCTGTCCAAGATAGTAAAGATTAAAAGTATTCTGGGGCAAAGGTTGAACAAGTTTGCTAACAACTCTTGGAAAAGAATGGGTTTCCTCAGCTCAGGTTCATCAAGATCTCTGCATCAGCTCCCTTGGGATCAGGGGACAAAGGGAACCAATGGGAACACAAAGCTTATGAGGCTTGCTGTGCTGTGAGTAATAAAGTCCTTTGTCTCTGATCCATGAGTCTCATGTCTTCTGTTGGCATCCATGAACCTGGCAGGTTGTCTTTTTACCTGGCAAGTAGGGCAAAATGTCAGACTTTTCATGGTTCTTGATAGTCTGCACCTTCTAAAAAAAGAATCACACAGAGTCTTTTTATAAACTTTCTCAAAGCCACAAGTTTTTATCCACTAGGAGACAATGAAAGCAGACATGTATGTCTATAAAAAAAATAGATAAAAGCATAGGAAGAAAAAAAGGCTATCAAGTACAAAACCAAAATCACAAATAACATAAATGAAGATAGAAAAGCAGATAAATAAATGACAGGTACAGAAAATCAAGTTTATATTTGGGTGTCTGAGTATTTATAGCTATGTGTGTTTATGGATAATGGGCTCTGTATTAATATATGTTAAGAACATATGCATATAGGAATAAAAATCCACTCGTAGTTCAGAATTTGTATTTTAAAATAGTATTCCACTGGCAAGATAGTGAGCCCTCCCCACTCAATGAAATGACTTGGAGATGAAGTAAATTGGTTTTCTCTTTATTTTTCTCTTTGGCTTCTATCTTTGGTGAACCTTCAGGAGAAATGATGCTGTATGAAAATTAGGTCTAAAATTGGCTCATTCATTTCAATTTTATTGCTTGTTCCCTAAAAGAAAAATGGAAGAGCAATAAATGATCTCTCGCCTCAGCATTATCAATTTGTATTCACTGTGCTTTATATCTCCCATTCAGACATGGCTGTGTCCTGACCTTCCTTTTAATTTAGTTCCAATATATTTTTAGCATTTTATCTCATGCCCAGTCTCAAAGACTTCTGGAGCATTTCACAGCTTTCTGAGGTTACATTTCATGAAAATATCAAACACTGAATTTAGTCTTTACACTCTACACCTAAACATGGAGTGAATAAAGCTTTTGTTTCATGGACTTCAGATAGTTTTAGCATGTTTCCCTGGGACTTTCAGAATTTTTTTTTATATCAGCAATAATCTGTACTAGGAAAATAAGTTGAGGAGAAATGCAGGTTTTCTCTAATTTCGAGGAGCCATCCTAATAGCGTATGCTAAATGAGAAAACCCATATACTATTGACTGCATAACACACTCATTATCAGGAGGAGTACTGCATGCTCCAGCCTGAGGCTCAGAGGTGAGCTTACCAATACACAGACCCTCAAACCTCAAAGCCTTCCTTCTGGCTCCCTGGGAACTGATACAAATGCTTCCACTTACTTTGATGCATTTTTTCTATTAACTCTAGGTCTATCAACCAGTAAGAGCACTGGGAACAAGTTTATGCTCAAAGTAGTCAGGACCCATCAAGAGTAAGGGCCCCACATTGCCCATTGCTTCCTTCTTCATTTTCCATGTTTGAGGAATGACAAATCATTTATATTTGTCATTACTACCACCTCTCCCCTGTGATAACATACCTGACTGTAAGTTCTACATTTTAAAAAGCTTACATTGTTCACATGCCACATGGATGCTTAATCTCATTCTGTATCATAAGACTTCTTCAAAAGTGATTGTTCTCTTTCACTTTTGACTTCATCAATTTTCATGTAGCTTGGGGTCCAGTTCCATTTTCCAGAAGAATATCTTTTCTATAAAATTAATTTAAAAAGAACTATTTTTGCTTATTGACCCTTAAAAAAATAAACTTAAAGTTAAAATTGTGCATATCAGAAGCTCTGGGGTGCAAGGGCTAAATCACTCTTAATGATCTTCACTTTCTCCCAAGAGTGCATAATTCTTATAACTTATTGTTTACAGTATTGGAAGGAAAACAAAACCACTGCCTCTTTCAGACTTCATTGCAGACTAGGTAAATGTCACTAACATCACACATCTTAGAGTTTCCAGTCCTTTCTGTTCCTTGTCTGTTTTTAACTCTGTGTCTTTCTACTTTGGAATTTCTGCTTTTTTCCCAAAAATTCTCTGGGTTGCAATTATACTTAAAGTTCCCTGGCTTTTCTAAATGTAAAATCTTCCTTTGACCCAATTGCTAGCTTTGCTTCATTCTGGACTTGTTCTTTGATGACGTGTCCTTGAGGTATGTGCACTTCCAGGAATCTATCATCATAGTTCTTTGTCACAGAATGATTTTAAGCCTACAGTAAGAGCACACTTTTAATTCCTTGTAACTATCCACCACCAAAGTATTTCCTTTATTTATTCAACAGATATATCAAATATCTACTCTATGCTGGATAAGTTGTTAGGCACAGGAATAATGAGAGATGGTTCCTCCTTTCTTTGAAATTACAACCACACAGAAATATTAGCTGGTTTTTATTTTTTATTTTGGTTGCATGTAATCGATTTCTAATACTTAATCTCTGAAATGTCAAATCTATTAATCTATTTGAAGCCCTTCACACTTATCTGTATTATATCTTTCAATGGATAATTTATATAAATAAAATAAACTCTCCAAGGCCAGAACTTAAAAAAAAAAAAAAAAAAGTCTACAAAGAAAATCTAGTACTGGAAGCTATTTACAAAAATAAAAAATTATCCAGAAGTGGAAATGAAAGAATTCAGAAAATTGAAAATATCTGTCTGTCACCAAAAAAGCAAAGCCAAACAGACAAAAACCATGGACTCAGGAACACCACTTAGCCTTTCAAATTTCATTGCTTTCATCTGTTAAATAATGAGTTGGAGTAAATGTTCTCTTAGGCTCCCCATCTAAAATTCAGTGATTCTAAATGTAAAAGTATTTCAGGTGTGAAATACTGTTCTAAACACATTTCTCATGGAAGTTCGGTGAAATGTAAATATTCAGCCAGCAGATGCAGAAGAATTAACTGGCTGGCGAAGACAGAATTGCACCGAAATTCCCCACCAGGAGCAGTCCAGGAGGATGGCCAGACCTGTCCAAATATACAGGAAACAGTCCGCTTTCATCTGCTCCATGGTACCTCCTCCTCCCTGCACAAGGTCAGGCTTGGTGCCATAAAATATTATGGGTCTGTCTTTTCTTCTCTATCTGGTGACCATCTTTCCAAATGTATCAGTAAAATTTGGCTGAAAAATTATTTGTGATTGGATTTACATAAGTGTCACATTTATTAATCAGATCCAGGCTAGAAAAAATTATACATAATATATGTATAATATATATAATATATATATACTACATAATATATAGTATATAGTGTATGTATAGTATATCTAGTGTGTATATATATTTTGCATGTGCGTATGTATATATATATGCATATATATATAAAATACATCTGATGAAAATAGATTTTTCCTGTACCCTGTAGGGATATGCCATTCCCAATACTATAGTGTACAGACAACCAGAAAATTCAGTGTGGATTACCAAATCATAACTTTTGCAGTGTTGATAACTACAGTATTGCCTTTTCCAGGGACATCAAAATAGGAATGTTGGGTTGGGGACAGCAGACATTTTCCTCATGCAATTTTAAATATACATCTGTGTCATCAGAAGATTTCTAATAGCTTTATTATAAATATACATGTAATTATTACTTGTATTGAATGCATGTTTTATTACACTGTTATTATTTCAGACTTTCAGGACAGCCCATAATACTGCAATGGCTAGAGATGCACAGACTCTTTTCATATAAAACAAGCAATTCTCCTGGATGACAGACAAACCAAGTTAAAGAATATATTGTAGCTGGGTGCAGTACCAGTAATCCCAGTGCCTCATGAGGCTGAGTGAGGCAGGAGGATCCAGAGTACAAAGCCAGCCTCAGCAACGTAGTGAGGTACTAAGCAACTCAGCATGACCCTGTGTCTAAATAAAATATTAAAAAGGGTTGGGTTGGGTTAGAGGAACACTAGAAAGGTCAATGGGGAGGGAGGGCAAGGGAGTATAAAGGAAGAAAAAAAAAGATGGTAGAATGAGATGGATATTATTACCCTAAATGCATGTTTGAAGACATGCATTTGAAGACATGAATGTTTGAAGACATTCCTACAATGGTAGGAATATACTTTGTATACTAGCAATGATATGTAAAAAGGTGCTCTTTATGTGTATTACGAATTATAAAGCATGCTACTGTTATGTATGCAACAACACTGAATAAAAAAAAAAAAAAAAAAGGGCTGGGGACATGGATCAGTGGTTAAACACCCCTGAATTCAATCCCTGGTACCAAAAAAAAAATAAAAAATGATATATCGTATAGAAATAAATTTATTTTATTTTTAGTGTTTTAATTTAAAATGTAACATAAAATCATGTATATTAGGTATCTAGAAATTTTATGTGCCATTGTAAAGCAATCTAAGGGGGTGATAAATACTTATTAGTATCTGGATTAAATAGATGTGTTTGTGTATTTTTAATTTTTATTTGTTATGAAAAATTAACCATCATATTACTTCAGAATCACTTAAAGTTATTTTAATTTTTTTTCTTTCTGTTATTTCCCTTTTTTTTCTCCACACCATCTTTTGCTATTTCAAATCTCACCCTCTCATAAATGTCCTACTGGAAATTGCTGGGTTGCTCACATAACTCATCCTGCGGATTGAAGCCATACATATTAACAAATTAGCTGCAACAGAATTTGGCACCTAAAAATTGTGTCTCTCCTCTACAAAGCTCGCTGAGTCAGAGCCTCTCAAGTGATAAAGGTCAGTATAGGAGATATGAACTAAATTGTAATCTGCTGGTTAAGGGAGAAATGCTTATGAATATACAATGTACATTTAAAACCAGTGGCTTCTGGAACATAAATTTTTCATTCTTACCTATCTCTCCTGTCAAAAATGGGAATGTAATAGCCAGCATGTATCCCTATCATATACATCAACTAAAATTGAAAGTCTTTGGGAATTTCTTGATTCATTCAGATAGAAATGGCAGAGTATCAAAGAGAGTTCATCTTGTGGTGGTGCCAAGTATGCTAATGAATTATCCTGGAATACAGTGGTGAGGGTCTACTTGGAGGAAGAGTCTCTTTCTCCATGAGAAAGAAAGGCCACTAGGGTAATCCATGGTGGGCTTTGGTAAGAATTTGACTGAGTGGTCCTGTTTGAAGATATCCTGCTCCTAATCATTATTCTCCTGTGAACAGGTTTAGTGAATTTTAAAGAATTTGTTGATTTTTATCTCCAGGGAGATAGTAGACAGATGAGAGGGCATTCATCACGGAAATTGGCTCATGTGATTATAGAGGCAGAAAAGCCTGATGGATAGCTACCTAAAGTCACCTTAGAATACTGGCAGTATGCCTCAGTCCACAACTCAAAAGCCCCAGAGTCAGGGAAATCATGGGCATGACTCTCACTTTGAGGCACAGGGTCTGAGAACCAAAATAGGGAGCTGCTGGTATGAATCCTCAAGTTCAAAGCTCAGAGAGCCTGGGATTCTGATGTCCAGGGTAAGAGAAGAGTATATCCCAGCTCCAGGAGGGAGAGACAAAGTCACCTTCCCTTTGTTTCTGTAGTACCCAGGCCACAGCTGGTTGGATGGGACCTACCCAATCAAGGGCTTGTCTTCTCCACCAAGTCCCCTCAGAGTCACATACCAATTTCCTCTGGAAGCATCCTCCCAGACACACTTGAGAATGAGCCTCTACTTCTCTACATGTTCCTCAATGTGGTTGAGGTGACACCTAAAACCATCACCACACTGATAATGCTAAAACAACAGATCTATTTGGTCATATGTGCCAAACAAATCAATTAACTTATTAAAAGATTAATAAAAAATGTCAAGCAAAATTTATTGAATACACACACACACACACACACACACACACACACACACACACAGGACAAAACCAAAATTGAAATTTCCCTTGAAAGTTAATCATAATAAAAATTACTGAAGTCCACTGGGGATTTCTGTATATAAACTGTATAAAAATGCAAACAATATAAATCTGAACATAAGGCTGAGATGTTTTTAAACAATTTCAATAATTTTTATCCATTATTTTTATGTCTTAAACTTTGACATACATGAATATTACATTTATTCTCTTATTTCTCATGAAGTTTGCTTGAGGTATACATTTTCCAATAGTGACATTTTTCATAAAGGTGGCTGTATTTAAGTTATTCTCCACTTGAAGTAATAAACGAAGGAACCAGCTAGTTGAGTGAGATGAACTTCTGCTTTACTGTCAAGGGAGATATCTACACAGAACAATATATAATCTTGCCCTTTTTGGGGGTGAAGCATGATTCAGACTTATCTTTGGAACTAATATTTGTTACAGTTGTCAGAATGTGAGTGGTAGACACTTCTCAGTCCTGGAAAAATGTTAAGCTTAATTATCATGTTGATTTATTTTTAAGTAAAATGTGGATTTATTGTCACAATATGTATAGAATGCCTTTCCTTCCAATTAACTGAAAGACCTCAACTCACACCAATTTGGGTAAGTTGAACTAGGAACATTGAATTTATATAATCAATAAAGTATAATGCAGTTTTTAAATGAAGCCATGCACTTCAGAGATTTTCAACCCCAGTGTTCGGTTATGCCTACAGACATGTCTTTAGATGCTCTTTTTCTAAGCAAGAATAAGTGTAATGTTATAAAAGGTAAATATAGAATAAGTGGGTTCCAAAGGAGGACATAAATTTCTCTGACTTAGTGAGATATTCAGGTATTCCTACCCAAGGGAAAGAGTTGAAAAATATAATAAAGAGGGAACTCCTTAGGTTTTAATTCAAGCATTTGATGGGTCTGGTCTGTTGGGGACAAAGATCAGCCATTCTTCCTACAGACTGATGGCATCCTAAGCCCTTACTGGATGAAATTTTTACTCCTCTCTAATGGAGGGTTTTTCCCCCATATACTCTGACCAATATGATAAATAAAAGCAGTGGAAGTCATAGTTTTTCTAAAATCACTTTTTGTGTCTATTTTGCAATTCAAGTGATGTGGAAATTAATACCTGTGCCCAGATTTTCATCAGGCTTGGACTAATAATGCAAGACGGTGTGCCTCCCTGCAGCACTGCATCCTTGGAAAAAGCAGTGCTAAGATAAATTTGGAATGTTGTATCTGCTTTGCTGTATTTATGCTTGATCTATAGAATATTCTTGGCTGTGGAAGCTGAAAGCTGGCTGGCCTTGGACTTACAAGACTAGACAGTATAAAAGATATGTGGAAAGCTTGGCTCCTGTCTTCCACAGCTGCATATGCCTTCAAGGGGTGGAGGGACAACAAGAGCTGTATACCTGAGTCACTGGGCACCCTGTGGGATGGTGCTGTACCTGTTGGAGCCCCTCCCTTCTAGAAAGTCAAAACATTAAAGTTGATTTGCACATTGTGCATCCCAATGCCAATTCAGAGCTCTGACTCTGATTACACTGGTAGAGTACAATATTAGACATTTCTTCCTATCTTCATCACCTCTTCTGCTTTATTTCCCCCAACCCTGCAGAAGGAAGGAATGCCAAAAGCTAGCACAAAATGGAATGCAACACAATGAATATTTATTGAATGCCTGTTATTTGGGAGGAGGAATGGAATTTGCAGCAAAATCTCAGGAGAAAGCTATTTCTCTTCATAAAAAAAAAAAAAAAATGCACACACAGCTGTATTCTCACGGACAAACACACAGTCTGTGTGCCTTCCCTCTCTACACTCAGGCACAGTAACATATGGAAGAAAAAGTCATTTATTACTACAGGCTGTGACAATGACTGGGAAAATTTACTACAGAAAATTATTCCACAGTATTTCAGCAGGAGGTCCAGAAATTATCTATCAAAGATTCAGAGGCCTAAGGCAATATTTCACCTCATTTATTCAAATGCTCTGAGCAAATAAAATTATGATAAAGCACCTAGCAACCTCTGTCCTGTGCATTTTGACAAGCTTTCTGCTAATTGGTGGTTTAGGTCCAGCTTACATTCAAATAGAAATGGATTGCTATCAGTTGTACTTGACATTTCATATAAGTGCATATATTTTATTTTTATTTATTTTTATGAAATCAAAATCAGATTCTGTAATACCTCAAGAGCAAATAAAGGCATCATGATTTGGCTCCATCCTGTGGCCTTTAAAAGCAAGCAACAAAGTAGCCATCACATTCATGAATAGAGAACTGGCTAAGCATTTGAAACATAGACATTAATATTACATTACCAAAGCAAGGCAATCAAACTTGGCTTTGGCAGAGGCTGCATGAAAAAGAACAAAAACAACTCCACAATTCAGACTCTTCAAGCTGCTCTCAGTTAACCCCCTCAATGGTTGCTTAACCTCTTTTGGTCCTTGTGAAACTTAAATACATTTTAAGAGCTCTGACAGCCACATCAAAGAAGGGCTTGTGACATCTTCTCACTTTTAATCTGCTTCTCACACACTGATAAAGCTGCAATCTGAACAACACAATAACATCAACTTAATCAACAATCGTGTTCACCAAATATTTATTCAAGGTTTACTGTCATCCTCTACACTGGGCTATATGCAAACAACTCGTAAGTAAGAACCAATCTCATCATTGGAAGTCCAAGTCAACTAAACGAGGACTAATGACTAAAGCACTCACATCAATAAAATGTGGTGAATGAGGGATGCATAGGCCATTTGTGAGCTTTGAGGAGATACACAAAGCTTGTCTGTCAAGTCAGGTTTCCTCAATGAAGTGACGAGAATTCTGTCTCTGAATGGCATCCTTTCAGAACAGAATGCAAACTTGGCTTTCATCTACTTCTAGTACCATGAGTCTCAATGTCAGACTAGGTATGAATGAGACCTGTGTGCAGATGTCTGTGTACTTTTAAGAAGTATATCATGGGCTTTTGCAAGCTGGAGAATAGGGGTGGAATTTGTCCTGGAAACTAGAAAATTACTCCAAACCTGAAGGCATGCTATCTGTGAAGCCACTTGTAGGCTGCAGACAAGAAGCTAAGAAATACTAATCTAAACTTGCTTTTAAGAATAAGAAGGCTGGAGCCAAAGGAGAACGAATGTCTTATCAGATAGCATTGTTGGAAAATTTATTGAGTTCCTACTACATACAAGGTGGTATTCTAGACAAGAATTAAAGCATGTGGTGAAATCTATTCTATTCAAGGAGAGTGAGAGGAAAACTTACCTTCCTTTGGAAAAGAAGTTATTAGTAAATGGGAAATTAGACAAAAAAAAAAAAAAAAAAAGGAATTTAGGACAGAAAAAGATGATCAGATTATTATGTGGAGAAAGTGGAAAAGGAGGGAAGGCGCAATGGTATCCAAACTGTAGGGCAGAGATGTGCTCCCCCATTGCATCCTCATGAGAGGCAGGCTCAGCCATGATCACTGCAAAACTCACACAAACAAACACCCAAGACCCAGAGGATGGAAGCACTGACATCCTCTACCCAGCCAAGGCCTGTGACCCACCAAGGGAGTTTGTGTGTCACTTCTGGGCAATTTTACATTCACTTTTCATTGAAGAGTTTCCATGCCATTTAGGGATTTTAATCAGAATTTTTTACTTAGCTTTTTAAAAAGAGGCAAACATTTTAACATCATGAAGCACATCACATTTTCCCTGTAAATGTTTTGTAATAAATAGGAAAATGTACAGCAGTTAGTTTAATATTACCATGCAGGATGAATCGTTTGAGCGATTACCTCGTTTCCATGGCAACAGACTATCTGCCCATCCTTTCATATGATACAGGGAAGCCACCAAATTGGGTCTGCTCAGTAAAGCTAAGGACAATTTAGTGAATTGAGGGAGGAGGTATAGGGGGATTGGAAATTGGACGCTGACTGGGGGTAACACAGAGATATTTACCCTATTTATTAGTTAGTTTGTTTGAGAAGCTCCAAACCATTCACAAGGGAAGAAATACAATATTGGAAAACAGGAACAAGAAACAAAAATTGTAGCAAAAAAAAAAAAGAAGGGGAAAATGAAAACTAGATATTCTAGTGTCCTTGCGTGCTCCTAACTTTGTAAGAGGCCCTGAAGAATTCCAGGACCTTGAGGGCAGAATGGAAGCAAATCTACAGAGATTCACCTGCAACATACAACTGCCTGGACCTCAGACCCACCTAGAGTCCACCTGGGTCAGAACCTGAAACTTTAAATTTTAACAAAATTCTGGAAAAAGTAAAGGAGGCAGCATGTATGTCTTGGATACCCATGAGAGACCATCCTGATATTTGGCTGCTATGCTCCAAGGACCTGCAAGAAGATAGCAATTGCAAAAAAAAAAAAATCATATCATGCACCCCAAGGCAGACAGCAAATGAGAAAGGAGAGGAAGCTGCTTCAGAGCAAGTCTCACATATCCATTGCAGCCACCTGTTTAGAGGGGCTTTTAAACAGAGATTTGAAGCTGGAAGTTAAAAAGATATGTTCCTCCGGGAAAATGGACATCTTAACAATATTATGTTCCTTGTTATCACACTTGATTACAGGCTCTTATGGGAGCTGATTTTCAGACAGCTTTAGAAGTAGGATGTAATTTAGAAACATTTTCTTTGTAGGGATCATAAGAGAGGGTTGAAAGGGGAGGTGGAAGAAAATGTGTGAAAGGTGTAGGGAGGACAGTAGCAGAATTGTGACCTGAAATATCACTGGTTGATTAATATGACATGTAATTACATCTAATTACAGGCATCTCTTGGTCCTGGACCACAGGGTTGAAGATAAATTGAATACCTGGGAGAAACACCCTGACTAATAAAATAAAGGTCTTGATTCTGTTTAGAGTTATGAACTTACCAATGTAGAATCTCAGAACCAAATTATTATGCATCTAAAAATTTTGCTTATTGGAAAGAAAAAAGACATTAATCTGGGATACTAAGGAGCTATAGCCCTCCCCCCAAAAAAGGGAGATAAAAACATTCAACTTTATTAATTAATTATTAATTATTATTATTAATTATTCAACTTTATTAATTACTCTGCTTTTAAAGTTCTACCTTGAAAAAAGTTGAAAGGAAAGTTAAACTTAAGATAGGAAAACATTCTCTGGATAGTTAAAAGATGAATGAACATGCTTTAAAAGTTATATTAAAAGTAGAATTTCAAATTTATGGCTATAATGTGATCCACAAACACTGCTGATCTCTTTTCTACACAGGGACTAGAGAACAAAGTAAATTATGTATTTATATTGCCTATCATAATTCATCAATACTCTCAACAATTCCTCCTACCAAACTAATATTCAAAGAAAAGTTTTGTAGATACTATTCATCTGATTTATAAAATCATATATCTTATTGTGTTCAGAAATTAAAAAATTATAATGCTAAATGTATAGCATAAGAAACATATTTGATAACCTATATTAACTTAAATCTTACAATATTTAACATAAAATAACATAATATGCCAAATCAATACTTTAACTCACTACTTTAAAATCACCCACAAATGTATGTGGATCAAACCATACATATAACAGTATTCCATCTTTTAAAATCAAATTGCTCATTTCCCATATTTTACCAATATCCAGGCTAAGGCATAATATCATAAATGGTAAACTTAAATAAATATTTAATTATTTTAATTAATGGATGGTCCAAATAATTGGTATAATTCACCTCTGAGATCACCACACAATTTGAGATTTCAGTCCTAACCACTGGCATTTCTAAATTGTCCGTGGATATATGAAGAACCCTTTCCCCCTGCTGTAATGGCTTTCTTTTCTCTTCACCCCATGCTCCCTAAGCAGGTTTTTCTTAACCTCCCTGAAATCATGGAATCTATTCTGGCTTCCCATTTTGCTTCCTGCAACATTCCATGGCTTGGCCAGTCAAAATTCCCTTAGTTTTACTAGGTTATAATGATGCAAACACAACAAACTTAATAACAACTTTGTGCTCAATCCTGCCCATCACTATGAGGTTAGGGCACTGCCTGTGCTCTAACTTATTGGGAGAAGTAAAACGTAGGCATATAAAGAACGACCCTATTGTGAATTATTGGATAAGGACAAATAGGTGGCCCACAAGCAAAACCCCTTTCTTGGCTTAGAACACAGCAATAGAAAGGAATGGATAGAAATTCAGTAGGTGGACACACACAGAGAAACTGACATTTGCTAAGCAGCTGTTTTTCAGAAGGCTTCATGCTAGGAGATTTCACATATAGTATTTCCTTTACTTCTTATATCAGAATGTTGAGATATATCTTTTCATAATCGTATAAGATGTGAGGCCCAGCAGGGTTTCAAAACTTGCCCGGGACTATATTGCTTGCTGGTCTCTGAGCAGACATTCTAATTCAAGTCGATACTATTTTCATACCAGGCAGCAGGAATATGAGTGTGCATGAAAGCACCAAGGTATCATTATGCACAGGTGTGCTTGACAGATAATGATTACAGCAATCATCTAGAACAGAGAATCTGAGGGAGGTGCCCAAGCTTGCAAATAGTAGTCCTGAAGATGCCCAAACTCTTTCAACATGCCCTACGTGGCCCCACACCATCTGGATGGGCCTGGCTTGCCTCATCTGGGCCTCTCACTCCTTTGTTCTCCTCCACACTCTAGTCACATAGACCTTTTCAGTCCCCCAGGGAGCAATCTTTTCCTAGCCACCAAGCCAGAACATTCTTCCACCAGTTTGCTGCCTGGCTGACCCTTATCTTCCACTAGGTCTCAACTGAAATATTGCCTCCTCAAAGACATTTTCCTTCCTTAATGACTAAAATGGGGTTTCCCCACTCTATTCCCTTCAACCTTATTCTAGTTCAGTGAGACTTGTTCTTTCTTTCAATCCCAAACTTTGTATTTATTTGATCATCTCCATGTTTATTTTGTTTTTTTCCTGCCTAGCAGCAGTCCCCAGAAACCATTAATCATGTTGGTTTTGTTTATCATGGTTTAACCAGAGCTCAGGACAATGCCTAGAACGTAGAAGCCAGGCAGTAGATAATTGCTGACAAAATTAAATAATTCATGAATGGATAACTCCACATCTCTTTAAGTTTTAGCCTCAGAATGACTCAGTAAGGTGAAAAGAACGTCCACTGCTATTGCTTAATATCTTTTTTCAAAATAAATAGTGAATTTGTGGCAAGTTTATCTAAAAGTGGCAGGTGTTCACTCCCAGAGGGTGAGAACATATGGATGTTGATAAAGCAATAATTGCAACATGCTGAGAACTCATAATATTGTATAAGGAAGAAAGGTACCTTGGAAGTTAGGCGTCACTGAAATCCTCATTAGTTAAGCAAGTTGTAAGTTTCCATTGTGATTTGTAGATACCGATCCTAAATCTTGGGGTTACTGTGCCCTGTCAAGATCTGACACAATAGAAGTTCTCATTCTTGTCTTCACTTTGGGCTTATTCAACTCTGGACTTGGGTTAAACCTGTCTCCTTTCCTTACGGATCCTTTAAATCCACAATTTCTTAATACCTGTGATCTAGAGATGTAAGAGATTTAATATCAGGGTCACTTCCACTAACAATAGCCCATACCCAAATAATGTGTGCATAGAAATAGGGGTCCTCTGGAGAAATAAACAAATGGTCACAGTGGCTGTATTTGGACAGTGGGGTTGTGAGCAATTTTTAGATGTTCCTTGCATTCTGTTTTCTGATTTAGAAAACAAAGTAAAATAGCTTCGTAATTAAAAAATAGTAATAAAGTCAGCATGATCCGTAAGCTCATTTATTGAGAAAATGAACCATCCTAAGACCAATTTCCTCACTGTTAAAGCTAATAATAGTGGCAAGTGAAAAGAATAGACTTCACAAATTGTTCTTCTGATGATGCTAGCCAACAGCATTACTAGTAGAAATAGTAAAGCTGATTGTTCATGTTATATGTCACATTCAGTGAGCAATTGCTATGTCACATACTATAGCAAGTGTGTACATAATATTATCTCATTTCATCTCCACGAAACTGCTGTGAGGTGATTACTGTCCTTATCCAGCCATTTTCAATAAGGAGAACAAAACTTAGAAAAGTGAAATGATTATATGAGCCCAGGCTTCAGCTCAATTTTGAGATGTTCATTCACTAATCTAAACCATCCCCTCATGTATTTATTCAATGACATTATTAAGAATATACCATGTGACTAGCACTGTGGTTGTTTATAAATTCATGTGTGTAAGGAACAATTTCATACTCAAGTATTCAAATCTAGTGTGAGGGTTAGTTGTATAAAGAAAAGCATAGGACAAGGACCCCAAACTATACACTGTATCCCAAGAAAGCTTCCTGAGGATGGGACACCTGAGCGGAATCTTAAAAAAAAAAGCACTTGGATTTCGCTGAGTAGCTTGCTAATCAGGAGGTAATGAGGGGGAAAGCGTTTAACACAGAAGAGTTTGAACAAAGTTCTGGGACAAGAAACTTCATGACATATAAGAAGAATGGTGCTGTGAAGTGTGGGGATGAGCAATGAGGAGGAGAGAGGATGTAAAGATGAATGAAATGCCATGTTTACATTACAGAAGCATGATTCAGTACATACCGAATAATATGAGGAAGATGAGACTCGAGAGGCTAGCCGGCTTATTTAGGAGGCTGCTGAAATACTATAGGCAAAGAGAAAATGGGCCATACCCTGGGTCATGGTGGACAGTTGCGGTGGGAAGGGGAGGAGTTGAGAAATATTTAGGAAATAAAACTCGTAAGTTGATTTGCAATGAAGAAAAGGTATGGGAGGAAATTGAAACTAGCCCTGAGAATGTTACCTGAAAATATTGGAGAATTAAATGCTCATGCTCCCTGGTCCCTGGGGAGAAAAACAAACAAAAGCAAAAAGGAAAGTGAATGTACCAAGAGAAATGAAATTGGTTTCAAATAAGCCTCATGGAATATACCCCAATGACTGTGAGACAGTGGGGTAAAATACTCTATGTGTTGCTGTCCCTAATGTTTTGAAGATTATAGAGATATGTTAGCTAGTCATAAAGTTCTGGGGTCTTTTGCATATTGGTAGAAAATGAAACCATAAAATTTGATGAACTCACTCAAGGAAAATGGGAAAGAGAATAGCTTTCACACAACATACAAGATTGTTTTAAGGCAGAAGCAGCATCAGGATTAAGTGGGTGGTAGACCATGACAGCTGCTAGGGGAAGGGACATTGTTTTAAAGGATGCGTTGAGGAAGAGAAGCAAAAAAAGAAAAGAAGCACAAGTCAAGATCAATCTTGAGAGCACACAGAGCACTAGGGAGAGCAGCACAATGGAAGGCCAGGGGAAGAGAGTTTTCAAGGATGGAGGAGGGATTCACAGTGACAGATGCAGCAGAGCATCCCAATCATTTGGAAATTGGGAAGGGGGTCACTGGGGACTTGGTAAAAGCGGTAGATTGGTGGTAACAGACGGCAAGTTGAATACATGGGAAGAATAGAGGGAAAACATAAGATGGAGACACTTCCTGGAATTTGGATGGGAGGCCGAAATGGAAGAATGATGAAGAAATTTAAGGTCAAGAGTTTTAGAGGGAGATTTGTGTTTTGGGGTGTAAGAGATTAAAGAGATCTGAAAAGGTTTATGTTTTAAAGTATAGAAACCAGAAGAAAGAAAGGAAGAGGAACAACTGAAGTGCCAGGAGGAGTTCCAGGTGGTTAGGTACCAATGGATGGGTTGATCTTATGAAAACAGAGGAGCATATCATCCACAGAGACTCCTGGAAACAAGGGGAAATAGGTAGATGTGGAAGACTTTGTTAATGGAGACAGAAAATGGACTATTAGACACCATATCTAGTGACTTCAGTTTTTTTAATAAGGTTCATCAACATATCAGAGAAAAATAGTCCAGCAGTAAGTCTGAGAAAAATAAAACTGGAGGGGGTGATGCTAGTGCCAGAATCCCTTTTCCAAAAGACATGGACCTTTAAAGAAGATTCAAGAGAAGTTGAAGGTTGATCTTCTATACAGAATCTTATACAGATGTTTATGTGTCTACAACATGATCAGAAATAGGGCACACACACACACACACAAAAAAAAAAAAAAAAAAAAAAAAAAAAAAAAAAAGAAGAAGAAGAAGAAGAAGAAGAAGAAAAGAAGAAGGAGAGAGGGAAAGGAAACAAAACAGAAATTGGGCATAAAAGACCACAAATGACCTTTTCAACCAAATTTATATGAGAAAAAGAAGAGCACTTTCCACCATCTTACTGTTAAGATGTGATACTTGCCTCAAGATATTTTTTTGTGAAGAAGCCTTGTGAATTCTTTCTCATGAACTGTCAGCATCGAGTGGCATTTAGCTCATCACTGTAGCACTCCAATCTACCTGATGCCCAGTATTAGTAGATGAGATACATACTAAAGTTCCAGAAATACAGATAGAAGGAAACTTTGCTCACCAGAATTCCTTTTAGTAGAAGCCCTGCATTGTTGGGAAGAAATTTTTGGATATGTTATTTTGTACAGAGGGTGATTCTACTACAGGTCACACAGAATTTGCAGTGTGTGTGTGTGTGTGTGTGTGTGTGTAGAGTAATTCATTTTATTCATGAGAAAGAAATGATGAAGAGTTTGGGGCCATGAGAGGGTTCTTAGAGATGGGAGCTCTGACCTCACTGTCACAGCTTTGGTAAACCCAACCGGATTCAAGTAATATTGCCATGGAGTTGCTTGAGAGAAACAAAGAATGTGAATTTGTTGCCTGTACCAAGGAGATGGGTGGAAACAAAGACATCACAAAAAGGAACTGTAGGGAGAGAGCAAGATACAAGAGTGCAAGATTCCCCTGACTCCCCAGACCTCATTAGAACATGAGGGAGATGGATAGGCTCTGGGCTTTCATAGGCTCTTGAACTGAGAATCTGAGCTAAATCTTAACCATCTGTCCTCAGCAACACTACTGTCCACACCCACTCTCCTCCAGCTCAAAATATTTGTGATGCACAAATATTGACTAGGGGAATGTTTAGACAAAATGTTTGAGTAGATTTGTTTGGGAGATAAGCAGAAGGGTGACAGAGGCTGTAACATTGTTTAATTGGGAAACATAACAGGGAAGAAATATTAACTAGAACAGTTTTGACTCCAAACATCTGACAATTAAGCAGATTCCAATATGAACAGATTGTTCATAGAAAAAGGAATACAAATAGCTCATAAACATATGAAAAGATAGTCGACCTTACTCAAAATCAGAGAAATTTAAATTAAAACTCTAGTATGATGGCATTTTCCACTTAGTGGATAAATAGGTGCCTTCATATATAATTGTTGGTAGGAGTATAAATTGACACAACTTTTATAGAAGGTAATTTAATAATATTCCAATTTAAGATGCTCTTCAAATTTTTAAATGTTTATGCATACATAGCAAATTGGCATTTCCTCTTTTAGAGATAGATTGTAGGCAACAAGTGCTTCTGAAGAATGACACATTGAGGAAATTTTTCATGAAAAGAAGGTGATAGCCAAAGTCCTATCAGTTTGGAAGTGATAAAAGATGATAAATAAAGCAGGCAAAGAAATATGAGATAGTCATTAAAAAAAATGAGACAGATCCATATGCATTGATGCAGATGGATCTTTAAGCTATCGTGTGAAGTGAAAAATAAGATGCAGGGCAGTGTCTGTAATGTCCTAAAACACACACATTCACCGTTGTGTTTACATACACAAATATATGTGCCTGCACTTTATCATGTATCTCTAGTCAGATACATAAGAAGTTGAAAACATCACTGGGGGTGTGGCTCAGTGGTGGAGTGCTTGCCTGGCACATGGGAGGCCCTGGGTTCAATCCTCAGCACCACATAAAAATAAATAATAAATGGCCAATGGGGAGGGAGGGGAAGGGAGGGGGGCAAAAGGGTGAATGAAAAAAGAAGAAAAGAAAAAAAAAAGATGGTAGAATGAAATGGATATCATTACCCTAAGTGCATGTATGAAGTCATGAATGGTGTGAATATACTTTGCATACAACCAGAGATTTGTAAAAAAGTGCTCTATATGTGTAATATGAAATGTAATACATTCTTCTGTCATTTATAACATCTTAGAATAAAATATAAATTAATTTTAAAAAATAAAATAAATCAATAAAGTTATATCCATCTACTGCTAACAATATTTTTTAAAAATAAAAGAAGCCAAAAACAAAGATTATCTTCCAAAAGGGAAACTGGCCACTGAAATGAGAGGTCCAGCAGAGGACTCCTTTTTATCTTTTGAATCCTTGTAATGGCACCCTCTCCTCCACAGAAAATTTTAACTGGGCTTCTCCAGAAATCTTCACCATGGCTGATTTTAGGACTGTCAGCAAAAGAGTCTCTACAAAAGAGTTCAATGTAGATAAATTTCCTATTTTTGCATTGCCCTGTTTTGCTTGGCCACTGGCCTGGAAGAAATCAGCACTCCAGGTGCTGGACACTCCTTTACTTGTTTTTCACAAACATGTATCCAATATAGTAGTTTACAGAAGTGTGTTTGCAAATGCAAAGTGTGATAATAAAAAGGACAAATTCTTTAACAAGGCCTCTGGCCTTGAGCTAGAGCTTCACAGAGATGTCTACATTTCTAAGATAAGAGAAGTTACTAATTGGGCTCTATGGTAACAGCTGGCAGGGGGAGGAAAGAAAGGGGAGAAGAAGCTCTCCCCTTCTCAGGTGTTGTCCTTGAAGGGTTAACTTGCCCAGAACAGTGAAAGAAAAAAACTGCTTTTATGTGAACTTCTGTAAACTGTGAACTTCTGAGCCCCTCCCCTGACATGCTGGGTATAAATTTCTGAAACTACCTGACTAACTAACTCGGGGTTCAGGGGATTAATTGATTACAGTGAAAGCTGTACCCTCTGAACCAGGTTCAGCCAAATAAAACTGTTTCCTGTTATCTTCGGTGCCTTGCCTCATCTATCCCTACAACATCCTTATCCTTTTGCCTTTTGAATTTTGATGTTATATATCTGTTGACTTGAAAATAACTCTGACCTTTTTTCATTAAAATAGCTACATTAAGCATTAGAGTCTTCCTGTTTTGATTGAAGGCTATGCTTGGCCATTAAGGAGAAAGAAAAAAAAAAAAAAGAACTTTTAAAAAGGAGAAATAAAAGACAATCAATGAGCTGATCGAATGACCCTCTCAAATAGGGAGGCTACAAATTTGAAGGGGAATCACTGCACATGGTCAGGTGTGCTTCTTTTTCTGTTTTCCAGCAACACTAATGCCCTTCTGCATGAGGACGGCAGTTTTCGGCATTTATTTACACAGGACTGGAATTTTGAAAGGTAGAAGCAGCAGAAGGGTTAAATGCTAAACTTTTGAGAGTGAAGATAGGGGAATAGCTCAGAGGACCACCTTTGGGGTTTGGCCTTAGTCCACCAAGAAGACACTTTGGATGGACAAAGGGAATGTGACAACATGGTGGCAGCATCAGCTTGAAGGTCTCTAAGGAGCCAAAAGAGATCTGGTGGGTGTGAGGCTGGAAGAATGTAGACTGCATAGTAAAAAGAGTCTGATGGAACAGTTTTAAAGTGGGGATATGGTCTAAGTTGAGAGGGGCTGATGGGAGAAGAGATAAGGTTCCCCCGAGCAAGAAGACCAGGAGTTGTGCTGCTGCCTCAGTGGATGCCTTGTCTACAGGAATGTTGGAAACATCTAGGACTATTGGAAAAGGTGGAGAAGAGAGGTGGACTATGAACTGGGGTGAAATTTTCTTTGATGGAGAGCAAAGAAGTGATCCTGGGGGTGGCCTATGATGGGGGAAGGACAGAGGAGAAGTTCTAGAGTCGAATGGTATGAACCCCACAGGTTCTACGAGATCCAGCTCCTGTCACCTCGGACTTCACTCCTCCCTGGAGTCACATTGCTCCTGCCACTCAGACAGCATTGGCGGGTTGGCAGGTCCTTAAACTCTCCTGGAAAGTTCTATCATATAGCCATTCCCTGTGCCTGGTAATCGCTCCCTCCTTCCTCCTCCCTTCCCTCTCCAGAGCTGCAAGTTTCCATTTCCTTTGTGTCTTTGCTAAAGTGCACAAGTATCACCTTCTCAAGGAAGTCTACTCGACCCCCCCCCAATATTACACCACACCCCTTCATCTATCCATCTTTCTTGCTTTTTTTTTTTTTTTTTTTAACCTGTGGCACTTATCTTCTTTATTTACTGTTTCCATCCACTGGAATAGAAGCTCTTGGTGGGTAGGAAATGTATCTGTGAATTATATTCTCTTTTTTGCTTGCTGTATCTCCAGGGTCTAGCACAATAGAGATGGTAGATATTCAACAAGTATTCATATGATGAGTGAAATCAGTGTTTGCACAGTGGTACAGAGTAGTAGTCTTATATCAGACTTATTTGCCTGGATGTGTTAATTTAAACATAAAGTACATTGAATGACTCACAGATAAGTTTCTTCTGCTCTATCAGATGTTCCCAAGCATGTGTCCAGTGCTTACACTGTGCTGGCAAAGCAGATGGAAAGACAAGTCAGATAGTCCTGCCCCAGGAATGTCATCTTCTGCAGGGAGAGATGAAGACAGCATAACTCCTACTAGCAATTCAAAGCACAACAAAATGAGGCCAAAGTCCTGCATGAATTAAAAAAAAAAAAAAAAAAAAAAAAAAAGTGGCTTCCAAAGTGGCAGGTACCATGCAGGGTGAGTGTGATCCCCAGGACATCAGAAGTGGAACAAGAACAACAGCATGAATGGTGACAATGATGAATGAGAATGACGTGCTCTCGGTGAAGGGCAAAACATCACACCGGGGACAGCCATGCAGCCAAGAGTTTTATTCAACAGCCTTTGTGGCTGGTAGCAAAACTGGAGAAGAGGTGATCTGGTCAAAGGTCGAAGAGGTGCTAGGAGAGGGGAGTCAGGGAGAAGGGAGTGTGCAAGCTCTGGTGGGAGAGGGGAGTCAGGGAGAAGGGAATGTGCAAGCTCTGGACAGAAGGTGGGTGCTTGGTCGCACCGGCTAGAATCTCTGGAGCTATCAGCTAAAGCAGCTGCTGTCTGACTGGAGGCTGGAGCTGTCTGCTGGGAGCAGCCATAAGGCTGAAGGTGGTGGGCCTAGAGCTGTGGGCTAGGGCAGCTGCCGTTGGCTGAAGGCGATGGGTCTGGAGCTGTTGCAGTGGCTTCCTCCTCTCCGCAGGGTCGAGCTGATGTGTCTGAGTGGCTTCCTCCTGTGTGTATCTGTGTGTCTGCGTGTCTCTCAAACAGGGCCCTATATAGGGATTTCTGGTGGGAGGTGCACCAGAGCAACCCCAACGCCATTGGCTCTTTGCCCATAGAACAGGGTGACCTTAAAGCCTGTTGGCTCTTGCCCGGGGAAAAGAAACATCCTGTCGGGGAAGAAACATTCTGCCCGGAGAATGAAACAAGGTTTCTTCTCTCAGGATGTGGAAAACTCGGGGGGGGGGGGGGGGGGGGGGGAGGGTAGCCCATCTATCACTCGGCCCCTGATGCAGTAAGCATGCTGTATCTCCTGTAAACTCTTGACAATCTCACCAAGGAGGCTCTATCACCACTTGTTTCATGGATGAGGAGAGTAAGACTCAGAAAACTGAGGTAATCAACTCAAGGACACCAAGTCCATAGCAAGTTCGTAGCTTTTGATACCAGTGAGAGTGAGTCCAGAGCTCCTGCTCAAGACAGCTGCACTCCACGGGCCTTCTAGTTCACACTCTAAAGAGGACATGCTAGGGGTCCCGTGGGGCTGGAAGAGGCTTTGTGTGAAAAGACACAAAGATGAGTCTAGAAGGAGTCACCAGAGCAAAGCTGTAGGGGCCCTGAGCACTTTGCTCTCATTGAAGACTTCATTCTCACAGCTGTGGAGTGCGATCTGTGGATCTTAGAAATGTCATCTCAGTCTTGTGTTTCAAAGTGATAACCAAGAACAATGTGAAAGTGAGGAAGGGGGTACTGAATGCATGAATTTGGCCAAAGGGAACAGAAAAAAAAAAAAAAAAAAAAAGGCAGTTGGAAGTATGCAAGGTTTGACTGACAGAACTAAGAGAGACCATGAGAGGTTGAGACCTAAGTGATTTACTCACTGAGGTTCAGTCTGTAGGAGATAAACACAGAGAATGATTAGGACCAATTAAGATTTTTATATTCACCAGTGTCAAGTAATCCTTACTAACAAGCAGCACAGATAAGAAATATGTTTAAATAGTTTCCCGAGCACATATGGAAATTAGATGTCCTTCCTTCCAGCTGAACAGAGATTTTACCACCTATTGGTGAACTCAATTTATCAAGTCCATTAAAATAACTGTAGTAGGGCTGGGATGGTGGCTCAGCGGTAGCACGCTCGTCTACCAAGTGTGCGGCCCGGGGTTCAATCCTCAGCGCCACGTAAAGAATAAATGCAATACATTGTGTACAACTAAAACAAATAAATAAATGTTTAAAAAATAATAATAACTGTAGTAAAAGGTGTGCATATGTTTTCCTGAAACTGTTTTAATGGGTTTTACAGTTTTTATGGAGTGCTTTAGCTGAAATTAGGATTATAAATTAAAATTTCTCTCAAATTTCCCTGATATTTGTCCCCTGTGTTGGGGGTGGTTTACATTATGATAATGTTATTGTGTATTTTAATTTGCCATATTAAAATATTTACTTTTCTGAACTTGGTTGAAAATATCCATGAGAGCATGAGGACTTGGACTCCTCATATCTCAAGTACACTTGTCAGTGTGAATCGGTGGGGATCTGGCAGATAGAGTGGAATAAACACCACCCTGGGGGGCAAAAGAAGGCTTCTCACTTGCTTCCCTAGCAAGGAGTCCTGGAAGATATCACCACACTCCCCAGAGACTTCTCCTCATCCAGAGAGGAAGGGGTGAATTAGACACTTCCCAAGCTTCATTCATTTCCTCATGCTCTCCTGCATGTTTTCAACAAACACATATTGAACGTCCACCATCCACAAGTCCCAGAGAAATACAGAGCCGCATCAGCAAAATCTGGGTACAAAGGAGTTTTCAGTTTAAATATGGCAAGCTCAACAATTCCAAATTTAAAAACTAATACAATTATTTAAAAACCATAATGGTATCTCAGAATGATCTCTACCTTGAAGGCCCAGTAACCATTCCATCTGAACACATTTAAACTCATCAATATTTTTTCCCTAGATAATAATTTATTTTAAAATATACATGGATTCAGAAAATAAAAAGAATAAAAGCAAGACAAGATCAAGAGTCTTTTTTGTCTTCAGTATCACTTTATCATATTTATATAAAGAGATCTGAACCCAAAAAAAGCAATGGAGAACTACCAGAACACTCCCAGTTCTCCTCAGCCCATTAAAAAATAAAAAGAAGAATTATTTGTCATCAGGTGTAATATGGAGCAGTCTGTATAACTGGGGAAATGCTTGTGGTTTTGACCCCGTGGCCTCTATTAACCACTGTCTGTAGACACAGGGAAAGGGCAGGAATCCCGTGGAGCATACAGGATGTTTCCTATGAAGCATTGCAGGAAGGCTGTGTTGGGACAGGCTTTGACAGCCTGCCTTACATGCATTTCTTGCCTTTACTGAAAAGACACTTTTTTTTTTTTTTTTTTTTTAGAAAAAGTGTGTCTAGGGTCCTGCTGCCAAGCAGAGGCAACCGTGGGAAGCCTGGTTGCTTGTAATAGGAAAGTGCTCACTGTCCCCCAGTGGGCCCAAAGGACCAAGCTGTCAGCAAGGTTCAGACAGAAGTGGCTCCCCCACCTGAGCTTCAGGGATCTGTGCAGAACATCATCTCCCAGGACAACACAAGCAATTGGCTCTATTGAGCTCTGTTTGGCTTATACAGAAACAGTCAAGGTGTTTTCCAGGCCATCTTCTGAATGTGAATGACAAAATGAAATCAAGCATCAGGGCTCCTGATTCATGGCAGCTGAATGGCACCTGTCTCTTAAGAGCCACTTGCCTATGTCTGGGTAAATGGTAGACGCTCTATAAATATTTATTGAATAAATATTTGTTGAAATGATTATGTGGTTATTTAGTCACAAATTAATTTATAGGTGCTTAGCCCCATATCTGGCACATGGCAAGTGTCAATAAATTCTGTATGAGTGAATGAACTGATGGCAAAGTCTGCAAAACCATTAAGTGTCAGACTCCACTGCCAGACCCAAGGAGAAATTAAGAAGCAGATAAAGTCATTCCAGTTTCTGCCATCCTCACTGTCAGCTCCTGCACAGCTTGCCAGGGCCTCCAGGGCTCCCTCTGGATAGCCTGCCTATATCTTGTTGCCTTATATCAGTGGTAGTCTGAGAACCAGTAACAGCAGCTGTTGTCTAGGAACATTCTAGAAATGGAAATTCTCAACCTCCTTCCAACCCCCCAGCCCACTGACTCAGAAACTCTGAGCGTGGGGACTAACAGTTTGTGTTGTGACAAGCTCTCCCGCAATTATGAGGCACACTGAAGATTGAGCACCACTGCGTAGGTTTTGGTTTTGGTTGGTGTACCCAGGAAATCTGCATTTTGAATAAGAAATTCTTTTATACAGTACAACCATTTCCCTGGAACTTTGCTTTCTTTCTATCATCCATTAGTTGATTAGTTTTGGCAGAAGTTTCTAGCTGATTAGTTACTTTATTATCTCAGGGAGGTGGTAACCAAGGACATTGTAAAGTTTAACAGGGAATTATGGGACCCTCTCTTCTAAAAGAAAAGTCACCACCAATGAGGGAAACTCAGGTCCTGTTTTTGGCAGTAGAGGATGCTTCTTGCTGAAGTCAAACAGCACCAGTGGCCCCTTATCTGACTCAAAGAGAAAAGTGGATTACTCATTGACTATTATGTCTTTAAAATTTAGTTATTAAGAAAGATGTGGCCTATGGGCAAAATTAAACCCTCAGATGTGTGTTATTTTTTTAATCATTAAAACATTATAAGTAGGAAGCTGCCATATAAAAATTTGAATTGTTAACATTTCTTGAAACATTGAAACCTCAGGCCACACTGGTCATATGTTTTTCCATAAGGGTCCTTGACATCCTGACTTCCTGTCTAGCAATTTAATGCATTTTGTCCAGTCGTAATATTTTTTCCAAAAAAAAATTAAATAACTATTTTATTAGAAACATTTTTCATGTTTTAAAAATTGAATCAAACATTCCCTTCATTTGGTATTCATTTGATTAGGAGAGTGGCCATTTTTAACCAAGCACATAATAAGACAAAGGAAATTATAGCTGGCCTCTTTAATAGCATTTTCCCATATACCCATCAGAAATATTATACTGCTTGGACTGTTATTGTAGTATAATAATACATTGATAACTAACTTTGTAAGTTTATTTTATCCATCTTCACTACAAGTAATTTCCCCCACCAAATATTTCTGGAAGTCTCTAAGCAAAGGAATTAAATAAGTAAATGTAGCATCTGCCATTTTCTAATCCTCTCTTGCTCCAGCACCCTGTTTATTGCTTTATGATTTTTTCATTAGGAATCTGGCAGTGAAGGAATTTAAATTTATAAGTTCCAAGAGACACCCCAAAATAGAGGTTAAGGAATAAGCCTTGCTCATGATAGAATAGATAGCATGAAAATATCATACCTCTTCTTCCTGCATTGACTTTTATAATTCTGTGCTAAGGTAGTCATTATCATCTCAATGCTCCTCCAAGGAGTCTCCTTTTGATAAAATATAAGAATGCTGTGTAGAGCAAGAGAGGGACCAAGATGGGAAGCCATCCACACCCATGCTGGTAACTGGCCACTCTTAGCAGGATCTTATTCTTCCACGGTCCTCATCAACAAAGTGCTATCATTCCTGGAAATTTATTGCCCATGAAGATAAAAGTTGCAGATAATTTCCTTTTCCATTTTTTTTTTTTTTTTTTTTTTTGTGGTACCAGGGATTGAACTCAGGGGCACACGACCACTGGGCCACATCCCCAGCCCTTTTTTGTATTTTATTTAGAGACAGGGTCTCACTGAGTTGCTAAGTGCCTCGCCATTGCTGAGGCTGGCTTTGAACTCACGATCATCCTGCCTCAGCCTCCCAAAGTGCTGGGATTACAGGCGTGCGCCACCGCGCCCGGCTCCTTTTTCATTTTTGATAGTCTGCCAACACTCGACTGTCCAGCTTTTTAATAGACACCATCAAGTGACTGTTGACACTTTGAAACTCTTTGAGACTTCACCACAAAACCCGTCTCTTGCTGTATCCACTAATTTTATGCTGTTATATCCTGATTCTTAGCCAGTCTTAATCCTAAAACTAGTCCCCAAAGCCTCACACCCTGCTGATGTCCCCCACCCCTTTCCTTGACTTTGTGAACAATATGCTCACTTTTTTGCCTTATCTTTAGGTATTTTTTTCTTTTATTCTAAATTGTTATATATGACAGCAGAATGCATGACAACTCATATTACACTTATAGAGCACATTTTTACATATCTCTGGTTCTATACAAGTATATTCACACCATTCATGTCTTTATACATGCACCCAGGGCAATGATATCCATCTCATTCTACCATCTTTTTTTTTTTTTACCCTTTTGCCCCCTCCATTCCCCTCCCTCCCCATTGCCTTTCTAGTGTTCCTCCAATCCTTCTATGCTCCCTGTCCCAACCCCACTGTGAATGAGCCTCCTTATATCAAAGAAAACATTTGGTATTTGGATTTGGGGGATTGGCTAACTTCACTTAGCATTATATTCTCCAACTTTATCCATTTATCTGCAAATGCCATTATTTTATTCTCTTTTTTTGCTGAGTAATATTCCATTGTGTAAATACACCACATTTTCTTTATCCATTCATCTACTGAGGGACATCTAGTTTGGTTCCACAGTTTAGCTATTGTGAATTGTGCTGCTACAAACATTGATATGGTTGTGTCCCTATAGTATGCTGTTTTTGTATTCTATGATATTTCTAATGGGGCTCACATTACACACTCCAAAATACCAGAACTGTCCAGTGATATTTTTACCAATAAGCTGTTTTCCAATCTTACCCTTCACAAAAGTTTCAAACCATATTTCAGTTTCTTTGGCTCTGCTCTCCTGAGATTGGAAATTATTCAGTATTGATTTCTAACTCTGAAGCTCCCTATGTCCTATGTCTGCCCACCTCTCTGGGCAATGGTGGCTCTCATCTCCATTTGAGACAGCCTCCTTATTTTCCTCAGATTTAACTCCTGCTGGAAGTTGCTTAGTCATACAGTAAACCTAATGGTGGCCTCATCACATAAACACTTTGGCCACACATTACTTCTGCCTTCATTTTCAAGATGCAAATTGCAAATGCAAAGGGAAACTCATCCCTGAGCCCTAACAGAATCCAATATTGTGATGCACTGAACCAGTTTGGTCAGTTTACTTCAAAACCAATTCCCTTCATAGGAAGTGACCCAACCCACATAAATTCTTATGCAAACTTTGAATGCAATATACTTTAAGGATGATTGTAAAAATCAAAACTATTGAATTCAATGTGTTTTTTGACCAATTACAGCATACTTTCCAGAGAGGTCTTGAGTCCATCCCTGAGTAGCAGTGGGGAACAGGCCCAATGCAGAATCTTTATCATGGAGCTTAGTCTAATGATGAATGTCTAGGATATAAATATTTCCAACATAATTGCCTACCTTGCTATTGTACCAAGTCCTATGGAGAGGAAATCCCCCTAAGGGTTACAGAACTAAGGGGAGAAGCTAGCCAAACCTGAGAACTTGGAGAAGCTTATCTAAGAATCAGTTTTTTAAACTGTGACTTGAAGCCCTTCAATCCTAGTTGTCTTTACTAGATACATTAGGGTTTCTAATAAAAGAATAAAAGCTTAAGAATCAAAGTTATCTTTTTTTCTGTTGCTTTGGTTTGATTGTAATATGTGATATGGTAAAAATTTAAAGATTTGTTCATGAAAAAAAGAGTAAGTTTGGATTATAAATTCATAGGTGAGACTCCATATACAAGTTTCTCTAACGGAATGTGTGCAGTTCTTACTGATTACTGTCATTTGATTTTTCCTTGCTTATCTGCCAAAATAGATATTGGTTTTTACGTGAGACACATGTTGTCATAATCCTCAAATTTCAGGTCCAATTCTTCTGTTCTGTCTTCTGAAGTATTCTGAAATATTCTGAAGTATTATGAAGTTTAGGATCTAAAACTCCACTTAGCAATTGCTTCCAAGTTTCATTTATCTAAGAAATATTCAATTCAATTTTATTTGTAATACTATATATATATATATATATATATATATATATATATATATATATATTACTTTTAATATACTCTTTTTCTCTTACTTACTCTAGAGAGAAAATGTCACAAAGTGACAGGGCTCCAGAACTTCCTGGAGTGGTTAGACAGACTGTATCATATCTGTTCAGAGAGTGTAAATGAGAACTTCATGAATATAAATTAGTGTTTTATTTTTTTCTAGTGTCACATATGATAAATCAGTAGCCTGCCAAGTGACAGTGATATGAGCGGTAAAACACCTCCTCATCTCTATGCAAAAATAAAGGACTTAATCAGATAAATAAAGGAAGTGCTTGAGAATGGAAAGCAAGCTTTTATGTCTTTGAGAGATGCACTGAGGGAGGTAAGAGAGGAGAGGGCCACGCTGGAATCACAAGATGCTCCTAGGAAGTCCGGGTTGGGAGACAGAAGGTTCCACAAATATTTTGAGTACCAAAATATTACATCACCGTGTTTTCTTATTCCGCCTTCATTCTGCAAGCTATATGACAGGCAGAAAAGAAGGAAGAGAGGGAAGGAGGGAGGGAGGGACAGGGGCTGTCCTTGTCACCTTACTGAACACTCACAGAGCCAGTATTCTGTTTAATAAAACAAGTTGCCTGTTGCGAAGTTATAAGGGGTTGGGGTCTTTAGCCCCCCTGTACCCGGGATGGACCTCTTTTGTCCAGCAAAAGAGGCCAGAGAGGCCTACCACAATAAAGAGCCTAGATTGGGAAAGTGAAGGCCGCCGATATTCCCTCCCCCTGCCTTTAGAAGGCCCAGGAACATACTGGGGAGTCCAGTCAGTCAATGCTGGAACTCATTTATTGAAGGGGTGCACAATGCTTTATACTGGACATCAGCCAGTCAGTAGGGCGGTTTCAGTTCTCACAGCCACGCCCCCTGCTTAGCCTAGGTCCAGTAACAGGGCATAGTAATGTGGCAAGCAGCCAGAAAGCCAGAGCTTTTCCATCCCCTTGGCAGACAGCGTCCGGAAGGTCCCAGCAGTTGCCCACATTTTATGTTTTATTGGAACTGATTTCTGTCTAATGAAAGTGAGGAAATTACAAGACTTTTAAAGAAATTGGCAAATAACAGGAAAGTCATTATGTAAATTAGGTAAGTATACATTTAAAATCATAGATGCTGGATATTACTTGAATTCTTGAGGGAAAATTTGGAAAGAATACTGAAGGTTTTGTGCCTGTATTAGTTTACTTTCCATTGCATTTGAATATTAGAACTTTGATGTTGTTAAATTATTTCTCAGCTTACCCTTTCTTCTTCCTTTTCTACTCAGTACAGTACATCTTCTCTAGAATCACTCCCTTGGCTGGGGATATAAATGACACTAATCCCAGATTTAGATAACTTTAAAATTTTTCTGTTTAAATAATTTTTTTCATGACTGATAAGTCTGTGGAACCCCGAGTCCTACCATCTTACTGTTGAATTGGACTAATTAAAAATTCTCCACAAAGTCTCTGTCTTTAGGTACTACAGAAAAAACATTTTCCCTGAGGCTTTACAATGGAAGTGCTGCTCCCTGGAGTTGATAATAAGTCTCTTTGCTTAACTGCTCTTGTTCTTTGTTTCTCTGGATTTCCAGTTTCAGGTAAGATAATCTCACAATCAAACATATCACCTCAATTTTGACATCCTCTATTTTTAAATTCTGTATAACATGTTGTACATGAATGCTAATGAAGCAATTTATTTGAAGCAAACAATAAATTGGACTCAGAGAAATTAGAAGAGACAATTTCAAAATGCCAAAATAATTCCTTAATCTATCTCTTATTGGAATGATAGCTTAAAGTGGGAGCCTGGTAATTTTATTGAGTGACTAAAGCACTCATTAGGAAAGCTTAGGCCTTCGGCTTCTACAGGGTGGCACTGTGCTTCTGGAAATCTTGACTGAACAACCTTCAAATGTCCTCATCACTGTCAGATTTTCCATATTTCTTCAGAGGTATTTGGAACTACGTAGATGAAAAAGTCATTCTCCAACAACATGTAAATAATGATCACCTCACTAGCTACACTGTTACATTTACTTCCATTTCCAAGCTCATCATCTCTTTTTTCATTTTCCCTTTGAGATCCTACAAAGTTCTTACCAAAAAAATCAATTCAATTTCATCACTTGCTTCTGATCATTTAAATGTTGTTGTGTCACAGAACATAAACTTACAGAGTAGATTTGTTATGTAACCTGCTAATTAAATCTAAATTTAAATTAAGATTAAATAAAATTGAAAATCCAGATCCTCAGTCACTCTAGTGACCCTTCAAGAACTAAATAACCACAAGTGACTAGCGGCTACTAAATGGCCTACATGGAAATAAGACTCTACCATCTTCAAAGAAAATTATATTAGAAAGTGTTGAACTCAAGGATAGATTAGTTAGTTCATTAACTCAACTAAACTAAGATTTTTTTCAGCATATTCTTTTAACTTCTCAACTCTTTTGAAATAAAGTTATGCCTCTCACCAGCATATAACAAGGGTAGTGTCCATGACAGGTTGATTCAATGTCCTCAAAGGTTTATCAGAGACGACATGAGCAGACCAGAAAACGGATGTCATGCCTTTGAACTGGGCTGTCTGTACAGAAGAGACAGGAAATCCAGTTGTCAATAAGGTCCTTTTTGGTTTGTTTTTGGTTTTTGAAGCTGAAGTCCTGCAACAAGTCAGAAGACAGAACATTAGAGCTGGATTCAGATCAGAAAAAAAAAAAAAAAAAAAGACAAGGTATTTGTCAGTAGGAATTGGAGTTCCACGTCAGATGGAAGTGAGAAGTGAGTAGACAGCAAGACAAGGTGTGTTGTGTGGATGATGGCAGAGGGTTCTATCTTCCTTTTGGAATAGGCACCAAGATTTCCATGCCACACCTTGGTTCAAAGGGTCAAAGCCAGCCTCAGCAACTTATCGAGGCCCTAAGAAACTCAGTGAGACCCTCTCTATATATTAAATTTTTAAAACTGGGGGGCTAAGCACCCCTAGGTTCAATTCTTGGTACCAAAAAAAAAAAAAAAAAAAAAAAAAAGTCATGGTCATGGTCATGCAGAGCTGAGAGTAGCTGGGACTAAGCACATTAAAAAAAAAAAAAAAAAAATCCCAGTGTCTGTGAATAGAAGACCCTTCTGTTCCCCACACTGTATCCCTCTTTAAATTTGCTCCCACTCGCTCCATATAATCTTTTAAGTCACTAGTTTGATGTTCAGTGTTCCAGTTTGTACCTGGAAAAATTTAAAAAGTGCTCTCTCAATTTGTGTCCATGAGAATTTTATACATCTATATTAAATTGTAAATGCCAGGCTCATGATGTGCTGTCATGGGTAATCCATGTTGACAGAGTACTTAGCGATGGTATTGGTTCAGAAACTCTTGCTTTTATCTTTGCAAGTTTGCATTTTGTCCTTGGGTGCTGAATGAAATAAAAGTAGAGGGCATCTCACACAGTGCTTCTTTGCTTCTGTTAAAAGATAAACTTAGTCACATTCCAATTTTACAGAGTTTATTGGAGCAGACAGTGATTTATAAATTGGGCAGTGCCAGACCTCCAGTGATTGCCTCGTACTAAGGAGGCACAAGAGAAAAGCTTTCAAAATTTGTTCACAGAAGCAAAACAAAGGAAGTGTATTGGATTGGTTAAAGTGGAGTTTCTAGCTAGAAGTTAGTTGTGTGGTTTCTGATTGGTTAAGCTTATGTTTCATTTTACTGTTTACATCAGTTGGGTTCTAGTTTGGTTGGGTAGGCCTACGGCCATCTCAGTCTAATAAGTCCCATTGGTTTGCTGACTAGCTTCTATAATAAAGGACTTTCTCTTTAACAGAATAATATTTTTTGTGTTCCTTTGGGCTTCTGTAGAAATACAGATCAATATTTCAAATTCCCCAGATTTCAAATAGATGTTTCAACCTTTTTAACTACTTGTGACTTTTTTTAAAAAGCCTTTTTTCATAGCCAAAAAATATTACTACATATTTCTGTGTATACTCAATGAAACAGAAGAGATACAGTCAAGATTAAGAAGAAAAGAAATGCAAGCAAATTCAGGTAAGAACATCCTAGACACAAAGACATAGATTGGAAGTGGTCCAGCTGGTAGACTTCCAAGGTCTTTCTTTCTTTCCATTTTCTGGACTGCTTCAACTTTTTTCTTAATATCTTCCCTTGTAAGTCTAAAACAAGGGGTTGATTCCTGTGGCTAATGTTGGGGAGTATGGTGAAGAACTACAAGATAGATCTGAGGGTCCTCTCAGCTAATTCAGGTATAGTTTCAGTACCTACCTTCCTGCCTCAGGCTCTCATAAGATTTCTTCTGTGCTTTCCTTTTTTATTTTTTCTTCTAAGGGCACTTTGGGATATACTGGAGTGGATCTTTGTCTCACTCATCTTGGTATCCATTATGAAGTTGGAATGATTTCTTACACGTCATAAGTTCTCAGAAAATAGTCACTAATTAAATCAGTTAATAAGAAAATAAGGTACACTAGATAGGAGACACAATATACATGTGTGCCACAAGTAGGTAATGTTATGGCAGGGGTGAGAGGTCTCTTGAAAACTTGCCCCACTCATGGTGGGGCAAGAAATAAAAACAGACTTGGAAATGAAAGGAATAGACCTATTTCTTCTTGAGAGATTGAAACACAGAAATAAAAGAGGCTATGAGAGAGCTAGTACATGAGCCCAGGTTACTAATGAATGGAACACTTCTCAAGGAAGTGGATCACCCAGGGCTGGAAGTGTCAAGGCTTTTGAAGATGTTGGGGTGGGAAAATAGATGTATTTTGCTAAAGAACACTAAGTGTTATAAGCAACCACTGGCAGGTAGGACGAGGTCCTCCCCAGTGCCCTCGTGGAGAGCATGGCCCTGAAAACATTTTGATTTCAGACTCTGGCCTCTGAAATGCAAGAGCGTCTTCCCTGTCTGCAACCTCTTAGGATAATTGCAACAAGCCCAGTGATGCTTTTTTAGCCCAAGTCAGTTGAAAGTTCCCTATTCTACTTTTCACTATATTGTTGCCATACTATGATCACTAAAACTCAGCTGGTCTTGACATCCTAATATCTACCTTGTCATGAATGACCATGACTTAGTACATTTCTGTTGTTCTAAGCCATCTAGTTGTATTTGTGGCGTCTCTAATACACTCAAGTACATATTATACCCCAATCCTCTTTTAGGAAGTATTTCTGCAGACAATGCCCTTGGAGAGAGACCTGCGGTGGCACAATTTTACAAGGTCATCAGGCCAGTCTTGAGGTACATACTCTGTTTGAAGCATGTTGCACTTCAGTGGACAAGGTAGATATTAGGATGTCAGGACCAGCTGAGTTTTAGTGATCATAGTATGGCAACAATATAGTGAAAAATAGAATAGGGAACTTTCAACTGACTTGGGCTAAAAGAGAATGCCTGGGTTTGTTGCAATTATCATAAGAAGTTGCAGACAGGGAAGATGCTCTTGTAACAAGGACAATGCAAATTCAACATCATCTCATCTGAATAAAAAAAAAAAAAAAAAGAAAGAAAATGTTCTTATTTGATGTCCCAGGCTGGAAAAGCAGGATGAATGACTGTAGTAACCAAGAGTCTTTCCTACTAAATTCCTGCATGCTGGGTCCTTAAAAATCCAATGCAGGGGTATAGGAAGAGAGGATGTGCTCTTTACCTTTCTTAAAGATTAAAAGGAGTAAGTAAGAAAAAAATCCCTATAAAAAGATGATACTGTAACGTGGGTTAACAATCATATTTCACTTTTACTACATTTATTTATTTTATTTATTTTAACTTACAATATAGTCATGTCGTTCCATAAGAACCTTATCTATCAAAGCTGGAGCTCTCTGGTAGCTGTGATGCTCTCCTAGGTGCCTGCACTGCCACCTGCCACTCAGGCTCTGGTCCACTTAGAATGCAGTCCCTTGTTCTATTAGGGGGTCTCTAAATGAGCAATGAAATGATCCTCCAGACTCAGAAAGGAATTTTGTCCTAAGGGCACCGTCTTAGTCTGTTTTACACTGCTATAAAGGAAAATCTGAGACTGGGTAACTTATAAAGAACAGAAATTTATTTCTTGCCATTACTGAGGCTGGGAAATCCAAGGTCAAGGGCCCTACATCTGCATTTGATGAGGGCCTTTTTGCTGTGTCAAGATAGAGGGCACAATAGCACAAGGGAGCCAAGGTGTGGGGGTAGAACTTGCTGTTTAAAAAAATTATAATTATTAAAATGCATATCAATTGTACTAATTAGTGGGTTTGACTGTGACATTTCCATTCATGCATATATTATGTTTTGATCATATCCACCCTCTTAATTACCCTCCTTACCCTCCCTCCCTCTCCTCCTTCCCTGGTGCCCTTCCCCTTCCTCAGTAATTCCTCTTCTACTTTGAAGGCATCTTTTTATTTGGCTTTAGTTTACTTGTTCAGTTTTCACATATGAGAGAATCCACATGATATTTGTCTTTCTGCCACTGGTTTATTTAGATGAATGTGATGTCCTCCACTGACACATACACTCTCATGATAGTAACCCATTCCTACAATAATGATATTAACTAATTTATAAGGACAGAGCCTTCATTACCAAATCACCTCTTATTAGGCCCCACTTTCCAACAGTGTTACAATGGGCATTAAGTTTCCAACATATGAACTTTGGAGGACACTTTCAAACCATAGCAGCATCAGGTTAGACTTCCCCACTTACTTCAGCTTAACAGACAGTCCCAGCCTCAGTGGTTCTGAGGCTCTTGGACCTTTGATCTTTCTGTCTCTCTCACAATTCTCCACATCAGCTTGCACCATCTTTCCTTATTAAGAACCAGGAAGGGTCTGGGGCTGGGGCTCAGTGGTAGAGCACTTGCCTGGCATGTGAGAGACACTGGATTTGATTCTTAGCACCACATATAAATAAATAATAAAAATAAAGGTCTATCAACGACTAAAAATAATATTTTAAAAAATTAAACAAAAGAAGAACCAGCAAGGTCCCACAACGCTGAGAAGAATTCTTCCCAAAAGGAGTTCCCAGGGTGGTGACACCAGCTAGGATTCCACTCAGAGATTTGGTCTCCTGGTCCTTTTCCACAAAGAAGAAAGGAATCAAGTAGCATTACTGTTCACATCCTGTCCTAATCTATAGTCTGGTCTTCTTGTGTTAATTTCTTTCTTGAAGGAGATCCCATAATTTAGGGCAGGGAGACTACTATTTGGAAGTAATAACAGGAAGTTATTTTATATTGACATTATTATTCTAAAGCTATTTTATTGTTGCAGGAGTTGAAGCTGGGAAGGTGTGTGTTGTTAAGCATATTAAGCCACCAAAAATGCCTTACATTATTTGCATAATGTACCACCATATAATTAGCATTTCCTTCTATTTAATGTGCTGGGGTATTAACAAACAAAAACAAAAAAAGAAATAGATCTGCAGTGTTTTTGGCCAGTGATCTAGTCATTCAAACTAAAGTGACAACAATAAAGAATTGTTTTAGCCCTGGCAAAATTATTGGGACATGAAGAAAGGCATGCCATGTGTCACCCACATGCTTGAACACTGTTTAGTTTTGCATTAATCTTTCCTGTTGTGATGTTACATCAACTTGCTCCATACAGGTCTTCCAACTCCAGGGAATACTAATACAAAGGTATACTCAAATTATTTGAGATATTTGGAATCCACAAAATGATCTCTACAAAAATTCAAAAAACCCATAAAATTCTTCAAAGCTTCTACAGAATTTCAGTCTTGTACTTTAAAATTTGATTGACAATATATCTTATGTAATATACTTTTGTTATAAGCTATTGAAAATTTTATTTTTTCTTTATCTTCTTGATCCTGGTTTTCTATCTTGACACTAATTTATTTATAAAATATATTTGTTGTTAATGTGACCAAATAAGTAAGATAATTATGACTCTCTCTCCCATATATATATATATATTATATATATATTATATATAATATAATATATATATATATATATTAACTATATATATATTAGTTAATATCAGATAGATATAATAGATAGATAGATAGATATATATATATATATATATCTGGCCACCATCACAGGAGAATGAACTTTTCTGTCACACAGTAATAGAATATTTCTAGAAGAGTTTAACCAGAAGTTTTGATTAAACTAATTGCAGTTTTCTATACAAGAGAATGGGAGTGATATTTCTGAATTCCTAGAAATTGTTCTTCCATTTAAACTGACAGTAACAAATTAACCAAATTCTACTCATTTGGAAGCAATGTCTGAAGTTACCCTTGCTCCCTGTTCTACATTGCCACTTTTCTGTTATGGTAGCCAGACCTTGAACCCAGTGCTATTTAATCACAGCCATGATTTAATGTCTTGACAGTTCCATACTTCAAGGTGATGGAAACTATAATCCATGGTTTTCTACAATGGAGACTCCTTTGATATTATATGGTCTCACCATTGGATTGAGACTCCCGATAATCCTCAGAGCCTCATTTACACCAACCTGCTCTTCTGGGACCCTGCGACTTAGATCAATCAGTCATAATTCCTGGGGCCAGCCTTAGCAGCCTATGTTGTTTTCCCAGTCAGTGCTTCTTGCCCTTGAGCTGAGTGTTCCAGAGTCAAACTCATCTTTTGACATAATATCATCTCCATTTCTCAAAGGAAACTGTGGCTCAAAGCTGTTAAAAAAGTTACTCAAGGTCATCTAGCTATATGAGGTTCTCAGAAACAGTTTTGTCTAAATGTAGACCATATGTTCTTTCCATATTGCTACCCAACCTACTATTATTTATATTCTAAAACATTTCAAAAAGAATTTGAAGTTTTAAAATTAATAACTGAATTCTGGTTTATAAATCAGCCTCCTGTGCATTTGGGTAGTACGAATAAATTCTACTGAAGTTTATCCCAATGGTAAATTGGCCTTCAGGGATCTAGATCCAGAAATTGGACCAATAGTGAATTCAACAAAATGCCAATAATCCATAAGATCACCTGAAATGACCTTGGGATCCTTTCCAGGTATGGGAACTACAGTGGGAATAATTTGGTCTCTGTGGGCATCCATGTAATCACAGACAATGAAGATAATACCATGAAAAAGACTACTTTAGCAGTGGGACTTGAGGTCCATTTGCAGTTATTTTCAGTTCTTGACAAGTCATCTCAACAGCAAGCTGATTTCAACATTAGACCTTTAGAAAATCAGAATAGCTGTGCCAGGGAGTTGCCTGAGCCTGTCCTTCCAGCACATTCTCACCCTATGGTTCCATACTGCATTACTACTCCACAGCTAGTGCTGAGATGCCTGCATAATGCCCCCCAGTTCTTTCAGCAAATCTTGATATTTGGAAACATGATGGGTGTTTTATGTGCTTTCCTGAGACATTTGTCCCTGCTTCTTATTCTCAAACTCTTGTTTTTGAGACCTTTGAAGTAGAGCTTGGAAATTTTCTTTTTCTTCACTGGGCCCATTTTATTGATTCTCTACCTAAAAAGTTGCCTCCAATGGTCCGATTAATGTCAGCAATGATCTTAACCTTACGCATTAGCTAATTCACCATTCAGGCCTCTCGAGCCAATATTTTAATTTCACTTAAAAGGAAGGAAATTTAGCTGGGTGTACTCCTGTAATCACAATGACTTGGGAGGCTGAGGCGGGAAGATTGCGAGTTCAAAGCCAGCCTCAGCAATTTAGCAAGGTGCTAAGCAACTCAGTGAGACCCTTTCTCTAAATAAAATACAAAATAGGGCTGGGGATGTGGCTCAGTGGCTAAGTGCCCCTGAGTTAATCCCCTGTACCAAAAAAAAAAAAAAAGGAAGGAAGGAAATTTTTCCCCAAATTTTTATTCTTTGAAACCACAGAGGTTGTGAACACAATTGCTAGATTCATAGCTGAAAACAAATGCCAGCACCAACACTTACCAAGTATGTGGTCTTGAATAGATTCCCTAATCTGTCTAAAACTCAGTTTCCATTTTTGTCAAATAAGGCCAATTTTATCAACCTTGTGATGACTAATTATGGCTTTGGTATAGAACTATGTGCTCAGAAAATATCAACTATTATTCATCAAATTTATCATCATTATCTGAAAAGTGAGTAAGTGTAGATTCCTCTCCTTGGGAGGTAAGGTGAGGAAAGCGTTTGTATACCTAAGGTATTTTCCATTTAGTTTTAAAAGGTTTCCTGCTTTCCACTTTTCCCCTGTATGTTTAATATATTTCACAGAAAATTGACAGGGTACTCTCTCTAAAACCAGGCATTAATCTGGTTACATCCTGTTTAAAAGACTTCAAGGAATCCTCATTGTCAAATAAGTCAAACACACACTCTGTCTTGAAACACCTACCTCTATTCAAAAGACCTTAAACCCACACCTACCTCTATTCAAAAGACCTTAAAATGTTAACTGTGAAGACTTTAGCAGAGAGCTTGGGACATAACTGGTACATGTTGAGTTTTGCTTTGCCTCTCTGTCTTTGAATATTATTGCCCAGTTGAGTTATAAGTCCCTCTACTCATTGAACATCACCAGTCTTTCCTATCTCCCTCTTCTTATCTTGACTGTCAAAACACTACTTTTCCTCCAAGTTCAGCCCAAATGTTAACACATCCATAACATTTTACCTGTAATTCACATTTGAGCAAATTCCAAAGTTTTTCAGAACAACTTTGCATCCTTACATATTTTATCACTCTCCTCAAACTCTCCAAGAATTCCATGCCACTTTGGAAATGATAGAGAATTCCAACGCTACCTAAAGCAACAGTGCTGGGGCAATGATCTATGAGAAATCTGATACCCAAGCTGAGGATCTGACACAGGCTTGGATATGTGACAGAACCATGTTGGGCTTTGATGGTGATCAGACCTGGGTTTGGATCTTATCCCTTGGATTAAGCAATTATCCAAACACCAACAATTACTTTAACGTCTGTGAGAATTCATTTGATCTAATGGGATTACTAATACCCACTTTTGAGATTTTGTTCTGCAGATTCTAAATAGCATAAGAAAAGTCCAGTGGTTAGGAAAAAAAAAAAAAAAAGTATGTGCTAAGTAAATGGTAAACATTATTATTATTTAATCTGCAGGCAAAAGTATGGGTCCCAGTGTGTCAATTATTGAAGCCTAGTCTTTTCTAAAGCCCCATAGCTGCTCAAGACATTCATATAGTTTTTCTAGGGTCTGTATGGAATGTGTCACTCAATGAGTTCAGTTAGGCCATGACTGAACATCAAACTCAAAGTGACACCTTGCTTTGAGAAGCTCAGTCAGATTGTTCCTGAAGAAAACAGATCAGTAGGGGATTATTTTTACTCAGTGTCGTGTCCACATTTCTCTTTGTGAAAAGAGACTAGCAGAAAAATGAGCTTCTCCCACTTCCTTTAATTGAGGGATCTTTGTAATGGGGAAACATGAGTCCAAGGAGCTTGTTAACACCTCCAGCCTACTTAAGGATAGAACCTGGTTTAAAAACCAGAAAACGTGGTATAGATGATGGAATATTACTCAGCTTTAATGAAGACTGAAATTATGGCATTTGCCAGTAAATGGTTGGAGTTGGAGAATATCGTGCTAAGCGAAATAAGCCAATCCTACAAAACCAAAGGCTGAATGTTTTCTCTGATAAGCGGATGCTAATCCACAATAAGGCGGGTGGCAATAGGGAAAAATAGTGTTACCTTAGATTAGGTAGAGGGAAGTGAAGGGAGGGGAAGGAGGGGATGTGGGGATAGGAAAGATAGTGGAATGAAACAGACATTATTACTGTATGTATATATGTGACTACATGACCAATATGATTCTGCAAGATGTATATTCAGAAAAATGAGAAATTATATCCCATCTATGGATATATATCACAGTACATAAATGCATTCTACTATCATGTATAACTAATTAAAATGAATTTTAAAAATTAAAAAAAAAGAACAGGTCTTCTGACTCTTCTAACAATATCCCCACATGGGATATATGGAAGGGCCCAGCCCAGCACTGGCATACTCAGCAAGTATATGTTTAATTTCCACTTGTTTTTCTTTCTATCACTCCAGAGTTAAATATACTAATTACAATGGCTCCAAACTCGTTTCGATTGGGAAGATGTTTTACTTTTTGAACCAGAGGACAGGGGATTTAAAACTATGGCAACAAAATGCTTTTTATTGTGAAATGGTGAAGTCCTATGTTGTTCATGCAATGGAATCAACTTGGCTAAAGAATTCAAACTTTAAAGGAAAATCTCTTCACAGGGGATGAGAAACAGGCTTGCCTTTTATAGTGTAGAGAAAAGCTATGTCTAAAAGACATAAAAGAGACCCTTTTTAAATTTGCATATGGATGCTTTTTGACATCATGTAGAGTCAATCAAAGTAAAATTCTACAAGTCTTAAAAATCAAAGTAGGGGAATAAAAAGCAGCATGCAGTTTGGCTGGGCTTCTCTTATCACCATTCATTTGGCAGTAATGTTCCTAGATTCCTTATTGTTTCTAAAGATATCTGTATTTTTCCTAAAAAAAAAAAAAAAAAAAGTTACAGTTGCTTTGGAAAATGTTTATCTTCTTCAAAGTAAATGAATTACTTCACAATCCATTGACTGGCAAACTAAATTAGTTATTTTTAAGACAAAATGAGCAATCATGTTAGATTAAAATTCCTTCACTGAAGGTGCTATTTACCGGGTACCCACATGCTTGTAAAAAAATTTTTTTAAAAGTAATATTAGATAACGTGAGTTTGTGTAGTTTTGATACATTAACTTTTTTAAAATTCTAATTTGTTATATATGACAGCAGAATTCATTACAACTCACATTACACATATAAGGCATAATTTTTTCATTATATACTCTGGTTGTATACAAAGTATATTCACTCCATTCGTGTTTTCATATGTGTACTTTGGATAATGATGTCCATCTCATTCCACCATCATTTTTAAACCCCTGCTACCACCCTTCCCCTCCCAGCCCTTTGCCCTATCTAGAGTTTGTCTGTTCCTCCCATTAAGTCTATACTTAAAAGCTTTGGTAAAACTAAACTAATCCCTGTGTTTCTTGGGGTGGGGGGGACTCCCTCTTCTTTGTTTTGTAAGTCAAGTTTAGGTGACCTGAAAGAATGCAAACTGAAGCCCCAGGCCACTCTGCCACCTTGGGCAACCACCCACTCTTCTTTCAGTTGACACCAAAGACAAGCAGAGGTCACTGGAGAAGTGGCAGGATTATTCTCTAGGTCTAAGAAGGTCCAAACCCTAACTAGGTTAAAACTTTGTTTGCAGCTACAGTGCCTTCAAAATGAACAGCCCTCCATTGGTGGCAGGGAGGAAAGCTTGGAGCAGACTGTGTTGTCTGTAGGTTTCCCTTCATTCCCTTCATCAGAATCCATCCAAGAAACTGTGACATCAATGTTTCCTGGTTTTAAAAACTACCAGCCTTCTTTGCAGGTAAGCATGGCCAGTGACACCCTTTTAGCTAAAGAAATAAAGAGGGAGATCATGTGTAGCTTCTCAGAAAGCTCTTTAAAAGCAGGTTGACAAAGCACCTGTGGCTGTTCATCCTTTCCATTCTTTGTGCATGGGCGCTGATGTGATGCTGGAGGTAAGCAGCTGTCTTTCAACCTCCAGGAGACATGCCTGAGGACTCTAATCTCAGGCTGAGTGGAGAAGGAGAAAAAGTCAGGGTCTCCGTGACAGCCCAGAGTCATTTCACCATTTCTAGACTTCCTACCTTATGTACTTCTTACTCTAGGAGACAAACAAAAGCAAAACCAATTTTTAAAGCTCTAGTTGAATATGTCATGAGAAATTGCCTTTTCGGTTATGTGCGTTGAACTTAATATTTTTTCTCCTGATCGACAAGTTTATTCACCTTGTACGGACAAAGATTAAAAATTACATTGCCCCTTCCTTGTGAAGGAATTTTATGATAGAAATAAGTATTTTTATTTGTCTGTAGCCTAAAAATTCCTATATTGATCATGGACCTCCTAGAAATGCTCACTGGTCTAATTAAAATAAAATAGTTCATTTAAATTTGATCCAGCAAATGAATTTATTAAATCAGACAAGAAAAGCCAGGCGTGGTGGCAAACGCCTATAATCTCAGCAACTTGGGAGGCTGAGGCAGGAGGATCAAAACCAGCTTCAGCAACTTAGTGAGGCCGTAAGCAACTCTAAAAGACCCTGTTTCTAAATAAAATACAAAAAAAGGGGCTGGGGATGTTCAGTGATTAAGCACTCCTGGGTTCAATCCCTGCTACAAATAAAAAAAAAAAGGCAACAATAAATCAGACAAGAAGTTAGGAGACCTTATTTTATATGTAGCCAAGGTACCCTCCCTGTCTTTACTCTGTGTAATTATTTCTATAAATATTAACATTATAATAATATTAATATTGCATAGAAACACTGGAATGCACTTAAATGACAAGGGTAAAAGTTCTTATTTTAATTATGAATGGCAATAGCTTTTCAAATATAACGTATTAATGATTATGAAGTTTTTTTAAAAGCCATTTTAAATTGAGGTCAAATTTATATGTAATAAAATGCACACATCTCAAATTTGCAGTTCAACAACTTGTCAACACACCCATTTATTGTCAGTCTTTTTAGTATTGGCGACGTTAACATTATCTCATTATGATTTGAAATTGACTAGAAACTAATGATGTTGAAAATCTTTTCATTTGCTTTAAGTGAAAGTGTTTGCTCAAACCTTTCAACTCCTATTTTTTGTTGTTGTTGTTGTTGTTATTTTGTTTTGTTTGTTTTTGGTGGTACCAGGGATTGAACTCAGGGGCACTCGACCACTGGGCCACATCCCCAGCCCTTTTTTGTATTTTTATTTAGAGACAGGGTCTCACTGAGTTGCTGAGTGCCTCGCCATTGCTGAGGCTGGCTTTGAACTCGCGATCCTCCTGCCTCAGCCTCCCAAAGTGCTGGGATTACAGGCGTGCGCCACCATGCCCGGCTCAACTCCTATTTTTTTACTGGGTTTTTCCTTTTTGGGTGGTAGCTTCTTTATATAGTCTGATCCAAGGTTTTGGTGTGTGTGTTATAAATATTTCTCACAGTCTCTGATCTGCCTTTTCATTTTCTGTCAAACTTAAATTTGATTAAGTTCAGTTTATTAAGTTTTTCTTTTACATGTCATGCTTTAACAGCTTAATAAGATCAAGTCCTCTTATGCATGAACATGGTATAACTCTCCAAGTATTTAAATTTTTTTAAAAATGATTTTTAGCTATTTGGTGCACTTCTTGTACATATTTCATCTAATTTATTCCCAAGTATTTCATTTGCTATTTCTTTTTTCTTTTTCTTTTTCTTTTTTTTTTTTTTTTTTTTTTTTTTTTTTTTGGTGCTGAGGATTGAATCCAAGGCCTTATGCATACTAAGGAAGCATTCTACCACTGAGCCACAACCTTGGCCCTCATTTGGTATTTCTTTAATATACCAATGTCCATGGTTTTTGTGAAACAGAAATACAAAATTATTTTTGCATATTGATTGTGTATCCTACAACTTGTCTAAATTCACTTACTAGTTCTTTTAGTAGTTCAATTTACTGAAGATTTTCTTTACATCTTATCGTGTGATTGCACATAAGACTTTTTTTTCTTTACAATCTAAATATTTTTTTCTAAATATTTGTTCTTTTCTTGTTTAAAAGCACTGTCAAAGACCTACAATACAATATTGAAAGTTGTTATGTAGACATGTTGACTGTGTTCCTGTCTTAGTGAAGGAAAACATAAGGACTTTTACCATGAAGTTTGATGTTAGCTATAGGCTTATTTGGTAGGGGCCCTTTGTCTATTGAAGAAAACTCCTCTATTCCTAGATTTGCTGAGAATTTCTTCCTTCCTTCCCTTCTTTTCTTTTTCCTGAATGGACGCTGAATTTTAAGTGCTTTCTCTTCATCATTGGAATGTTATTCTTTCTAGTTTGCTAATTTGGTAAATTACATTGACTTTGCAGTGTTAAACCGACCCTATTTGGCTGGACTACATCCCACATGGTCATGATTTATCCTCCTTTTTATATATTTCTGAATTTAACTTGTTAACATTTTGTAAAGGATATTTTGCATCTACTGCTATTTTTCCTATTTATATACTAATTGTCTTTGGTTTGGGCATGGGGGTACTTCTGGCCTCAGAGAGGGGTTTAGGAGGAGTCTTCCTTTTTCAGGAAGAGTTAGCAGAAGGCTATTCCATATTAAATGCTTCTTAAAATTGACTTCCAAAACCTGAGTTTGGAGTGAGCTTTTGTGATTTTTGCCTTATAAGAAATTTGTTTCTGCCATATGAATAGCAAATTCATTGCCATAAAGTTATTCATTTCATACCCTTATTCACCTAAGGTTTGCATGATCTGTGATGATGTGCTTCCCTCATTTATTGCTATTGGTAAAACATGTCTTCTTCTTTACTTTTGATCAGTTTGGCCATAGCTTTTTCAATTGTATTGATCTTTTAAATAATTCATTATGGGCTTTATTGATATGCTATATTATTTCATGTTTTCTATTTCACTGATTATTCCTCATAGTTATTATTTCCTTCATTTTGTTTACTTCAAGATTAATTTGTTCTTTTTTCTTAGGGTAGAAACTTATGTCACTGATTTAATTGTTTAGGAATAAAAGCACTATTGCTATCCATTTTCCTCTAACCACAGCTGTGGCTGCATTTTACAAATTATATTATGTAGTATTTTGAAGGAGCCCCAATTAGGGAGATGGCTATTGCGGTCAGCTGGAAGCCATAAGTTCCACCTGATAATAAGTATGTATGTGACGCACCTGTAAATGCACGTGAGGCACCTGCAAAGCTAAAGGTATATAACCGGGTGAAAGCGGTCGGAGTCAGGAGAAGAATTAATTCACTCAGTCAGTCATGCAGTCGTTCGGTCGGAAGAAGAGTTCGGGTCGGAGAAGAAGAAAAGAATCAGAGCGGCCAGAACGTAGGCAGAGCGGTTACAGAAGAGAAACCAGATAGAAGAAGTAATTCCTGGTCAGAGTCAGGCAGAGGCTCCCGAGGAAGAAAGAAGAAAGAACAAAGAAGAAAGAAGCTCTAAAAGCTAAGCTCTCTCTCTCTCTCTAAAGAAGAAATCTCTCTCTTTCAAGCTCTCTCTCTTTCTCTCTAAGCTCTAAGAAAAGCTCTATCTTTTTCTTTCTCTCTCTCTAAGCTAAGAAGAACAGAAGAAAGAAGAAAAATCTTTCTTTCTCTCTCTAAGCACTAAGATCTCTAATCTTTCTAAGCTCTTTCTCTCTCTCTAAGCTAAGAAGAACAGAAGAAAGAAGAAAGCTCTCTCTAATCTTTCTCTCTAAAAATCTTTCTTTCCCTCTCTAAGCTCTCTCTAAGAAAGTAGAAGTAAAAGTAGTAATAGCTTTACTCTGCCTCCGAGAGTTTTCCTCCCGCGGCGTTTGTGGCTGGCCACGACAGGCAGCTTACAGTATTTTCATATTCATTTGGCTTAAAATACTGTACATTCCTATAAAATTTTTCTTTTTAATAAAGATCCATTTTAATAAAGATTAGGAAACATATTATTTGAGAAATATATGAGGATTTTCCAGTTATATCTCTCATGTTAATTTTCCATTTCATCCTGTTGTGATTAAAGAAGATATTTTTGAAGACTTCAATCCCTTTAAATTTCTTGAGATGTGTTCTAGGTCTCAGAATATAGTCTACTTGGTAAATATTCCAAGTGCACTTGAAAAGAATATTTATGTTACTATTTGGATAAAGTCTCCTTCAAATGTTTATTCCATTAAATGTTTTGAGAGTATTGTTCAATCCTAGTACATTGTTACAGATTTTCTGTCTTCCTCTTCTATTAATGATTAAAAGCAGAGTATTTCCAAATGTAATTGAGGATTTGTCTCTCTTTTCTGTTCCACCAGTTCTTGTTTCATGTACTTTGATGCTGTTACTAAGCATATGTACATTGAAATTTGTTATATCTGGGTAAGTTGATATTTTTATCAGTGAGAAATGGCCCTCTTAATCCCTGATAATATTTCTTGCTTTGAAATATACTTTATTTGGTATTAGTATAAACACTAGACTTTTCTTTTGTTTAGTATATTATTGTATATAATTCCCCCCCCCACTAAAATACCTGTTCCTTTATATTTAAGCTGGAGATTTTTAGATAGCATATAACTGGATCTTGATTTTATATCAATCTGACAATCTGCATTTTAATTATACTATTAACTCTTTATATTTAATGCAATTAGTGATTGAGGAGGACTTTACCTCTATTTTTTCTATTTGTTTCATCTAATTTCTGTTATTTTCTTCCTCTTTTGCCTTTGGATATTGAGTTTCCTTTAAATGTTAATTCCATTAAATAGTTTGAGAGTGTTGTTCAAGTCTAGTGCATTCTTACTGATTTCTGTCTTCCTCTTCTATTAATTATTAAAAATAGAGTATTTCCAAACGTAATTGTGGATTTATCTCTCTTTTGTGTTCTGCCAGCTGTTGTTTCATGTACTTTGAAGGTGTTAGCAAGCACATGCATGTTGAAATTTGTTATTGGAATTTATATTGAGTGTTTTTTATTATTCTACTTCAGATTAATTGTTGACTTATGAGCTAAGTTTCTTTTTAGGTTTTTTGCTAGTTGCTCTACTGTTTGCAATTCAAATCTTAAGCTTCTACATGAAATTAATATGATACAATTTCATGTATAGTACAAGAATTTTACAACAGTTTTCTTCCATTTCCCGACTTCTGATCTTTGTGCTACTTTTCACAATTTGACTTATGCTACAGACCCCAAAATGGATTGTAATTTTTGTCTTTAAAAGTCTATTTTGAAATTTTTTAAAATATTTTTAAAGTTTAAAATTTACTCATATTACTGTTTCAGATGTTCTTCATTCCTTTGTGTAATAGATTCAAAACTCTGGGAATATAGTTCTTCTTCCTGGAAGATTTACTTTACATTTTTTGTAGTCGCATGACAATATATTCTCTCAAATATTTTATATCTGAAGAAGTCTTTATAAAAATATTTTTTGAAAACTATGTTGCCCCAATATAGAATTCAAGGCAGATTTTTCACTTCAGTACTTTTTTTCATTTCAGTTCTCTATAGATGTCCCATCATTTTTTTCCAACTTCAGTGATTCCTGATGACAAGCTCTGATGACTCTGTATTTGTCTTTGATCCTCTTGCTGGTTTTAAGATTTTATCTTTATCACTGATTTTAGCAATTTTATTACAATGTACTTTATAGGTTTCTTTTTTCTATTTCTTTTACTTGGGGATAATTTGGGACTCATTTACCTCTGCTATTGAGAAAATAACTCCATAATAATTCCACCCAGTGCCTTGTGCAAAGATGTTTTCCCCTTTGGCTGTTGGAAACAACTGTTCCTAAACCTAAACTAACACTGAGGATGATTCTTCTGCTCCTTCCATGATTATGTGCTTCTGTCTCCTGACTCAGGTAATTTCCTTACATTCAAACTTAGATCATTATTCTGCTACAGACTTAAAAGGACCCCTTTGGAATGATTGATTGATGGATGGATGGATATATAGACAGATCTATCTAGATAGATATTATGTATTAAGAGACAGCCAGAAAGAAAGCGTCTTTTTCTCTGATCCTTTACTTTACAATTCCAGCTTCCTTGAATTTACAAATACCAAGTTCTTTCTTCTTCCTTCAGACTACTGGCCTAGACACACTTTATAAAATAGGTTACATTTATCTTTGTCACTTTGCTAATTCATTTTCTCATCTCTTTCATATCTTCAGTCTCTTCTTTTCAGACCTCTGGGCCAACAGAGCCCCGGTATCCTTCCCTTAGTGAAATAATTTTTTTATACAACTATAATCACATTCAGAAATGAAGTGTTCTATATTCCATAATTCCCCATTCTCTCTCCTTCCTATCAAAATTCTTCTTCCCCCTATCAGAGATGAGAAAAAATTAATCTGGATGAAATACAAGATGGCAAAGAAGAGGTTCAGAAATTAGACTCTGGAACCAAACTTCCTGTTTTTGCATACTGCTTTTTGTTATCTATTTATTTTATTTTTCAGTGCTGGTGATTGAACCCAGGACCCTGCACACGACAGGCAAGTGCTCTACTGTGGAGCTATGTTGCCATTCCTGTGTTCACATTCTGACTCTGCTGCTCACTGGATGCATGACAGGGGCAAGGCTCTTAATCATTCAGCGGCTCAGTGTTTCTATGTGAAAACTAGGAATTATTATAGATACTGCTGGAAGACAATGTAAGGTTTGAATAACATTATCCATTTAAAGAATTTTGGATCATGCCTTGGATAAGAAGTGTTATAATGATATTAGTTGTTAGTTTCATCGCTCACATAGTATATAACCAATGAACCCCTTGGCATTTTTTAGAAGACTATTTTTACAGTTTAAACTGTTGCCTGTTAGTCTAGATAAACCTGTTTGTTCAAATTTAAGCCTCTTCTTTCTTTGTATTCCAATTTCAGGTAGCATGGATATGGAGCATTGTGTGACAGTTTAATCTTTCCTATGTAACCCAGTTTTGAGGGTCCCCAGACCACACAGGTTGGATGATTTGCTACAAGGACCAAGTGGAGACAGCATACAGTCATTCTCATGGCTATGACCTGTGATGGTGTAAGGATACAGAGCAAAATCAACAATCAAAGGGAAAGGTGGCTGTCAAAATGCAGATGAAGCCAGGTGCAGGCTTCTACTTTCAGAGTCCTGCGGGACACACTTAATTCTTCCACATTTGAATTGTGACAACATGTATGAAATGTTTTCTACCAGGGAGCCCACTGGAAACTCAGTGCCCATGGTTCTTACTATAGCCTGGTAACACAGGTACCATCTGTCTAGCACATACAAAATGACAGACTTCCTTAAGGAAAGCAGGTGTTCAAAATAAAGTATAGAGTATTGCTCATATGAACAGCTTCCAGTTTCAGCAAGGTGAGCCACTCATTTCATTTAAGGAAAGTTTTGAACCAGGGTCAAGAGCTATTTGCCGGTAAAGTTCCTAGATGCAAGCCAAGGCTCAGAATTGCAGCAAGCCCTTCTTAAAAAAATGGCGTCAAACCTGCTATATTCATTCTTTTCTATGTAGTCGTCTTCAAGCTTTTAAGGCAGCTTTTTAAGGCTTCCTGTCTCACTCAAATTTCTCCAAACCTCCTATCAGTGGCAGCAATAGATAATGAAGAAAAAGGGAAAGATATAGTGTGCAGGATTACCAGCACCTTTTTCTGCATTATAATTCCAGCCAATATAACTGTTTTAAGAACCTTAGATTGCTGCAGATATTTTTCTTAATTTGTCACTGTGTTAGGTAGGGGTAAGATTTTGAGAACAATGAAACTTACTGCAATAAAATCATTCTTGGTAAGAAGAATATTTGGGTTAGGCAGCTTCTATCTCAATTATATTATCAGAACATGTTTACTTTTTACAATTGCTATCAGATGTAAGATGGTGTTGTGTTTATTACCTAAGTTTGATGATTTAGACAAAATAAAACTTTGATTCATTTATCTATAAATATCAACTACTTTTAAATAAGTTTTTGTGTTTTGTTTTTACCTTATTGACATACAATGAAGGAAGATATTATATGATTCATATTTATAGGGTTAGGTCTCTGACCATAGCCCTGATAATAATACATTCTCTCTCTGATCACTAGATGGGAAAATTGTGAGAAATCCTCTCATGTATCACATTGAGATCTACAGCTTAGCTAATGATGTGCTCACTTGTCTGATACCTTATCCCATGAACATTTATTTCAAAGAAGAATGTATATATTCTTGGATACAGCTGGGATCACATTGTGGTGAATTATGCTAGTTTACCAACTTAGGTCTTCACTTAGAAATTAATAATAACTACAAACATTTATTTAAAACTTTGCATGTCTCAAAATTAAAAACCTACATGTTTAAATGATCCATAGGTTTGATTCAAACCTCAGATAATTAAAAATTTATGTTTCAATAATTCATAGATCAAAATACATGCACACATGTGTGTACATGAGATTTAATTACTGAAAACATTGTAAATCGATATGATAATCTTATTTTTGCTCTGCCATGTTGGGTTCTACTTCCAATTATTTATTCCTTCCACTTCTTTAATTTTCAACATTTCTACCATTTTAATGTGTTTTAAGTTCCTAATTTTCCTCTAAATACTCTTTCAGCTTATCTTACTAGTTCCAGTGTGTAGCTTTTTCATGAGTTAAATTTTGTCATGTTAATTTTCTTATGATTTGTTCCTCATCATATGAATTATTTAAACATGTGGGTTTACATTTCCATTCATATGCAGTATAGTAAAGCTACTAATTTTTAATTAATCATGTGGTAATCAAAATGATTTGTTCAAATGGTATCAGTTCTCTGAAATTGATTGACACTTGCTTTTCATCTGAATCCGTACTCAACTTCACCTTTAAACTGTACCATTCATAAATACTGGACTACTTGTTATAACCTGAAAGTGTCATATTCTTCCACCTGGAATTTTCCTTACTTTGCTTGGAATCTGAGACTTCATTCTGGATTTATTCAGTCATCTCACAGTTTACCACCAATCAGCTTCCCTGAATCTTTCTGAGTTAAAAACTCTCTCTGTGTGTGACATTATGGCTGTACGTCCCATTTTATAGCTTCCATTTCCCACATGAAGTTTCTTTCCTAGGTATTCCCCACTACTCACATCAGAATCACCTAATCTACTTTTGAAAAATACAGGTTATTGTTTTACCCCAAACCTATTAGAATCTCAGGCCTATTGAATTAGAATTAATCAAGTCCAAGAATCCACAAATTTATCATGTATCAGAGGTGAATTTTGTGGGCATTCAAGTTGATGAACCACTGAGGCGTGTCAGAATCATTTGCTTATCTTCTTAATGTCATTTGCTTGCTTGTTTTTGACAACGTACCAAGGACTTAATGCCAAAACAATGGATGTTAATAAATAAAAGAGACAATAAATGGAGCATAAACTTTGAATAATAAACCCAACATTTGGTGTGATTTCAGGGATGCCTACTTGTCCAATCTACAGCGAAGTCTGAGCAATGCTACCTGCTTTTTACTGGCCTGAGTAAAATGTTAATGCTTCTATAGGTTTTCAACTGATCAAGCTTGTTTAAATTAATTTATTCCCAACTTTGGAGTCTCAGAATTATAATAAGCCATTTAACATAAACAATCCTAGTCCTTATACAAATATGTAATCTGAGAATGCAAAGTAAAGTTATTCATCAAAATGTAAAGCAGGGAGATAACAAAATTGAGATGAGTTTTTTATAATGTACTCATGAACACAGGACAGTGAAAATAAAGATTACTTGAGAAGAAGGGGAGGCTGGGGTAAGGAAACACCAAGGTAAAGTTTACTTAGTGTATCTTGGTTTGTTGGGATGTAAGATAGACCCATCTAAAAAGTGCAGATGAGTGGGGGAAAGTCAAAATCAGGTTCATTCACTAATACACAATATTAATACATAAAATTGGACAATATTAATACATAAAATCAAAAATTTATGAAGCTGAAGTTGAGGTTTTAGCCTAAGCCTAGTTTATGTGTTTCTCTTTGCCTAAGCAATGAAATTTGAATTATAAGCAGAAAAGTATTGCCACCTAAGTTGGGAAAACAGTTACTATCTAGTAGAGGCAGATGATATGAACAAAGACCATTTTTTTCTTTGGTTTAAACTAATTTAAGTTTCACACGGGCCCAGATTAATTTTACTTGGCTCTAGTTAAACTAGTATACTGATTCGGTACCATGTTAGGTATTTTTAAATGTCATTTAAAACTAATTCTAATTCTGTCTCTTTCCTCCAAAATCTACCACCAGATGGCAGTAAACGTACCGGCTATTCTTCGTAAAATGGCAACAACCTGCTACATTTATCTCCAAGTATTTTGTAGGGTTAAATTTTCATCGGCTGGAGAAAAAAGTTGCAGGAAGAAAAGAAGAAGGTGGTTGAATATTTTATATGTTAAATTAAAGATATAGTCACAGGACCAATGACAAATAAAAAAAATCAAGTGAACCAAAATAGAAAATACAAAATACCGACCTTTGTAAAAAATCCATAAATTGAGCCAATAAAAAAGTGAAAAGGCCAAAGCAGTCCCAAGTTGAATACATTTCAGCAAAGTTTCACCTTTCTGTACTTGGAAAATTATGATGTCTTTAAATTAATTTCACATGTGGATATTTTTATTTCTCCATAATCCAACCAAAACACTTTATATAAATAACAGAAACCACTGAGTCCTCCAAAAATCCATATATATCTTCAGTCTCCTTAAACTGACTGAAACCAGTCAATAAAATTGTTTCAATTCTACCTTCCAGGTACAGAAGCACATAGAAGAACTTCTTCTGAACTTCAACTGGGCAAACAGATTCCAAGGATGTCAAATGGACCAGGGCTTTAACAGAATGCAGGACCAGCCTGCACTAACAGGTAGCACCCAGCACAAAGAATGGTATAGTCTAGTCCATTTCCATTGCTTGAATATCACCTAGGCTATTAGTCCTCGGACTGTGACTTTGACGTAGATTGAGAAACAGAAGAACAGAAACCACAATCATTCAGAACTGAGCAAGAGTGAAAGTTAAATCTATAGAAAGGAAATAGAATGATGTGGCTCTCTGCATGTATGTGAAGGGCTCTTGTGTGAAAAAGGAGTAACACATTTTTAGTGACATCAGAAAAAGCCACCAGGTAGAGACCACATTGAGGCTGTAGTGAAGTTCAACACAAAGTAGACGTTTACTCTTGGTTCACTGCAGGAGCCCTGTTTGGGGAGATAGCTAAGATTGCGGTTGATTATTGGGCCATAGACATTTTTGGGCATTTCCGCCTTCCGTAGTCTCACGGGACTTGGTCTGGGATCTCGCGGGACTTGGTCGAGGATCTCGAGAAATTTGAACGGTGACTCAGCAGATCGAGCTAGCGCCATTGCTGCTCGGGCGCATGGGAAGAGACCAGAGAGAGAAAAGACAGGGTTATCGCTATTGTATAGATATATTGTAGTTTCTTGTAAGATTAAAGAATATTTTAGTCTCCATCCTGTCTCCGGACTCCTTCCCGCGGCGCTGCCATTCCAGGCTGCAATCCCTTTCCAGCGGCAACAGTTCATAAAACACCAAGGACTGAAATGGCATGTCACTGCTCCTACTATAAATAACTTTAGATAAGACACAAAACAGAGTTAAAAAAAAAAAAACAACTTGAACATATAACTGAGACTACAAAAGAGGAAAATCCTCAGAGGCCAGAAATGAAGAGGAAGAGAATGCAAGCTCAGGTGGGTTGAGATGGGCTGGAGAAGTGTTTTTGGACCTAGAATGGCTTTAACACACTGAGGCAATCAAAAAATTTAAGTTCTTCCTGGATCCAACAAGCCAGGGAATTGAAACAGAAATGCTTGCAGAAAGCATAAAAACGCAAGGGCTCAATGAAAAGTTGCCTGGAGAAAACACTGTTCATCAATCCAGAGATAACTTTGTCTCTTCAAGGAAACTTCTAGGGCCCAGGATGCCCAACATTCCCAGTTGAGAAGACTTTTCTTCTAGCTGATGTTTCCCAGACACAATGTTTACCACCTTTTATACCATGGAACAGATGAGCTGGTGAGCTTGCCACCATTTGTACCATGGAAATAACCAATGCTGAGTTTGTTCGAGTCCTGAAACTCAAGTCAGGATCTAGCAAAGCATCCTTGAAACATATTCATAAGTACGAAACAACAGAGAGTAAATGACACATAACTTAATGTATGGAGGTTTTTCAAATGGCATTAAATCTGTACCACATGCCGGGCGCGCGGTGGCGCACGCCTGTAATCCCAGCACTTTGGGAGGCTGAGGCAGGAGGATCGCGAGTTCAAAGCCAGCCTCAGCAATGGCGAGGCACTTAGCAACTCAGTGAGACCCTGTCTCTAATAAAAACACAAAAAAGGGCTGGGGATGTGGCCCAGTGGTCAAGTGCCCCTGAGTTCAATCCCTGTACCACAAAAAAAAAAAAAAAAAAAAAAAAAAAAAAAAAAAAAAAAAATCTGTACCACAGCCAGAGTCAAAGCCTGACTTCTAAAGAAGAGGAAACAAAGCCTTAAGTCTGGAACATTTCATGCTGCAGATGTAAAAGGAGGAAAGGGAAAGAGAGACCTGGTTTTTGGAAAGACTACACTATTTTTAACCAAAAGCCCTTTGAAAATATGTGAAACAATTTATCATCTTCACCAATATTTAGTTTGTTTTCCAGTAGTAGTAAAAATACTAATAATAGTTCCCGGGTATCGTGTGAGAACTTAGAATGGGCCATGAGCATTTTATGTGGCTTTTTTGTTTTCCATTTTATCTTCAGAAAAATACTACAAGGTTGATATTATTAAAATGATCATTATATAGATGGTAAGGTCAAACTGTAGGATAGTTTAGAAAGTTGATCCAAGACCAGACCACAGGTAACAGGCAAACTAGGTCTTGGGTCTGTCTGTAAAGCCCCATCTCCCAGCTCTCTGTGTATCTAGGGATAGGTCACATGATATACCAAGGGTCTTGTCGACTTGTGCTGTGATAGCATGGCTGAGTAAAAGTCACCTGGAAGTTTGATAAACACTCTGATTCTAGCTCTTAAAGCTGAAATTCTGATACTGGAATGGGGCCCAGATATTTTATTGAACAGTTAGTTCCCTTGGTGATTCTGATGCACAGCTAGTTTTGATAACAACCATTGTAGATAATGCAAATGCAACGCATGCTTTCTATAATTTTGAGTAGAATAACTCTAATTTCCCCTTTCAATTTGAGAGTATTTAAATTATTTGAGAAATTAAGAAGAGAAGCTGGTCATCCAAAATGAGGCTAAGTCAATACTCCCAGGAGCTTGTTGAAAAGGATTTCTGGTTTAAAGATCTTTTGAAACACTATGGATGGACTACACTCTGTGTAGCTATGTTGAAGAATGGCAAGAATAAAGACATTCACAATAAAGAAATCTGTTTAATTTTATTTAGTACACAATTTCTTCAGTTATCTTAGCTTATGTGGACTACTTTATCAAAACTCCATGGACTGGGTGGCTTACAAAGAACGGAGAGTTATTTCTCTCAGTTCTGGGGGCTGGGAAGCTCAAGGTCAAGGGGCCAGCAGATCTGGTGTCTGCTGAAGTCCTGTTTTTTGTAGACAACCATTTTCTCACTCTAACCTCACATGTAGAAAGGAAAGGGGGGGGGGTCTTTGAAGGCTTTTTTTTTTTTTTTTTTTTTTTGGTAAAAGCAGTAATATCATTCATGACAGTTAATCACCTCTTCCAAAGACCTTCATCTCCTGACACCATTACCATTGACATACAAAAATATGTCACATAAGAATTGGAACAGGGTGGTGGGTGAGGGGTGGGGGGTACAAATATTCAGACCATAGAAACAATAGAGTTGACCAGTAACTTCTTTTCTCTTATAACAGATATGAATTAATTCTACAATAGTACTTCAAGGTCTGGGCCAACATTTTGGAACCATCTGAGCAAGGCTTGTAAGAGCCTTCTGATTCATCTGTGTTTAGTTTTTGCTCCCCAGACCCTCTCTTCTGCGAAGCTGTACCTTTCTACCTTTGACCAGCTTCCTGCTTTCACAATGATCAACCAGTCTGCTACAACACTCTCTTGCCTTCCACTTAGCCCTTAACTTGTTGTCAACTGGACTAAAAATTTCCGAGGTATTTAACCCATTTTGTCTGATTATCCCTGATGTGAAACATCTATGAAACCTTGAAATGAGCTACCGAATGTCACTTACACTGTGAAATAGTTATTATCATTTTAGAGGTCTTCTTTATTGAGAATAGTAAAAGGTAAATGATTAGAACATTTCATACATATGTATATATGTGAATGTATATATATTATGATGTCCAACCTATTCTAATGCACCTGTGTTGATTTCACTAAAACTTTCATAGAATAGAATTGGACTGAATGGGTTAACCTTTCTCAGCCAGTGTTTACAAATAGCTGATCCAGATATTGGAAAGGTCTAGATGGAAACTATAATTGTCCAGAAGTTGTCTTCACACATTGAAGAGCCACCCTGAAAAAGAGGAAGCAGATTTGTAAGGGACTTTGCATCATCCAACATTAGAATTGAAACCCCATGAACTAGTGTACATCCCACATTCCTTGACACAATCAAGCAGTGGCTGGATGACCATATTTTGAAGATATCTTTAAAAAGGATTCTTGTAGAGGGTCAAACCAGAAAATGTAATTCAAGAAATTCAGTACTTTTAGAGATACTGCACTAAATCTCTCTATTTCTATCTATCTCTATATACATACATATGTATATATACATAAAATGTCTATATACTTTTAGAGATATTGTACCATATATATATATATATATATCATACATGTGTATATATGTATGCACATATACATATACACATAAACATATGTATATAGGTATACATATGTGTATACATGTATATATATATATACACACATACATATATATGGTACAATATCTCTAAAAGTACTAAATATATACATGTTTACACACACATAAACACACACTGAAAATTGAATCCAGAGGCATCCTGTCCCCTTTTATTTCTTTATTTTTTAAGACAGGGTCTCATTAAATTGCTCAGGGCCTCACTAAGTTGCAGAGGCTGGCTTTGAATTTGTGATCCTCCTGTCTCAGCTTCCAGAGTTTCTGGGAGTATATATAGGCTTGTGCCACAGTGCCTGGATAGAGATATTACACATTCTTTATAGCACATTTACTATAGATAAATTGATTAAATCATGTCTCTGCCTTTGACACAATTAGTGCAGTGTAGTCAATAACTGAAGCAATGGCATGACCAGAATGATTACTGAAATGTTCAAAGTCAGAACCTGTGAGGACTCTTGACAATGGAGGAACTCTGTATTTCATTTAAACCAATGCTTCTTGCTAAACAAAATTGCAAATTTTATTTCAATAGCTTAGCTATTTGACAACCTTACCAAAAAGGCTTTATAGAATTACATGAACACAGTTTGTACCTGAAAAAAGTGACAAAACATTTGAATTGTCTGTATCACAAATAAGTAAAATTAAATGCATGTTAATAGGTTATAGATCACATGTCGGGGAGTGGGGCATTGTCATTTTTGGTCTTTTCTTTAAAAATACGTTCCTGTGTAGACAATGGAAATAGTCATTTGCTACAAGAAATATATTTCATTACATACAAATCAGGATACCTCCTAATGTAAAAATGAGGGTATCATATGCTGAGATCTTAATGTACATTATTTGTTAATGAATAAGTGATTGATTAGATGGTTACAAAATGGAGGTTTTTGTATCAGGTAATTTGAAGAAAATTAAAAGTCACCCTACTGTAATAAACCCAGTTGCGCTACTTTGTTCAAAAGCTGAAAATTTTATAGCTGATCTTAGTTTTGGCAAATCATCAAACAGCTCTCAGCAGACTTATTAATAGAATTTTGCAGTGGAAAAAAAATTGATGCAGTTATACAAAGAATTAGAAGCAGAATGAGGAAGAGGGAGAGGGAGAGAGAAAGACAGACACTAGGATTCCAGAGCCTCATCACTGGGGAAGTAGTGCTTATCACATCCTTGGCAAATAAGATCTCATGCTTGTTAAAAAATATTAATTCTGGCTATTTTAGTAGTTAATTTTCAGTTAAGTAAATAGAAAATAGGGACCAAAATGCCAACACCAAAAGTTGAAGGTCACAACCACAAAGACAAAAGAAAATCAACAGTTACAGCCTGGTGCTGTGACTACTGGGACACTCTGGGTATGCTGGAAAGTGACCCTGGAATGACGTGTACTAGCACAGATGATCAAAAGTCCGTGAGCTCCTGGGCATCGTGAGCTCCTGGGCATCGAGGACAGGCTTCACTCCATCTCTATCTTCCTAAGAGGGAATGCAAGCCTTCTGTAAATGCCGGTTGAGTAAACAGATGGATGGTTTATTATGCTTTAAAATGTGTGATTCAAATGAAGACATAAAACACTTGGACGAGATGACACCAACAGGAAAGTTCAACGGTTTATTAATAGAGCAGAAACTGAAGGGGAAATATTTTAAAACCAAAAAAGGGCATTTGTCAGCATCAAGAGATTTTTGCAAGCAAGAAAGACAGAGTATAGTATGGGAAGAGAAGAAAGAGACTTTTTTTTCCCAGATTGTTTATAAAGTTAGTTCAAAGTCATCACTACTCTTCAATCTCCTATCAAATTAGAATAATCTTAATGCAGTCATCTTTTTCAGTATTATAATCCTATATCACATTACACTAAAATTTGCTGAACTAAAATATATTGTCATTTCCATATTATTTTCAGGAAGCTATGCATTCAGATTCTTTAATGAAGAAGCTTTGTTTTAAATAAAAGTAATGATGCCTACTAATTTAAAATGAGTCAGATAAAACAGATGTGAATAAAATAATGGTTAGAAAGGGCAATTTATAAAATTTTAATAAATAATGAAAATATCTGTTTCTAGCTTGTTTCTTTCTAAATGGTCATTGTAAATAATCAGTTTAGCTATATATAGTATTATAGCTTGTGTGTGAAAATAAAAATAGTATTGAACACATGGTAATAAGTGAAGGAGTCCTTTTACAGAATATCTATTTTTTGTTCACTTTTCCATTGGTCTATGTTTTATGTTGCTATAAGAGAATACTACAGACTAATTAAAAAATAAAATATAAAATATGTTTATTTATTTATTACAGTGTTAGAGTCTGGTAAGTCCAATGTCAAGGTGCTGACATTGGGAGAGGGCCTTTGTGCAGCAGCATCCCATGGCAGAAGGCAGAATGGAAAAGGGGAACGAACAGATGTGGAGAACAAACAGATCAAATCTGCAGTCTCAAGCCCTTTTACAATCAGCTTTAATCCACTTGCCAGGGCAGTGGCCTCCTGACCTAACCTCTCAGTAGGCCCCTCCCAGCACTATAGCATTGGGGATTAAGTTTTCCAACACATTTGGAGGGGATAGGGACACAGTTAAACCATAGAACGGTTCTCCAATGCTAAGTCCACGTGAAGCTAGGTCACCCCAGGAATCACAGTAGTAATTCAGAATTGGGAATCCTAGCTACTCCAGACACAGTGAATAGAGGCATTTGGATTCATCCCATACTACCTAAACCTAAATATTAGTTAAAACCATCCTTAATCTAGCAAAAACTTTAATGTGTGAATTTTTTTTAAATATTTGCTACATATAAAATAGGATCTAAATGGCCAATGGTCATCTTGCTTCTTATTTGGAACAAATGGTATTTCTCCCTCCCCCCACCCCCCCAAAAAAATAGTTCCCCTATCTAGAGCTGACACCCTGTAGAATTCTAGATGGACAGTGAACTATCTTGAACCTGGTTTATTCTCTATTTTCTCTGATCAAAATAGTGAAACAGTACAAGCTCATGCCTGCACCCTATCAAACACAACCTTCAAATATTTACCCTTTTCATTTTTATTACAAAATGACATTTTTCCTTCTTCAAATTCTGTTAAGTTTTTAAAAATAGATGATAGTTCTCCCTTTTTCATATTTATAATGGAGTTCCCAGCATTGTGCTAAGTACATTGAATTCATTACCTCATTGGCTTTTCCCTTAAGCACTACTAATAGCTTATTGTCCCTGTTTTTCAGGGAAGCTGAAGCCCCAAAAGATCATTATCGATCAGGGTATTTGCCAGCACCTGTATTTACCTCAAAACAGATTTGTAGGATTGGCTTTGATCTTGGGAAATTTCTCATATCTTTAAAATAGAGATTTGGTTACAACAAGATGGGCTCTATTTTTGTTAGTAAGTAGGTAAACCCTCTGACCTCATTCAAGAAGATTATCTGACTATCTGATTATCTGACTACCTGATTATCCACATGGACTGTCCAGTCAAATGCAGACAAATTATAGAAACCAGGGATCAAAAGCTTTCAGATGGATATCAGAAATCTGATCTGGGTGTCGGGCATTTTCCACCAAACAGGGGAAAGAAAAGAAGAACCTGTGGTATTTACTTGCATTTTACAGAGTGAAGAACGTATCCGAGAAGATCTTAGAAAGAGGCAAACATTTGCGAAGCATCGTGGTTTAAGCCATTCCCTCTTTGGGGGAAAAGGTTGGGACAGGACAAAAGTGATGGGCACTGTCCAATTCCATTGTCATATTTTCTTGACATAGCAAAAATATCTTAGACTCTAGATATCTTTCTCTTCTGATAGATGACTTTTTATATCTGCCCAATGTGTTTGCATGCAGAGTTTAAGAAGAGCATGTTATGACAGTGTGCAGGACAGGCGGAAGGTGCAGAGATAAGGCTGGGAATCTTGGGCTACATTCAAGTCCATGATGAGTTAGCCTAGTGAACCTCAAGCAACTCCTAGAATGTCTATCTATGGACTTTACTTTCCCTTAAGTTGATAAACATTACATTATCTTTTAGGGTCTTTTCCTGTTCTATAATTCCAGAACTCTGTGGTGCTTTTGTTATTTATTTCTTTTTCTGTTATTAGGTCATCCACTCCATGCTCAGATGGCATACATTAAACTGGTATCTGCACCTGTCACTCTGCTAGTATTAGAAAAGATCACTATATACTGTGCTCTCAAACCCTTTAAGATCCATATCAGTATAATATACCAAATTCTGCCACATCTATGTGTCACAAAACCAGACTCCATGAATGTAAAAATTGGTAACAGGATGGCAATTATTAAGTTCAGAATATTTGTTGGTTTACAAATGATACCTGATTATTTGCTCAATCCTTTGGAGTATATATTATTGTCCCATTATCTAACTGAAAAAAAACGGAGACTCAGACGGACTAACTAAACATACCCAGATTACTCAATGAATGGTTGGCTGTTCCATTTATTAAACCCTATTCTTCTAATTTAACTAATTAGTCTGCTCCCACCACATCATATTGCTTTGCAGGGGCACAAACATACCATCCTCATTGGAATCACTACAATTTAGATTCAAAAGCAAAAAGAAGAAAGATACATGAAAGGCACATTTCCAGGTTGTATGAAGCCAGAAATTATGTCTGCAGGCCAATGATCACTGGAAAAAGCCAATGAGTTTTCACTGTTCATCAAAGGGGTTACCAAACCTTTTTTTTTTTTTTTTTTCCCCTGAAATAACATATAACTACTATTGGGAAAATTGGGGCTTATTTCCAGCAGAGTCTAAATGATAGATGCTTCTGCTTTTTCCTGCTAGGATCCCTAAGTGGGTGATGAAAGCTGGAAAATCTAAAGCATCTGATGCTGATGGTACATTGATGAAGACCTCTTGGACTTCACAAAGCCTCAGGAGGGAGTGGGGCAAGATGCCCAGGAAGTAGAAGCTCAATTTAGAGTCAACCAGATGAAGGAGGTACCAGCTGTTCAACAACAGCACAACCTAGTCCACAGGAAAGGCTCACACTGGGGGGTAACAAATTCTAATTGCCACAGAAAGTACCCTCCCTCCCTTCCATTAGAGACAGAACCCTGGCCAGCGACTTAACTCATTTAATAGACTTGGTGTTTGCTTTTTCCTATTAATGGCTATAAAGAAAAGTGCATTGCTAATCTTCGTTTAGTACTTCCTTTAAGAGCTGCAGAATTTAAAGGGAAAGAGTGCCCTGTGAAATCTCTTTTCTGATCTTGGAGGATGGGTTGAAGTTGCCCTGGAAAACCTTGTAACATCATCCCCAAAAGAGACACCCAAAGTGAATGTAGCCTGGTCACCACAGATGTGTCGATGGGTATGGCCTCAGCACATACCACTGCTTCAGATAGAACATTGGCCAGAAGACTTATTTTCTCGAAAAAGAGGCAGAAAGACAATAAACTAAGCCTGGGATGATGCAAGAAAAGCCTTTAAGACCTTCATTTATACTAAATTGGTCACGAGGAAAAAATGTTGCTTTAAAAGCTTTGCATAGAGCTTCTTATCCCGAGGCTAGCTGCTACATAGATGCAGATAATCACCTCCAGCTGACCCCTAATTACCTAGTTTGGACTGGATCCACGCCGATTATGTACTGCCAAATGGATTTCACTGAAATTCAGATTTTCTAAAAATAAAACCGCCAACCACCCAGAGCAAGTAACAGTCTTTAGATGATTCATCCTAAAGACTAAACTTAGCAGGATTACGGTGTCCGCTTGCCAGAGCACTTGCCGTCTTGTTTTCTTAGATATGAAATTTCCGTCTTCCTCTAAAATCCTTGAAAAAATCAGCATTGCTGTTGAAAGCCACGTGTGTCTGGGAGACTGAAAGATGGCTTTCTGAACAAAAACAGACCCTCCAGCCAGGGCAAGTGCCACAGTGGCCGCAAGCAGTGCAGAGAGCAGGTGAGATCTCTGGGCAACACTGCGCATGGAGATGGAAAGACACCATTTCACTAATTCACAGAAGACTGTCACCCACCAGACAGGTGACAGCACGTACAGACTAACCGCTGCGTGCAAAGACTGCCAAACACGCTGGGAGGGGAGGTCACAATATTGAGGAGAGAGTCCTTGCCTAATGCCCTTCCTCCAAGGATAATTAAATAATTAAAGGGGCAAAGGAGCGGAGAGGGAAGGGCGGCTGTGATGTGACAGCGGAGTGGAGGCTCTACCATTGACATGTCGCACGAATTAGGACGATTCACCTAATGTCACTGAGCTGCATTTTTTTTTCCACCAATGAAAATAGGCTATTAGAATAATAAATGTCATTATTAAATGAGAAGGTCTTTTGTGAACTGAGAGCACTATACAAATATTGGTTTCTGCTTCCAAGAAGAGAGAAATGCCCATTAGGGCTTGAAGTCCCATGTATTTGGACTCCTTCCTCACCTGCTTTTCTCTTGCCCAATCCCCTCCGCTCCTTCTTAGTCTGCACAAGGTAGGAGCATCGATCAGGGTGCTCGCGGAGCGTAGTTTTTAAAATAATGTTCACTCTACAGCAGAGTGATAGACACCTTAAGGCAAGCGACATTTTTAAACATTGTCACTAGCAGAAATGTTCTTCAAAACATACTGCCATTCTGTAGTTGCTGGCCCCTCATGTTATCTCCCAAGACTGGGGGGGGGGGGGGTGCGGGGAGTGAACAGATTTGATGAACAGGTGCATGCATTGGAGATAAGAGGAAGAGAAGGCTCTTAGTTTGGTGCCCTGCCACTCTGTTAATTGAACACAGTACACCCTACCTGCACTCACTGACCCAGATACAGCTCTCCAAGGATGGCCGTCCTCCTTGAATAAATTCTACCTCGCTGCTAAACCAAAGCTGAGATCAGCCAGGCACTTGAGTCACTAGTGGTCACAAGAGCTGACATTTACAAAGTTCAGGGCAAAATAGCAGATAAAAGGCTAGAATCATAGAAGGAACAAAATAAATGTTTTCTGAGGTCGTTCATAAATAAGCCACATGTACTCATCTATTTTGTCATTGTCGATGTCCATATGTGAGCAGTAATAGATGTTTCAAAAATTTATCAATGGTAGAACACTTGCCTAATATATACAGGGCCCTGGGCTAGATCCCCAGCACCACAATAAATAAATAAATAAAATAATATCAAAATGGTTTTCCAAAGGAAGGGCAACTTTTTACTTAGCCCAGGCTTTCAAACATCTAGAAAGGTACGTTCTGAATGAGGAATAATGGTCTCCCACTTCAGACATTTTTGTATGTGATATCCTAAGCAATCAGGTGTCGGGAGCTGTGTGTGTGTGAGCTATGCGCCTTGTAACTATATGAGGGGACAGGTCTGGCATTGCGCGCTGTGGGATGCAAGTGCGCCTCTCCTCTCACTCTGCCTGTGATCCCACATGGCACCTGACATGGGTGTGACTTGCCAAGATGTCAATCAATCTGTTGACCACAAAACATCAAGAAGCATTGACTCCACCTTCAAAACCTTATCCCCTGCCTTATTTGGTGAAGAACATTCCATCGAAAATCCTTCCTGTGTCTTCCCTATAAAAATAAAGAGATTCCAGGTGCACACTCTTTTTCCAGCACCTTCCAGTGTGGAAGCTGACCCCTGAGGTCGCAAAGCAGTCCCACCCTCGATCTGCGAAACTCATGGCTCTGTGTTGTGTGGTTTCTTACAAGCTCATCTCGTTAGCACGAGTTGCTGGTGAGGATCAGGTTATTACAAATTAACATTTTTCAATCTCGTTATTTTTAACATAAAGGAAACCTACCTTGGTGGGAAAACTTAGTACTGGAAAATAAAATTACATTTACTCCATAACTAACAAGTATTTATTGGGCTAACAGACTCCTGAATGACCTTCCTGAGCTTCAGTTGCCACATCTCTATGAGAGGTAAAGTCAAGCTTGCTCCTTTTTCTTACCCCTAAAGCCTGGGGTGAATACAAATGGAATACTGAGAAAATCGTGTGCTTCAGAGAAAGGGTTCCGACTAACCACGTTGTGCAAGATTTTCGGTGCTGAAAAACGTGTGACCTATCAGAGGTGATGGAAGCAACTTAGTCCATCCTAGACTAATTTTTCCAATCTAACATGCTCCTGATGCTGCTTAAAAAAAACTCAGCTTTTCACTGAGAACTCTTGAGTAATAAACCCAAAGGCGATATGACCTTTCAGCCCTTATAACAGCGTGAAAAGGGGCCATTTTATAAGGCAGAGCAAACAGTGTCACAAGTATGTGAGTAATCAGAAGCCAGGGACGTTTTAGTTTCCACAACACTATGCGCCATTCTGCTTTAGCAAAGTTTACAACCCGTCACTCTAACAGACTGAGTGAATTCTTTCCCAGGATGAAACTTCACAGTGACGTTTCCAGGTGGCGACCAAAAGCAAAAGACAGAAAGCAAGTAAGAAAGCTCTTACTGTCTGGGATGCTATGTCAGCATAGTTTACTTACTCACCATGCCCTTGACAATGACCAAGACAGCAAAATTAGTGTCAACCATGTCTAGCTACCATATTCCCTATTCTGTTGGAAAATGCCCAGCATTGCTTGGATGTAGTACATGTTTAATAAAACTCACTGATACTGAACTTTGTGTCTTCTGCCTCCTTCATTCACAGTCTTCTTATAATAAATGTCAATTCTGAACAATGAAATTTCATTATTCATTCAAAGAAATTTTCACAGGGTAGAAATGTTCTAATAATTTAATATATGGAAAGGGTATTAGATATGATTTGAATAAGTCCTCCAAAGGTTCATATGCTAGAAGATTGATACCCAATGTAATAGTATTGAGGTGGTTGATGGTTAAAAGATGGGGCCTCTGGAAGTTTATTAGTTCAGGAGGCACAATGCTCAGAAGCTATTAATGTAGTTTGTGCAAGACTGTGTTAGTTTCATGAGAGTGTATTATTATAATGTGAGTCCACTCCATGTGCTTGGTCTCTTCTGCATGTATTTGTTCCCCTTTCTACTTCACCATGTTATAACACAACTGAAAGGCCCTCACCAGACACTGTCACCATACTGTTTGGACTTCATAGCCACTAGAGTCATGAGCCAGGTAAAACTCTTTTCTTTATACATAATCAGTATCTGGTATTTTGTTATAGCCACACAGAACAGACTAAGACAGGCATGAAACCAACAGACATGAACATAGGCATTGTCTGTTCCGGAAAGGAGATCTGCCAACCAGGTCACTTCATTACGCCTAGGCTTTAACTTCTCCTGAAGAACTCCTTCCAAGGATCTAAATGAATGACCATGAAGCAATGCAGCCGCCATCATTTCTCTGAGGCTTGAGGTCACAGTCCCCAAACATCCAGTGCTCAGTGATGACTGAGGACTCTGGGCAAATACAAGGTTCTAGCCCTTCTTTACTATCCTCTTCCCAGCAGATGCCCAGGTAAAATATATGCCATGATTTTGAGTCTTTTGTTGTTATTTATGTAGTTATATGTTAATTAGATGCCTTCTGCTATGCTAATGATTTGTGGAATGTCCATCCACATTTTTACTATTATCTTCTTTTCTTATTATCATGTATGACTCTGTTATTTGGAGCTGTGAGGCACTAATAACCATCAAATTTGATAAGTAGATCTTTATAGAAAATTCCATGAAAACATCGAGTTCTTGATTGTGATGTAGATAGGAGAGAATGATCCCCAAACTTCACCATGACATTTTGCCTGTTGTTGGGTAAATCAGGAGAGTTCCATCCAAAATCTAAGAAAAGCCAAGCACCAAAATGCCGCTGAATGTTGTTCAGGGTTCATTTGCAATCTGCCATTGTCAGAGCTTAGATGACCTTTCTGAGCAACTGCTCACAGTGTCAAATGCAGATTCACAAAAACCACCAAGAAAACAAGAAACTAGGACTCACCCCTGCTTCTTAGTATTTGCTAACCTAAATAAAACAATGAAACACTGGGCAATTTTAGTGGTTGTTTCCCATGGATCAGTATGAGTAATGGCAGTAAATTGCAGTTCTTATAAATCCATAGCTTGAAATAGGAATATTTGAATAAATTATCATCGGTGTTTAAAGGGTGGAGAAGTAGGGTGTAGCTTACAAATTCATTTTTAAGGAAATCTTATCCCCAGTGTATTATCACTACACACTTTTATCCTGTGTTTCCAATTTAGACTCTGGAGGCTTCAAAAAAAGACAGCAAGAGAAATCTTACCAAGGAGACAGGAAGGGAGACAACTGGCTCCTGGGTGTGTCACAGTTTTAACCTGGAAGTCAACCAACCCTCCATGCTTCACCTAGCCTTTTTGTTCTTTCCATTTTCCTTTTTCCCAGCTTCCTTTTATGACCTACTTTTAAAAATACCCCCACCAGTGCCTTGTTTTTCCTTCCTTTTGACACTAGCTGTTTACTGAGCACTTATTACGTTCCAGCACTGTATTCAATTCTGAAGCATAGAAAGGTGCAAAACATAAGACCCCTGACCTCAAGGAGACAGGACCTCAGGTGAATGTTACCCCTTGGTGTCCCCACTATAACCCTGGAAGTCTATACCACTGCCCATGCACAAATGAAGACACTGGGAGCCAGAAAGTTTGCAGAATGTGCTCAAGGCAGCCCAGCCAGGGAAGATATGGATGAAGCTGGCACAGGGCAAGACCCTTAGCCCCTCTGCCAGGACTCAGCCTCCTGGATGCTCCTCCTTCTTCATTTACTTACCCCATCTTTCCCCTCCTTTTTTTTTTTTTTTTTTTTTTTTTTTTTGTGGTACCAGAGATTGAACTCAGGGACACTCGACCACTGGGTCACATCCCCAGACCTTTTTTGTATTTTATTAGAGACAGGGTCTCACTGAGTTGCTAAGTGCCTCACCATTGCTGAGGCTGGCTTTGAACTCGCAATCCTCCTGCCTCAGCCTCCCAAAGTGCTGGGATTACAGGCGTGCACCACTGAGCCCATCTTATGTCTTTTTTTTTTTCTTTTTTTTTTTTTTTTTGGTACTGGGGATTGACCTCAGGGGCACTCGACCACTGGGCCCCATCCCCAGCCCTTTTTTGTATTTTTTAAATTAGAGACAGGGTCTCACTGAGTTGCTAAGTGCCTCGCCATTGCTGAGGCTGGCTTTAAACTCACGATCCTCCTGCCTCAACCTCCCAAGTGCTGGGATTACAGGCGTGCGCCACCGCGCCCTCCCCTCCTTTCTAACTATTAACAATTTCCTTTCACTAGGAGAAGTCAACCATTTTTTAATTGATGAAAGTCCATCAATTTCTAAACAAAATGTTGATAGCCCTGTGAAAAGAATAAGGCTTGTTCACCACTTTTTCACAGTCGATCATGAAAACCAGAACTTCAAGGAAAATAGAGAAATTTAGATCTACTTCTTAAGGGAATACTGCCTGGTTTTCTTTAGGCCTTTCTGATCTTTTTGAGATTTTGGATATGGGGATTGAAACTGATTCCTAACCCAGTGCTCTCCTACCTTCTGGCAACTTCCCTAGCCCCATTATGAAGAACTGAAACAAAGCAGGGACATAATCGACCAGAAGAAGGAAGGAGGGAGGAGTGAGGAAGGCAGGCAGGAGGGCTACTCTCCCATAAGAAAGAGAATAGAATGCATTTAGTCATGCTTTCTGCAGGTTGGCTACTAAAGTTATTATCATTTGTCAACCTAAAAAGCAAGTTGAGACACACTGAGAGTCAGAACAAACTATTTACTCATGCCAAAGTGAGGATGGCCACCCAGGAAAGCTCATGTCCCAGTTGCAGAGGAAGAGTGCCCCAGAATAACATCATAGAGGTCTCGTTCTGTAGATTAGAAAACTAATAGTAATAGGAGGAGGTTACAGATCCGGTTGCTACAGTAGTGTTGGTCCATGGGAACAGTACGGGCCACTGACTATGATCAGTCACTCAGACCTTCCAGGCAAGAAAGATGATAAGCAGGAACCCAGCATTCACCAAGCTACTATTACATTCATGGTGTGAATATGTCTACCAAGAACTAAGCTAAAGTTAAAATTAATGGGATAAGGAGACTTTGGTTAAGGAGACTTCAGAGTCATGGAGATCACAACTGCTGTCTCTCACCCCACGTCCACCAGGCTTGACAGGAGTTTGCAGACCCCCTTTCTTTTTTTTATGTCTCCATCAAAACAACTTTCTACAAGAAAGAAAGGGGGGAAACACAGAAGAATATGATTGTCCAAAAATTACTGAAGTGAATAAATGAATATAAAATCATAAAGTAAAAGGAGATCAAGGTATCATTTCAGAGTAAGGACAGGGGGAGTAAGTCAATCTCTTTGAATCAAACAGTATTGAAAAGCAATCCTGTTGGAAAGAAATGGGCCTAAAACAGAAATTGATCACTGGGCAAACAGGACAGGAGAAAAGAAGAGAAACTAACAAAGCTTACAAAGTAATGAAACTGCAGTGTAGGGTTAACACTCACATAATCGATACCTAACAACTCAGATTAATGATGTCTCTGGCAAGAAAGACTAACTTTCCCAAATCACCAAGGCACAGATGGGAAGGATGCTAATATCAATCAGAACAAGATAACAATCCTGGCAGGGTGGTGCACACCTGTAATGCCCACAACTCAAGAGACTGAGGTGGGAGAATCAAGTTCAAGGTCAGTGTAGGTAATCTAACAAGACCTTGTCTCAAAATAAAAATAATAAATTGCTAAAGCAAAGGAACAATATAAAGAAATGAAAATTTACCTACTTCCATTATTAAATAAAAAGAGTATATAGAGAAAACTGGTGTCTGCTCACTCCTTTTCTCAGAAAGAAAAATAATAATGGTTACCTCATCAACTCACAAACCACACTCTAAATAAGATTCTGTACCTAGGGGGACAGAAGTCTAGAGGGGGAGGTGGCTTATAAGATAAACAGCAACAACAAAACCTATATATGATTCAATTTGCAACTTAAAAAAAACTATATAAATAGAATACCTTTAATAGCCGATTGCAAAGGCTTCCCCATGATACATAGTTTAAAAAGAAAAAAAAGTGACTTTTCTGGCAAACACCCTAATCTGATTACATATTCTTTAACATGCTTCTACTTGGATTTATTCTAATTACTTATATAAACAAATGTGAATCAATACATTTCATAGCAACAATTAATTAGACCATTTAAGACTTATTCAGAATTTTAAATAATTTTAGAACCGAAATAAATATTTGGTGAATAAATTTGTGGCAAATTATATTTGGAGAGGAAGAAGCACTTTATCTCTATCAAATAATAGAAGCACATCCATTTGTTATTTTTTTTTTAAGTGGTGACAGTAAAATCAATTCTGAGGGGGAAAAGGAAAATGAGATTCTGAATTTCTCACCATACTTTCTAGTTCCCTGACACACTAATTAGTCTCCCACCCTCTTCCTTATGCCTTACAGGATGTTTGCCCAGAGGAAAAATGGAACTGGCAAAACCCAAGAGTGGCAGTGACTGATGAAAAGGACAACAGAGAAGTGACAATTCCTTTGAATGGAGCCATTAGCTACATGCTGTTATGCTGTTTCCTCGCTTGGCTTCAATCTTCTAGCATTTTCAATTGTTTACAGAAATTCCTGCTGAGAACTATGGATTGTACACCTCCCCATCTTTGAGAGTTTGGTATCTGCACAATTAAGGAGGACACGTCTTTTCTGTCTTCTCTTTCAAGACCTGAGGCGCAAGGGGAAATATAAAAGATGGTGCCTCCTTACTCCTACCACTTTGCAGAGTTTAGGAAAAAAGTCTTTTCTAAAACATTTTGAATATCAAGTATAAATGACCGCAGAGTTTCCAGAAAGCTTTGAAAAAGTGTTACCTGCACAGTTTGTGCCAAAATTTGATATTTCAAATAACATAAGGTATGGTTTCAAAATAAGGAGAATAATCTTATTGCTTGTAGCTGGTCCTTGACACCCCACAGTCTTCAACCTGGGATTTTACCAGAAATTATCAAGAAAGCATGTGATTGAATCCTAAGTTATCGAAAACTGGTAAAAGTACAATACATAAGAAATACCTCCATTACTGTAGTGTCAGGTGCCTTTCTATCCCATCGTAGTTTCTATTCAATGCACTATTATATTTCTGGAGATAAATGAAGTAGATTTAAGAGGAAAAATAGTAAGATGTATTTATTTTCATCTTCAGTTATATCTTACAAAATAACTAAAGAATTAATCATTTATTTTTTCATTACTTTGGGGCCTAGGGATATTTATGCCTTATCAAATTCTAAAATTTATAAATGATATACATATGAACTAAGATATGGTTCTAAAATTTGGAGAAAAATCAGACAATTGACACTTAGGTCTAAGCTTAAGGGAAGAAAATCTTGATGCTGTGTAAATGAGTGCAGATAAGGCCTCCACATACCTTAAACTTCTCTATATCCAAGGCAATTTCAACAGGCACACAAATACAGGCAAACCGTATCATGCACATCCACATCTCGTTTAACTAGAGGGCACACAACACCAGCCTTTACTAAGTGGAAGTAACTACCAGCAGAAATCTCTCACATGATATATCCAAGGATGGTTCCTACTAGCTGACAAAGTGGGGTGGAGCCTAGAATCCAATTTATTTCCTCATGGAATTACCCTAGATAGGGTAATTCATGGGCTTCTCCTGGGTCCTCCTTTCCATTCCTATACCCTTCTCATACTTAGGTGAATTCCAGGCAGGCAGAAGAATAAAAATTAGGGTATATTTCAAGATGGTGGAATAGAGCAGGTAGCTTTCCTGCTTGCTCCGTGGCATGAAACCAAGAAAGCAGACAGGCAGCTTCTCAGCAAGGTGCATGAACAAAAAAAAAAAAAAAAAAAGGGAGGGGGGGGCTTTACTGGGATTTAATACTGGACACTCAAAGCAGATTGGGGACTCAGGAGGTTGGATATAATAAAATAAGGAAGAAGTCTCAAGCACCACAGTCACTACTGTGACTGGAAGCATCAGCCAGAACAGTCCCTCTGCGAGCACAATGGAAGAATAAGGGAATTACAGGAACCTGCATTTTTGGGAGGACTGATTCATGTCTGGGTACAGAGAGTTTGGAGATTGGGGACATTGCCTGACCAAACCAAAAGGTGTGCTGCAAAATACCCTTCTATGGGAAAGAAACAGCATCTCTCTTGGGGGCATATGGAGGACAGAGGAGAAAACCATTTTGCAGCTGAGGAACAGGGACCAGCAGCTGAGGAAGCTGATTCCTGGAAAACTCAAGTCTGGTGAAATATAAATCTGGCAAACCCATACTGCATGATATAAAGTGTGCTAAGTGACCAGGAGAAAATCAAACGTGGAGAGAAGTTTACATAGGGTATAACTGGTTACAGAAACCCACCTGGCTCTCACCTTCCCCCTCCAATCTGGCTGCTTGCAGGACAAGCCTGAGGAGAGAAGCCTAGCTGGGAATTCAAAAGGGAAGGGGTGAGAGAGATTGAGTTTTGAAACTAAACCCAAGACCAGGAATTTTGGGGTCTGCAGGTGATGTAGTGGATTAAGAATTGGCTCCTCCATTCCTAGGAAAACTTGTAATGGAACCGCCATTTTACCCAGCTATCCCACTCCTTGATCTATACCCAAAAGACTTAAAAATAGCTTACTACAGGGACACAGCCACAACAATGTTTATAGCAGCACAATTCACAATAGCTAGATTGTGGAACCAACCCCAATGCCCATCAGCAGATGAATGGATAGGGAAACTTTGCTGAATAGTGTTCCATTTATACAATGGAACACTATTCAGCAGTAGAAGAGAATAAAATCATGGCATTTGCAGGTAAATGGATGGAGTTGGAGAAAATAATGCTAAGTGAAGTTAGCCAATCCAAAAAAACAAAGGTCGAATGATCTCTTTGTTATGAAGATACTGACTTTTAAAGGCAAGGGAGAGGGGATGAGAGGAATGAAGGAACTTTAAATAGAACAAAGGGGGGAGGAGAGGGGTAAGGGGTAGGAATAATGGTAGAATGAGTTAGACATCATTACCCTAAGTACATGTATGAAGACACAATTGTTGTGAAAATACTTTATGTAAAACCAGCAACTTGAAAAATTGTGCTCTTTATATGTAATATAAAACAAACTGCACTCTGCAAGCATGTAAAACAAATTAGAATAAAAATAAATTTAAACAGAAAAGAAAAAGACTTGGCTCTTCCACCACACAAGTGGAACCCAGGGAAGATTCCTGGGGGGCAGTCTTCCATCATTGACTGGCAATTGCTGGGCCCTGGAGGTGTGCTGATTGGAATTTCCAGACCAACTGGCATCCAGTGAAGAGTTTGGAGCATACCTAAGCCTAAACACTTCCAGGAATTCTGCCTATGGGATCATCTCTCTCACCCTAACAACTCCACACTGGGAGGAACAAGCATCATACTCAGACAACCCTACCTAAATCCTGAGAAGTGAAGCTGAAAATCTTTTGAACTGCAATGGAAACAATTTTTAAACTTTTTATTGAGATTCATTCAGATCCCCCCTGCTTTTTTTTTCTCTTCTTAATTGTGACCTTAATGGTTCACATACATTTATATATATTTTTTATTTTCTCACTTCTAGCACCTTTGAAACCAGTAATTTTTCATGGATCAGTTTTTTTGAGCACTAAGAATATTATTAGTTTCAGTGTTGTTTTGTATTTTTTTTAGATTATTTATTTACTTATTCATAATGCACAAGTATATCATCTTTTTACATACAACTGCTTGTATACAAAGTATTTTATTTTTAAATTTTTTACTTTATATATTTGTTCTCTCATTTATCTCTTTTCCTTGAATATCTTTTTCTCTTTTATTCTTCTAACAGCCAATCTTTAATGTTCTTTCACTCTTCCTTCAATTTTTTACTTCTATCCTCTCTCCATTTCCTTCTCTACATCACATCCTGTATCACTTCATTTCCTTGTCCACCATTCAAAATTTTAAACCCTTTTGCAAACTTACTGTTTTTATTGTAGGCAACAACTGATCATATCATTTCTGTTTGTTGTGACAACATTGTAGACATGATAGCAGGGACTATTTGGTTTAATGCTGTATATTGCTTGTATTGGTTGTTGATATTATTTGTCTACCCCTAAATGGAGAAGGACTAGAAACCTCCAAGTGAAGGAGCCCCAATTAGGGAGATGGCTATTGCGGTCAGCTGGAAGCCATAAGTTCCACCTGATAATAAGTATGTATGTGACGCACCTGTAAATGCACGTGAGGCACCCGCAAAGCTAAAGGTATATAACCGGGTGAAAGCGGTCGGAGTCAGGAGAAGAATGAATTCATTCAGTCAGTCATGCAGTCGCTTGGTCGGAAGAAGAGTTCGGGTCAGAGAAGAAGAAAAGAATCAGAGCGGCCAGAACGTAGGCAGAGCGGTTACAGAAGAGAAACCAGATAGAAGAAGTAATTCCTGGTCAGAGTCAAGCTGAGGCTCCCGAGGAAGAAAGAAGAAAGAAGAAAGAAGCTCTAAAAGCTAAGCTCTCTCTCTCTCTAAAGAAGAAATCTCTCTTTCAAGCTCTCTCTCTTTCTCTCTAAGAAAAGCTCTATCTTTCTTTCTCTCTCTCTAAGCTAAGAAGAAAAGAAGAAAGAAGAAAGCTCTCTCTAATCTTTCTCTCTAAGCTCTTTCTAAGAAGAAAAAAAATCTTTCTTTCTCTCTCTAAGCTCTCTCTAAGAAAGTAGAAGTAAAAGTAGTAATAGCTTTACTCTGCCTCCGAGAGTTTTCCTCCCGCGGCGTTGTGGCTGGCCATGACAGGCAGCTTACATCAAGGACACTATAAGTCTATAGGGTAGGAAATCTGCCTCAAATGCATACTGTTAGATGTATATATACACAAACAACATAAAAAAGCAAGGAAACAAATTGCCCCAAACAAAACAATGTACTTCAATAACAGAATCTATTGCCACCACACAACAAAGAAAAATGTAGGAGAAGGAATTTAGAATGTATGTAGTTAAACTGATCTGTGAGGTAAAAGATAATGTAATGAGTTATATTAGGGAAAAATATAGGAAGTGAAAGATGACTTCAATAAAGAGATAGAGATTCTAAAAAAATCAAGCAGAGATCTTTGAAATAAAGGAATAAATGAACCAAATTAAAAATTCAATGGAAAACATCACCAACAGACTAGACTACTTGGAAAACAGTTTTAGGCAATGAAGACAAAATATATAATCTTGAAAATAAAGGTGAGCATGGAGAAAAGATGTTAAGAGACCATGAACAAAGCTTCTAAGAAATATGGGATAACCTGAAAAGATTAAATTTAAGAGTTATTGGGATAAATGAAGGGTCAGAGATACAAGCCAAAGAAATAAACAGGTTTTTTTCAATGATATAATATCAAAAAATTTCCCAAACCTAAAGAATGAAGTGGAAAATCAAATACAGGAGACTTACAGACAAATGTACAAAATTACAACAGACCCACACAAGGCACATTATTATGAGAATGCCTAACATACAAAATAAAATAAAATTTTAAATACTGCCAGAGAAAAAGAACAAGTCATGTTTAGAAAGAAACCAATCTGGATCTGAGCTGATTTATCAATTCAGACCTTCAAAGCTAGGTCTTGGAATAAGATACATTAAACTGTGACAGAAAATGGATATCAGCCAAGAACAAAATTAAGCTTCAAACTTGATGATGAAATAAAAGCCTTTCATAATAAAAAAAAAAAAAGATAAAGAATTGACAACTGGAAACCCTACTCTACAAAACATGCTCAATAAAATATTTCAGGAAGAAGAAATAAAAAATAAAAGTAAAAACCAGCAAAAGGAGTAACTATACTAGAAGAATAGTTAACCACAGGAGAAACTAATTCAAATTAAGCACCAGAAATAAATCAAAATGACAGGGAATAAAAATTATATCTCAATAATAGCATTCAATGCAAATAGCCTAAACTCATCAATCAGAAGACATAGACTGGCAGAATGCATTAAAAAACAAGGTCCAACAATATGCATCTCCAAGAGACTCACCTCATGGGCAAAGACATCCACAGAGACTGAAGGTAAAAGGATGCGGGAAGAAACATAATTTGCAAACATCTTGAAAACAAGCAGGGGTTTCTATATTAATAGCAGATAAAGTGGACTTCAAGCCAAAGTTAATCAGAGGACAAAGATGGATATTTCATACTGCTTAACAAGACATAACAATCATAAATATAGGGCTGAGGATATAGCTCACTTGGTAGAGTGCTTGCCTTGCCTGCATAAAGCCCTGGGTTAAATCCCCAGCACCAAAAAAAAAAAAAAAAAAAAAAAAAAAAAAAAAAAAAAAAAAAAAATCATAAATATATCATAAATATATATGCATCTATGTATATCAAACAAACCCTTCTCAATTTTAAGAAGCAAATAGACCACAATACAATAATTCTGGGTGACTTTAACACATCTCTCTCACTACTGGATAAATCCTCCAAACAAAAACTAAATAAAGGAGCTATAGAACTAAAAATTCATCTAATAATTTAGACTTAACAGACATGTATAGAATATTTCATTCATCCATCAATGACAAAATACACTTTTTTCTCAACAGCACATGTATCTTTCTCTAAAATAGACCATATCTTAGGCCACAAAGCAACTCTTAGCAAATACAAAAAAAAGAAAATTAGAGATAATACCTTGCATTCAATCTGATCATAATGGAATGAAATAGAAATCAATGATTAAAAAAATAGAAGCTGCTCTAACATTTAGTGAAGAAAAAATACACTATTAAATGACCAATGGATAGTAGAAGATCAGGGATGAAATTTTAAAAATATTTATAGGTAAGTAACAATATCAATACAACATATCAAAGTCTCTGGGACACTGAAGGCAGTGCTAACAGGAAAGTTCATTGTATTGAGCTCATTCATTAAAAGAATAGAAAGTCAACAAATAAAAACATTACATTTCAAAGCCTTAGAAAAAGAAGAACAAATCAACATCAAAAGCAGTAGAACACAAGATGATTAAAATCAGAGCTAAAATCAATGAAATTGAAAGAAAAGAAATAATCCAAAAAAAAGTTTATTGTTTGAAAAAAAAATTGATAAACCTTATGCATGCTAATGAAGAGAAAACTAGATAAAACTCAAATTGCTAAAATCATGTTGAAAAAAGGGGAATATCACAACGGACACTACTGAAATATAGATGATAATTGCAAAATATTTTGAAAATTTATACTCCAATGAAATAGACAATCAACAAATTTCTAGAGAAATATGACCTACCCAAATTGAAACACAAGGACACAGAAAATTTAAAAAGATCAATTTCAAGGAATGAAATTGAAGATATCATCAAAAGACTACCAAGAAAGAAAAGCCCAGGATGAGATAGATTCTCAGCCAAGTTCTACAAGACCTTCAAAGAAGAACTAACACCAATCCTCAAATTATTCCATGAAGTAGAAAAACTCATTCTACGAAGCTAGCATCTACTAAAACTAGACAAAGACACACCAAGGAAAGAAAATTTCAGACCAATATCCCTGATAAACATAGGTGCAAAAATTCTTAGTAAAATACTGGTAAATCACACACAAAACATATTAAAAATATAGTGCACCACAATCAAGTGGGGATCATCCAAGTAATGCAAGGTTGGTTCAACATGCAGAAATCAATAAACGTAATTCATAACATCAGTAGACTTAGAGACAAGAATCACATGATTATCTCAATAGATGCAGAAAAAGCATTTTACAAAATACTGCATTCATTCATGTTCAAAACATGAGAAAAACTAGGGATAGTAGCAACATAGTTCAACATTGTAAAAGCTATATATGCTAAGCCCAAGGCCAACATCATTCTAAATAGAGAAAAATTGAAAACATTTCCTTTGAAAACTGGAACAAGACAAGAATGCCCTCATTCACCACTTCTATTCAACATAGTCCTGGAAACTCTAGCCGGAGGAGTTAGACAGAAAAAAAGAAATTAAAAGACATGAGTAGGAAAATAACTCAAATGATCCCTATTTGCTGACAACATGATTCTATATTTAGAAGATCTATAAAAAAAAAAAAAAAAAAAAAAAAAACTCCACTAGAAAATTTCTATGACTCAAAAATGAATTCAGTGAAGTAGTAAGATATAAAATTAACTCCCATAAATCAATGGCATTCCCACATATCAGTGATGAATCAACTGAAGGAGAAATCAGGAAAACTAAATTTATAATAGCCTCAAAAAAATTTTTGGGAATCAATCTGAAAAAAGAGGTGAAAGAATGCTATAGTGAAAACTATAGAACACTAAAGAAAGAAATTGAAGAAGACTTTAGAAAATGATGTCCTTGGATAGGCAGAATTAATATTGTGAAAATGGCCAGACTACCAAAAGCACTGTACAAATTTAATGCAAATCCTATTATGGTTCCAATGACATTCCTCACAGAAATAGAAAAAGTGGTCATGAAATTCACTTGGAAAAATAAGAGACCCAGAATAGCCAAAGCAATCCTTAGTGAGAAAGGTGAAGCAGGAGACATCACAATACCAGAACTTAAATTGTACCACAGAGGTACAGTAACAAAACCTGCATGGTATTGGTACCAAAACATGAAGACCAATGATATAGAATAGAGGACACAGAGACAAATCCACATAAATACAGTTATCTCATACTAGACAATGGTGCCATAAACATATATTGGAGGAAAGACAGCCTCTTCAACAAATGATGCTAAGAAAACTGGAAATCCATATGGAACAAAATAAAATTAGACTCTTATCTCTCATCCTACACAAACTCAAGTCAAAGTGGATCAAGTACCCAGGCATTAGACCAGAGACCCTGCACCTACTAGAAGAAAAAGTAGGTCCAATTCTCCATCATGTTGGCTTAGGGATCAAATTTCTTAATAAGATTCTTAAAGTGCAAGAAATAAAATCAAGAATCAATTAATGACATGGTATCAAATAAAAGCTTCTTCACAACAAAGGAAGCAATCAAAAACATGAAGAGAGAGCCTATAGAATGGGAGAAAATTTTTGCCACCTGTATCTCAGATAAAGCATTCATTAATCTCCAGGATACATAAAGAACTCAAAAAATATAATGCAAAAAAAAACAAAAAAAAAAAAACAAAAAAAACCAATCAATAAATGGGCAAAAAAATTGAACAGACACTTCACAGAAGAAGAAATACTATTGGTCAACAAATATATGAAAAAATGCTTAATAAACACTAGCAATTAAAGAAATGCAAATTAAAACTACACTGGGATTTCATCTCTCTCTAGTCAGAATGCCAATTATCAAGAAGACAAATAACAATAAACGTTGATGAGGATGTGGGGGAAAAGGTACACTCATACCTTGCTAGTGGGACTGCAAATTGGTGTAACCATTCTGGAAAGCAGTATGGAGATTCCTCAGAAAACCTGAAATGGAAACACCAGTTGACCCAGTTATCCCACTCCTCAGCTTATACCCAAAGGATTCAAAATCAGCAAACTATAGTAACATGGCCTTATCAATGTATATAACAACTCAGTTTGCAATAGGTAAGCTATGGAACCAAACTAGGTGCTCGTCAACAGATGAATTGATAAAGAAAATGTGATACATATGCGCAGTGGAATATTACTCAGCCACGAAGAATGAAATTATGGCATTTGCAAGTAAATGTATAGAACTGGAGACTATCATGCTAAGTGAAATAAGCCAATCCCAAAAAACCAAAGTTGAATGTTCTCTCTGATATGCATATGTACGGCTAGAGACTCATAATAGGCGGGGATGGGTGTGAGGGAGGAGGGGAGGTTCACTGAATTGGACAAGGGGGAATTGGTGGAAGGGAGGGGGTATGCAAATAGGAAAGGCAGTAATATGATATGGACATAACTTTCCTATGTTCATATATGAATACATAACCAGTGTAACTCTCCATCATATACAACCACAAAAATGGGAATTCTACTCCATGTATGTATGATATGTCAAAATACATTGTACTGTCATGTACAGCTAAAAAGAACAAATTTTAAAAGCCAAGATGAGATTCAAAATTAAGGAACAATATCAAGACCTGACAAACTCATTATATAGCTTAACTTATCAACTTCTAGTATTGATCGATTCTTCATCTATGTACCTAAACTTTATGTCTAGAAAATTTCAGAAACATCATTTCCCTATTACGTTTACCATGAGAAACAATGAATACTGTTAGATCTTAGGCATTGCTTAATAAAATGAATGCTCGTAACAGGTATGAATTCAGCTATCAAGAAGAGGCCTCTGGGGCATGGGAGTTTTTCCTTACCCAGATGAAGAGCCTATCAAATGTTCTTCAAATTCCCAAGACAAGAAATGAACAAATTAGACAAAAAAAAAAAAAATTCCATATAGTGAAGCATTTTTAATACAAACATCATACTGAATTTCAACAGAGCATTTTCTTTTTTCACTTAATGACCAGCACCATCAGACCAAAATGTTAGTTAAAAATCTACATTTTGAGAACTTTCATTTCAAGTGGATGAAATTAAGCCAGACTTGCTTTTCTCTAATTGTCCTTATAACTTGGAAGGCAGTACAGGAAGCAACAAGCACAAGTTTTAAAAGGAAACGCATTTCAAATCAACATTTTCCTGTGGCTGAAAAAGAATTTGAATCGGGAAGCCATTAGGCTGGGCTGGGTGTGTAACTTTAATTTCCTAAACTAGAAAACTGAAGCTCAAAATACATCCGATGGAAACTAGCTACTTTACCTATCAGAAAACACCAACTAACTTCTACAGAGGGTCTTTTCACTCCAACCAATCATACACGTTTGTGTGTGTCACGCTTCCATATGCGATTCTGCCCCTGCACTGGCAGCAGAGCTCTGTGACCTTCTGGTTCTGAGTGCTGTGTCATTCGTGAACTGTCCTTTGCTCAAATGATCTCAAACTCAAATGAGTTTTTAACAGTTAGAAGTGATATCTAAGGTTATGGTCTGCATCTGGAAGGTCTCCAAAGGCCCCTGTGTTTAAGGCATGGTCCCCAGTGCAGAAATGTTCAAGGTGGGGCTTTGGAGAGAGACTGGATCAGGAGGACTCTGATCTCATCCGTGGATGAATGGACTACTGGGAGGTATTGGAAACCAGCTGGTGGGGCATGGTTGGAGGAAATAGATCACTGAGGGCGTGACCTTGAGGACTGGATCTCGCCCCCAGTCTCTTCCTCTGCCCTACTCCCTCTTCCTGCCTCCTGGCTACCTTGAGCTGAGTGTTTTCCTACACCATGCCTCTCCACCAAAGCAGTGCAGCCAACTCAGAATAGACTGAAACTTCTAAAACCATGAGCCAAATTAAATCTTGCTTCTTTTAAGTTTTTATTATTGGGTACTTTACAAAGTGACAAAAAGTTCACTACCACAAGTAGATTTTGCAGCCCCCTTCCATGACAACTCTAGGGAGCAGTGGTAGATGACACTTCTGATTGAAGATGCCTAACAAGTTAAACCTGTTCTCCTGCAAAAGTTGGCTTTTGCTGCCCAACCCCCACCTCTTCCGTATCTTAAACTAGGAGGTTAGCTATTCCTAGGAAAAGGAAAACACATGAGTCATAAAACTTTCTAATCAGTAATTTTTCACCAGATTTACAGAACCCAGGACATCAGATGACCTTCAGATGACATCAAAATATACCTCCCATAACACAAAGCATGCAATTTCTCATCCCCTTCTTTGACTAAAAGCAGAACTGTATCATCATTTTTTAATCGCAGGAAAATAGTATATTATCTAAATAATTACTGACCGCTAGACAAAGGTCACTAGTTATTGCAAGGATATTCTGGTAGAAAAGAGGAAGGAAAACGTCCCTTGAGTGAAGGAGATTGTTTTTGGACCTGGACACATGATTCAGCAGAGTCTTCTTGCCCATTGTCCCCAGCACTTCCTTTGCCTTTCTACAAAGCCCTTTGCATTCCGGAGTTGCCTAAGATGGTCTTTGTTTTGGTGACAATAACACTCCCATCTTCTCAGTGTATTGGCCCCTTGGATAAAACTGATTGTTTTAGACAGCTTTCTTGTGGCTGTGACTAAGACCCAACCAGCATAATTGTAGAAGTGGCGAAGTTTATTTGAGGGCTCACAGTTTCAGAGGTCTCAGTCCATAGACAGCCACCTCTGAAGCCAGATTTAAAGCTAGGTAGTGAGTGTAGTCTGGCAAATCGGGTCTAACATCGAGTTTCATAAAGAGCATGGAGTCCATAAGGAAAATGGAGTCAGTCTGAGTCCTGGAAAGACAGAACAACTCTAAGGGAGATAAGATGGTTAATGTTCCCAAGTTAGGGCCCATCTTATGGAATGTTAATGAAACAGCTCCCAGCAAATGGAGATGCTAATCAACTAGCCCTAAACCCTTCCTGTGAATCTCACACCCACCATGGGCCCTCCAGTGTCACATCTTTTTGACATTCCTGTCCCAGGAAGGACAGAGATAGGAAACATGAAAGGGACAAAAGAAAGATTTCAGATATAAAAGGGAGAAAGCTTCTCCTCCCTTTGGATTCCTGGTTTCCGGGTCCCCTTCTCCCTCTGGGGGAAGTCTTTTGCTATCCTTTAAATAAAGCTGTCCACTTTCCACTCTACGCTTGCCTCGGAGTGCTTCTTTGGCATTATTCTTCAGCGTTCGGGGAGCAAGAACTTGTCACAGGTAAAAAGCGGTTTCACCTCCATTCCTTGGGGCTTGAGGTGAGACTGGAAGAAGAGTGTGGTGGAGGGAAGCAGCTCACATGATGATCAGGCAGCAGAGAGAGAGAGCTCTCCACCTGCCAGATACAAATATATACCCCAAAGCCATGCCCCCAATGACCCACCTCCTCCTGCCACACCCCACCTGCCTTCATTTACCACTCAACTAAAACCATCAGGTGATTAATTCACTGATTGGGTTAATGCTCTCATAACCCAGTCTTTTCCTCTCTGAACCTTCTGGCCTTGTCTCACACATGAGATTTATGGGACACCTCGTATCAAAACCATAACACTGATTTCCTTCCCATCAACTCTTTTCTCCCAAGTATTGGCTTTCAAGTAGTGAGCACATGGACTTGGGCCCAGTAACTATACTGTCATTCAATCTTATGAGGAGAAAAGGAATAAAAGAGTTTCTGACTACAAAGCAAGATTAGAAGTACTATTTGAAAAATACTCCTGTCTATCCACAGTGAGTACACGTATATCACATGATTTGTTTGCCCTATTTGTTAATGGTTTCTTCTCAGAACTTAATAATCTAGTTAAAATACAAACTGGGCTGGGAAGCCACCAATCTGCCTTAATCATTTTCCAAAATACTCCTTTCTGGCATAAAGAGTACTTTCAGCCAGATATTTTGAGACCCTTTTGTAATAAAAATTTGCATTTCTAAAGGAAATCTCTATTTGTAAATGTGTCTCCTTCTCTGCATGAAAAAGAGAGGAAAGACTAAATCACTAGAAACTCTTATAAAGAAAAACCCAGTGGCTAAAATCTACATAACAAGCCTAACCTTTGCATAAGGTACTTTTCCTGGCCATCCTGTTAATGGAGCCATTACCTGTACCCTTCTTAGTTTCAGCAAAGTATGGTTTTTAAGTCTGAAGTCCAATTTGAGATGTAAATTTTCTACTTTATCTTACCTAATAGTCATACCTTTGGAAATGCAAATTTAGGAAAAATGACTCATCAGGAGGAAAAGGGAACTATTTGGATACTGGAAACAAAAATCTTAAAAGTTCCTTTTTAAAATAATAGTAAGTCTTATCTATCTAATGCTGGTGATCTTGTTTCATTGTTCAGAAATACAATTTTGAATCAGATATTCTTTTATAAACTAGTGAGTTTTATATTTTTGTACTTAGTGGCAGAAATTTTAAATAAAAGATAATTTCTGTTCACATCTGTATGTTTTTATGTACTTCTATGTATATATGTGTATTATTGATATATTTTTCTACCTCCAGATGGTATCAACAAATTTAATTTATGAAAGTTATCTATTTAATTACTTTAAAGAAAAAAATAAGTGCTTTTGTAAAGCAAATATTTCTTAAACTCTTGGAAATATAGAAATCAACCCAAATGCTTTTCAAGTTCATATGGTTTTGATAAACCTTTGATAAAACTAATTTAATACTGTTGATTTAATTATGTGTTATCAACTATAATTATAAGTACACTATTTCTATTTTACCTGAGTTTACTAGTCAAATAAATTTACCTCTACTAGATGTTTAATATTACAAAGCTATGTTTAACATGAGAACAAGTGTCTGATATTAAACGTATATCAAGCACAGTATTAAAAGTGTTTTAAAAATTTATTTGTGTAACTTTTTAGTTTTCTCTTTCATAATAACTGCCAAATATGTACATGCAGTAAAAATACAAAAAGAGAAATAGCTTAATGATGGCTAGTTTTGACGGCGTTATGTCTACTTTAAGTTTCCTAAATCCCTTGGTAACTTGTACTCTTGAAGTTTTGCTAAGTTAAATGAAATAATGGATATTTATTGTGTTGTACCCAATTTGCAGGGAAAAAAGACTCACAAGCCACTCACGTAATAGCCAATGAAGCCTTTATTCCAGACTGGGCCACCAACTATGACCTGCATGAAAGCAGGGTAGTAGAAAATGGCACCTACTTGTAGCAAGGGCAAGGTTTATAAAGCACAGGGTTAATACACCCTCAGGCCCTTAAGTGGAGAAGGTTTAAGGGTGGGTTAATGGGCCATCCAGTGGAAACAGTTTAAGTAGCCTCTGCTTATTACATTCCCCACTGGTCTTATGGGGAGAACAAATCTTTGTTCTCCTCCATAATCAGCCATCCCCATGTTTGGTTAAGAAAACAGCAGGCAGAATCTATAAGACTAACTCTGATAACAGGCAGGAGGAGGGATGATATTGAAAGTCCTAAAGCTCCTCCTGGGAGGGGCAATTTTTGGAACAGGTTACCTTGGCAACAGGTTGGGACAAGGGCAGGGTTTTGATAAGGGTGGAGGAAGGACTCTGAAGAAATTAACATTCCAATTCCTCAGTGGACAGTTTCCCAACAGTCTTCAACTTCCCTGGACTCACTCAAAATTGGCTTTTTTGATCCAACCTGACTTGATTTACCTGTCTATACTGACTGCCTAACAGATTCTGGCTTCATTCCCCCCTCTATTTTAGGAACTCCTTACTACTATAAGGACACAGGGCGATGACCAAATCTGGCTTCTTCGAGCTGGAAGGGGGCCATGAGATAGGGGCAAGTAGTTGGATCTCCCTTTTAGAAGTCAGGTTGGATTGAAGCCTGGGGAAGAACAGGTTGTAATGTCATCAGGGACAGGTACTTCTATGAGAGAAATAAAAAAACATGAGTACTGAATAAATGTTGCAGCATCTAGAACATGTCAATGTATACCATGAACATGGTAGCAGTCAATTTCTCACCAGGAGGTGTGAGGGCTGAGAAGTTGTCCCCATAATAAGGCCAGAGTGGACAAGGCCTCTATTTGGGAATGCAAACCTTTAACATCCCCAGAGTTGTCAGGAATGTAAACACAACATTTAACTTTCAATGTCACAGATGTCTATAAGATGTAGTTAGGTTACTCAATGTCATCTGATCCTATAAAGTCTTTCTACTGGTATGACCTATGTGTCTAGTAGAGAACCCTTTATTTCTCTTACTTAGGGCTAGATAATCATACTAGTGAATATTAAGCCTACCTGTGTAGGTTAAGAAGATCTATAAGCCTTAAACTAACTAAAAACTTTTGACTTGGCAGTCACTTAATAGATAAACTGTTTTTTGTTGTTGTTTTGTTTGTTTGTTTGTTTTTATAGTTATCAGGCATTCCTTCCAGGGATCTCTTTTGTAGCCTCCAGTCTTACTTATTTTGGGGCTAATACAAGTCTATATCTTAAGTTACATTTAACTATTATTTCTTAAATGCCCAGGAATGGTTGTGTTTTGGTTTTAACTGTTTCTGCTAGGTGTTTAAGATGAAGCAGGTCAAACTGACTTTTGTTTCTATCTATTGTTAAGAGTCAGCTGAGTTCCAACAGAAGTCACTCTTGGGGGAACTTAAGAGCAGCTTCTTCGTTCTGCTAGTGCCTTTCTGCTAGTACCATTTGCATTAGGATGGGTGCAGGTCTTGCTTGACCATGTGGCTTCCCTTGGAAGCATCAGGGATGTCTCCCTTCTCCAAGGACCCTCCTCTTCATAGCAAGTGCACTGATTGGCTTCTGTGGCTCAGAGTTGCAAAGCTCTTCAGAGAAGTTCCCTGCTCCCTGGATTCAGACTGACTCTGAGGGCAAGAGCCAAACTTTGGCTTCCTTGGCCCCTTTAATTTAGCTTTAAAGTCTTGATCTTAAACATCTAGCAAATTAGTCTCACCAGCCTTAAATTAAGAGCACTGGGCTTTACTTTAATGCTTATAACCTTACAGTCATTTACCCCTTTCATTAATTGGATCTATACCATCCTAGGTGATTCCTTATTGTCTTAAATTAACCCAGGTTGTGTGTTATTAAAGCAATACTTAAATAGCTTTTACTAATGATTTATATACTTATTTAACCAACTTTCACAGAGCTTTTAAATCACTTACGTGACCATATCTACAACCTTCTAATTTCTTTCTCCCATCTGTTAACTCCTTTTGTTCACAATTTGAAATAATCTTTGTAATAATTTGAATTTAGGCAAACTTTTTATCTCAATAAAAAATATTGTTATTTACAGTACTCCTAACGGAAACAGTATTGTTATTTATAGTACTCCTAACGGAAACAGTTAAACCTTTGAGCCTTTGCATACACAGAAATCTTTTACAAACCTTTATACAGAATCACACACATCTGTTAACCATTTCATGAAAACACAATATTCAAGTATATAGAATTATACCTGTTGGAACCCCCCTTTTTAAAGAAATTTTTAAAAAATGTTTATTTATTTGCTTTAGTTATACACAATGCATTTATTTTTACTTGCTGCTGAGGATCGAACCTGGGCAGCTCGCATGGTAAGCAACCGCTCTACCGCTGAGCAACAATCCCAGCCCCTTTTTTAAGATCTTTATGAACCTTTTTTCAACAATGACAAAACAACTTCAAAATCCATTTTTTCTTTCATTTACCAACTTATAAAACAATCAATAATGTTATCCAATGAAATTCAAGGAGTTAAGAGTTCTTGATGGTGTATTTAAAAGTTAGCATTTTAACCTTGAAAATCAATCAGATGTCTAACAAACAAAATTATTCACAAATGAACAATCCCCAGTCCTGCCGACCCCCACCCCAGAGCAGGAGAGAGCAAGGACAGACTTGCCAACTCTGCATGAGCCCAGGCAGGCCCAGGGCAGTTTCGCTGACCTTCACCCCAGTGCGGTCAGCTCCAGACCAACGCAGGAGCTCAGACTCAACCAGTTCAACCCACACCAACCAGCATGGACCCAGCCCCAGGTAGCATACTCTGAGGGTCAGTGGCAGGTTCTGATAATCTAGCGCTAAGGGGAGGCTCAGACAACCTGCAAGGGCATAAAAAGAAGATAGGGAAGAAACTGTAATAACTCAGATCTACACTGCAAGAAAGAAAAGCAAATAAACAACATGAAAAAACAAGGGAGGAAAATACCCCAAACAAACCAGGATTCTACAATAACAGAACCCATGCTCAGCGAAGTTGGTGAAATGTCAGAGAAGGAGATCAGAAGGTTCATAATTAAAGTAATATGTGAATCAAAGAATGATCTAAATGAGCAAATACAGGCAAAAATTGACCACAACAACAAAGATATAAAAGAGCAAATATAGGTAGCAAAAGATTACTTCCAAAAAAAAAAAAAAAAAAAGAGATAGAAACTCTGAAAAAAAAAAAAACAGTCAGAAATCATTGAAATGAAGGAAACAATTAACCAAATGAAAAACACAATTGAAGGCATCATAAACAGACTGGATCAACTGGAAGAAAGAACTTCAGACAATGAAGACAAAGTATATAATCTTGAAAATAAAGTTGACCACACAATGAAGATAGTAAGAAACCATGAACAGAACATCCAATAAGTATGGGACAGCATCAAAAAAAATTAAGAGTAACTGGGATAGAGGAAGGCACAGAGTTTCAAACCAAAGGAATGTACAACCTCATCAATGAGATAATGCCAAAAAATTTCCCAAGCATGAAGAATGAATTGGAAAACCAAATACAAAAGGCTTATAGGACACTAAATGTACAAAATTACAACAGATTGACACCAAGACACATTATAATAAAAATGCCTAGCATACAAAGCAAGGATAGAATTTTAAAGGCCGCAAAAGAGAAGAATCAGATCACATATAGGGGGAGACCAATTCGTATCACAGCAGATTTTTCAACTCAGACACTCAAAGAAGGAGATAATGGAACAACATATTCCAAGCTCTGAAGGAAAAGGGATGCCAACCAAGAATCTTATACCAGCCAAATTAAGTGTTAGATTTGAGGACAAAATAAAAACCTTCCATGATAAACAAAAGTTAAAAGAATTTACAAGTAGAAAGCAAGCACTACAGAACATCCTCAGCAAAATATTCCATGAAGAGGAAAAGAATAACAATGATGAAAATCAACAGAGGGAAGTATTAAACTAAAGGAAAAAAAAAACAATCAGAAGAGAAACCATGACAAGGTAAATACCAAAAATAAACAAAAATGGCTGGGAATACAAAGCACATCCCAATAATAACTCTGAATGTTAATGGCCTAAACTCCACAATCAAAAGACATAGACTAGAAGATTGGATCAAAAAACAGACCCAACAATATGCTGCCTCCAAGAGACTCATCTCATAGGAAAAGACATCCATAGGCTGAGGGTGAAATCCTACCACTCACATGGACTGAGGAAACAAGCAGGGGTTTCCATCCTCATATCAAATAAAGTTGACTTCAAGCTTAAGTCAATCAAAAGGGACAAAGAAGGACACTATATACTGCTCAAGGGAACCATACACCAACAAGACTTAACAATTATATACGCCCCAAACAATGAAGCATCCATGTTCATCAAACAAACTCTGCTCAAGTTTAAGAGTCAAATTGACCACAACATAATAATTCTGGGTGACTTTAACACACCCCTTTCTCCACTGGATAGATCTTCCAAACAAAAGCTAAACAAAAAAACTATAGAACTCAAAAATACAATAAACAACTTAGACTTAACTGACTTATATAGAATATTTCATCCTTCAACAAGTGAATACACTTTCTTCTCAGCAGCACATGGAACCTTCTCTAAAATAGACCTTATACTAGGCCACAAAACAACTCTGAGCAAATATAAAAAAGTAGGGATTCTACCCTGCATTCTATCCGACCATAATGGAATGAAATTAGAAATCAATGATAAAATAAGAAATAAAAGCTACTCCAACACCTGGAGACTAAATAATATGCTACTGAATGAACAATGGGTTGCAGATGACATCAAAGAGGAGATTAAAAAATTCCTAGAGGTGAATGAGAACACAGACACAACATATCAAAATCTCCGAGACAGCCGGGCGCGGTGGCTCACGCCTATTATCCCAGCACTTTGGGAGGCTGAGGCAGGAGGATTGCGAGTTCAAAGCCAGCCTCAGCAATGGTGAGGCACTTAGCAACTCAGTGAGACCCTGTCTCTAGTAAAAGCACAAAAACGGGCTGGGGATGTGACCCAGTGGATGAGTGCCCCTGAGTTCAATCCCTGGTACCACACACACACACAAAAAAAAAATCTCCGAGACACTATGAAGGCAGTTCTAAGAGGAAAGTTCATTGCATTGAGTTCATTCCTCAAAAGAAGAAAAAGCCAACAAATAAATAACTTAAAATTACATCTCAAAGTTCTAGAAAAAGAAGAACAATCCAACACCAAAAGTAATAGAAGACAGGAAATAATTAAAGTCAGAGCTGAAATTAATGAAATTGAAACAAAAGAAACAATTGAAAAAATTGACAAAACAAAAAGTTGGTTCTTTGAAAAAATAAATAAAATTGACAGACCCTTAGCCAGACTAACACATAGAAGGAGAGAGAAAACTCAAATTACTAACATATGCAATGAAAAAGGAAATATCACAACAGACACTACGGAAATACAGGAAATAATTCAAAATTATTTTGAAAACTTGTACTCCAACAAAATACAAAACATTGAAGGCATCGACAAATTTCTAGAGTTGTATGATCTGCCCAAACTTAAGCAGGATGATATACATAATTTGAACAGACCAATTTCAAGGGACATAATAGAAGATGCCATCAGAAGCCTACCAATCAAGAAAAGCTCAGAACCAGATGGATACACAGCCAAGTTCTACAAGACCTTCAATGAAGAACTGATACCAAAACTCTTCAATTTACTTCAGGAAATAGAAAAAGAGGGAGCACTTCCATACTCATTCTATGAGACCAATATCACCCTGATGCCCAAACCAGGCAAAGACACATTAAAAAAAAAACTTCAGACCCATATCTTTAATGAACATAGATGCAAAAATTCTCAATAAAATTCTGGCAAAACGGGCGTGGTGGCGCACGCCTGTAATCCCAGCACTTTGGGAGGCTGAGGCAGGAGGATCGCGAGTTCAAAGCCAGCCTCAGCAATGGCAAGGCACTTAGCAACTCAGTGAGACCCTGTCTCTAAATAAAAAATACAAAAAAGGGCTGGGGATGTGACCCAGTGGTCGAGTGCCCCTGAGTTCAATCCCCAGTACCACAAAAAAAAAAAAAAAAAAAAAAAAAAAAAAAAAAATTCTGGCAAAACGGATACAAAAACATATCAAAAATATAATACACCACAATCAAGTGGGGTTCATTCCAGCAATGCAAGGATGGTTCAACATACAGAAATCAATAAATGTAATTCATAACATCAATAGACTCAAAGATAAGAACCATATGATTATCTCAATAGATGCAGAAAAAGCACTTGACAAAATACAGCACCCCTTCATGTTCAAAACACTAGAAAAACTAGGGGTAACAGGAACATATCTCAACATCATAAAAGCTATATATGCTAATCCCCAGGCCAACATTATTCTAAATGGAGAAAAATTGAAAGCATTCCCTCTAAAAACTGGAACAAGACAGGGATGCCCTCTTTCACCACTTCTATTCAACATAGTAATTGAAATGCTGACCAGAACAATAAGACAGACGAAAGAAATTAAAGGGATACAGATAGGTAAGGTAGAACTCAAATTATCATTATTTGCTAACAATATGATTTTATACCTAGAAGACCCAAAAAATTCCACCAGAAAACATCTAGAACTCATAAATGAATTCAGAAAAGTAGCAGGATACAAAATCAACACCCATAAATATAAGGCATTTCTATATATCAGTGACAAATCCTCTGAAAGGGAAATGAGGAAAACTACCCCAATTACAATAGCATCAAAAATAAAATAAAATAAAATAAAGTACTTGGAATCAACTTAACCAAAGATGTGAAAGACCTCTATAATGAAAATTACAGAACACTAAAGAAAGAAATTATGGAAGACCATAGAAGATGGAAAGATCTACCCTGTTCTTGGATAGGCAGAACTAATATTGTCAAAATGAGCATACTACCAAAAGCACTATGCAGATTTAATGCAATTCCAATCAAAATCCCAATGACATTTCTCACAGAAATAGAAAAAGTAGTCATGAAATTTATCTGGAAAAATAAGAGATCCAGAATAGCTAAAGCAATCCTTAGCAAGAAGAGCGAAGCAGGTGGCATCACTATACCAGACCTTAAATTATACTATAGAGCAATAGTAACAAAAACAGCATGGTATTGGCACCAAAATAGGCTGGTAGACCAATGGTACTGAATAGTGGACACAGAGACTAACACTTATAATTTCAGTTATCTTATATTAGACAAAGGCGCCAAAAACGTACATTGGAGAAAAGATAGCCTCTTCAACAAATGGTGCTGGGAAAACTGGAAATCCATATACAACAAAATGAAATTAATTCTCTATCTCTCACCATGCACAAAATTCAACTCAAAGTGGATCACGGATCTAGGAATTAGACTAGAGATACTACACCTAATAGAAGAAAAAGTACGCTCTAATCTCCAACATGTTGGATTAGGCCGCAAGTTCCTTAATAAGACTCCTGTAGCACAAGAATTACTATCAAGAATCAATAAGTTGGATAGATTCAAATTACAAAGCTTCTTCTGAGCGAAAGAAACAATCAGTGAGGTGAATAGAGAGCCTACTAATTGGGAACAAATCTTTACCACATGCATGTCAGATAGAGCACTCTAGAATATATAAAGAACTAAAAAATCTTAACACCAAAAAAACAAATAACCCAAACAATAAATGGGCCAAGGAACTGAACAGACACTTTTCAGAAGAAGGTATACACTCAATCAACAAATACATGAAAAAATGTTCAACATCTCTGGCAATTAGAGAAATGCAAATCAAAACCATTCTAAGATTTCATCTCACACCCCCATCAGAAAGGCAGCTATTAAGAACACAAACAACAATAAATGTTGACGAGAATGTGGAGAAAAAGGCAAACTCATACATTGTTGGTGGGACTGCAAAATGGTGCAGCCAATATGGAAAGCAGTATGGAGATACCTTGGAAAACTTGGAATGGAATCACCTTATGACCCAGCTATCCCACTCCTTGGTCTTTACCCAAAGGACTTAAAAACAGCATACTATAGGGACACAGCCACATCAATGTTTATAGCAGCACAATTCATAATAGCTAAACTGTGGAACCAACCTAGATGCCCTTCAGTAGATGAATGGATAAAGAAAATGTGGTATATACACACAATGGAGTATTACTTAGCAAAAAGAGCGAATAAAATCATGGCATTTGCAGGTAAATGGAGTCAGAGAATATAATGCTAAGTGAAGTTAGCCAATCCCAAAAAGCCAAATGCCAAATGTTTTCTCTAATATAAGTAGGCCGACGTACAGTCGGGTTGGGATGGGGAGCATAGGAGGATTAGAGGAACACTATAATGGCCAACGGGGAGGGAGGGGATGGGAGGGGGCAAAACGGTGAAGAAAAAAAAAAGATGGTAGAATGAGATGTATATCATTACCCTAAGTGCATGTATGAAGTCACAAATGCTGTGAATATACTTTGTATACAACCAGAGATATGTAAAAATGTGCTCTACAAGTATAATATGAAATGCAATACATTCTGCTGTTGTTTCTAACAACTTAGAATAAAAAATGAATTAAAAAAAAATATTAGCCAGGCGCGGTGGCGCACGACTGTAATCCCAGCAGTTGGGAGGCTGAGGCAGGAGGATTGCAGGTTCAAAGCCAGCCTCAGCAATGGCGAGGCACTTAGCAACTTAGTGAGACCCATTCTCTAATAAAATACAAAAAAGGGCTGGGGATGTGGCCCAGTGGTTGAGTGCCCCTGAGTTCAATCCCTAGTATCAAAAAAAAAAAAAAAAAAAAAAAAAAGATTAATTAGATTGGTATCTTAAAAAAAAAAAAATGAGCAATCCCATGTCAAATCTACTTTACTTTTACCAAAATATCAGACAAGTGTACTGAACAGTATTAGCCATTTCTTCCTTGCTGAAGAGAAATTCTAGAACCAAAGGTTATTATGCAATATTTTACTAGTTCTTTGACCACCTAGACAAACTTGTGAGTTAAGTTTCACTTTTAAAGGCACTTTTATTTTCATTTGTTTACCCAATTTAAATTGAACCTTTTAAATCATGTGAATTAAAGGTATTTGGATCCATTTTTTTTAATTTTAATTTTCATGAACGCTCATTTTCTATTTGCCAATCTTGATATCATGTACATGGTATCTGGACATACGCACACATAGACACACAAACACAGAACACATTTGTGTACATGTAACACAATAGCAAAGGCCTTGTAGCTTTTTCTCCATTGCAATGTTACAGAAGTTTAAAAACTCCATCAGAAAAAGATTAACCCAGGTGCATAGGTCAAAATCATGAGCTCAAAAAAATACATATTGGATCTCAAGAAAAAGCAAGTCTTAGAAAAATGACTGGCCGGTAATCTAAGTTCAGGTAAAAAGATATTTGTACTTTTTTTTTTTTTTTCCCCTTCTTCTTCTGGGGCCTAAGCTTGCTTGCTTCCCCATTTGCATTTCAATGCAAGTCCTGGCTGAGGTCTGGAAGGATGGCCAACTGCAATTGTGAGCAGATACCTCATGCCTAAGTCATTTTTTCCTTTTTAAAGGCTGGTAATAAGACAGGTTTGGATGAAAAATTGTCATACCTCAGTTTTTATTGCTTTTGAGACCAAAGCTATGATGTTAATCTCCTTACTGAGATAAGCTACTTGCTGTTGAGCAGGTCCATTATTTTGTGTGACCATTTTTAGGGTTATTCTTTCTCAGTGACAAACAGGTTAAATCTTGCTCTATAGGTAAACTGAGGACAGGAGCTCAAAACAAGGCCCATTTTAACGTTTTAATGTCATTTGAATCCTGTTTGTAACTCAGAGGGGGAGTAAATTTTTTGGTAAATATCTTTTATAAGTAGGTGGCTCTTTTTGGATTCAGGATTTAAGGTGGTGTGCTTTTCTTGCCTCCCTGAGTTTTTCCATTAAAATAACAGGGCTTTCCTGGGGGCCAGGAGTAATTTCTTCCTTAGAATAGTTAATAGGCTTTTGCTTGATTCTCATGAGGATCAACATTTGGAAATGGCTAATTTTAGAGCCTCAGCCCTTGTCAGTCCTCGTCCCCAAGCGGCAATATGGGCTCGGGCTGTCTCCTTCCCAGTTTGGAGTTTTTATTTTTATTTGGGCATTCATTTTTCCAATGTCCCTTCTCTTTGCAGTATGCACATTGATCATTTTCTAATCTCTGGCTCCTAGAGTTATACTGCCTTCTAAGGGGACCATTTGGCTGATTTCCCATAGCGGCCAGTAAACCTTTTGCCAGCTTTTGGCTTTGCCTTTCCTGAGGGGGTGGGGGGGGGTTGGTCATGGTTCTTGTATACCCATTGGGCAATTTCCACCAATTCAGCCATTACCTTTCCCTCAAACCCTTCTGATTTCTGCAACTTCTTCCTTATATGTGGGGCTGACTGAATTATAAAAGCTAAAACCAATGTAGAGCCTACTTACCTCCATCACTGTTGGGGTCCCTGTTCGGGCGAGCAGAAGGAAAGACCCTGTCGATCCAAATGGGGTCATCTGTAGGCAGGCCATTCGGTCCAAGGATGGACCTTTGGGCTTCCCACCAGATCCGCTCCTGCTCTTCAGACATAAAAAGTGTCTGGAGGAGTTGGCCCGGGTGGCCCTTTCAGGGCTCCACTGCTGCGTTTGCTACTCCCCCCCCCCCCCCCCCCCCCCCCGCTGCCAGCTCAGGCTCCAGGCTGGCGGCAGAGGAGGGAGGGAAAACATAAAACCAATGATAATGCTAGCACACAAACAAAGATCAGCCACATGAGAAATAAGCAGACAAAAGGACAAAAGACAAACAGACTAGGCCACACAGAACCAGATCAGGCCATACAAGGAGGACCAGAGTGACCTCTTGCCCTGTCCTGGGATTCAATGTAAGCAACTGCATCCAGTCTGGCCTTGTCCCCCAGAAGAGCTGACCAGACAGATAAAACAGGTGGCTTCATAGAGGCATCCGGAGAACCGAGTGGCAGTCCTCTCGGGGCGAGGCTGAGGAACATCTCTCAGGAGCTCTCCCCTACCCCAAGAAGGAATCCATGATCAGGCACAGGAGGCCGAATTTTGGCGTGAGGGCAAGGAGAATAAAGAATCTCGTTAGGGGCCTCCAAATGTTGTACTCAATTTGCAGTGAAAGTCTCACAAGCCACTCACATAATAGCCAAATTCTGGCCCAGGCCACCAACAACCCATGTGAAAGCAGGGTGGTAAAAAATGGCACCTGCTTGTAGCAAGGACAGGGTTTATAAAGCACAGGGTTAATATGCCCTCAGGCCCTCAGGTGGAGAAGGTTTAAGGGTGGGTTGATGGGCCATCGGGTGGAGACAGTTTAAGTCACTTCTGCTTATTACAATTAAATATCTAGACTATTTCAAAAGCAGATAAAAATGATGAAACATTAATTGCTGAACATGTCTTTCTAGTTTCAGACACTTATTACAAAATAACTGAAGTTAATTCAGTGTGTTAGCAAATATGTCCTGTATCATGTTGAAAAGTTGTACTACGAGGAAGTATATACTTCTAAAATTTGAAGTTGTAATGGTAGGAGAGACGGGCTTAGAAGGAGGTCCCACAAAGTTCTCAGAGATAGGGGGAGATTCTGGAACTCAAAATGGGTCAAATGAGGTTCTTGACATATATGATGGAGAATTTCAGGACATGTCTGTAGAGGTGTTACGGGGTCTGAGCCATGCCAATGAACTAGGATAGCCACAACAATCCTTTCTCACCTGATTCCTACAATCACACCAGAAATATTTCAGACCTGTCACTCAGACTAGCACACATGAGTTTATTAGAAGGGACAGGATAAGGGGACACTCTCAAGAAAGAGTGGGTTATCTCAGATAGAAAAAGGACAGTGTGCCCCTTCTCCCTTAATTTTATTGTGCGGGAGGGTCTCAGTAAGTTTCCAGAGCATTCTGCCCAGGTTCACCTCTTGACATTTGGCTGGTAGAAGAATGACACCAGACTTTTAAGTCCCAGCTCCACATGACAACTCTAGGTCATTATGGCTCATAATATGACCAGTTCTAATTGGAACCTGTTCTTACAAATTTTATGGTTAGGAGAAATTAACCTTATCTCCTTGAGTTCTGAAATCCATTCTGTGTGATAGTCACACACACACACACAAAAAATCCGCCATTTGAGGGTGACTTGTGTTCTTTTCATTTCTTCAGATAACAGGTTTTTGATGAGGAATGTATCATATCCTACTGACTTAGGCCATGCAGGGCTGCAAGTTAAAAAAAAAAAAAATTTTTTTAAAGAAAGCATATGGGGATTAGCACAGTGGGACCAGCCTATAGAATTATTCCCTGAACCTCAGGTTCCCACTGCTCATGCCTGTCTACACTCTCACAGCCACAGATTTATTTAGGAAAGCAAGGAACACATGTTAAAGGGGAAATGTGGACCATCAAGAATGGGAGATGCATGTCTGGAACTTCTTTTAAAGAAAACTTGTGATGAGTAGGTATGGGAAGGTGTGGAAGGATGACATCAGTTTTGGAAGGTCAAGATGGTTTATAGTGGTAATTATCATAAGTAACATTAAGTAGCATTAAGATTTAAAGTTATATTAAAAAAAAGATTTACAGATATCCCAGAAGTTTGTAAGTAACAGACCTGAGAGAGAGAATGGCTTAGGGAATGACAGTCCTGAAAAAAATGTGGAAGTTTAAATTAAATTTATATACTTTATCCTTCTTTTATCTCTACTTTGATCTGTTTTTTAATTATTATTTCTTATATCCTACCTTAAAATTCCTAAAGAGCTATGAATTTTCCTTTTCTCCTTTTTTTTTTTCTGGTGGGTGAGTACTGGGGATTGAACCCAATGGGCTTCATCTTCAGTTCTTTCTATTTTTTATTTTGAGACAGGGTCTCAAGAAGTTGCTGAGGGGCTGGGGTTGTGGCTCAGCAGTAGAGCGCTCGCCTAGCACATGCATGGCCCAGGTTCGATCCTCAGCACCACGTAAACATAAATGCGTTGCATTGTGTACAACTAAAGCAAATAAATAAATATTTTTTAAAAAAAGAAGTTGCTGATGCTGATCTCAAACTTGTAATTCTCTTGCCTTAACCTCCTGAGCTGCTGAGATTGCTTGCATGTACAACCATGCCAGGCTAAGTGTCCAGAATTCCAATTAACATATGACATTAAAAACTAGAAATAATTAGGGAAAACACATGTACACACATGAGCCAAATAAGACATGTTTTTCATAAATAATGCTAGGAGTTACAAAGGATGTATATTTGCTGAGGCAAAAAGAGAATAGTTTTTGTCTTAAGTAGAATGCTTGGTTGTTCTACAATGGTATAGAATAAAATAAAATTGTACGTTGTATAAGAGAAACTTTTGAAAAAGAAACTGGTGTGTGGTCAAGCTGGCTAAGGCTTGAATAACTTTACATATGGAATTTAAAAATATAATGAATCTCAATATCAGAAGTGCATTGATATATAATCAAAATTTGGTGTTTTCTTTTAAACTGACCTTGACTTTTAAACAAATTGCCTAGAAAACAAAAATTCTGTGTTTAACAAAAATAATTTTCTGTGCTTCCTGTTATTAGGTCTTTCATTACTTATGAATACCGAGTCTATAAGGTCCTTGCTTAACATCCGGACAGTCATCTTATGTGACAGCCACCATTTTAAAGAAAAAGTTTCTCTTTCTCCAAGGGCATTTCTGAGAAAGGCTCACCACTCCCTCATACCAACCCAACCCCTAACCACAGTATTAGGACCCTCCCGGCTCTGATTCCTGAGCCTGACCCATAAAAGTCCTGTAACCCAAGTCTGTTTTGCCTCTCTCCATTATGGAGAGATGGCCTTTATTTGTCCGCTCTGACAAATAAACTAGTATGTATCTCTGCCTGGTCTCTGTCTTTCATTTCTTGCTTACCCGGCTCTCGTTCCTCGCTTTCCCTTCAGAATCCATCTATTACAAACCTGTGTTATATCTGACAAGAACAATTTAGAGGAGGAAAAGTTTATTTTGGCTCTGGTTTTCAGAGGTCTCAGTACATGCTTGGCTGACTTGCTCTAGGCCTGAGGCAGAACATCATGGTGAAAGGTTGTGGTGGAGGAGAGCAGCTCAGTTCATGGTAGCCAGGAAGCAGTGGGTAGGGGGACTGAGGACTCTGTAAACCCTTCCAGGCACATTCCCAGTGACCTACTTACTCTAACCAGGTCCCACCTCCCAGAAGTCCATTTATTTATTTATTTATCCACTGATGAAGTCAGAGGTTAATCATAAAAGCCCCACCCCTGAACACCTTGGTCTGTTGGGGTCGATGCTTCCAGCACAAGAACTTTGATGGACATTTCAGATGCAAACTACAGGAAGACCTAGGGTTGGTATTTGTTGTTGTTGGTGTTGATTTCTCTCAAGCTACATAGCTTTCTATGTTTGTCTTCAAAGTCATTCAATTCTCTAGTTAAATTGGGAATATTGTTTCAGTGATTCTATTTTGATCAAGTGTACTAAATTTTTGAAAAACTGACTAAATCAAAATTGTAAATTAAGTCTTTTTGACCTCAAACTAACTCTGGGAGTTTCTACATGTCCCTGGAATATCTCAAAGAATTTATTCTCTTTCAGTATAAAAAGAATGGTGTTAAACTAAGTAGACATATTTTATATGTTAAATTCACACGGGAAGTATTTGCAAGTAAGAAATGATGTTTAACCTTCTTTAAGATATGTGTTTAGATATGTTATTGGGTGTCCCAGAAATTGTATGGAATTTCTTAAAATATGGTATGTCCTGATATAATATAATCAGTTATAATTTTGCTTTTTATGTTAAAATATTGTATGCCACAGAATTAACCAAATCTCCTTGTCAATTTCATTACCATTATAATGAATGTTCATTAGATATTTAACCATGACTAGTTTAGGCTTATCATCTGCAAAGTTATTTGTTTCATTCTGATGTTCTTTTGCAAAGAACTACTGTCCTAATGTTTCATCTTCAAGGAGATTCATGGGATAACTCTAAAACTACAGGTCTCTAACTTTAAAACCATACCTTTGGACAGAGTAAGACTACTTAAACCCTAATGAAAAAAATGGTTCATAAAACTGCTAATCCAACATCAAATAGAGCACAAATTAATTACATGGCATTGAATGAGTAGATGATTAATTTTATGTCTATTTTGTTGGAGACAATGTTGGATCTTCAGTGTTTTGTGTTTCCATATTACGGAAACCCTATTCTTCTCCCTTAAACTATCTATAGTTAATAGTAATTTTGTAATGCATACCTTTGTGAACAAAGATGAAGCAATTATTTTTTTGTGCCTATATGATCCCTCCAGAATTTTTAAGATATTTGTGTGTATTCTTATTTTATGGCAATATTAATACTTGCATATACTTGATAAGAACTGGTTTCCTTTATAACAAGATATGGAAATGTTAATTATATCACCAAAGCTTTGGTTATAATATCATTTTTTGAGAATGGTTAAAGAATAAACTATGGCCATATAGTTTTTAAAAAAACTAAGATTTACTTTTATGAAGACAATAAAGCCCCTTGGAAAAACCAGGCAGGTCCTGGGCAGTTCCATTACATCCAGGGAGATCGATCACTGCCATTTTTGAAAGTGGCTGCAGCAAATGGAGAAAGAAGTAGGGGAAACCACCTGCGCGCGGAACACAGATTACGACCGAGGAATTTTACACAGGCTCTGGACACAACCTTTATATATAAGCCACACTCAATCAGCAGGGGAGCTTGTATCTGAACCCAGCATACTGGCTCCATAACTCTGCAACTGTAGTGTGACGTGGAATGCAGATGCCTACATATTAGGTCATCTTACAGCTCCATTCACCAGGGGTCCAGATTCCAGCACCAAACTCCGGCTAACCAGGTATGCAGACCGCAACTCCACCCCCAAACCCTCAGCAGAAACCAGGGCGGGTTTGGTGACTCCTTGGTTAACTCCAACATCTAGAGGGTAGCAAGAAAAGCCAGAAAACCAACATTAGCCATCTGCATCTACTGGGTGTGAAGGGAATCGAGAAATCTCCCCTCAAGATTTCTTGGCACTACTTATTTGTGGGTTCATCATTGTGGTTTTTTTTTAACTCTGTGTGTGTGTGTGCGTGCACACGCGTGTAAAAGGCACATGCATGTGCATGTGCAAAATTTTCTCTTTTTCATTTATTCTTTATTGTTTTGTTTGGTTAGTCTTGTTCCCCCCCACACACTGATTTTTTTTTTTCCTTCTCTCTTTTTTCCTCTCCCTATATACACCCCACCTTCACACTCTCAACATAGGTAAAAACAAGTTTTATACATGAATTAGGATTTTGAGAACTGGGACAACTGAATAATATATTGAAGCTGTGTTATATATAGTTTCTTCACTCTTTTTAACTCACTTTCTTTTTCTTCTCTTTTCACCAATTTCAACTACTTTGACATTTTTTATTTCTCTTAACATATACATAAGTTTGGGTTATATACACATCACTCTTCCCGCTAACTTGTTCACTCCAATTCATTTCCTCTTTCTTCTGCTGATATTAAACTACATCCATAGATTTCTTTTTCACACTTCCTAAGAAATAACAACTCAATATCCTCACCTCCTTCTTCCTAAGCATATCACATCTGAGTCCAATATTAGAAATTATAAACCCCTTTACAAAACTACAGTGTATATTGAAGACAATATCTGAACTTACTAATTCTCTTCATTGTAAGCAAATTGTGAATATCTGAATGTAAGATATCTGTTTTTAGGGTGTAAATTGTTTATATGGGGATCTGATAACATTGTACTACAGGGGCATCAAAAGGCTTTAAGGTAAAAACAAAAAAGTCAAGGTCCCACAGCACCAGAAGAAAAATCACACAAGCAATATGAAAAAACAGGAGGAGAAAATGTCCCAAACAAATCAACATACCTCCTTAGTAGATTCCATGGCAAGTACAGCAGATGAAATGACAGAGAAGGAGTTCAGGAGGTACATAATCCAAATGTTCAATGATCTCAAGAATGATATAAGGGATCAAATACAGGTAGTAAAAGATCATTATGACAAAGAACTTCATAAACAAATACAAGAAGCAAAAGATTACTTCAATAGGGAGATAGAGGTCCTAAAAAGAAATCAAATAGAAATCCTGGAAATGAAAGAAGCAATAAACCAAATTAAATGTTCAATTGAAAGCATCACCAACAGATTAGACCACTTGGAATACAGGACCTCAGAAAATGAAGACAAAATATGTAATATGGAGAAAAAATGTAGACTACACAGCGAAAATGGTAAGAAATCAAGAACTGAACATTCAAGAAATATAGGATAGCTTAAAAAGACCAAATTTAAGAGTTATTGGGATAGAGGAAGGCATAGATTTCCAAACCAAAGGAATGAGTAATTTATTCAACAAAATAATAGCAGAAAATTTTCCAAACATGAGGAAGAAATGGGAAAACCAAGTTCAAGAGGCTAACCAAACACCAAATATACAAAATCACAACAGATCCACACCAAGGCACATTATAATGAAAATGCCTAACATACAGAATAAGGAGAGAATATTAAAAGCCATGAGAGAAAGGAATCAGATTAGATAGAGGGGGAAACCAATTAGATTATGTGCAGATTTTTCAACCCAGAAGTTAAAAGCTAGAAGATCCTGGAACAATATATATCAAGCTCTGAAAGAAAATGGATGCCAACCAAGAATCTTATATCCAGCAAAATTAAGCTTTAGATTTGAAGAGGAAATAAAAACCTTCAACAATAAACAAAAGTTAAAAGAATTCCCAACTTGAAAGACTGCACCTCAGAACATCCTGGGCAAAATATTCCATGAAGAAGAAAAGAAAAATAACAATGAAAATCAGCAAAGGGAAATATTAAACTAAAGGAAACACTAACCAGAGGAGAAACCAAATCAAGTTAAATGCCATAAACAAACAAAAATGGGTGGGAATATGAATCATGTCTCAATAATAACCCTGAAAGTTAATGGCCTAAACTCACCATTCAAAAGACACAGACTGGGGCTGGGGTTGTGGCTCAATGGTAGCGCGCTTGCTTAGCACATGCGCGGCCTGGGTTCGATCCTCAGCACCACGTAAACATAAATGCATTACATTGTGTACAACTAAAGCAAATAAATAAATATTAAAAAAAAAAAAAAACACAGACTGTCAGACTGGATTAAAAGAAAAGATCCAACAATATGCTGTCTCCAAAAAAGTCACCTCATAGAAAAAGACATCAACAGACTGAAGGTGAAAGGCTGGGGAAAATCTTATCACTCACATGGGCTGTGGAAGCAAGCAGGGATTTCCATTTGATATAATTCTCATATCAAATAAGGTAGACTTCAAGCCAAAGTTAATCAAAAGGGATAAAGATGGATATTTCTGACTGCTTAAGGGAACCATTCATCAACAAGACATAACAATTATAAATTTATATGCCCCAAATAATGGAGCACCTACATTCATCAAATAAACCCTTCTCAAGTTCTCAAGTTCAAGAATCAAATACACCATAACACAATGATTCTAGGGGACTTCAACACACCTCTTTCACAACTGGATAGATTGTCCAAACAAAAGATAAATAAACTTTAGACCTCCTTAATACAATTAACAACTTAGACTTAATGGACATATATAGACTATTTCATCCTTCAGTGAACAAATATACTTTCTTCTCAGCATCACATGGCTCATTCTCTAAAATAGACCATATATCATGCCACAAAGCAACTCTTAGCAAATATAAAAAAGTACAGATACTACCCTGCATTCTATCAGATCATAATGGAATGAAATTAGAATTCAATGATAAAATAAAAAATAAAAAAAGTTACTCCAACACCCAGAGACTAAATGACATGCTATTGAATGAACAAGGGATTGCAAAAGACATCAAGGAGGAGATTAAAAAATTCTTAGAGGTTAATGAGAACACAGTTATCAAAATCTTTGGGACACTATGAAGGCAGTAATAAGAGGAATATCCATTGCATGGAGTTCATTCCTTAAAAGAAGAAAAAAAAAAAAAAAACAAATAAATGACTTAACATCACACCTCAAATCCCTAGAAAAAGAAGAACAGATCAACACTACAAGCAGTAGAAGACAGGAAATAATTAAAATCAGAGCTGGAATTAATGAAACTGAGACTAAAGAAACAATTGAAAAAATTGAAAAATCAAAAGGTTGGTTTTTTGAAAAAATAAATAAAATTGACAGACCCTTAGACAGGCTAATGAAAAGAAGGAGAAAAAAAAAAAAACTCAAATTACTAACATCTGTGATGAAAAAGGAAATATCACAACAGACACCTCAGAAATACAGAAGATAATTAGAAATTATTTTGAAAACTTGTACGCTAATAAAATAGAAAATATCAAAGGCATTAACAAGTTTCTTGAGTCATATGATTTGCCCAAACTGGAACTGAATTTAAACAGATCAATTTCAAGTGAGGAAATAGAAGACATCATCAAAAAACTACCACCCAAGAAAAGCCCAGAACTGGATAGATACACAGCCAAATTCTACAAGACCTTCACAGAAGAACTAATACCAATTCTCTTCAATTTATTTCAGGAAATAGAAAAAGAGGGAGCTCTTGCAGACTCATTCTATGAAGCCAATATTACACTGATCCCAAAGCCAGGCAAAGACACATCCAAAAAAGAAAACTTCAGAGCAATATCTTTAGTGAACATAGATGCAAAAATTTTCAATAAAATTCTGGCAAATCGGATACAAAAACATATCAAAAAGATAGTGCACCACAATCAAGTAGGGTTTATTCCAGGGATGCAAGGTTGGTTCAACATTCAGAAGTCAATAAATGTAATACATCACATCAACAAACTTAAAGATAAAAACCATACGCTCATCTCAATAGATGTAGAAAAAAGCATTAGGCAAAATACAGCACCCCTTTATGTTCAAAACAATAGGAAAACTAGGGATAACAGGAACATACCTCAACATTATCAAAGCTATCTATGCGAAGCCCAGGCTAGCTTTATTTTAAATGGAGAAAAGTTGAAAGCATTCCCTCTAAAAACTGGAACAAGACAGGGATGCCCCCTTTCACCACTGTTATTTAACATAGTACGTGAAACTCTGGCCAGAGCAATTAGACATATGAAAGAAATTAAAGGGATTCAAATAGGAAAAGAAGAACTCAAATTAGCACTATTTGCTGATGATATGATTCTATACCTAGAAGACCCAGAAAACTCCACCAGAAAACTTTTAAAACTAGTAAATGAATTCGGCAAATTAGCAGGATACAAAATCAACACCCATAAGTCAAAGGCATTTATCTACATCAGTGACAAATCCTCTGAAAGGGAAAAGATAAAAACTACCCCATTTACATTAGCATCAAGAAAAATAAAATACTTGGGAATCGACTTAACGAAACACATGAAAGATCTCTATAAAGAAAACTACAGAACACTAAAAAAAGAAATTAAGGAAGACATTAGAAGATGGAAAGATCTACCTTGTTCTTGGATAGACAGAATCAATATTGTCAAAATGACTATATTACCAAAAGCATTATACAGTTCAATGCAATTCCAATCAAAATCCAATGACATTTCTTATAGAAATAGAAAAAGCAGTCATGAAATTCATGTGGAAAAATGAGAGACCCAGAATAGCTAAAGCAATCCTTAGCAAGAAGAGTGAAGCAGGTGGCATCATAATACCAGACTTTAAACTATACTACAGAGCAATAGTTAAAAAAAAAAAAAAAAAAAAAAAAAAAAAAACAGCATGGTACTGGCACCAAAATAGACAAGTAGACCAATGGTACAGAATAGAGGACACAGAGACTAATGCCCACAAGCTATATTATATTAGATAAAGGTGCCAAAAACTTGCATTGGAGAAAAGATAGCCTCTTCAACAAATGGTGCTGGGATAACTGAAAATCCGTATGCAACAAAATGAAACTGAACCTCTCTCTCTCACCATGCACAAAACTTTTTCTGTGATTTTCTCATGTTGGTTCCCCTCAGGTTTCATACCTGGCCACAGCAGTTCCAGACCACCTGCCCTCAGCAACACTAAACCATGATAAGGAAGGATCCCATGTCACAGGCTTCTCCACAGCAGCCCACAGTAAATCACTTACAGAACCACTGGAGAGCAAGGGCTGCCCTCAGAATACAAGGACACTTGAGTTAACTGAAATCAAATTGGGACCCACCCTAAAAGCTAGAGTGTAAGCTACCTGGTACCGAAAACCGGGAGGAAAACTCTCAGAGGCAGAGTAAAGCTTTTACTACTTTTACTTCTACTTTCTTAGAGAGAGCTTAGAGAGGGAAAGAAAGATTTTTAAAGAGAAAGATAGAGCTTAGCTTCTTGTCTTCTTGTCTTCTTGTCTTCTTATCTTCTTAGCTTAGAGAGAGAGAAAGAAAAATAGAGCTTAGCTTCTTCTTACAGAGAAAGAAAAATAGAGCTTAGCTTCTTCTTAGCTTAGAGTCTTAGAGAGAAAGAAAGATAGAGCTTAGCTTAGAGAAAGATTAGAGCTTCTTTCTTCTCTCTTCTTTTTCTTCTGTCTTCTGTCTTCCTCAGGAGCCTCGGCCTAACTCTGACCAGTCATTACTTCTTCTATCTGGTTTCTCTTCTGTCTTCTATCTGGTGTCTCTTCTGTAACCGCTCTGCCTACGTTCTGGCCGCTCTGATTCTTCTGACCGACCGAGTGACTGCCCGACTGACTGAATTTTCCGTTCTCCTAACTCGGACCGCTTTCACCCGGTTATATACCTTCAGCTTTTCGGGTGCCTACAGGTGCATCACATACATATCAGGTGGAACTTATGGCTTCCAGCTAGCTGCAACAGCCCTTCCTAATTAGGGCTCCTTCACTAGAGTGGGGTCACTGTCTCTCAAAGCACATTGTGGGCAGGAGACATGAAGTTTAGAAAGTATTACAAGAAAGTGGGGGATAAAAGAGACTGGGTAGCAAACAACAGAAGTGCTTGGCATCTCTCTGAACATGGATGGCCTTGTTCTCCATGGCACTCATGTCAGTGGTTAAAGTCTCTAACGTAGTACTTGGCCAGTAACATTGACATGTAGTTAATGTTAAAACTTTTTTTTTGTTGTTTGTTTGCTGTCTTTATAATTGTTATAAGTAATTGTGTATTTTTTTAATAAACTTGATTAATCTTAAAGATGCCTCCCTGTCATTCAAGTTTTCCCTGAGTTTTAATTGTCCCTAACTGGAATATTAGTATATTGACTGACTGTACTAAGGGACAATATGAGGTAGAACACATTCATCACTCCATTTTCCTGCTGCTCTGTGCCAATCAGAAATAAAGGAATCATCCTGGGGCTGACATGCCCATAGGCTTTCCCTCTACAGTAGAACCTTGCCATTTCTGCTTTCTCAGAAAGCAGGAAGTGACAGCAGGAGTTCATTTGGGAGAAGCAAATGATTCCATCTTGATCCAGGTCTTTGATCTCTGTAAGTGGTATACCCAGCCTTGCCACTGGGCCAGGTGCTTTGGCATCCAGAACCTGCTCTAAAGTCTCATGAGAACTGTGAGACTATTAGAAATACAATGTACATTACATACTTTCACCTGCTACTTGCAGCATTATAAGAAACCCAATACTTGCATGCTGGGAATACAGTAGGATATAATGGAATACCTTGTAAAGAGGCAATCATATACTGCAGAATATTGGAAGAAAATGATCATGTTGGCCAGGAGTTAATTTTTAAATTTAGGTTATCATTTCATTGCAAAAATTTTCCTTGGGTAATTAATAATCTACAATAATTTGCAAGATAATTTTTCTTTCTGTCAGGCAATTTCTTTTCATTACCTTATCTCTCAGTCCACTTTATTTTTCTTTCAATTAAGCATAATCAATATACTCACACAATCTTTAAAGCATTGCATCTTGGATAGCTAAAGCAAGGCTATTCTTTAGTCGAGTAATAATGTAAACAAGAAAAATTACAGCATATGACAGGTACCAATATATATCCATTGCAAAGATGAAGGGATAAATTTTAAATGCTTTATAAAGATTAGTGATTTTTTAAATTGTAATTTAAAAATCATGAAATGGGTTTTGACCCAAAGTATTAAACCATGGATATTTTAATCTGCGTTTTGATCTGAAAACAATTTCTCTTTAATTTATTCCCCTTCAAAATAAAAATCGTTTTAATATTTTATGTTGTGAGACATATAATGTGAATAAGAATACACAATATGTAAATCTGTACTTTAAAGTGTCAAACTAAAATAACAGAAAGAGTAAGGGTTCCCAAGGAATGGGTTTATTTTAGAATAGAATATTACAATCTGGGATATGCTTCCCTTTATAGGCTAGTGGCACATCCAAAGGGGAGGGTCTTAAAGCAGGAACAAGAAGCTCACTAAACTGCTGAAGAAGTTGGTGTTAGCTCAGTGGGGAGGTAGCTGAGTGTCCACATACCTGTGGCTTATCAGGAATACCACATTTGTAAGGAGTTCCTTACATGGTTCTCATCATGGACACACATACAAATTTTTATTGAAGTCAGCCCTACTTCAGGAATATGTTCATGACTGTTCCTTGTTCCAGGATCTATTTTGGTAAGGTTTGACTTAAGTGACTCCATTTTGGTACTGATAACTCTACAGACAAATAGTAATAAAATGAACACACATTCACTCAGGACCAAGAAGAATAGCTAAAACACTAGCAATATCTTTAAATCCCCTGTTTAGTCCTAATTGATATTTCCCTTCAGGTGAGACCATCCAAAATATTGTTTATCATTCAAAAATCATTTTTCTGATCTCACCATTCCCAAATAATATGCTATTTAATTTCTTTCTATATTTGAACTCTATGGAAATGAATCACATTGTAATCCTCTCCCCTGATCAGTCTCATAACTCATACTGTATTTTTTTTGAAATTCATCCACATCAATATGTATAGTTTTAGTGAATTTATTTTTACTGTTATATAGTATTCTATTAAATATGTAGGGGGGATCAATACTATCCATTCTTTAGTTAATAAACATTTTAATTGTTTTTAGGTTTCTGCTATTACAAATAATTCTGCCATGAAGATCTCATATAGTTTAGGTGCTCCTATGAAAGAATTTCTGCAAGCCATTGTAGTGCAATAAGAAATGCATTTGTTCTTGATAGATAGGCTTGAGCTGACAGGTCACCTCCCCCATGGAAAATTCCACTAGGAGCAACCTGGTTTCAATTTCCCCAGGCAGGAGCCAATCAGCTTAAAGGTCACTCTGTTCCCTGGGCAGGAGCCAATCGGCTTAAAGGTCACCTTGTTTACTGAGTAAAGAGCCAATAGTGTTAAAGGTCGCTCAGGCATCCTCCCCTGAAATCCCTATTTAAGTCTCTGCCTGCCTGGAGCTCCCAACACAACAGCTCGTCCCAGCGAAGAGGCAGCAGCCGAGGAAGCAGCTGAAGCAACATCTCGTCCCTGCAGAGAAGAAGCAGCCAACACAACATCCCATCCCTGCGGAGAGGAAGCAGTGGCTGCAGCGGCTCCAGACTCACCATCTCCAGCCCGACAGTGCTGCTCCAGCCGACAGCTTCAGCCTCCAGCCCCTCGGCAGCTGCCCGGCCGACAGCTCCGGAGACCGCTGCCGGCAGACAAGGCACCGACCCTCCGTCCAGAGCTTGCACGCTTCCCTCTCCCTGACTCCTCTCTCCCCAACTCCTCTCTCCCCATACTTCTTTTGCCTCCGACCAGCCATAGAGGCTGGTGAATAAATCTCTTGGCTGCACAGTTGTCTCCGGTGTGATTTTTGCCCTTCAGTTCTTGTCTCAGTTTCTGGTACAAAGCTCCTAAAACACTTGGCATTTGCTCAGTGATAGAAACTTGTCTTTTGTTATTAGAAATAGAAAATTATAAACTGAAACTCAAAACTGTTGAAGGCTTCTCTGCATTCCTTTTCCCTAAACCCAGGAACAGGTAGCATTCTAGTGAAAGAGATTTAATAATAATAATAATAAAAGATGAAGAGGTTGGAATGGTGAGACTTCCATATTGTATGGCAAAGAAATGGTGAAAAACAACATTGGTGTTCCAAAAAATAAATCCAAAGTCTTTTGGTGAGTTCTGTATGGTAATCAAGTGGTAGATGTTAATCATTGATACTATGAAACATTCCAGATTGCTCTGAGGGACATGAAATATTGCATATGTATTCATAATAAAGACTAACATTTATTGACAAAAAAAAAAAAAAAAAAAAGAAAGAAAAAAAGAAAGAAAAAGAAATGTGTCCCATTTGATCACACCAGACTTTGTGTTAATGGGGCTGCTCACCAGAAAGCCTAAGTGACTAGAGGGTTGGAACTATCAGCTCCACCCATTGTCTTCCAGAAAGGAGAGAAAGTGGCTAGATATTAAAATCTTTAATAAAAAAATCTTGAAAATGTTGGTGAATTTTGGACTCATTAACATATCAAAATGCTGAAAGAATGTTGGGCATGGGAATGGCACAGAAACTCCTGCTGCCCCCCCTCCCTACCCCCCACACTTACCCCATGCATCTTTTCCTTCTGGCTATTTCTGAGTTGTATCTTTTATAAGAAACTGGTAAACACAGATAGTTTCCCTGAGTTTTTAAGCTGTTCTAGCAAATTATCAAAAATGAAGAAAGATGGGTAAGAACTTCTGATTTATAAGCAGGCAGTCAGAAGTCTGAGAGGCACAGTCTTGTAATTGGCATCTACAGTAGAAGTGGCCTTGTCATTGGAGAAGAGATGTCCCCCAGAGAAGCGTCTGAGCAGTTCCCAGAGGAAAGAAGAATTCAACTCAGGACCTGCTGGGTTCTTGGCATACTCTATGGAAACGAATTTCAGCATGAGCCAATCAAAGGCATAGACAGGGGTTTATTAGGAAGGTAGATACACATTCAAAGGAGAATGCGGGCTGTCTTGAGAGTGAGAAGCATCCCTGACTTGGGCTGGGGGCCCAATATTTATAGAATATATTAGGGGCCAAAATGGAGGTGGAGCCAGAATGGAGATGAACAATTTTTGCATCAGTTTTCTCTGCTCTTGCATGTTTCTCTAGTTTTACAAGGTCATGTGCCAAGGGCATGTTGGTCAAAATTTACAACTGTGCTTTCTGCATCTCAATGGCTTGTGGGTGTTTCCTTTAAGATTCAGTTATTTCTATCTCTTTATCCTAAATCCCTATCTCAGTCTTATGGGACTAAGCCCTTTAACTTTGTGGGACCTGATACTGACACTAGGCAGTCAGATCTGGATTAAACTGTAGATCGCCCAGCTGATATCTGGAGAGTCGAAGAATTGCTTGATGGGCTGTGGGACGAGCATGCATTTGCTCTGTTGAAGTTTTGTGTGTGTGTGTGTGTGTGTGTGTGTGTGTGTGTATAAATGGTATTTTTTCAGAAGGATATACCTAGAGGAAGTTAGGACATAGAATATGTGTGTACTCACATTTTTGGGGCAAAATTTAAATATTTTTCCTCAAATTGATATCACCTGCAGTGATAAAGAATTTTCATTGCTCCAAATTGTTCCCATAAATCAAATTTTCACTTTTGTCTAATCTGATGATAGTGAGATGTTATTTTGTTATGGTTTTAGTTTAACTTCTCTTAAACATATTGAGCATAATTTTATACATTTATGGGCCATCAGTATATCCTCTTAAGTGAAATATATTCTTGCTTTGTTGTAGGAACATAAAAATTCCAGAGTTGCCCATAATGATCTACTTGTAGCAGTCTAGGATTTTTCTAGCCTGCTTCTCCAAATTCTTCCAACCTCTTCAAGTTAACCATATTCGACAGCTGCTGCCACATTTTGAGGTGCATTTATAATAACAACCCCACCCCTTTGTATCAAATTTTTACATTGGATTTTCATCACCATAATGAAATACTTGACACAGGTTACTTGTGAAGCCAAGGAGGTTTATATAGTTCTCAGTATGCAAAGGTCAAGGGCATGGGTCTGGCACTGGCTCATGATAGAAAGTAATGTCTGGAGCATGATCAGGAGCCAGCAAGTTATTACATCTCAAATCAGGAGCAGAGGGAGAAACAGGGGTCACAATCTCTTTCAAGGCATGCCCTCACTGATCTTCCAGTGGGTCTCACCTCTTAGAGCCTAGCAGTTCCCAGTGGTACCTTCCTGGGGATCACAACGGACCCTTGAAGGACATGCAAATAACACCCAAACCATAGCATAGTCTGTTCTCCTTACTCTACCTATTTAGGTGTGCTGTGATATTTGTTATTCCTTTGGTAGCTGCACAGACAGTCTTGAAAGTCAATTTTATTGTTACATAATTTTAGATTTATAAAGACATTACATGCAGTGATACCACAGAATGTTCCTATATACCCCTTACCAGTTTTTCAATATTCACATTTTATATTATCATAGTACTTTTATCAAAACTAAGACATTGGTGCATTACTATTAAATAAACTCCAGACTATTTAGATTTTATTACTGTTCTGAAACGGTTTAGATTTTAGGTGTACTCTAAAAGCTCACGTGTAAGACAATGCAAGAAGGTTTACAAGTGAAATGATTGGGTTATGAGAGCCTTAACTTAATGAGTGTATTCATCTCCTGACAGGAATTAACCAAGTGATAACTGTAAATTTGTATAGTGTGGCTAGAGGAGGTGGATCTTTGAGGGGACGTGCCTTTGGGGTATATATTTGGTGAACTGAGCTTATTCTCTCTCTGCTTCCTGAGCATGGGGTGAGCTACTTCCCTCTGCCACACTCTCCCACCATGATATTCTGCCTTACCTCAAGCCCCAAGGAGTGGAGCCAGTTGTCTATGGACTGAAGCCTCTGAAACCGTGAGCCTGCAAAGAAGCTTTTCCTCCTTTAAAATTGTTCTTCTCAGGTCTGTTAGTCACAATAGCAAAAATGCTGAATACAACATGCTCTTTTTGTCTATATGTTCCAGGAGCCAATTCTAGTTACCACATTATGTTTAAATCCTACTTCTTTTATATGTATATATTACAAAGATTAAATTATGAGTTTTCATATCTACCTCTGAAACCACCCAAATAATTTTGAATATTTTAACTCTTGTCACTCTCATTTCCATTTATATGTTATGATGGCACAGCATTTTAGTTCCAGCCTTTATTATATCCACATGTTAAATATTAGTGTTGTCATTGTTATTATATACATTTTTATGTAGACTTACTCATATATTTCACAGTATATTTGTTCACTTCATACATTCCTATCAAATATTCCACCAAGAAACATCTTATTTTACTCAAAGACTACTTTCAGAATTTCTTCTGAGTGTCTTTCCATCAAAAGAACTGACGAGCTTTTGTTTAGCCCTGAAATGTCTTTATTTCACCATCACTGTGAGTGATAGTTTTCCTTAAAACAAAATATCAAATTGGCAGTGATTTTCTCTCAGCATGTTGAAGATATCATTATGCTGTTTTCTAGACTCCGTTATTGGTTTTGAGAAGTTAGAAATTAGCATCATTTCTGTTCCTCTTTAGATGGTCTACTGTTTTTTCTCTCTTTCAAATGTGTCTTTTTGTTACCATTCAGTTATCCAGCTATTTCATGATGATGTGTTTGTGTGTCAACTTTTTTTTTTCATTCTTACAATTTATGGGGTTCCCTATATTTGAGGATTTGTGCCTTTGAATAATTCTGGTAAATTCTCACCTACTATGTCTTACATAATGCCTCTTCCATTTCACTTTGATAAATTACCATATGTATTTAATATATTTATATATTATCACTCTAATACTCCCTAAGCTTAAGAGTTAATCTGCCTTTCTTTCATTTTTCATTATTTTCTTTCATTTTGTCTTTTTGGATCTGTATCTTGGATTTTTCCCAAAGCTGTTTTCTAGTTCATTGAGTTTCTCTTCAATGGTGTCTAGTGTACTATTTAATCTATCCATAGAATTTTAAAATTTTGTACATTTTTAATTTATAGATGTTTCTATCTGATTCTTTTTCCAATGTATTATGTTGGTTTTTTAATAGTCTGTTATTTGCTAAAATTTTCAAGCTTATTTTAAATTTATGTAGAAATATTCTGATTCCATAGTCCATATGCATTAATATTTTATTTCTGATAATGCCAGAAGACCTCATGGGTCAATTTTATGTCTCTTGTCTAACTTGTTCTTATTCTTGTAATACTTTGTGTTCTTTGTGATTTTTTTTTTTCTGTGAGTTGTTTACTTTCCTTGAAATTCTCTCTGTGAAAATATTTTGAGACCTGAGTTGGAAGCTAAGTTTCTTCAGAGGAGATTTATATTTGCATGTGTCCCTTGCCTAGGGTTGCTTCCAAACATGGTCCAAGTTTGCAAGTTTAAGTTTGCTGTTTAGTTTAATTTAAATTTGCTGCTTGAGGTTTTTCAAATAGAATGAATTAAAATGACATGTCTTCATGAAAATTGATTTAGTTACAAATTCTCAAGTGAAATTAAACTTTCTTCTATCCCACATCAAGGTAAAGATAGTTAAGGTTTTTAATTTCTCATACTAGGAATATAAAAATTAGAACTATGTGATTCTTTGGGGTCTCAGTTTTACTTCTAAGTCTTCTGTTAGGTTTTTACCTTAGGGGGAATCTGAGTCTTTGTGTCTATCCCCTTTACTTGTATAGCCTTCAAAAAGAAAGCTCAAGGTCCCAACACAGATAAACCTTGAGTAAATGCCAACAACAGTACAAGCTTGGTCCACAACATTCCTATTTAACTATGGTTTTGTCTCTGTGTATTCTGCCTTCTTCATTAATGTGTTTGAAAGCTTTTCAAAATGTATTTTATTTTAATTGGGAGAGTCATCAAGATATCTAATTTGCTATTTTGATGAAACCTGAAATCACTGTGGAATAAAAGCTTCAGATTTATCTTTTGACCCTGTTTTTGCTTCCCGGGGGAAGTTCCATAGCTCCATTATGCGAGTCAGAATAATATAATTCATGGAAGTACTACTCCGGTTTTATTTGCATTGTATAGTGGGTATAAACTGACGCCTAATACACAACAAGATAAAGTGAATAAAACACACTGAGAGGAATGGTTAGATTGGAAAATTGATGGAAACTGGGTCACTGATACTTCACTAATCCTAGTGTAAGACCGGTACAGTACTTAAAATGATTCTATGCATATCACTTATCAACAACAAATCATGTGCAAATTTCCACAGCACTGTCTGACTGACACAAAGTGATTTGAAGGAGAATAATGGACAGAAAATTGAGAGTCAGGTGATGTTGAATAGATGTTATCAATAGTGTGTAGTTTAATTTGGTTTCCATTATATCCTTGTCCCTTTGGGCATTTATTATTGATCATTATTTATGAAATTACACAAATAATCTTTTAGTTCCATAACTTTTCTGAATCAATGGCCAGACTTAAATCACTTAAATCACAAATTTTTAACTCAAAATTTTTCTAGCTCTACTAGTAAATATCAGTGGTGAAGTATTGTGGGGCAGCCAGCATCCCTCAGGGTAGTTTCATGGTCAGAAGGTGTGAACCACCTGAGAAAAAGAAAGTCTGAAATCATTAGTAAAGAAATAAGAGACAGAGACAGAAATTGGATTTAAAAGGATTTAAAAGGGAAGATGGAACACCTGATAGGTTCTCCAGTCTGGGTAGGAGCCAGAGCTGAACAATAAGAAAATGGCTGTGTTTCAAAATGCAAATCAAAACCACTCTAAGATTTCATCTTACACCTGTCAGAATGGCAGCTATTAAGAACACAAACAACAATAAGTGTTGGAGAGGATGTGGAGAAAAAGGAACACTCATACATTGTTGGTGGGACTGCAAAATGGTGCAGCCAATATGGAAAGCAGTAGGGAGATACCTTGGAAAACTTGGAATGGAACCACCTTATGACCCAGTTATCCCACTCCTTGGTCTTTACCCAAAAGACCTAAAAACAGCATACTACAGGGACACAGCCACATCAATGTTTATAGTAGCACAATTCACAATAGCTAAACTGTGGAACCAACCTAGATGCCCTTCAGTAGATGAATGGATAAAGAAAATGTGGTATATACACACAATAGAGTATTACTCGGCAATAAGAGAGAATAAAATCATGGCATTTGCAGGTAAATGGAGGGAGTTAGAGAATATAATGCTAAGTGAAGTTAGCCAATCCCAAAAATCCAAATGCCAAATGTTTTCTCTGATATAAGGAGGCCAATTCACAGTCGGGTTGGGATGGAGAGCATAGGAGGATTAGAGGAACACTAGAATGGCCAATGGGGAGGGAGGGGAAAGGAGGGGGCAAAAAGGTGAAGAAAAAAAAAAGATGGTAGAATGAGATGGATATCATTACCCTAAGAGCATGTATGAAGTCACGATTAGTATGAATAGACCTTGCATACAACCAGAGATTTGTAAAAATGTGCTCTATATGTGTAATATGAAATGTAATGCATTCTGCTGTCATTTATAACAACTTAGAATAAAAAATAAATAAATTTTAAAAAAATAAAGAAAATGGCTCTATTTCTTTATTTAAGGGAGAGTACCTCAAAGTCTAGGATAAGGTTTCAGTGGGGGAGGAGTCTTTCTTTCTTTCTTTCTTTCTTTCTTTCTTTCTTTCTTTCTTTCTTTCTTTCTTTCTTTCTTTCTTTCCAACCAATCTGGAAAGCAGTATGGAGATTCCTTAGAAAACTTAGAATGGAACCATCAATTGACCCAGCTATCCCACTCCTCGGTCTATACCCAAAGGACTTAAAATCAGCATAATATAGTAATGCTGGCACATCAATGTTTATAGCAGTTCAATTCACAATAGATAAACTGTGGAACCAATCTAGGTGCCCTTCAATAGATGAATGGATAAAAAAAAAATTGTGGTATATATGCACAGTGGAATATTACTCAGCTTCTTGGTGTAGCAGGGGTCTTGCAGCAAACAGGTTGATTGTCATCTTGGCAAGTCACACCCACCTCTGAGAGGCTGCGTGACTGTGTGGATCCAGCAGGTCACCCCATCTCCAGGGCAGTGCTGAACCTGACAGAGCTGAGTAGGAAGTCACATGTACTAGATGATCTCAAACCAGCAGGAGTGCTGCTAGGAGTTCCCAGATGCCAGACTTTTCTACCCAATGGCTTCCATGTTGATTTGGTTCATGCACATTTCACGGATAGCTCCGGGCAGTTAGAAAGTTGCATCTCTTTTTTCCTATTCTTTAAAACTAACCTTACTTTAAGCAACTGCTGACAATTGAGAAATGTTTTCTTTCAAATGTAAGGATGTGACACTAAAAGTAAGAAATGTTTCAGTTGTTCTTTTAACAGGAAAGAAAATCAAAACTCTCTTGATTACCTACTTGTAAGTCTACTTGTAATTTTTGAGTGTATCAGTAACACTGGTTCTGTGTGAACTGTCTTGAACAGTAATGAGAGTGAAATTCTGGTCTTCTTGGGAACAGGTTCTTTCATCTACACAAACCCCTAACAACATTCCAGGATCAACTTCATTTTGTCTCGAAAAATCAATGTTACCAAGTGATGTTGGACATATGGATTTGTTTCAGAAATTAAGCAACAGCATGTGTGAGTTGACCACACAACTCCCGTACTGAACTTCAAATATCAGATAATTTAAAGAATAAAGTAAGCCTATTTATTTGTCTGCATTCTAGGCAAAAAAGAACAATATGGAAACAGCATCTGTCACCAAGTCTCTGTTTACTTTATCTTGCCCAAGACACACTTGTGGTATTCTATAAAATGATGTAACTATAACCAGATTTCATATTTACCACTCCCAGTATATTCTGATCTATTAGGTGTTCAACCATTTTTCTTAGGAAAGATTGGTCTTAGAGCAAACAAGATATGTTGCTTAGTTTCTTGATAGTTATCTGTTCACCAGAATTGCCCATCTTACCTATGAAACTGTTCTTTTTTTTTTTTTTTTTTTTTTTTTGTGGTACCGGGGATTGAACTCAGGGGCACTCGACCACTGGGTCACATCCCCAGCCCTTTTTTGTATTTTATTTAGAGACAGGGTCTCACTGAGTTGCTAAGTGCCTCGCCATTGCTGAGGCTGGCTTTGAACTCGCGATCCTCCTGCCTCAGCCTCCCAAAGTGCTGGGATTACAGGCGTGCGCCACCGCGCCCGGCTTGAAACTGTTCTTAAAATGAGTTAGTTTCATTGATTTATTTTTTCCCAGGATTCATTAAAAGAATTTGGGATAACTATGGATCAATTGATTTATCATAGGTATGAAAACTAGAAATATAATTACAGTTGATATTACTAGTATAATGGACCAGTATTTATTTGAATTGTTATATTTAAAGCCAAAATAGATTCAATATGTAATGTTAAATAAATCTGCATTTTATTAATTTTTTTTCTGTGATCTTAACAATGTTTATTACATTTCTCCTCTATTAAGTGAGAGGATGGCAAACAGAGTTATAAGAAATCTATTCAGTGGTGAGAAGGGCAGGCAAGAAATCAAGAATGACTTAGAGATTTCGTCCCAAGTGACAAAAAGATCAGAGGGAGGTATTAATAGAAGTAGAAAGTCAAGATAAGAAAGTGAGTATAAAGAGAAAGGGAAGAGGAGAAATTGATTTTTTTGTCACATTGATTTTGGATTAGAAATGCAAAAGTGAAGAAATCAGAGATCTAAATGTAAAAAAAAAAAAAAAAAAAAAAAAAAAAGAAAAGTACTGGTAAATAACACAGGTAATTCAAACCCAGGAACAATTTAAAATATTAATGAATCAGAGAATATAGCTATGATATTTTTTGAATGATAAGAAACACCCCAAGCAATGTCTTAAGACAAATGACAGATTACATACAACATTTTGGTTACTTATAAGAAATATGCTTAATACATGAAGAACTACTAAACACTTTAAAAAAAGTAACACATATAAAACATATATGCATAAGCCTGTATTTTTACAGAAAAATTAACTCCAATGACCAAGAAGTTTAGTAAAAATCATGTAATCTTATGTATAAATTGGAAGTATTAAAATGATTCGTTACTTTGCTTTCTTTATAAGTGGGGCAAGAGAGGAAGTATCTCCTAGCCCTTTCCATTGAAAATGTACAAGCAATGAACCTATAAAAGGACTACTCCTAGAGCCCACATTATAGTCTCTAAATATCCCTTCTCTCTCAAGAAACCAGCTCCTTAGTAAAATACTGTTCTAGGTTTGGAGCAGGACATATTTGGCATATCCTACAATACTTGATAACAAAAAAACTTAACAACAATAAATAGAATCATGTCAAAGGGACACTTAAGTTCATTTCAAGGGGACCCCTATAGCCAAATCTGCAATAATATGAGCAGCAAAAAGAATCATGAATACAAAGAAATGAAGGTTATCAGATTTTTAAATTTTTTAAAATTTTTTAAAAAATCATGACATTATAATGAAATGGATCCTTTCAAAAAAAATAAAATAAAGGCTGCAGATGTAGCTCAGTGGAAGAGAGCTTGCCTGGCTTGTGAGAGGCCATGAGTCCAATCCCCAGAACTGCAAAATAAATAAATAGGTAAATATGGATAGATAGATGACTGATAGATAGATAGAAAGAAAAAAATTTTAAAAATACTCATTACCTTTAATTGCTAAGGCATCAACTAATTACTCTGAAAATTCATAAATAAATGGAATAAATAACATGTATGCTATCTTTCCTTATGAATTATTTTTCAGAGCAACTAAATAATCATTCCAGGAAATTTCCTCTGAGTAAAAGAGAAAAAATTATATTATTAGGATTTTCCAGCTCCTAATGGAACAGTGGATGTAGATGAGGATTACCAAAGATACTAAAGTCATTAGGCTGATGGAGATCTTGACAATGAATAGATCAGCTTGATATCAATAGAACCCACTGATCAATAATAGCAAGAATAACACAGACAAGATGTGATGGGCCTAATTAGATGACTCATTAGAAAATACAGTCTCACTTGTGTATGAGAAATTCTTTCCTAAAACTGGAACCTGGATCTGGCATGCACGAAAAAAAGGTTGGCCAATTACTGGCAATTTTTAAATGAGGTGATGGGAGCATGGCTGTCCATTGTATCTTTCTCTCTACTTTGTGCATATATGAAAAATTTTTTAAAATATTTATTTATTTGCTTTAGTTGTACACAATCTGTTTTTACATGGTGCTGAGGATCGAACCCGGGCCGCGCACGTGCTAGGCGAGCGCTCTACCGCTAGAGCCACAACCCCAGCCCTGAAATTTTTCATTAAAATATAGTAATCTAAATCGAAAATGTAGAGGAATACATTGAATAAAAGCTTAAAGTCAAAAATATATGTGGCAGCTTCCTCCATAAAAGTTAAGAAAAGCTGTCGTGAGCTGAGAGGTTCTTTAAAGAGGGCAACAAAAGAGATAAGAGAGTCAAAGAAAAACCTGCAGGGAAGATTCATACTGGGATAAAAAGGAGCCCAGAGATATTAGAAAGGAGAGACCACCAAGAAGAAGGTACATCACAGGACCCCAAGGGAAAGGGAACAAATCTAACTTGAGACAAAAGCAAAGAAAGAATGGTTGTCCATGTTAAGACTGGACATTTAAAAATGAATATAGGGCTGGGGACATAGCTCAGTCTGTAGAATGCTTGCATTTATGCACAAGGCCCTGGGTTCAATCCCCAGCACCATCAAAAAAAAAGAGAAAAAATTTAAAAAATTAAAAAAATAAAAATGAATACAATGGGAAAAGAAGGCGCTTGGAGATGGAGGAACTCATGCTTCTAAGTCAAAAAGAATTAGGAGCAATGCCTGAGATTGGTGGTCTCAACAAGAACTGCCCTAACTCATCAAATGTTTTTCACTGTGTGTCAGTCTGGAACCAAGAAATGGGCAGCTTCACAGACACCAATGACGGAGGGTATAAATATTCAGAAGATGAAACTAGTTTCATTTGACATGAGCAGAAAGGCCACATTATTGGCATAGAAATCCCCTTAATGGAGCTTTTTATCTCTGGTAAGCAGATCCAGAAACTAAAAACCTGCCAGAAGAGGAAAGGTTGATGGTTTAAAAATATCTTGATTGGAAAATAATATCCTGCCCTAAGAAAATACCATCTCACAATATTCTAGACTCTGAGATCTACAATTACTACCCACTTTCCCTAATTCTGAGTCTTAACACCTAGTGGATTCATCTTTCTCCTAGTTCTTGGAGGATTTTGGATTTGCGTAACCCTTGGATATAGATACTATAGCAGTGGTATTGTGGAAGGAATTTTTAAAATATATTTCTCCTCCTTGTCCTCGTCCAGTTTCTCTTGAAGCCAGGTGCTATTTCTCCATCATTCCATTTATATTATGTCTTTTGCCCAACCGCTCAAGAATAAAATCCAGATTCTTACTGCTTAAACCTAAAAGAAAAATTAATTTCCAACATATTGTCATGTGTGCTACATCTGGGAAGGCAAGCTATAGGGAAATTTTGGCAGAATTTTTACAACCACACCATTAGTGCCAGCAAATGAGGAAAGCGTATGTATTGATAATTAGAGAAATCTCATGTGGGATGACATCATCTGCGTACGAATTGAAGTGCATAGTCTTACAAAATGAAGCCAAGTACTATATTGCTGGCAGCAACCTAACTTATAAAGAATCTGAAATAATTTTGCCTGAAAACCTGGAAAAAAAATTCCACAAATTGGCATTCATTAGTTCTCAGCTTTGCCCACATCCTCTGCAACTCTACCGGGTATAGATGTGTTTTAAAATGCCACCCAAGAACTTGACCTACTGGAAAGGATATGATTTTTTTTCCCTTTATTTGAGGATGTGTTTTGTGGCTTAAGATTGAGGGTGAGGTAAATTTTAAAAGCGAGGAAAACCCCTACAGATAAAAATATACCTCATTATATGATAAAAATAAATTCAATAAGATTAGTATTCCATAGTTGATGTTAGACAGGACTAATTTAGCACAATAGAGTGAACCTTTTAATTTTACCAGTCTTCTCATATATTGATCATAGACGAAACTTTTAGGTACCGCCTACTTTTAAAATAAGAATACCCTCAGGCCATAAGAGTTTCTCTATAAATATTCAGTGAACTGGTCAAGTCCATCATTCAAGCTAGTTAGTGCCTATGATGCTTGTGGTACTGTGGAGAGGCAAGTAAAGCACATGAGAAGAACACTGAATTAATCAAAAGACCTGAGTTCTTACTGCCTGTGCTCTTAATTCAGTGACAGAAAACCTGCAGACACCCCATCCACTCTAAAAATGGAAAAAATAACCTCCTCAAAGGATGAAATTATTGAAGGCATGAAAGTACTCCATTCTGTTCTAACCCAATTGTTGACCAGAAATTAAGCCTTGGGAATATTTTCTTTTCCTTCAAAAGATGTTTAGTTTTTTCATGATTCATTTTCTTTCTCTACGATGGCTAAATATCTTGGAAGTAATTTGTTTGACTGTATTTCTTATTTTATCAACCCTATCTGCTTCTGATAGATGTTTGTTAGTTGGTTCTTGGAAGACTCTTTTTAAAAGGAGCCAAAGGTTGTTTTTTTTTTTTTTTTTTTTTTTTTTTTTACCTTTAAACGTTAAAAATGAATAGCTCTCTGTGTGTGTGTGTGTGTGTGTGTGTGTGTGTGTGAGAGAGAGAGAGACAAATGCTAAGCAGGTGCTCTACCACTGACCTACATCCCTGGCCTCTAAAAAAAACAGTTTTTAAGAGTACCTTTATGATGGATTACTCATTCCTTTTTTAGAGAAATTTGTATTTAGTTAGATTTATAAGTGGCTCAGGCACAAGCAATGGAAGTTAATAGTAGAAATTTAACAGGTGAGTGAGCATTTGATTTGAGATCAGATAGACTTTCTAAGGGCAACAAACCAATTTCATTGAACTTGCACTTGGAAATACCTCTGAGTATGAAAAGTATTTTGTCCAACGGCCATTTCAGAAGAACGTTTTCCACCAGGAAGCATTTTTTAGTGCTGTCAAGTAAGCTTTCTGTGGTGACTGATGTTCCATAGTTGCTCAAAGACAATCAGACAGAGAAGCAACTTTTCCCCGTTCAGTTTTTTTGTTCTACTCAGGCCTCCAGTAAAGACAATGAAGCCCACCCACATTGGAAATAGCCATCTACCTCATTAAGTTTACCAATTTAAATGTTAATCTCAGCAAGACACACCCTCACAGACAAACCCAAAATAATGTTTAACCAACTCTTTGGTCTAGCCAAATGGATATGTAGAATTAACCATCACACCACACGGGCTACTCCTATCTCAATGTTTCCCAGCTCCTCATATGCAAGACTGCAAAATATTGGTATCACTCCTGGTTTAGTCCTGAGCCCTCCTCTCATCTCTTCTTCACTCTCTCCTGCATGCTATATACATGTCAGCTAAATAGGTGTATGTACTTGTATATGTATACGTGTATATGCACATAAAACATACATAATTGCATGCACATATAGTTTTCCTTGTGTGTGTATTAGAATTAACAGTTTTATAAAATAATAGTTTATGGGTCTCTGGGGTTCTTTTTGATATTTCCTAACCACCATACTATAGTCACTTCTATTTTTTTTTTATGTTGATCTTAACCCACTATAATGATGTAATAACACTAATGGATTGTGACTCACAGTTCTAAAAACACTCCTCTTCCCATGACTTTAAATACATCTATAGGCTGACGCTTCCTAAATTTATCTCTTCTCTCAGCTCCAGACTTGTAAATCCAACTGCCTGCTTGACATTTTGTAAGAAAATCAAGTTGGACCTCATGAAAACTGAGGTCTCTATTTTGCTCACAAATTTTTACTTTTCTCAATTAGCAAAGGATATTACCTTGAACCCATTGATCAAGCCTGAAAACCCTAGGTTTCCCTTGTATTTCCTTTGTCTTGGTACCCTCCCACACACAGAGAAAGCATATAGGGTGAAGTCTCATCAGTTCCCCAAGGGTAGATGGCAGAGTTTGAGATGACAATCGGATTATCATGAAAACTGAGTTTGGTGTCAAATGGTAACTTTTTTACCTGTAGTTCTTCAAGGAATCCTCAGGAATCAGAACAGCCACATAGTGACAAGTATGTCAGGGTAGGTCCCAATAGCTTTCTCATGGGACAGGAGTTAGTATGTTCCCCTCTCCATGACTTCCCGAGTAAGTTTCTGCCATCATTATTTCTGGATAAACTTGACCAAGAACCATACTGACTTGCTGTACACTCCTCTCATTTTCAAAACTGGCTTTGAATAGGGATGAACTTGAAGGTTATGAGAAAGAGTGGCTATAGTGGCTGTAGAGGGTCTTACCCTGAACCCACAGCCATCGGATAATTGACGAAGAGGAAATGTACTAAAAGATCAATTCATTAAATGATCAAATTTTCATACTTATTTCTTTATAGACCATATTTTATTTCCTTTTAATGTTTATAGTATTTTTTCTGGAAAGCACTCTCTTTAGCTCTCTCACTCTCTGCTTGAGTTTTTTCCCCTTTACCCTCTGTCTTCGCCTCTCCTGGGACTGGCAGATTCCATCTTTCCAGTAGCTGGAAGTTGCTTTGCTTTGCCCAACATCCAACAGCTAGAGCAGCAAGGAGTCGGGAAAGAGGGAAATTGAACATTCTTTAAAATCCTGTTATGGACAGGAAAAATTAGTCTATGGAGGCAAATTTTAGACAGAGAACTGGGATTTTATGGACTAAAAAAGGGACACAGGGGAGGGGTCTTCAGGGTACTGGAAATGTTCATAATCTTAACTGGGTTTGACAGACACATTCGTATGTTAAAATTCATTGAGCTATACCCTTAATTTTTATATACTTTGCTATGCCCATGTTAAACCTCGATGCAGAGTTAATAATGCAAAAAAGCCATGAAAAATATTACATGTCATACTAATTGTTATAAAATTTTTATAAAGAGCTAAAATAACTATTCTTTGTTAATCTTGTAAATTTAGTTCATGCAGTAAAACCTGAACTCTAAAACCAAAGTGACTTGACTTCAAATTATTTGAAAACAAAAATAGGTTGAAACTTAAAAATTCAAAGTGAAATGCTGGAAGTTGGAATGTCTCCACAAAAATAATGTATTTAATCTATTCAAAAATATTTTCATAAACAGGATGTATTCTGGTAACACATATTTTTATTGAATATATTCAAGAAGAACATATTAACTAACATATTCAAAAGAAAAAATAGTCCTATCTATTGCATACATTAAAGAAAAAATTCTATTTTAAAAGGTCTTACATAACATAGTTATTTTTGTATATTCAAAGATTTGTCAGTCAGCCAAATTTTTGGGGACAGAGGGTGAATTGTCTTTTAAAGAATTGATCTGCTTTTGTTTGAGAAGATTGAGTTTTAAAGCCAGAAACCACTATGGCAGAACAAAATTTAAAGCTGAATTAGAATAAAGTAAGTAGCAACAGGTAAGAGCAAACCCAATGGGTAGGTTGGAAGGAATTGAACAATTTTGGAAAAAGAGAGACTGCAGAGAAAAATCAAAGCAAAGAAGGAGAGAGAGGTTAGACATCATCCTACATAAGACTGTTAAGAATTTCAAAAGCAGAGCTGGAGGTATATTGCATCAGTAAGAGCATCTGCCAACATGTGCAAAGCTAAGGTTAATCCCCAGCACCAAGCACAAAAAACAAAACAAAACACAGCAATGAAGAGCAATTTCCAAAGGAGGGGAAAAAAGAGAAATACTACACACACACACACACACACACACACACACACACACACACACACACATTTTTTCTTCTTCTTATAACAAATAGAAAATTCATGCAGGGGAAGATCCTGTGGCTAGATGAGTTCAGTATATGATGAAAATGAGCAGCTGTGGGGCTGATGGTCACATAGCCTCTCTCCTCCTCCACAGCCACAGGACTTCTGCTTCTTACAAATACTCTTGCTGCAGCCAGGCACTTGCCCCATCCTGCTGCTGCAGACTTGGGCTTTGGTCTGTGTTCTCCCCTTGTGAGAAGTATAAGGAGCAAGCGCTTTCTGATGTCCATGTCCTTTCTGTATCTCCCTCCTTGCACTTTCCCTGCTCCATTTCCACTTTTCTTGGCGGTTCTTTTGCTAAATTTATAGTTCCAGGTTTCATCTGAAATTTGGGTTTCTGTTTCATGTTTTCCTTGTGATGTTTATGTGACTTTTCAAGAAAGAGGAAGTTCCAGCTCTCAAACCAGACATGGCCAGCTGTGTGGTGAATTTTAATGAAAGTGTAGAGTTCAAGGGAATATATATATTTCTTGCTTAAAATAAAAGGAATGTCTTTAAAGGGAAATAACCCCATTTTTAAATAGTCAAGCAAACCAAAAACCTTTTCAAGTCAGAATGGAGAAGAGTGACAGGAGGAACAACTCTGAATGGGAAGCCAGGTCTAGCAGAGTCTCCTTAAAGGTCTCTGAGTGGTTATTTCATTTCCACTGTCATGCGGGGCCCAGGAGTACACACCACCCGGCCTTAAAACTCTGCTCCCAACTGCCTTTCCCTCTTTTCAAATTGGAAGATTAAAATGTACAAAGGAGGCCCAGGGAGGAGAGGGTATCCCATCAAGGGAGACTGACATCCACCAGGTGATATCCTTGAGGACATGCCCTAAGAAAGTAAGAGAATGGGAACCAAGAGGAGACTTCAGCCAGCTGTCAGGACAAATAGGCTAAAGAACAGGTGGTTGATGACCAAGCTCTATGAACCTGTGCTATGATCCATGACCCTGGAAAATTTTCAAGACCTTTTAGAAGTTCAGACCAGGAATAGACTGATGAAACTGACAGATCGTATCTACTAAGGGACTGGCTGTTACCAGCAGAACATGAGTTTGAAGGCTGGCTGAGCTGAAATGAGCCCTCTTGACTCTGGTAGGATATCTCAATCCTACATTCTCTGCAACCCAGCAACACATCAAATGACCACACATTCAAACCAGTCAAATTGGGTTTTAAAGTAACAAAATCAAATTTCTACCTCTTTGTTCTCCTTAGAATAATTAAGACAAATTTTTTTTCATAGCATTTTTATTTTAAAGATTAAGGGGAAAACAAAAAAAGAACAAAAAAAAAAAAAAAAAAAAGGAAATCTGGGCATGGTGGCACATGCCTGGAATCACAGTGACTCAGAAGGCTGAGGCAGGAGGATCACGAGTTTGAGGCTAGACTCTGTAATTTAGCAAGACCCTGTTTCAAAAATGTAGGTCAATGGTAAAGTGCTCCTGAGTTCAATTCCCAGTACCAGGGGGGAAAATGATTAGGGAAAGAAACCGAAATAAATTAAATGTACAAAGAAAGAACACAAGCATAAAACATCACCTTTTTCCAAGTACAAATTTCTAATCCTGCAACAATGTCCTAACATATAAAATCCTAGGTGTGTTAAGTCTGATAAATTGCCTGTCACAGATAGGCAAACATTCACCAATCAACACTCATTTTTAATAAACCATGCAGCCAGCTATGTTCATTTTCAAGTTCTTTTCTTCTAAGTTATTTTCCTCCATATAACTTAGGCTAGCAAGCCTGTTGTGACCTCTTGATTTGTCCTCTTCTGCAGACCTACCTTCACCCCTTGTATCTGATTGTACACAATGACCACTGATTCTGGCTCCCTTATCTGAGATGAGTTACAATTTATCTCCATATAATGGCTCACTTAGATCTGTAGAAGCTCCAAAAAGTGTCCAGAAGGTTCTGGATTTGCCCTGTACATCTGGGAATTAAACTAAACACATTGTCCCCTCCTGGAGAGGCTCAGTACTAAAATTTCAGTGGCCACCTCAAACCCTTTCCATTCCCTCCATTCCCATATTTTCCTCTGAACCCTACCAGATCTCCTACATTCCAAGAAAAGCAATGAATAGCAAGTGAATAAATGATTCTACCTCATTTCTTATAAAGAAACAGTCAAGGCATTAAGGAATTTCCATTCCTCTCCCTTGCTCTCCTCCACCCCTCCCCACCCTATCTCTGGCAGAACCAAGGAATCATTCCCTTCTCTGGTGCACCATTCTAGAGCAAAAGGACATATGAATGGACACTGGAAAAGCCCTAGCAATGATATTTTTTGTGGTTTACATATTGAATTTCCTTTTTTTTTTCTTTCTGCTGTTCTTGAAAATATGCAGATGCTTCTTCACTTACAATGGAGTTACATCTCAAGAAACCCATCCTAAACTGAAAATATTGCTAAGTTGAAAATGCATTTAATACACCTAATCACCCAACAAGCATCACAGCTTAGCAACATAGTCCACTATGAAGTATTGGTTGCTTGCACATGGCTGACTGGGAGGTGATGTTTGATGCCACAAGGCAGCATGACAAGAGTATCATGCCACATATTGCTAGCTAGAAGACCAACATTCAAAATAAGAAGTATGATTGCTACTGAATGCATGTCACTTTCACACCATTGCAAAGATGAAAAATTGTACCATTAAAGTCAGGGACTATCTGTATTAAAAATTAGAACAAAAATATCACTGAAGGCATATTTGAATATTTTTCTTCTCTTAGTATTGATTATTTATACTTTATGCTAAGAACTGCTGAGTATTGTGAATTCAAATATGAATAAGAAAAATTTACCTGTTTTCAAATAAATTGAAATTAAGAAATTAATTCAGACTTTCATTGTCTAAATATACAGGTCATTAAAATAAATATAATATGATTTTTGGGATTTTAGAGCACAGAATAATTAATTTGGGTACACTGAAGTAAGAATAGCAAGAATTTTTCAGCAATGGAACTGTGCCTCAGAGGTAGGACAGAATTTCATACATGTGATGAATTTTGTAAAGTGAGATCTGCCTGACTTTATTTCTTTAAAAACTATAAATTTATATAGTTTAAAAATAAAGCAAAATTCTAAAGACTGCATTACCCCTGAGAATGAATTGAAAAGGAGATTTTAAGGGTGGATGTACATTCAAGAAAAGAGCCAGCCATAATGGCTTCTATTTGTTATGTTAAAGAGATGTGTCTACTGTCCTTCGTGGCAAGATAAGAAATATTGACCTGAGGGATCTATTATATAGATGTTGGCCAAGGAGTTAGGTGACATCCTATTCTCAGCTCTACAACAAATATGCTTCCTGACCTTGGATGAGTCTCTTCACTTCCTTTTGTTTTCAGAATTTCTGCCTATTCCACCGGCAGTTGGTTTACTTTTCTTCTTTAATGGCAGCCATCAATGTAGTCCTATCTTCAACATGCTCTCATTTTCTAATTAAAATAAAAAATACACATTCAAACATTTTAGCCCAGATTTGCATACCAAGTTTAAGAGGATCTAAGCCCAAGTCTGTAGAATGAGAATAGTTACTTCAATCGGGCAATTGGTATAATCAGAATCAATTTCAAACTTCCATGATGAAAACTGTTAGGAAGATTGATTTTTAAGTGGTGAATTTTTATATTTGATGTTTTAATAGTAACAATCTTCAAAGTGAACAAAACTTTAGGGAAAAAATGTGACTAGAAATAAAAAGCATTGAATAAAACAATAAAGATATGGAAAACACAGAGGCAAGCTCTAGTTATGTAAGAGTCACAAGGAGCAGAAGAAAAAGTCAGACAACAAGGCTGGCCCAGTGACAGCCTTGTCTAACCATGCAGGGTGCCTTGGAGCTAAAAGGATCCACCAGAGTTGTCTCACACTGATCCAAAATTTCAGATGTTAAGGGTCCTTAAAATTTTATAAAGGGAAATTATAGCAGGCTATGTTGGCTTGGTGTAAATATTTTTATAGCAAATATTCTCTTGTGTTTTCCTACCTTGTACCTGTACACAGTCACTCATATGTCCTCTGCATGTGGCCAATCCATTTTCATTCATAGGTTTTGCTACAATCAGAATGATACATTAATAGTCTAATGGTAAACTCAGTTTCTTGTAAGTCAAGAGAAATGTTTAAGCTTACCAAATTAAGTTTCTGTACCTACATTCAAAAAATTACCCAGGACCATGTCGAAGAGGCAAGCCCTAGGGCCCCTGCTTAATTTATGTGGCAACCTTCTTCACACTGGTGCAAGGCATAACTGGTGAAGCAGAATGAACCTAGAACTCTTTCTTTAGCCATGTCTCCATTTCACATCTTGAGCTATATGGCCAATCTACACAGCTCTGGATCAGGCTCTACAGCTGTCTCCCTGTCTGCTAAGCCATTTACTTGCCTTCTTTCTTGAAGCAGTTACATTGAAAATGATGACAAAGATTCCCTGCTAGTTATCTTGGAATATGCCTTCTTCCTTAGAAAGGGCCCAGAATCACCCATAGTCATATAATTAGGGAGAGAATATTCCTTCAGCACTTTTGGGGAAGCAAAGGTGTGTGTGAGATCATCCAAACACACATGCCTCCAACTGGATCAGTATTTTGCGTCGTGTAAAGGCCTCTTAGAGAAGGGAGGGAGACTCTATGGACAATGTGTATAAAGGTGGAATTTCCCTCACACTGAAAGCCTTCAGAAGTAAGGCAAAGACTAAGAACATGTGTCAACGTTTCCCTGAGAATAGCCATAATTGTGGGAGATGAGACTTTAAACCTATGACCAGTCTTGAGGAATAAAAGGCTGACTGAATGACAACAGTGTAAGTGCACAGGCCAAACACCAGGGAGTGGAAAGACAGCTGGCAGAGGTGTGTGGCCTCAATAACAGATGAAGAAATTACCCAGAACACTGAGGTCTCACTGTCTTGCAGGTAGACACTTTCAAAGTACCAGACATGAATTTTGCTCACTTAACTTCATATTTCTTTTACTGTACTGTGGTTTGCCATGACAGGTCAGAGAGATGAGCCTGAAAGTAGAACAAGAATATTTTCTTTGGATATTTGTTAAATGCTGCATGATTGCTTGTTTTTAAAGAATGACAAATGTATTCAATAGAGTTATTGCCTCTATTTTTAAAAACAACGCAATCATTATTATGTGGATAACGGGCTTCTATGTGCTGCCAAGATGCTAAGGCTGTCATAGAATACTGTTCAAAATAAATACTGAAGGGTAAGTATTAGTGTAAGAAAGCACCAGCACATAACCCTACAGGAAATAAATAAAAATAACTACTGTTATCCCATATTTTATAGGTGAAAAAATAGGTTCAGAGGGATTATATAGTTTGTGTTGGAACTCAATTATGATGAGATTATTTTGTTTTCTTGATTCCAAACCTCAGGCTTTTAATCATTATGCCTAAAATCTATTCAGTAAACTTAGTACACAAAGAAACATGATCCCCAAGCCTCTGTTGGGGAAACACAGGGGCCCTGGATGAAAGGAATAGTCTCAGAGTCTCATCTTCAGTCTTGTCATCCCTGCTTGCATGGACCCACAGGTAAGATCAGAACAAAGGAATAGAATCAATTAGAAAATCCTCACCAAAACTTCAATCTATCTTGCATCCTGTTACATACAGTAAAGCTGGCAAGAGGATCACTAATTAAAAACAATATCTCTATGTGGTCATTTGCAATTTACAAAAGGTTGTCATAGACACTGTCTTCTTTCATTTGATTCTGTTTTAATCCTATGGAATTTTCAGTTCAGCCCAATCTGCAGAATTTTCAATTTCGTATAAACTGCTGGGAGTGGGAGAAATCTGAAAATGAGTCACATCCATACCTGGATGTGCTATCACCCCAATGACACAATATCCATGATTGATTGATTTTTCCCATTTTATCAGGGTGTGTTGTTATATGCTTCAATCTAATCTTAAAAAAAAAAAAGAAAAATAAACTTGAAAATATATTCACTATTTCTTGTCTGGCAGGTTTCCCAGATATTTTATGTATATTTTATTTACCAGCATCGGAAGTTAAAGTGGGCAATTGTGCAGTGCTATACCATTCCATCATTTTTTTCCCATTATTCCTACCTGCCTTTTGAAAAATTCAATTATTCATATTCTCAGATTCATACCAATAAACATACAAATATACCACACATATACACACACTTCCCTAGCTTCAAAATATTAAAATTGAAGTTTCAGTTAGTGACATTTTGTTTGATTGATTGACTAATATGCATACAGATATTAAAAGCTCTAAATTACTGAAGATAAGGTCTCTAACTGCAACCTCTTATAACTATGCCATTAAGCATATATTGATTGGTTTTAGATATCAAAATTAATTGTAAAATCAAGTGTCTGGAAATGAGATTGTGGATGCATAGTCTGTTTCACAGCTTTCAACAAGATGACTCTTAATCCCATGTTCCCACCAATTTAAGCATCTCAAACCTTGTTTTTTTTGTGACTTGTGAGGCTATTCATAAAGGTCAAAGCTCCCTATGTGAGATATTAAGAACATTGGGAATTAACTGCTGAAAAAAAGCTTGTTTCACAAACAGCTATGCTTTCTTTGTTGTTTTCTTTACTGACAGAGTTATGACAGCCACTGTTTCTTTTTTCCTCTGATTCAAGGGGGGTTAGAGACAAGTGTTGCCTTCATTTGCATCCACTGCCATTCGCAAAACTGAGCTTAAACTAGGTTCTTTGATTACGCACCCTTTATGCTTTTTTGTTCAGCTCCATTTTTTTTTTCCATGATAAAAGCATGTGGTCAGAATTTTTAAAAAAGATTTTAGTATCTCAAGAGTGAATATCCGTCCCAATTAATTCTTGATGGACATAAAACCCAGAATTTCCACAACGATTCCAAATTCCTAGGTGAGCTGCCATTGCATTCTTGATGGAGGATCTGTCCATCTGGGAGTTGCCCTCACAGCTGTGGTCTGGCTGCCTCACGGTCTCCCTCTGAGACCCTGGGAGTTGATGATGTGCATAGTCCTCTGCAGCAGTCCTTGAAGAGCTTTTTTGGAGACAGGCATGTACCCAAACACAAGTGTGGCTTCTAATGCTCTGGTAGCAAGATTCTGCTTTAAGAAGCGATGGCCCAAACATTACTGTGCAGCCCCCTCAGTGACCCTGCCTCCACCTCAGGGTGTGCCCTTCTGTTTACTCTTGTGACTACCAGTGAGTTCAGGCACTAGCTGTATCTGAATTGCCACCAACTGCAAGTGTCCCTGCTATAGTGGTGCTGGGTGTTCTAGCCCCCAAATCTCTACTCTCTACTCTCTTAGTTTGGAGGTTGATGAAAAGCCTTGCTTTCCTCACAGTCTCCCCATGTTAGGCACTAAATGGCCATTGACATTATTGCCCAAGCTTTCCAGAGAGTAGTAACAGCACAGGCCTAGCCTAATTTAAACTGAATGCAGTGCAATCTCTCAAGGGAGCCCAACTAGCAAACCATGTGTACAGTATTCCTAAAAGGGAATACTGCGGCAGAGAGACCTTTGGAAAGAAATCCAGCTAAAAGGGGAAGGCAGGTTAGCTTTAGGCAGCAAGATCCCGTTTTCAGAGGTCTTTTTGATTAGTCATATTATCCAAAATCATAGATATTTGAAAAAATAAGTCTGGTCATCTATTCAAGTAAACAAGTAAAAGGATTTTCTTGAGGAGTAGAAAGTCTTGATCTTGGAAACAGGAAGATACATTTCTATTCTTGTGTATTCTCTCCAGATGCTGCATCATCATGAGTTCATCCAACTACAGGTTCAAGTTATATAATTGTAAAGAACAAAACTGTTTTGGGGGTGGAGGGATGGCACTTAGGGTCTGGCATATTGCTAAGGAAGCACTCTACCACTGAGCTATAGTCCCAGCTCTGATCAGGAATTTTGACTGTCTGTAAGGACATCCCATTTTGAAAAGAAAAGAGAAAATAAAAAAGTGTACAATTGAAAGAAAAAAAATGTATACTATGCAGGGATCCTACAAATAACACCAAAGCAAATAATCAATCTAGATAGATGCTTTGTATAATGTCAAAAGTTTTTTCATAAAACATTAAAGCCAAAAAAATATTTTATTGACAAAGATTATGAAGCAAACGGTACTACTAAATCAACAATTCTGAAAATTGAAGATTGAATTGACATAGTATTGTTGCCAAGGGAAGAAACTTTCTAATTTTAAAGAGTATCAACTATGTGCCTAAGTTTACTAATTATTTCACTAGCTAATTACGGGAACTAGCAATTAGAAATAGATTTTAAAATCAACGTAAGAGATTATAAGATAGGGAAGGAAAAATTGATTTTTAAAATTTACATGATTATTCATAAAGAACACATTTGCTATAATCAGTATAACATCAAATATATTCATTCTTAGTCAGGTGCGGTGGCGCATGCCTGTAATCCCAGCACTTTGGGAGGCTGAGACAGGAGGATTGCGAGTTCAAAGCCAGCCTCAGCAATGGCGAGGCACTTAGCAACTCAGTGAGACCCTGTCTCTAAATAAAATACAAAAAAGGACTGGGGATGTGACCCAGTGGTCGAGTGCCCCAGAGTTCAATCCCTGGTACCACACACACACAAAAAAAAAAAAAAAAAAATATATATATATATATATATATATATATTCTTGTGCCTATTGCAAAAGCTCTGTCTAAAAGAAATCTGCCATTTTGTTTTATTTCTTATATATTTTCACATGATAGTATTAAATGAAACCTGGCTCTAATTGTTTATGGCCTTTACCATTTCAATTTCATGACCTCCATGTTATAGCATCAACAGTTTTTATACTACCAAATATATTCACAGAGACAAGTAGGCAGAAGCAAACCAGCAGAAATGATCAACTAAAGTTTTATCTTTCATATCCTCTCTGATACAGTGAAGTTATTTTTGCCATCATTTTTTTTTCTCCCAGAGCATCTTTAAGTGCTTCCCCCATATAATCCTGGCTATAGAACCTTCTTCTGCACCTACGGTCTAATGCTGTATTGGGGGAATAATGTAGGTAGTGGGATCAGACAGTATGAGTTCATATTTCAGCTTTGCCACCAAGGGTGCATGGAGGCCCAGCACCCTCATTTGCTGGAGGGGTTAACACCTTCTTGGTAAGGAGTGTTGTAGAATCCACTTAATGTACTGAGTACATTTAGCTTTAATACCTCACAGAAGGATGATGTCCATAAATCATGGACTGAGGCAATAGAAGCAAAAGCAGATTTCCCTCAAATTTACCTAGTTTCTTTATACTAACTCCCCCAAATTTATATAGAAAACAAACAATTACTAACCTCTTGGCCTGGTCTTACTACTTTTAAAATAAATTATATTGGACTGGGGTTGTGGCTCAATGGAAGAGCAATTGCCTAACACATGTGAGGCACTGGGTTTAATCCTCAACACCACATAAATAAATAAATAAATAAATAACCATATAGATTAATTTAAAAAATAAATGATATTAGGTAGGGGTGTCATGCTTGAGCAGTGAATATATCAATTAATGAAAATGTTCCAACTTTAGGTCAACCTGAATTCTCAGCAACTTGTTTCTCAAATTATTTGTCTCTAGCTCTCTGTGTCCCTGTACTTACCTTCTCATTCGGTTCTTCTTCATTCACTGGATAAGCTTTCTTCTTCTCTGGATCACCGAATTGCCATTACTAAATTGCCCATGCATATTCCACGTGAGTGCAAGGAAATGTTTTTTACAGTCTGATTTTAAAAATAGTCATTACTATCCTCCATAATTCCTTGGTTACACTAGATTCTTCTAATAGTGAACTAATAAATATAAAGTATCCAGGAGAGTATGATACAGGGCAGAAACTCGGTGGAATTGAGTTAAAAATCCTTCTTAGTCCCCCCACCTCTGTTCCACTAAGCAAATTATGCTGAACTATATACTTTATCAGTTTCAACTTCCTCCAATAGATCTCAAATCTTCTAGGCCAGGAAGAGGCAAAGCTGGAGTATGAACTTGGGTCTGTCTGATCCTGTTATCTATATTTTTCTCCCTAAGTTAGCATTAGACAGTAAGTGCAAAAGAATTTTCTAAAGCTAGGATATATGGGGGAAACTTGTAAGATGCTCTAAAAAAAAAAAAAAAAAAAAAAAAAAAAAACAGAACAAAAACATATTCCTCTGCATCAGAGGAGATGGACAGTAAAACACCAGTTGTTCTTTGCACTTAGAAAACCCAGCACAGAATAGCTCACAATAGGGTTTCAATACAAATTCGTTGAATGAATGAAATGGCTTACCACCTTTATAATTAGTATTTCTTTACTAATTGTACTGGAAAGAAAAACTAAAATAAGTAGAAAAATCACTTTGCCATCATCTGCAGAGACCACTGTCCTCTAAGGAGAGCATTCCTACTAAGCTATTAATGACAATGCCCCAGAGTGAAACTGGAGGAGTTGGTGGTTCTCAACTGAAGTAATCAAGATGACACAGGTAAAAGTTAGGACACAGAATCCCCCAGGGAGCTGAAATGACCCAGGTGACATCAGGGGACCTGTCCCCTTGGAGGAAAAAAAAAAAAAACACTTCTGCCTTCTCATGCAGGACAATGGGTCTCCACCAAAAAGAAGTCCTGTCTAGAAAATCAAGTTTTGACCTAATGCATCAAATTTTCTGGAGCAGAATACCATCTAGCAACAGAGCCTACTGCAAGTAAATTTAAAAACCAGGTGGTTCTCAGAGATTCCTTCCCTAATTATAATGCCAAATAGCACTCTACAATGTATTGAAGTAAAAGTTGTCCTAGCATCAAATTACTGTACAAAGAGAGTATCTGTGATAACTGGCAGATGGACACTTGTAACAATGCTGCAGAACCCTTTCCTTGCCTCCAACAAATGTTCAATGACAGTCTTCAAAGAAGCAATATAATAACCACCTCCTGACTGTCTCACTCTCTGTAATGAAGACAATGTTTTCTTTCCTTCTCTTGACTTTATTTATTGCAAACATAATATTGTCACAACAGAAAAAAATTCTATACAATTTTCCTCTGTAGTAAGTCTGTATCTGAGTTTTCAAAAGGTCGTGATGTGCACTTTGTGGATGACCTTAAGAACCAATTGTTGGAAGGTAGAAGAGAGGTGATTAATCATTTCCATGGAAGAAGGAGGGAAATTGAGAAAAGCCTCAGAGGAGTGCTGTGAGGAAATATCTTCCCTCTCCCATTTTGTAGAGTAAGTTGCATTAAAATATTTCTTGACAGGCAAGAAAGGTTATCAAATACAAAACTAAACTTTTCAAATGTTCATGAAGAAAGGCAGTAAGCTGATATTTGAGTGTTCGTGCCCAGGAAAGAAAGTATATATTTTACCAGACATTTATGGAGCATCTACTGTGTACTAAATTTTTGAGCACATAACCTTGTAAGAGATATGCAACAACTACTGACAAGGATCTGCACCGTGGACAATAAAAGAGGTCCATACAAGAGACAATGGAATCACACAGAGAAAATAAATCTAAGGTTACCTAATGTTATCAGAAAAGATACTGATGGAATTTTTGATTCAGTGATTTTTTTTTTTTTTTTTTTTTTTTTTTTTTTTTTGTTACTGGGGATTGAACTCGGGGCACTTGACCACTGGGCCACATCCCTAGCCCCCCCCCCCTTTTTTTTTTGTATTTTATTAGAGACAGGGTCTCACTGAGTTGCTAAGTGCCTCATCATTGCTGAGGCTGGCTTTGAACTCGTGATCCTCCTGCCTCAGCCTCCCAAGTGCTGGGATTACAGGCGTGTGCCACCACCACCCCACAAGATTCAATAAATTTTGTGTGTGTATGTGATACCCTGACAGCATTGACTGACCTGAACTTAACATTTGTAAATAACTGCTCCCACCAAACTGTCTTCCCACTTCACCCTCACATACCCACATCTGGAGCAGTTCTGTAGTAGGCACTGGGTAAATTACCACCCTGCCTTTTCTTTCCCTTGGGCTCAACTGCACTCACCATCAATGTACTAGTAGCCTAACTCTCTGATTAGCTTTAAGACCTCCAATAAAGGGCCAGGGAGGTCACTAAACTGCTTTTAGTATAGGCCAGAGGCTGTTACCAAGTCTGTGCAGTTCATTTGTGGCCTAACCCAGACCGTAGCCATTTGGGACCCAACTATTTAATTCATTCTTCAAGAGATGTTTATTGAACTCCACCAGCACTCGGCCCTATTCTAGGAACTAAGGATACAGCAATAAACTAACAGAGAAAATCCTTGCCTTTATATGAAATACAAGTGGAGAGAGGTGAATTTATTTGCTGAGGGTCAAATTGAAAGTCAGTGCCAGAGTCAGACTTAGCCTCCTCGGCCCCCTAACTCTCAGAAATCATAGGAATATTTTTTCACAGTAATAGTTTTGCTCCTTACATCTTGTCTTTGAATACTCAGGATCCTGAAAATTTATAAATGGGGGTGGAGGGGACAGGAAGAGGGAAGGAGTCAAGCCCACAAACACACAAACATACAAGTATGTGCCCAAGTTAGCAGAATCTGGATCATTCAGTTCACTTAGCCCTTGTTTATTATATCCCTGTATGTGACATAGCCCATGTCCTCAATTATTCCATTCTCCACGTAAGTAATTTTAGATAAGGTCTTGAAACATAGTAAGTTCTCAATAAATATTTATAGAGCAAATTGAACACATGAAATATGAAATGCCAGGTGACCTATATTTGGATCGTACAACATAATCCAAGAAAATAAACATCTCACAGTGGAGATGAATGCCAGAATGAAAGAGGGTGATCCGAGAAAGTCAACCTTCTAATATGAAAATGTTCTGTTTCCAAAACAGGCTGCCTTCTTGTTTCTTCCCCATTATTGAATTGGCTAGGCACGCACTGGTATTGTTCCCAAACCCATTTTCAAATTTAGCCAGAGCTCCTGAGAGGCTGCCAATGGTCATTTTACTCAGCAAGTGCATCTCACACCAAGTCCCCAAAATGTTACTCAGCAGTAACACAATCACTTCAGCTGTTTAGCAATGGACACGAATTACTTTCTGCCATTAGCACTGATTGGGAAAGTGGTCGAAATGACAAGGACACTCAGCCCATGTTTGCATATCTATTTCCCTCTCTACCTGCCTCTCGAATCATCTTTATTATTAATAATCAGTCTTTATTATAACCTAAGAGGCATTATGTGAGAAACGGAATTTATTCCATTTGCTAAAATGAGTACAATTTTTTGAATTTCTAATATAGTCTCAATGGTATTTTTCTTCTCTCTGCCATGGTTTCAGGACTAAATTATTTCTGTGGTGTCTTATTTCTCTGGGGCCTCCTTTACTGGTATGGAGGGAGGCAAGCTTTAACTCTGACATCCACAGTGTCTACCCAAGCAAGCCACAGTGAACACTGCGTCTAATTCATTGTCTGAAATGTAGAAAACAATATTGGGGAAGAAGCTAGAAATCAAGAGGTAATAAGGTTTGAAGAACAATTCTGCCATGGCTGTCAAAATGCTGAGGAAAGACAACCTCTCTTCATTTTAATCAGCCCTTTTTGAAGCTGAAAGAAGGAAAGAAAACAAGAGACTGGTCGTCTATTTGACTTCCCCAGTGACTGAAAGGAAAATCTAAGAAAGAGACAGATTGAGGCTTTAGTGCTAAGGACAAAGGCAACTGTGTCATTTGTGATAAATCTCATGCTGAAGTCTGAAGAATGGGCATCAGTTGAGGATCTGAGCCTCGGCCTCCCCCATCCCACATCCTCCTGGGGACTTCCCTCAAAACCCAAAAGCTTCACTGGAGCAGGGGAAAGACACACTGATGAAAATTTTCCTGTGATGGACAGTACCAGGAACAGGGTGTTTCACACATTGCTACTTTGGATACAACAGCATGTAAATAAATCTTTATGAATCTGAAGAATGTCTATTTGTGCAAGGATGAGTAGTAACATTTAGTTTCATGTTATTTTATTTATCCACATATCTAACATGTTTTAAGTTGCATGCTTATTTTGTTTCATATTCTATTTATTTTATGGTCATTTAATAAATATGTATTAATCTATTCTATAGCAAACATAAGAAGTAAGTTTAGGGGCTGGGGTTGTGGCTCAGCGGCAGAGCGCTCGCCTCGCACATGCGCGGCCCGGGTTCGATCCTCAGCACCACGTAAACATAAATGCATTGCATTGTGTACAACTAAAGTAAATAAATAAATATTTTTAAAAAAAGTAAGTTTGGGAAAGGTTAATTACTTTACATGGAGTTCTAAAGATGCAGAGCCAGAGAATTTTCATGCAGATAGTTTATTTGCAGGGTGATTCTAGAAAGCTCCGGCAAAGGAATGTGGAAAGAAACCTGGGATGGAGAGGAAGCCAATATGAATGGGTTAATGAGCAGGTACCACCATGGGTATCTCATGGTCCATTGCCCTAAGGCATCGAAGCTACTGTGTAAATCATGACTCGTAGTTCTCTTGTTTGAAAGGTGGGAAGCTGGGATATTGGTCCACCAACATCTATTCCATCACTGGTTGAGGGCTGTGGCCAAGAGTATTAGCACCAAGAAACTTAGGGCTTGAATTTAATGTAAGACTGAGAATACTCCTATAGCCAGAATAGCAGAAAGCAGAAAGTTAAGAGATGCTGGCAGGAAGAAGCTGTGTGTGCATAAAAGCCATGAGCACCAGGGAAAGATGGGCAGCCCATCAGTAGCATCTGCTCCAATGGCTGGATCCAACTCATGGGTAGGTAGAGTCATTTTTACATAGGCAGTATCTGGGCACTATGGGAAAGAAATTATTAGAATGTGTTCAAAGCATTCTGGGGACTGGGAAACTCTGCCACTCTTGTCGTCTGTCTTCTATAATGATTGTAAAACTGTTTTCCAAAAAGAAAGAGAATCGTATATTTGAGAATCATATATAAATAAAAAGGTAAAAACATTCTCCCCTGTGTTCTAATTCTGTTGTTTCTCCATTCTAATTCTCCATTCTGTTGTTTTCCCAAGCATTTTGGTCACAGATCATAGCAATAGTAATTCATTGTTTTCTATCCTTTTATTTTTTAAAATGTTCTCCCTCTTATTAGCTCACTTGACCTTGAGCGAGCAGGCTGAATATTCTCATCTACATTTTCATGAGAGGAAGCTAAAAGCACAAAAATATTAAATGAATTGCTCAATAGAGCCAAGGTGAGAACCTCTGTCTCAGTAAATATGGTTTAAACATCTACATTCCATGGGCTATACACAGTTGGGGGATATGAAGTTATTAAAATAGGGTTCTCTCTTCATTGAGGAAGTTACAGGATATAGAGGGAAATAGATGTGTTAAAGAATTCAATAATAATGTGCCATTAACTCACATATTAACACAATGCTTTGGGGATACAGAGTAGTTAGCAGGCAAATCTTCTTGGAGGAACCAGGTGTGTCTTATCAGTGAAGGTGGGGTAGATTGTGGTATGTGAACAAACAATTTGAAATTCATATTGCCTTAGCACAATGGAAAATAATTTCTCATGTATTTAAATTTTGCCATGTTGTGGTCTTATCACTCACTTGGGAAACTGTTCTCTATGAGGTGCTTCAGTGGTCCATGGCTGAGGGAAGACAGGCCATCAGTAGCTCCATCATCTTGAAACATGGCCTCCTTGGTTGGTTGAGCAAGAGAAAGAAGAATGTAGAGAATCTTGTATGGGCACTTAAATGTTCCTATATCAAAGTGAAGAAATTAACTTCCTCTACTGCACTGTTCAAAGTAAGTCACATGATCATAATTAAATTCCAGGGTCTCAGGACCAGACTCTTGTATGTGCCTGGAAAGAGGAAAGAATCATTACTATTGGTGAGCAGCATAATGGGCTTCCAAAAGGAAGGCATAATAAGGACTTGGGGAAAAGCATTCTTGGGAAAGGAGCCATGTAACAGCACAGAGGTCGGACTAGGCCTGACATGTTCAGAACCTTTGAGGAATCCAGAGTGATAGAGGGAAGTGGTAGAAGGCGATGAGAGTGAAGTCAGCAAGAGCTACAAAAGTAAGAGCTAAATGATTTTGGAATCCATTATCATGGAACCAGTAAGTTTGAAAGCATGAAAGACAAATGACCAACTGTCATTTTCTAGAATGACATCTCAAGAAACTCACTACACTGTGGCTCCTCTCAGCTAACACAAATTTCTACATCACATGAAAGCTACTGAACATATAGTAGAGTTGGTTTGGGGGCATGGGAACAGCAGTAAATGCCATGATAGACTTAGAATGATAGGCTCTACCATACCACCCCTGACTTGTCCTCATTCCCAAATGATGTTCTGGAGTATGTGGGCATCAAATCACTTAAGTAACAATGAACCTAGGCTAGGTCTTCTCCCATTGGTGTCAATGGAAGGGCAGAAACCTAAATGTTCTCGCTCCCATATGTCTTTATTTATGGATTTACTTTGTAATCTATGGCCATCTCTTTACCCCACCACAGATTGAAGAATGAGATTGTAGGGTTTTGTTTATTGCTGTTATTGTTACTGTTGTCATTAGACTTAAATAAAGAAGACCAAACTTTTCTCAAAGATGGGGGCAAAATGGAGGTTAAACGTAGAATCAAAGGCTACATTTTAAGTTAAAGACAAAAATGACTCTATGATTCAATGATTTGAGCACAAAGATAGCTATGAAAATAGTAGGCACAGTAGGTCCTCTATAAATGAAAGTAATGAGCAAAATTACCTATTTATATTTCTTGACTCACTATACCATAAATTCCTCGAAGACAATGGCTACTTCTTACGAGTCTTTATATCCCTAGAATGTAACTTAGTGTCTAGTAAATTAGGTGCTCAATAAATGTTGTTTGAAGGGAACTGAACTGACTAAATAGCCACTCAAACATGTTAATTGCAGCTACACCAGTCTACAAGAATTAACACAGTCTTGTCAGTACATGAATAGATGGCTCATTATCTAATCAGATCAAGTCAAACCAGATAATTTATTTTGAGTATGTACCTAAAATGGTAAGGGAGACAAGCTTGACATATAAACAGACTTAGAGGATAAGTAGCCACAATCAGGGACAGGGGAAATGAATCTGAGATGTTGTTCTTTGACCAATTAAATACATTAGTTTAATTTAGTTGTAAGAAGCACCCAGTTTATTTTTCCAAGTGGTTAATAAGAAGGTTGTCCTGTTGATTCTGGCCAGTAAGTCTGCTACAGACACAGAGCCCACAGTATACATTTCAAGAGGTTGACCCTCTTCAGGATTTCTAATCAAGCCAAACCTAAACTCTGCAAAAGCAACATTAAGTGGATTGCCTTCCAGGTAAATAATCAGGTAATTGTGCTAGATTTCATACCATCATCTTACAACATGAACGGACAGAAACAAAAATCTACAAATTTAGTAAAGATGTTTTTGTGGCTCTTTTTGCTGTTTCCTGTTCAATATTAGAATCAGCATTTCTAACATTTTTTATTATAATGCTCCTTGTATACCACAATCCTTAATACCTTTTCCCCTTATCTACCAAGTGTTGCTGAGTTCCCTGATTTTCTTTGTCTACTATTTCTATCTCTACCATCACCATCACACTCTTCAATTCATTCTTCTCCTTTCAGCTAGAATGTCTTAAAATTAACATCTAGTTGAATCTTTCCTCTGATTAAAATATTTTCATGATTTTCCAAAATCGTGAAAATAAACCATGAGACTCTACACTCTGGACTCCAGCCTGGCTCATTCTTCACCACTTGCCCCTTAGCTTTAGCACTCCCACCACAGGTTATCTTTCATTCAACTCCTTCCCACCTGAGCCCAAAAAGCTCCCCTCCTAGTTTATAGTGCTAAGTGCCTAATTAGAAAAACAGAGAGATCTCTAAGAAATAACCTAATGATGAAATTCATGACCTTAGAAAAACAAGAAGAAACCAAACCCCAAATAAGTAGAAGGAAGAAAATAATGCATATCTGTCCATTAATAAACAAAACAGAGACTAAAAGAATAATACAAAGGATTAATGAAACAAAGAGTTGGTTCTTTGAAAAGATAAAAATCAACAAAACCCTAGTCAAAATAACCAAAAGTAAGGGGGGGGGGGGGGGGGGGGGGGGGGGGGGGGGGGGGGGGGGGGGTCCCGGGGGGGGGGGGGGGGGGGGGGGGGGGGGGGGGGGGGGGGGGGGGGGGGGGGGGGGGGGGGGGGGGGGGGGGGGGGGGGGGGGGGGGGGGGGGGGGGGGGGGGGGGGGGGGGGGGGGGGGGGGGGGGGGGGGGGGGGGGGGGGGGGGGGGGGGGGGGGGGGGGTAGAAAGATGACCCAAATAAATAAAATTAGAGACAACAGAGAGGATATTACAACAGATATCACTGAAATGCAAAAGATCATTATCGAATATTTCAAAAATTTGTATGTCAATACATTGGCAAATCTAGAAGAACTAAACAAATTTCTACACACATATTATTTACCAAAGTTGGACCAAAAGGACATAAAAAAAATCTAAACAAAGCAATAGCAAGCAATGATACAGAAATAACAATAAAAGTTTCCCAAGAGAGAAAAGTCCAGAAATGGACAGATTTACTATTGAACTTTACTATATTTTCAAAGAAGAACTAATACCAACACTCCTAAAAGAGTACAAAAAAAAAAAAAAAAAACAACTCAAAATAGATCAAAGAACTTAACGTAACACCTGAAACTCCAAAACTATCAGAGGAAAACATAGGGAAATACTTCAAGATATCAGTATTGGCACTGATTTCCTGAACAGGTGTCCAAAAACTCAAGAAATAACAATAAAAATTGACAAATGGGACTACATCAAATTAAAAATCTGTCCAGAACAAGCACTCAACCAGAATGAGGAGACAGCCTACCGAATGAAAGAAAATCTTTGACAGCTATTCATCTGACAGAGAATTAATATTCAGAATATATAAAGAACTCAAAAAATTAACACCAAAAGAACAATCTAATCAATAAATGAGCAAATAAACTGAAGACATTTCTCAAAGGAAATACAAAAGAGAGGATTCAAGATGGCGGAATAGAGAAGGTTGTTTTCCTGGCTGCTCTGTGGCATGAAACCAAGAAAGCAGACAGGCAGCTTTTCAGTAAGGTGGGTGAACAGAAAAGAAAAAGGGGGCCTTCACTGGAATTTAAAAACCGGACATTCAAAGCAGGTCAGGCATTCAGGATGTTGGATATAATAAAATAAGGAAAAAATCCCCAGTGCCATAGCTGATGCCACTGCTGGAGGCACAGGCCAGAAGGGTCCCTCAGTTGGCACAGTGGGGGGATAAGTAAATTAAAGGAACCCACATTTTTAGGAGGCCTGAGGTGAGTCTGGATATGGAGAATTTAGAGATCAAAGATCTTGCCCAGATCAACTGAAAAGTGCACTGCACCATATCCTTGTATGGGAAAGAAGCTGCCACCTCTCCAGGTAACTTGCAGAGGACAGAGCAAGGAACCATTCTGCAGACCCAGCGAGGGGGTGGGGAGCTGGGCAAGCCAACTCCTGTCAAACCCAAGTTTGGCCCAACATACAGGCTTGGCAAACCCACACTACACGACATAGAGTGTGCCTAAATGACCAGGAGAATATCAAGCACAGAGAGAGGTTTACATAGGGGACACCTGTTGTAGAATACACCCAGCTCTATCCCTCCACCTCCAATCCAGCTGCTTGCAGGACTGGCAGGGAGAGACAAGTCTGGCCAGGAATTCAAAGAGCAGGGGTTGGAGAGATTGAGTTTGGAAACTGAACCCGAGACCAGAAAACCAATGATGCAATAGATGAAGAATTGGCTTCTTCACCACATGAGTGGAACCTGGCGGAGACCCCTCAGGTGCAGTCCCCCAGTGTGGATGGGCACTTGCTAGGCCCTGGAAATGCACTGATTTAAAATCTCCAGACCAGTTGGCATTCAGCAAAGAGCTTGGAGCCCTCCAAAGCCTAAACCCTGCCAGGAATTCCACCGACCAGATTACCTCTCTCACTCCAGCAATCAGAAGGGTAGAGTATCACACTCCAGATGACCACACCCCACCTAAAGCTGCTGAGAAGAGAAACTGAGCATCTTTTGAACTCCAGTGGAAAGAATTCTTTAATTTTTCATTGAGATTCTCTCTCTCTCTCTCTCTCTCTCTCTCTCTTCCCTCTCTGTTGTGACCTTAATGGTTCATGAACATTTATAGATTCTAATGTTTCCCCTGATTTCTAGCATTTTAAAAGCCAGATATTTTTCATGGATCAGTTTTTTGAGGACTAGGATGTTTGATTAGAATATTTCAGTTTTGGGGCTGGGGTTGTGGCTCAGCGGTAGAGCGCTTGCCTAGCACGTGCATGGCCCAGGTTCAATCCTCAGCACCACATAAACATAAATGCATTGCATTGTGTACACTCTTTCTTTAACTTTTTACTTCTACCTTCTCTCCTCCTCCCTCATAATCACCACATCCTATATCACTTCTGTTCTTCCCCTGTCCACCATTTGAAATTGTAAACTCTTTTGCAAACGTACTGTTTTTATTTTAGGTAATAACTGATCATATTATTTTTGTTTATTGTGACAATTAACATTATAAGCATCATAGTAGGAACTATTGGTTTAAATCTGTACACTTTTTGCCTTGGTTGTTGATATTATTTTTCTCTCCCTAAATGGTGAGGTACTAAAAACCTTCAGGGACACTATAAGTCCACAGATAGAAACTCTACTGCCTCATTCATATCCATACTGTTAGATGGGTAGATATACGAACAACATGAAAAAAACAAGGGAATAAATCACCCAAACCAAGATATTCCAAAAACAGAATCCATTGACACCACAGTGTAAGAAATGTCAGAGAAGGAGCTTAGCATGTACATAGTTAAACTGATCTGAGATGTAAAGGACAATATAAGGAGTTATATCAGAGAGAAAATATGGGAAGTGAAAGATCACTTAGATCACTTCAATAAAGAGACAGGATTCTGAAAAAAAAAAAAAAAAAGCAAAGATCCTCAAAACGAAGGAATCAATAAACTTAATTAAAAATTCAATTTGAAAGCATTACCAACAGAAAGACAAAGTTTCAGGCAATGAAGACAAAGTATATAATCTTGAAAACAAAATTGAGCATGGAAAAGATGTTAAAAGACCATGAACAGAACTTCCAACAAATATGAGGTAACATGAACAGATCAAATTTAAGATTTACTGGGTTCGATGAAGGCATGGAGATACAAACTAAAAGAATGCACAATCTTTTTAATAAAATAAAATCAGAAAATTTCCCAAACCTAAATAATGAAATGGAAAATCAGATACAGGAGGCTTACAAAACTCCAAATATACAAAATTACAAGAGACCCATTCTAAGGAACATTACTATTAAAATGCTTAACATACAGAATAAGTTTAGAATTTTAAAGGCTGCCAGAGAAAAACAAAAGGTAACATTTAGGGGGAAACCAATCAGAATCTAAGCTGATTTGTCAACCCAGACTCTCAAAACTAGGAGGTTCTAGAATAACATATACCAAGCTCTGAAAAAAAAATGGATGCCAAGAATTCTATATCCAGCCAAATTTAGCTTCAGATTTGATTGAAGATGAAATAAAAATGTTATATAATAAACAAAGTTAAAAAAAATTCACAACTAGAGAGCCTGCACTACAAAACATTCTCAACAAAATATTCCATAAAGATAAAATTTTAAAAAAAGAAAGAAAACCAGTAAAGTGAGGAACTACACTAAAGGAATAGCCAAAGGAGAAACAAATTCAAAATTAAAAATATAAATAAAACCAAAATGACTGGGACTACAAATCATATCTCAATAATAGCCTTGAGCATTAATGACCCAAACTCATCAATCAAAAGACATAGACTGGCATACTGGATTTAAAAAAAGACCCAAAATATGCTGTCTCCAAGTGACCCACCTCCTAGGCAAAGATATCCACAGATTGAAGGCGAAAGAATGGGGGAAAATATATATATCATTCACATGGATCTTGTAAACAAGCAGAGGATTCTATCCCCATATTAGATAAAGTGGGACTTTAAGTCAAAATTAATCAGAAGGGACAAAGAAGGACATTTTATACTGCTTAATGGAATCACACATCAACAAGACCTAATAATTGTAAATATTTATGCCCCAAACAATGGAACATCTATGTACATCAAACAAACCCTTCTCAATTTCAGTAATCACATAGACTACAACACAATAATACTGGGTGATTTTAACACATGTCTTTCACCATTGGATAGATTCTCCAAATAAAAACTAAATAAAGAAGCTGTAGAACTAAAAAATACATTTAATAATTTAGACTTAACAGACATATAAGGATTATTTCATCCAACAATGACTGAATACACTTTCTTCTCAGCAGCACATGGATCCTTCTCTAAAACAGACCATGTCTTTTTTTTTTTTTTTTTAACAGACCATATCTTATGCCACAAAGTAGTTCTTAGAAAATACAATAGAGATGACACCTTGCGTCCTATCAGATCAAAATGGAATGAAATTAGAAATCAATGATAAAATAAAAAACAAAAGCTACTCTAACTCCTGGAGAATAAATAATATGATATTGAATGACAAATTAATAGCAGAAGAAATTAGGGATGAAATTTTAAAAAGTACTTAGAGGTAAAGTGAGAATTTTGATGCAACATATCAAAATCTCTAGGACACTATAAAGGCAGTGCTAAGAGGAAAGTTCATAACATTGAGCTCATTCATTAAAAGAATAGAAAGTCAACAAATACATAACCTAACATTACATCTCAAAGCCCTATAAAAAGAACAAATCACCAGTAAAAACAATAAAAGAAATAATTAAAATCAGAGCTGAAATTAATGAAATTGAAACAAAAGAAACAATCCAAAAAATTGACAAAACAAGTTTTTTTTTTTTTTTTTTTTTTTTTTTTTTTTTTTTTTTTTTTTTGTGGTACCGGGGATTGAACTCAGGGGCACTCGACCACTGGGCCACATCCCCAGCCCTTTTTTGTGTTTTTTTTTTTTTTTTTTTTTTTTTATTAGAGACAGGGTCTCACTGAGTTGCTAAGTGCCTCGCCATTGCTGAGGCTGGCTTTGAACTCGCGATTCTCCTGCCTCAGCCTCCCAAAGTGCTGGGATTACAGGCGTGCGCCACCGCGCCCGGCTACAAGTTGGTTTTTTGAAAAAAATCAATGATATTGATAAACCTGTAGCCAAGTTAATGAAGAAAGAGAGAAAACTCAAATGACTAAAATTCATGAAGAAAAAGAAAATATCAGAATGGATGCTACTGAAATATAGATGACAATCGGAAACTACTTTGAAAATTTATACTCTAATAAAATAGAAAATCTTGAAGACATCAACAAATTTCTAGAGACATATGAACTACCCAGATTGAATCAGGAAGACATGGGAAATTTAAACATCTCATTTTCAAGCAATAAATTTGAAGATGCTATCAAAAGTCTACCAGAGAGTAAAGCTCAGAACCAGAAGGATTCTCAGCCAAGTTCTACCAGATCTTCAAAGAAGAACTAACAGCAATCCTCCTCAAATTAATTCCATGAAATACGAAAGTTAGCAACCCTTCCAAACTGATTCTAGGAAGTTAGTATCACCCTGATATCAAAACCGGGCAAAAGCCGGGCGCGGTGGCGCACGCCTGTAATCCCAGCACTTTGGGAGGCTGAGGCAGGAGGATCGTGAGTTCAAAGCCAGCCTCAGCAATGGCAAGGCACTTAGCAACTCAGTGAGACCCTGTCTCTAATAAAATACAAAAAAAGGGCTGGGGATGTGGCCCAGTGGTCGAGTGCCGCTGAGTTCAATCCCCAGTACCAAAAAAAAAAAAAAAAAAAAAAAAAAAAAAAAAAAAAAAAAAAAAAAAAAAAAAAAAAAAAAACGGGCAAAGACACATCAAGGAATCATAAAAATATCCCTTATGAACATAGCTGCAAAAATTCTTCATAAAATACTGGCAAATCACATATAAAAACATACTGAAAAGATAGTGCACTATAAACAAGTAAGATTCATCTCAGTGATGCAAGTTTGATTCAACATATGGAAATAAAAAAACACAATCCATTACATCAATAGACCTAGAGACAAGAATCACATGATTATCTCAATAGATGTAGAAAAAGCATTTGACAAAATATAGAATCCATTCATGTTCAAAACACTAGAAAAACTAGGGATAGTAGGAACATACCTCAACTTTGTAAAATCTATCTATGCTAAACCCAAGACTACCATCATTCTAAAAGAAGAAAAATTGAAAGCATTCCCTCTAAAACTGGAACAAGACAAGGATACACTCTTTCACCACTTTTATTCAATATTCTCCTTGAAACTGTAGCCAGAGCAATTAGATAGAATAAAGAAATTAAAGGGATACAAATAAGAAAAGAAGAATTCAAATTATGCCTATATACTGATGACATGGTTTTATATTTATAAAACGCAAAAAAACTGCACCAAAAATTTCCAGAACTCATAAATGAATGCAGCAAAGTAGCAGGATATAAAATTAACACCCATAAATCAATTGTGTTTCTATACTTCAGAGAATAATCTGCTGAAAGTGAAATTAAGAGAACTACCCCATTCATAATAAGCTCAAAAAATAAAATCAAATATTTGAAAATCAATCTAACCAAGAAGTGAAAGACCTCTACAATGGAAACTACAGAACACTAAAGAAAGAAATTGAAGAAGACTTTAGAAGATGGAAACATCTCCCATGTTCTTGGATAGGCAGAATTAACATTGTCAAAATGGCTGTACTACCAAAAGCACTATATAGATTTAATGCAGTTCTATTTAAAATCAAAATGACATTCTTCATAAAATAGAATAGCACTCATGAAATTCATTCTGAAAAATAAGAGGCCCAGAATTTTCAAAGCAATCCTTAGCAAGAAAATGAAGCAGGAGGCACCACAATACAAGACCTTAAATTATACTACAGGGCTATAATAACAAAAATGGTATGGCATTGGCAACAAAACAGACATGAAGACCAATGGTCCAGAATAGAAGACACAGAGACAAACCCACATAAATACAATTATCTCATACTAGACTAAAGGCACCATAAACATATATTAGAGAAAAGATAGTCTCTTCAATTGGTGCTGCAAAAACTGGAAATCCATGTATAACAAAATGGAATTAGACCCCCATCTCTCACCCTGCACAAAACTCAAATCAAAGTGGATCAAGAACCTAGGCATTAAACCAGAGACATTGCACCTACTAGAAGAAAAAGTAGACCCAACTCTCTATCATGTTGGCTTAGGAACAAAATTCCTCAACAACACTCCTAAAGTATAAGAAGTAAAATGAAGAATCAGTAAGTGGGATGGTATCAAACTATAAAGCTTCTTCATAGCAAAGGAAACAATGAAGAACATGAAGAGAGAGCCTACAGAATGGGAGAAAACCTTTGCCACCCTCACCTCAGCTACAGCATTAATCTCAAAAATGTACAAGAACTCAAAAAATTTAACACCAAACAAAAACAAGCAAGCAAACAAACAAAAATGAATAACCAAATCAATAAATGTGCAAAGGAACTGAACAGACTCTTCACAGAAAAAGAAACATAATTCGTCAACAAATATGTGAAAAAAATGTATAAAACCTCTAACAATTAGAGAAATGCAAATTAAAACTCCACTGAGATTTCATCTTACTCTAGTCAGAATGGTGATAATCAAGAATATACAAGTAACAATAGATGTTGGTGAGGATGTGAGGAAAAAGATACACTCATACATTGATGGTGGGACTGCAAATTGGTGCATCCACTCTGCGAAGCAGTATGGAGATTCCTGAGAAAACTTGGAATGGAACCACCATTTGACCCAGTTATCCCAATTCTCAGAGTATACCTAAAGAACCTAAAATCAGCATGTGACGCAACTACATCAATATTTATAGCAGCTCAATTCACAACAGCTAAGCTATGGAACCAAACTATGTGGCCTTAAACAGATTAATTGATAAAGAAAATGTGGTACATAAACACAATGGAATATTACTCAGCCATAAAGAAGAATGGATGGAACTGGAGACTATTGTGCTAAGTGAAATAAGCCAATCCCCCAAAACCAAGGGCCAAATGTTCTCTCTGATATGTGGATGCTGACTCACAATAGGCAGGGCAAGGGAGGAGTGGAGGTTCACAGGATTGGACGGGTGGGAGTGGGGGGAAGTGTGGGGTAATGGGAATTGGAAAGGCAGTAGAATGAATCAGACATAACTTTCCTATGTGTTTATATATGAATACATCAGCAGTGTAACTCCTCATCATGCACAACCACAAAAATGGGAAGGTATACTTCCTGCATGTATGAAATGTGAAAAAAAATTCTACTGTCGTGTATAACTAAAACAACAAATAAAAAAAAGAACAAAGAAATGCAAATAACAAATAATTATATGAAAAAAATGCTTCACATCCCTAAGTCATCAGGTAAATGCAAATCAACACTGCAAATCAACATAGCCCTTGGGATTATATTCTTGTGATTGTGTGTAAGTAATAAGGAGGTGTGGTCTAATCTGTTTTGTCTGCCATTGTATCCCCAGGACCAGGTGTGAGGCCTGGCACATGGTAGACCTTTGATCCAAGCTACATGATGCTGAATGAATGAAGTGTGGCTGCACGTTCCTGAAAGTACATGTGGGGTGCACAGTGAGCTGAGAGATCTGGGCTCATTCAGGAAATTGGCCTTATAAGAAAAACCAGGGGTTAAAAAATAAAAGAAAAACAGATGGTAGAATGAGATGGATATCATTACCCTAAGTGCATGTATGAAGACACAAATGGTGTGAATATACTTTGTATACAACCAGAGATATGTAAAAATGTGCTCTATAAGTGTGATATGAATTGTAATGCATTCTGCTGTCATATATAACAACTTACAATAAAAAAATTAAAAAACATTGGAAGAATAAAAAAAAAAGAAAGCATTTCTTTGGAAATTTCAGAGATTCAAAAAATAGTCCAATTTTCATTTCCAATTAATATTGGTTACTGAGGATCTGGGCTAAAATGTGAACTTATATTATTTATGATATTTAAATTAATTTTACATTTACTATCTTCATCATATTTTTTTATTTGTGAACTACTCCCCTTCCTTTTACAGCCTACTTTTAAAAAATTATAAGGAATGGGTTATAGCTCAGTAGTAAAGTGCCTAACATGCAGGAGGCCCTGAGTTCAATCCAAAGCAGTGCAAACAAAATATGATATTGTGTATTTATATATCCTCTTCTCTCGCACTCATGCCTCAACATATTGCAATCTGGCTTTAACATTATTTTTTTTGTGATGAAACTCACCCTTTTCTATTTCTCCTGCCAAGGACATCAACAATTTCTAATTTGTCAAATACACCAGGGGGTAATTTGACATCAGCAACCAAACTCTCCATGGCCAGTTCTAGGAAACCCTTCTCCAGCGCACCTCTTATTGTCTGACCCATCTTTTCATGAAGGTCCTCCATCTACCTGCTAGCCTCTTTTCCAGCCTTGCACATAGAAGAGGGAGAAGAAAACAAAACCTTTTTGTTTTCTTGTTGGGGACTTAAGAACTCGCCAGCCGAAAGAATAGAAAAATCTAACTCCCTGGCTGCCTCCCACTTCCTGATACGGGGACTTGGCCTGGCCAAGGGGCGTTCCCCTGACATAAGATGAGAACTGAAACCACTCCAAGGATAGGCCAATGGCTCCACCAATGGCATCCGCCCATGCTCCTTATGTGTCCCTATGATCTTTCTGCTGATTGGCCCATGTCTTCTATAAAAGCCGTCCATCTTCTTCAATAAAGGAGTTTCTGCCTTGACAAGTTCTCCCTGCTGCCTCCCTGATTGTCTTCCGTGGTGAGGGCTGGCGTGGGCCACCAGCTGGCCCCTGCCTTTCCCAATCTCGCCTCATCATTGGGGCGTGCTCTCCCAGCCTTCTCTGCCGGCCAGAGAAAGCTCAACCCGGGTCAATGGAGAGTTAAAAACCCTGGCAACTTTTAAAAACTCTGACACTCATTATTTCCACAAACATATCACACTTCTGTTCTCTGCACAAACTGTTTCCTCTTCCTGAACTTCTCTTCTCAGGTTTGTCTGCCTTGAGAATCCTTTTCAGCCTTTTCTTCTTGGCGAGCCTTCCCGGCTCCACAGGATTTCACTGCTCCTGCAGTGTGTCCCCATCACATGCTGTCTGTCCTCCTGAAGGTCATTTTATTTTTTTGTTCACACCTCTCTTTCCCATACTTGACTGTGAGTTGCCTAAGAAAAGCCCCATGCTTTCCACCTTTTAATCCATAGTCCTAGACCAATGCCTATTGTGTGGTAAAGGCTTTGTGAAAATATCTGTAGGTTGACAGCTGGGAAGTTGAGTTGGAGGATGTATTTTTCCTCTATTCAAAAGGGTGATTCATGTAGTGCGAGCATTTGGGACAGATTTTACAGGGTAAGAACATGGCTGGCCTTAAAGCCAAAACTGGGGATAAGAATGAATAGTCCCAGCTGCATGTGTATATATTTATGATCCCACAGCCACATTCCCATTGTTATGGTTTAGATGTGGTGTCCCCCAAAAGCTCACATGTGAGACAATGCAATAAGGTTTGGAAGATAAATTATTGGGTTATATCCCTAACATAATCAGTGAATCTATCCCTAATGGGATTAACTGAGTGGTAACAGAAGGCAGGTAGGTATAGCTGGAGGAAGTGAGTCATTAGGGGCATACATTTGGGGTATATATTTTGTATGTGGAGAGTGGAGTCTCTCTCTCTCTCTCTCTCTCTCTCTCTCTGCTTCCTGATCATCATGTGAGCTGGTTCCCTCTGCCATACTCTTCCACCATCATGTCCTGCCTGACCTTGAGCCCCAAGGAGTGGAGCCTGCTGTCTATGGATTGAGACCTCTGAAACCATGAGTCCCTAAATAAACCTTTCCTTCTCTACAGTTGGTCTGGTTGGGTCCTTTCATTATAGTGGCTCAAAAGTCAACTAAAACACCCATGTATTTTTTTTGTGGGGAGGGGGTCTGGATCTTTAACCCAGGGCCTTGGGCATGCTAACAAGTACACTACCACCAAGCTACCTCCGTTATACATGAGAGTAGAATCCATTTCAACATAATTGCTCTAATTCAGTCTCCAGTGCCTCTCTTTCCCCTTCCTTCCCCGGACTCCCTGCTCCCTTTCCTCTGTTGATTTTTCTGCCATTTACCCATAGTTATTTTTTTAAATTAATTTCTTGTGGAAGTACATGATGATGAGATTCATTGTGATATATTCATATATGAACATAGGAAAGTTATGTCAGATTCATTCCACTGTCTTTCCTTTTCCCACTCCCTCTCCTTTCCCATCATGAACGATGTAAGTTTTTAATTCCTTAATGCTCTGCCATGAAGTAATTTGCAGCATTTGACCAGTTGTGAAATTTTATTTAATCTGTGGAACATTTTTCCTAATCCAGAAGTTATTTGATGAGATGACTTTGTGCTTCTGCCATGCAAAGATATCTGATTCAGATCAGCTTTCCCACTGAAAACACCCATAAAAACGGAATAAAACGTTTTGGGAATAGCTATTTAGAAAAACATGGCAGAGGCCAGGCACAGTGTACATGCTTATAATCCCAGCAACTTGGGACACTGAGGCAGGAGGATAGCAAGTTGGAGGCCAGCCTGGGCAACCTAGCAAAACCCTGTCTCAAAATAAAAATTAAAAAGGGCTGGGGGTGCAGCACAGGGGTAAAACACTCATCTAGCATGTATGAGACTCTGGGTTCAATCTCCACTACAGTAATAATAATAATAATAATAATAATAATAATAATAATAATAATAAAGAAAAATTAGAAAAGCAACTAAGGCAGCCAGGACTTGATGATGAAAAATTCCTGGAAAGAAAGGAGGCAACTAGATGCCTGATTTGCTCCACCATTTTTTTCTTTCTGGGCCTTTGTTGATTCCTATGAAGGGCAGTGGCAAGCAAGGCAGAAGCTGGTGTTTCAAGCTTTTGGTGTGCAGAATTTCAGAGCTACAAAAGCATTCAGGAGATGAGTTCCTTAAGATGCCTCAAGGAAGCAAGCTTAATATCTGCATCACATTTTCCTTCAAGACATATGCTTATTTTTGATCTACGAATGGCAAGAAGAAAAAATAGATATTTGAACTGAATGATAGTAGAAAATATGACATTATTTAGGTGATGCAGCAAACTCATGCTTAGAGAGAAAAGTATAACCTTAAATGCACACCATAGAGAAGAAGAAAATCTGAAAATTATACAAATGGTTCTCTCAAGCATTGAGGAAAAGAATGGCAAAGTAAATCTGAAAAAAGTAGAAGAAATTAATAAGAATGGAAATTACTGAAATGGAAACAAATGTATAAAAGAAAAAATTTACAAAAGCTAAAATCAATCCTTGAAAAGAATTTTGAAACATAGATATACTTTATTTAATAAGATATATTGAAGAAAAAATCAGAAAGTGGGAACAAATTTTAAATACTAGTAAAGAAAATGGCACATAATTACAAATCTTTTGGATATTAAAATTATGAGATACTGTGAATAGCATAGCAGTTTATTTAAATATTTAAATAAAATTCCATGGAATACACAAATATAAAAACAGACACCAGAAATATATAGTACTTATATACATGTGTGTATAATATAAACATAAAAATCTTTAATTAAAAATCTTTCAACATAGAAAATTCCAGTCTCCTGACATCATAATGAATCACTTACAATATTTAAGAAAGAAATCACGTCACTTTGCAGATTATATTCTTGCACAGCAGAACAAGAGAGAAATTACCTCAATGTTTATCTTATGAGAGCAGTGCAAGCTGATACAAAAAGCTGGTAAGGACATTACAAGACATAAAAAGAAAAAGTCAATCTCACACCAACATAGATTCAAAATTTCTAAGTGTAATATTAAGAAATTGAATCCAATGATATATGGAATATGTAATAAATTATGACCAAATTCATGTTATTCCAAGAATACAACTTTGCTTCAACATTTTGAAATAACGTTGATTCAAATCATTAATTCATTAATAAGGTAAAAAACCATATGATCATCTCAATATTTTCAGGAAAGGAATTTGATAAAAATGTAACATTTTAAAAATAAAAATGGCATTCAGTAGATCAGGAAATAAAGGAAGATTTCTTATTCCAATAAAGGGCACCTAAAAACATTCTAATAGAACATCATGGCTAGTGAGAAAATAGGGGAGGCTTTCTACCTGAGTGGTCAGAAATGAGAAATAGATGCCAGATCAATTTTTCTTTTAAACACCATCCTGCAGCTCCTAACCCAAGTAATACAGTCATATAAAGAAATAACAGATATAAGGATTGCAGGGATAAAAAATGGTCATAATTTGTAAAACACATGATTTTATATGAAAAAGTTCAAAGGAATCTACTGATTAAAAGTATTAAATTATGTATTTGGCAAAATCAATCTATGGTGACAGAATTCAGAAGAAGGGTTATATTGAAGAGGTAGACTACTAGAATTAATGACTAAAGCATTAGATTTTAATAATACAAAATTCAGTTGAATTTCTATATCTTAGCAAAAAAATTACGCGATGCCTCTGATAAGAAAAATTTAAAAATCAAATAATTAGAAATGAATATAGTGGAAGACATATAAATACTTCACACAGAAGATATTAAAACATTATTGAAAATGTTAAAGACCTAAATAAATCATAATGTATATTGCCAATAAAAGCCAAGACAGTTCTGAAATTTAAAAGTTAGAACTAAATAACAGATATCAAGACATTATAAAGCCTCAGTATTTCAAATGGTGTCACATTTGCTCAAACACACACAAATAAATCAATTTAACAGAATGCAGAGCTATATATGATTATTTATGAGAAAGTTGACTGTGAAAAGCCATGGGGACAGAGTAGTCCTTTCAATAATAAACAGGGATCAATAAGATATCCATATTATAAAATCAGAATCTTGACTTTTGCCTCATCACACACATGCATGCGCACACACAATGCTTGTGTGTGTGTGCATGTGTGTATGTGTAAGTACATATATATATTATTTCCAAATAAGTCAAAAACTGAAAGGTAAAACTGTAAGCTGCCTGTCACGGCCAGCCACGGCGCCGCCACGGGAGGAAAATTCTCGGAGGCAGAGTATAGCTTTTGCTACTTTTACTTCTACTTTCTTAGAGAGAGCTTAGAGAGGGAAAGAAAGATTTTTAGAGAGAAAGATTAAAGCGAGCTTTTCTTCTTGTCTTCTTAGCTTAGAGTCTTAGTTAGAAAGATAGAAAGATAGAGCTTAGCTTAGAGTCTTCTTAGCTTAGAGTCTTAGTTAGAAAGATAGAAAGATAGAGCTTAGCTTAGAGTAAGATTAGAGCTTCTTTCTTCTCTCTTCTTTCTTCCTTCTTCTGTCTTCTGTCTTCCTCAGGAGTCTCGGCCTAACTCTGACCAGTCATTACTTCTTCTATCTGGTTTCTCTTCTGTAACCGCTCTGCCTACGTTCTGACTGCTGATTCTTCTGACCGACCGAGTGACTGCCCGACTGTCTGAATTCTCCGTTCTCCTAACTCGGACCGCTTTCACCCGGTTATATACCTTCAGCTTTGCGGGTGCCTACAGGTGCGTCACATACATATCAGGTGGAACCCATGGCTTCCAGCTAGCTACAACAGCCCTTCCTAATTAGGGCTCCTTCATAAAACAATAAAATTTCTAGTAAACATAGATGGATGCCTTCTTTATTTTGAGATAAGCAAAGTTTTCTTAACAGAACACAAGAAACATTCACTATTAAAAAAATACTGATAAATTGAATGCCATTGAAATCAAAATCATCTGCTTATCAAAAGACACCAGTTGGAGAATGAAATGACATGTCACAGATTTGGACATATTTGCAATATGTATACCCTAAAAAGCTATCATGTCTAAAATATGTAAAAATTCCTGCAGGTCAATAAGAAGAAAGTAGACAACCTGATTTCAGAAGGGCCACTGAATCCCTCTGACCGCTGGTAGGGGTGTAAATTGGTGTAATCACTTTGAAAGACTGGCGGTATCTATCAGGACAATGTTTCTCTTTTGCAGAAACTAAGACTTAGTCATTTCTTAAACTGGCATTTATGCTTATTTTAAAGTCAAGCTACATATTCTCCAAGATCAAAGTGAAATTTTTTTTACACATAAAAGGACTCTCTCCAGAGTGCTGCAGCTACCATAAAATTAAGCTACCAAAGAAGATTCATTCCCTATTACCATCTGTTATTATCCTAGAGGAACGAACCTATATGTTAGCCAAGATGAAGGGTCAGCAAGCTATTGTTATGGACCAAATCCTGGCCATGTCCTATGTCTGTAAATAAAGTTTTATTGGCAAACAACTATGACCATTTGTTTACATAGTCTCTGGCTATTTTCCAGCTAAAATGGTAGAGTTGAATAATTGTGATAGAGACCATTTTAAACCCACAAAGTCTTAAGTCTTCACTATCTTGTCCTTTATTGAAAAGATTTGCCAATGTTTGTCCCAGATTTATGTATTATCTCCCTTATCTTGGAAGAAATAATGGCCTTACAGGAATAAAACTCAAACTAAGTACCTTTTTAATAGCGGGATTAATTTAATTGGTGAGTCAGAGAGTCGTCAGAAAGAATTAGACAGGTCAAGAAGCACAGGATGAGGCACTGTTCGTGTGGAATGCAAGCAGACTCAGCGGCCTTGTTGGACTGGGAAAGATGAAGGTTCCTTTGCAGATTAAGTAACTATTATCAGGCAGGGTGCACTGGGGTACAGCTGCAATCCCAGCCAGCCTGGAGTCTGAACAAAGCAGGAGGATCACAAATTTGAGACCAGCCGAGGCAACATAGCAAGACCCTGTCTCAAAATAAATTTTTTTAAAGGGCTGGAGATAGAGCTTAGTTGTAGAGTGTTTACCTAGCTTGCTGTGAGTCCATGGGTACAATTCCTAGTACCACACACAAATGTACTATCAGATCAAACTACTTTCAAATGATACAGTTTTCTCTAATACTTTAAATAGTGTATTGAACATGACAGCTAAATGCAATGTATGACTGTTAATTAGATCCTGGAATTTAAAATAAACTATAAAGGACATTCTTGAGATTGCTGGTAAAAGGATGTTAAATTTATCAAGTTGATAATTGTTTTGCAATTTTATGGGAGAGAGTTCTTGTTCTTAGAAGATCGTTGTTGAAAAATGGAGGACTGAAGTTGCATGATTATCTGCAATTAGCATTAAAAGGAATCTGCAGATAGAGACAGAATATGAAAAAGCAAATGTGACAAAATGCTAACACTTGGTTAATCTAAGTAAATGACACATGGGTGTTGATTATACTATTCTTGTAAATTTTCTGTAGGTTTTGACATTTTTCCAAAATTGGCTATTAAAGAAACTCTTTTAAAAATAGATATTGAAAGATTTTCCCCCCCACTATATTAGGGGAAAAGTTGGAAGAGATTAGAAAAAGAAACTCCCATTATTTTCCAAAAAGCTAAAGTGTCAGTTGCAAATTATTTAGATATTCATATATAATTGTGTTCCTTCTGTCTTTACCAGGTTTTTTCTCAGACCTCACTACATTTTTGTACTTTTCATTTGGTTTCCTATCAATAAGTAAAAAATCATGTTAACTGTTCTCCCCCGAGGATATCAAACATATTACACATGGGTATACTGAAAGGATGCATTATAACCACATTCCTCAAATAAACATCTCCTCCTGTTAAACAAATCTGTGTTTTAAAATGTTTTGAGAGCTTTGTCATGTTATATGATACAAAAAAAAAAAAAAAATGAAGATAAACAAACAGATCCAAAGGGATCTCAAACATGTCCCTCATTTCATCTCAGAAATATGGTGCCATCTAACTTGGAGAGATTGACACAGTCACAGTTGACAGTAGAGAATTACCCAGGGGAACACAGCAACAGCTGGCATCATAATAAACATCGTGGCTAACTGCTGACAGATAGTCCACATATGGTTTAGATATTGCAGCTTCAATCTTGAAGTGTGTTTGAGAGCCTACATATTGTTCTGAGTAGAGCGGTTTTCTTAGTGCTCTTTGAAGCAATCCCTAAATCTGACGTGTTCGCCTTCCAAAGAGAAATGTGCTAAGCTGTTTCTTGGATGCCAGTCATTCTGTGAAAAAATGGGGACACTGTCTGGGTGACTCAGACCTCACCCATATTGTTACCTAGTAGAGCAATCCTGGCCTCTGGTTCCCAAATCTACACGTGGTATGAAAAGCTAAGCACCTCTATCTAGGTTCTAAATCTGAATTAACTTATTCTATGTGGAAGGCATTTTACTTGATTGACGTGCAGAGTTGGATCCCCCTATACATTAATTCTAAGTTTCTTTCTTTTCTTCTTCTTTTATATAATCCTAGGCTTTTCAGGAGTCACCACTTTTTCTTACAGTTGGAACACAGCTGCAGAAGAGCATTTAAGGACAATGTCATGATAAACTGTTATTGGGGGGAGGAAAGGAACAATGACAACAAGTTTTAAGTGGAACTGAGTCTATGATAAAAGCTCTGCATGCACCTAATAAGGTTATGGATAGTTGCTTGGGCGTGTCATGGGAGCTAATATTTCAGAAAGATAAATTCTGTTTTGTCTCATAGTATGATTGCAGCACAGGCAAGTGGGGCCACGGAGTCGTAACGTCAAACCATTGTGATGAGAAACAGCACCAAGGATGTGTGACTTCATGGCTCTTGTTCATGTTCAAATGTGAAGTGAGCAATCAACCTAATAATAAACACCATTTTGATGAAGGGATCAGCAATGAGTACGCTTTCCAGGTCCAAACAAGGACAGCATTTCAAGTCAATCTACTTCCTTTTAAGACAAATGAACCAATCCTTTACCTTAAACATGGTATTTGTGGGCTTTTGAACCCCCCAAAATTATCTAATTAAGACCTAAGGGCTTATTGTATGAACCTAGTTAGACCCTTAGTATAATGACTGAAGATGCCACCTAAACTTCCTCTTATTCACCAGTTGCACTGTAGGAAAAAACAAACACCCATTGGTTTGGGGGCTCAGAGCCAATTCACATGAGGAGAAAATGAGGTGTCTTCTTCAAAGTCAATGTAGATATCAGAGCAATAGAAGACTGCTCTTTAAATTAAGGTGAAGAAGCCGGGCGCAGTGGCGCACACCTGTAATCCCAGCACTTGGGAGGCTGAGGCAGGAGGATCATGCATTCAAAGCAGCTTCAGCAACAGTGAGGCACTTAGCAACTCAGTGAGACCGTCTCTAATAAAATACAGAAAAGAGCTGGGGATGTGGCCCAGTGGTCAAGTACCTCTGAGTTCAATCCCCAGTATAAAAAAAAAAAAAAAAAAGAATATATAAAATAAGGTGAAGACACTGAGTCAGGTTGACACTAATTAGGAGAGACTCACAGCATGTCCTCATCTGAATTTTCCTCCCCACCCCTTCCGTCATAATGTCTAAGATCAAAACACTCCCTGCCTAACTCACACCCCACCAAATAGTAGATATTGTTTAATGACTTTTAAGAACAAACAATAAGATTAGTCTGAAGCCCTGGGGAAAGTAAAGGTGGCCAGGTATATGTAAAATCATTCTTCTCAAGTGACTCCTCAGGAACAATTATCACCTCATTCAAAGGAATAAATGTGAAACTGTAAAATCTACACCTCAAGGCAGACTTTGTCAACAGTTGATGAAAGGTCAGACCAAAGTCTAGAATTGCTTGCAGCAGATAAATCTCTGCCCCAAGCGACTCATTGTCATAATTGGAAAGAAAATGTGAACTATCAAAAAATAAATAAATAAAAGTAAAAAAAAAAAAAAAGAAAAGAAAAGAAAACGACCACAAAAAGGAGAAGGTAAGACTTCAGGGATGGGCTGACTTACTTCACAAAATAGTCCACAGTTTGTTTAAAACTCAAGCTCACGGCCAAGGTTTTCATGACTTGCCAACATGAATTCATCCCACCCACGGTGTTCATGCTCCATAGACTAGGAAGGACAGAGACCTGTGTCATCTAACCTGGAGCCTTCCATATATTGTAGGCACATCGGATTCATACTAGTGAAATTCAGGTGGGGGAGCAGGAAAGAGGGAAGGTATGAACGAATTTAGAAACAAATGCTGCAGGGTGGGGTGGTGCACACCTCTAATCCCAGCCACTGGGGAGGCCGAGGCAGGAAGATTGCAAGTTTGAGACCAGTCTCAGCAACTTAGCAAGGCCCTGAGTAACTTTACTTTAGCCAAAATAAAAATATAAAAAGGTTCTAATTCAAGTAATTTAAGGTATAAATATTCATCTGAGTACTATTTCATCCCAGAGATTTTGATATCTTAAGCTTTTATTATTGCTTTGTTTAAAGCCTTTTATTTACTTTTCTTGTGATTTCTTCCTTGACCGGTGACTTATTTATATGTGTGCCATTTAGTTTTGAAGTAGTCAACATGTGGGGTGGGCTTCTATATATCTTAAGGAGATTGATTTCTAATGTAACAGAAATGCTTTTTATATTGATTGTATTGCTTAGATACATGTTAAAATTGATCTAGTTGCATATTGAAAAAACTTGTATTTTATTTTACTTCAATTTTACCTCAGAAAACAATATATATGTGTGTGTGTATATATATATATATATATATATATATATATATATATGTATATCTATAAAATGGGCTGAGAATGTTGCTCAGTGGTTAAGCACCCCTGGGTTCAATCCCTGGTACCAAAAAAAAAAAAAAAAAAAAAAGCCTAAGTGATATAAAATATGAGGGCTTCGAAAAAAATCATTCACATTAACAAATTTTGGAGCTTCTTTATGAGAATCTGTGGACTGTACAGCCATTTGTGACAGGAAGATTAATTGCATGTGGTATATTAAAAATACATACGTTGTGTCTAGACTTTAGAAAAACAAAGCTTTGGAAGTTGTGTCTATCATTGCTGTCAGTTCTAAAAATGCCTTGAGCAAAACTGAATGAGAATTTTCACAAACTCTCATCATGAAAAGTTTGGTTTGCCTGAGGAACTTGTCTCATTGGGTCAGATCATTGCCCTTGGCATCCAAAGGAGAGGCCGTGAGTACCTGCTCAGCAGAGAGCTGCCTGCATCGGAGAGTGACCACCAGCACTTCCCACACATTCCCAGTCCTTGCAGGTTTGTTTGGGGTGCTTTCTTGTTGTTTGCTTTGCTTGTTTTTTTTTTTTTTTTTTTTTTTTTTTTTAATGGAGCCCTTTGTTCTTTAGGATATGGTGCATATGTTTTTGTCCAAAGTATTTTAAAGTAGTTTCCCATGATAATTTTTTGCAACTATTTGCATTTCTCTGCCTCAGAATTGTCTGATTCCTTTTTCTTTGCTCAGTGTTTTGAGTCCCATTGTCAAAGAAAGCGCCCACACATTCTGGAAAGCCTCTTTTAAAAAGCCATTGTATCATCAGCATTTTACTTTAGAAAATATGAAGACTATCAAATGCATTTTTCTCTGCAATGAGAAGGAGCACCTGTCCCTAGGGGAGCAGATTGGGGAACCCAAACCTGAAGCAGTCACCTACCAGCTTTCTGTCTTTGACTGATGCCTTACCCTCTCTGAATCTTCTTTCCTTTCGCTCCAAACATTTGGGATAGGGGAGGGGAGAGGAGAAGAGAAGGGAGACATCTGGAGTCCTGCTTATTTGTTTTCAGAGACTACTGGGAACAAGAAGTGATAAAAGAAGGACTTTGAACATGAGAAAGGGCCTTACCAATCTCAGTGGGGTTGCTTTAGGTTTTCAGGCCTTACTTGCTGGCTGTGTGCCTGTTCAATATAGAAACCGTTTCTTCTGCTGTCCTGTACGATTTACAGCACTGAAAAGAAGAGGCTGGTTCACGCTGCTATTCATCTGGTGGATTTTTGGCCTGTACATATAGCCAAAATCCCCCCATACTCACACACTGTCAAGCGGAAATTCCATGGTTTCTAAACTATGTTCTTATTTGGGGGACGGGAGTGGAGCTGGGAAAATGGTGGCCCCCCGTGGGATACCTTAAGCAGCCCTCTTGATGGAGTGAGTCCAGCTTTTGTGGTAAGCAGAAGACTCTCCTTCAAGAGTCCTCTGAATCTCACAGGACCAGGAAACTCATGTACTCCCCAGTACAGGTGGTAAGAACCTACGCTCTGAAATGCCCACAGCCATGTCCCAATGCCCACAGCCACACCCCACCTTGCAGACCTGGGAGAAGCTATTCTTAGGGAAAGAAGCTGACCACATGGAGAAATAATGGGAGGGACTGGGAGAATCCTGAGACCAGAATCACTCCTGTTCTTTTCAATTTCATTTAATCCTCTCTTCCCCCGCCCCCATCTCTCCCTCTCTCTCTTTTTAACTTGTTAGGTTTTCTGTCACTTGCAACCAAGAAGCCTGGCTAAGGGGACAACATCCAAGCCTGCAACACTTTAGAATGACTGTGTTTACAGAGACCTTTCTTTTCCTGAAACCTCCAAATGCAGTTTCTCAGCAAATTCCCTTTTCTCCAGTGAGTATCCAGGACCCCACCACATCTCACTACTTTCACTACTATCCTCAAAACTCCAGTTGCCATCATTTTTTCTTGGATTTTGGCCTCTTTCCTAATCTCCCTGCTTCTACTCTACCTGCTACATTCTCTCCCAACAAGTAAAATGATCAGCTTATCAAAACACTCCAGTGACTTTTATCTCACCCGGATAAAACACGAAGTCCCTATCAAGCCTAGAGAGCCCTCCATGATCTGGTCATTCTTGCTTCTCTAACCTCATCTCCATTACTTTGTCTTCTGCCTATTGCACTTTATCTATACCGGCCTCCTCAACATTCCTGGAACACACTGAACACCACCACTTTAGTGCCTGAGGTACCTTTGTCAGGAAGACGCTCCCCAGATATTTACACGTCCTTCCTGACTTCTTCAGTCAAATTCCTGTTCCAACCTCACCTGATCGTGGAGGCCCATGATGCCCATCACAACTAAAACAGCTTCAGCTCCCATTTCGACCTCCCTACTCCATCCCCTACCTCATTTTTTGGTTTATACTTACCACTGTATATCATAATTAACATGTACTTGTTTTATTGTCTTTTTCCCACTGAAAAATTCCTGAGGGCAGGAATCTCAGCCACTTTGCTCAGGGCCATGGCAGCAGCTAGAACAGCTCCTAGCCTATAGGAGGACTCCAAATATTTGCTGCATAATGGATGTGGGCATGGGCAAGGAGCTCTCTTCCCTCACTCCAGAGGGAAATCAAGCTAATGGCTGTCTGGGAACTCAGGCGGGTGCCATCAGATACTCAGTTACTGCATATGGTCCCTGGACCAGCCTGGGGGAACACAGCCACTTTGAGGACAGCGCACGTGTTGCAGGTGTCCAGGCACAAGTTCTCAGTCTCTCCCTGAGGACACGATGGGCAGACAGCCTTCCTACTCAAGGGACAGTAAGAGCAGGAACAACAGTAGTGATGGCCAATATGCCTAAGTGAGTGCTGACATTCCCTCGGGCACTGGTCTGCTTGCTTTGAATGTATTAATTTAGTTAATGACCACAACCACCCTGTGAGAAAGACCTCACTGGAGACTGAGTGCTCACCCGCTACCCGCTCTGCAAAATTTATATGTTCAAGGCTAATCCCCAAGATGAGGGCTTGGGGAGATAATCAGGTCATGAGGCAAGAGCTCCTATAGAAGAGGCCCTAGACACCCCCTTCTCTCCTTTACCGGGTGAGGTTATAGGGAGAAGATTGCTATCTACAAACTAGGAAGCAGGACCTCACCAGACACTGAATCTGTAGGTACCTTGATCCTAGACTTCACAGCTTCCAGAACTGTGAGCCATACATTTCTGTGGTTTATACTCTTCTCAGACTATGGTATTTATCATAATAGCCCAATGAGACTAAGACAGGCTCTGTTGTCACCCTATTTAAGAAATTAAGTCACAAATGGACTAAAAAATTTACTCCAAGTTGTAAGACTATTGAGTTGCACAGCTGAAGTTTGAACTATCACATGTTGGCTCACAAACCCAGATTACTAACCACACGACCAGTGAACTGCACAGATTAGATACCGTGACCTTCAAGCTTGATAAAGAATTCTCATTGCCACTTTAGTGTCACACACACACACACACACACACACACACACACACAAATAAATAACATACAAGCTTCACAAACCAATCAGTCATCCAAAAACACCACGGCGGACCATCCCTTTTTTGAGATTCTCTACTCTTCCCCTTATACTCATCTTCACTTTTAATCCTGCCTTTAAAAAGATCCCAGCTATTAATAGATGGTTAGAGGGATGAATGAATGGTAGATATGTGCTTAGGTAAATACAGTAAAAAGTTACTGGTAAAATCTAGGTGGCATGAATAGATTTCATTATAAAATTATTTCACTCCAATTATTTCAACTTTGTTATATGTTTTAGTTTTTCATAATAAAGTGTTAATGAGAAAAGAGGTAGGAAAAATGTACACTCATACGTTGCTGGTAGCACTGCAAATTGGTGCAACCACTATGGAAAGCAGTACGGAGATGCCTCAGAAAACTGGGCATGGAACCACCATTTGACCCAGCTATTCCACTCCTTGGTTTATACCCAAACGACTTAAAATCAGCATACTATACTGACACAGCCACATCAATGTTTATAGTAGCTCAATTCACAATGACTAGACTATGGAACCAACCTAGGTGTCCCTCAATAAATGAATGGATAAAGAAAATGTAGTATATATACTCAATGGAATATTACTCAGCTTTAAAGAAGGGTGAAATTATGGTATTTGCAAGTAAATGGTTGGAGTTGGAGAATATCATGCTAAGCAAAATAAGACAATCCCACAAAACCAAAGGCTGAATGTTTTCTCTAATATGTGAATGCTAATACACAATAAGGCCGGGGACAGTAGGGGAAAATAGAGTTAGATTAGGTAGAGGGAAGTGAAGGGAGGGGAGGGAGGGTATGTGGGGATGGGAAAGATAGTGGAATGAAACAGACATTATTACTGTATGTATATATGTGACTACATGATCAATATGATTCTGCAACATGTACACTTTGAAAAATGAGAAATTGTATCCCATCTATGTATGATATATCACAGTGCATAAATGCATTCTACTTTCATGTATAACAAATTAAAACACATAAAAAATAATTAAAAAAATAAAAGACCCCCATCTGTGAATTACACTCCAATCCCTCCAGATTCAGAGTGAAGAATCTATTAAGACAGCTCACTCCACCATCGAAAGGGCATCTGGGAGGAGCCATTCCAAGAAACAGAGAGGGAACAGAGAAAGCAGGGCAAGGGTGGGGAGCACCCAATGTTAGCTTCACCTCCACACAACTTTGCCCAGGGCTGGTGCCTCCTGCCAGGTGGGGGACTTGAGCCCCTCTACAGAGCACAGAGGAGTCACTGCTGTAAACAGAAAGCTCTGCTGCTGAGGTTTATTAGCATTCTGCCAGGTCTCATCCCACCCAGCTCCTTTCTTCCATTCAAAGGACAATGTCATCATAAATCGAAGCACCCTGTTGGGATAGGATGGTTCAGCTATTTTTTCTTTTAAGGTCAGTTATCTAATTGTTGTTTTCCCCTGCTGTTCATTGCATTTCTAGTAGATATTTTTACTAATTGTCTTCTTCTCTCCTTGCAGCAGTTTACAGATAAATGCTGTAAATATCACGGGATAAATGATGTGAATCCCTGAATGGAATAACTGTCTTTTTTATAAAACAGCCTTTGATTATTCCCTTGTACAGTACTGTGTTCCCCAAGCTACTTTAAAAGTTCTTTTCTAGATTATTCTTTGTGTTTCAAGAATAACACAACACTCTATTTGTATATCAGCTATAAATGAAAATATTAAGATATACTAGTAGGCTTTATAATTCCTAAATCCTATGCCAAGAAATCAAATATGGTGGAATCTACTTGGACAAGTGTCATTTAATTGCATTTGTGGCTTCCTGACCTATTTTCAGGTGATTTTCTAAAACTGGTACAAAGTCTCCATAGACCCCCAAATCTAGATACTTCACTAACACTTCAACACACTTTGACGTTCTCAGGGATCTTTTCATGAAACCAATCCAGGCTGACCCTCAGCTCAGAGCTTGCCTCTGAGTTGCAATTCACAGTTACAAGCACCCTGGGAGCCTAGTCCTAGATTTAATTAGTCATTTCCTCTGTGAAGTGCAAAGTCCCTTGGAAAGTTTATTTGGAAGCTCTAGAATTAGCTCTTAAATTACTTCTCACTCTAAAATAGGTCTTAGAATGTACAGTGAAAACTTTAAATGTCTTAGTAGCATTAAAAGTATGTGGTCTTGGAAGGAATGAAGCTTTTATCAGAAAAACAGTGCACATGCTCAGTGAATGGAGCATATCTAGTACAGTTGTCCCTTGGCATCCAGGAAGGATGTCAGGGTCCCCCTCTCTTGAGGATACCAAAAATCTGCTTATGTCCCTTACATTAGATGGCATAGTATCAGCCCTAACCCTAATCCTAATCCTAACCCTAACCCATTAAATGGCATAGTATCAGCACCCACACAATCCTTCTATATACTTTAAATTATCTTTAGATTATTTATAAAGACTAATATAATATCAATAATATGTAAATGTTATACTGCTATTGTTCAGGTAACAATTATAAGAAAAAGTCTACATCTTCAATACAGACAAATTTTTAAGGCATATTCTCTATCTGCAGTGGGTTCAATCAGCAGATGGGGAACACACAGGTATGCAGGACTTACTATGAGCTATACATGTTCTAGCAAGCTCTTTGATCATGTTGAGCCTCACCGTCCTCATCTATAAAAATGGAAAGTGATAATACCCACTTCACTGCCAGGGCAGACAGAAGCAATCTTGCATGCAAAGAATTTAGCCTGTGATGCTGTAGGGAAGGAAATTTCTTCTTTTCTCTACTCATCTCAGGTTATTGTCTGAAGCCTGGTAAAATAAACTGACAAAAGACAGCTTAACAAGAAAAAGACACACATAAGTTTTTGAATATGTGCTTTGCATTCACACTTGGGAGTCCTCGATGATAACTAAGAGGGGTTGTTAGAAATGGGGCTTATGTAGCATTTCAGCAAAAAGAACAGTGACTTTTAGAGGAGTGGTGAGATAAAGGAAAAGGACCTGTGTGTGCTTCTAGTGTAGCAACTTATGGAAAGGTCAACATGTGGGGGAAACTGTTGGAAGATAAAGGCTAGTTATCAAAGTCTGATGCAAAGTCTTCTAGGCTGTTAAAGGTCTAGAGTTATCTCTTGTGATTAACTTCTGTCCTTCTTGGTAGAGCAGGGGAGTATGTCCTGCTTTTACAAATGTTTAGACTGCTTTTAGGCAAATAGGGGAAGGACAGAGAGATTTTCTTTTATCTGCTTCTTCTCACTATTCTTAGCTTCAAGTAATTGATATGCCAAAGTGGCATATTTGTATATTCTAAGACCCTTCCTGACAAAATAGATAAGAGCGGGTAATGTAGTCTCCTGGTCAACAGGACATGATGTGCAGTCTTTATTTAATGAGTTATTTAACCTTGTTGAGCCTCATCTGTAAAATGGGGATCCTAACAAGAACACATCGGCCTTGCAAAGTCTTTATTATGAGGATTCAAAACATTTTTGAACACTCAAAACATCTTAAAGCAAATCTTGTCATAACACAAATGTTTAATGAATGCTAACGCTTTGATCTTGATAATTAATAATAAATATTTTTGATGTGTTCCAAAGGGAAATTGAGGAGTTTGAATATTTTGTTCAAAAGACAGAAATTGTATCTGTTTTTCTCCCCAAACGCACTCAAAAGGAAAATTTCTTCTGTATCTTGTTTATATGTTTGTTTTCTGAACAGAAGGCCATTAAGATCACTTCAGTTTACAGAACGTTAAAACATATTAGGCCAATTGAGATGCTGATGCTGAAAACACTTGCTTCTGCTGTGTTGCTGGTCGAACACAAGGAGTGGTTCACTTGGCTAATGAAATACTGCTTTTTCAGAGCACTTGAAGATTTATTACCCAAATGCCCCAAATATTGCCTCTGCTCACATCCAACATATCCTGGGGGCATAACTGAAAGAAAAAAACATTCTAGCCAAAGCTGAACTTAATATGTGCAGTAACTGGTAGTGAATAATTTAACTAGTTTTCAAACTTTCAAGATACTTGAGAAGTTTTATTGTGGGCATGGCAGGGTATATTTAAGCATAGACATAGTTTCTCCTTTTGGCAATGATGGAAATGTTCCTCGATTAACTGATTTACAACAGCGAAGGGGAAATTCTTATTTTTGTATACTAAATCAGATTTACTTCCACTAACATAGTGGTGAGGCTTTAAAAAAAATGCACATAAATATTTCTGAGTAACAATAGGTACATATACCAGTGGAGGACTGATTGCAAAACCCCCTACAGATACCAAAATCTGGGGATGCTCAAGTCCCTTACATGAAATGGTGTAGTATTGTACATAATTCGTGCATGTCTCCTGTATACTTTAAATCATCTTTAGGTTTCTTACACATTTTCATTACTACAATGCAAACACTAGGTAAGTAATTGTTATGTTATATTGTTTATGGCATAATAACATAAAAACAAACCCTGGACCTGTTTGGTTCAGAGGCAATTTTTAAATAAATGTTTTCCATTTAAGGTTAATTGAATCTGTGGATGCAGAATTTACAGGTAGGAAGAGCCAACTCTATTAGAAGAATCAAATGAGATTCTTACTAAAAGCTAATAATGCAATTTAGATGATTGCTCTTGTGGGTTGTCAAATTTCATTTTCAATATTATCATAGCACTACTATCCTGTGCTGAAACTGACTAGAAGTTGTGTTGTAGGCCAATATGTCCTTACAACTTCTGCAGAAATGAATTTTTTTTCAACCTTATTTGCAATCCTGTGATATAGGCTATGTAATTTTGGAAGTCACCACCTGGCCTAAGGAGCCATGGCTCTTTCTATAATGAACAAGTTTGGAAGCTGGAGAAGAATTTCTACATGGATGGTGTGAATGTCACAATACGTGCTGCATGGATGGTGGCCCCTGGAATCCGAGGCTGAACTCCATCTTCAGCTTCACCCACCCTTTGGAAGTTCTTACTCCTTCCCAAAGCTTGCTCCACACTGGTCTCAATAAATGGGGAAAGGAACTAAACAGACACTTCACAGAAGAAGAAACGCAAATGATCAACAAATATATGGGGAAAAAAAAGTTCAACATCTCTAGCAATTAGAGAAATGTGAATTAAAACTACAGGGAGGTTTCATTGCGGTATTTCTCATCCGGGGATTGAGCTCGATCTCCAACCCCTTAGTTCGGGGCTGTGAATCTGAGTTCTCCCTAACCAGGGATTGAGCCTGATAATCTGAATTCTCCTTGGTCATGCAAATGAGTTTGAACCCAAGCTCCTTCCAGTTAAATGCCTGGAAGTTTGAACTTGGCTCCTCTTTGCTGATGAGATGCCACTTTTATGCGCCTATATAGGATGCTCTTAATGTATTTCTACTGCTCTTGATGTAATTCTGCTGTATGACCACCAGGTTCTAATACATTTAATTATCAAAAGTAAAACCAGTTCAATGGCCCTGTGGAATCTAGCCAGAAACTAGCTAAACCGGCAGGATAGGTTTTTTCAGCTAAAATCTAGGCCCAGTTGAAGTTTAAAGAAGATACTAGGGCAATATAACTTTATGAGCAGGCATACCTAGAGTTGAGGAATTTTTTAACATTAGCTTTAAGATTTTTAGAATGTTTTCCTCTGCCTATAGATAAGATTAATCAGTAGTATATACTTAGGATAATATTTGATTTTCCCCTGGAAATTCCTGAAATTCTTTATTGTAATCTCCTATAGTTAATCACTGGAAACCTTTATTGTAACCTCCTATAGTTTATTCCTGGAATCCTTTATTGTAATCCTTTATTGTAACCTTCTTTACTGGAATTCTTTTATGTAACCTCCTATAGTTGAAAATGTGAATTACTGTGCTTATTGGGATGTATAAAAAACCATGCTGAGAAAAGTAGAATCAGAAGAGTAGAAGGATTTCTACAACCTGTCTTGTGTGTGGATTATTTCCATTTCGTCGACATTCCCCTCCAGCATCGGTCGGGCTGACCTTGACATCTTTGCTGAAGCTGGCCTTCAGCATTTCATCTCACTCCATTCAGGATGCAATTACCAATAATACAATTGACAACAAATGTTGGTGAGGATGTGGGAACAAAGATACACCTACATTGGTAGTGAGACTGCAAATTGGTGCCACCACTCTGGAAAGCAGTATGGAGTATCCTCAAAAAATTAGGAATGGAACCACCATTTGACCCAGTTATCCCATTGCTTGGTGTATAAGATCAGCATACTACAGTGGTGCAGCCACATCAATGTTTATAACACACAATGTTTGTAACAGCACGATTCATAATAGCTAAGCTATGGAGCCAACCCAGGTGCCCTTCAACAGATGGGTGGATAAAGAATATGTGGTATTCATATACAAAATGGAGTATTACTCAGCCATCAAGAAGAATGACTTTATGACATTTGCCAGTAAATGGATGGAACTGAAGACTATCATGCTAAGTGAAATAAGCCAGTCTCCAAAAGCCAAAGTTTGAATGTTTTCTCTAACATGCAGAAGCTAATCCAAAATAAGGTTGGGTAGGGGGTGGGTGGAAAAAAAAAAAAAAAAAAAAAAGAATATAGAAAAGATCAGTGGAGTAGACAAAGAGAAGTAAAGGGAAAGGGGAATAAGAAAACACAGTTAAATAAATCTGACCCAACTTTCCCATGTACATCAAGTACATCCACAGGACACTAATTAAAAAAAAAAAAAAAGTAAATAACAAACAGATCAGTAGAGTAGAGAGAAGGGAACAAGGGGTGAGAAGAAGGGAGGGGAAGGGGAAATACTGGGAACTGAATTAGAGCAAATCATATTCCATGCATTTATAATTATGTCAAAATAAATTCTATTGTCATGTATAACTAAAAAGAACCAATAAAACAATTAAAAAATTAAGAAAAGAAACCTAGCCATTCCTTCAAACAGCTTGCAGAATCATCACTCCAGACCTGACCTTCTGTGCCTAATTGCATTGCTGACACAAGGCTAAGACATTTGGGCAAGACTTTTTCAAAGTCACAGCTATAACAAGGGAAAACTAAGCAGTGCTAGAGTAGCAGGACTTCAGGTAGTCCTACTTCGCAGCTCTTCTTGCTTGCATGTACTTGTGAAATTTAACTCATGCTATTTCTGGGTCTACTTCCAAACAGTGGGTACTGTCATCTGCCCCAAGTTTCCTGTAAGCTGGGCACTTACATTCTTCTGTGTAGGACAAAGGATCAAAACTCAGAGAGATACAAAGACGGTATTCTCTCCCTTACCGAAGACTTGCCCTTGTGGTCTTATTCCTTGTCTGAGAGCCTCTTAACACCTTTATGATTAAGGGCAGGAATTCTCTTAAGAGAGGCCACAAGCCCTACACAGAGGGAAAGAGCCTCATACCTATGGGCCTCAACTAAATAACCAATCTCAGGACATCACTCCTGCACAAGAACAAACGTACATATTTTATTAAATCCTTTAGCTTCCCTTTATTTGAATAATTGTTGCCTTGTATCTAGTACATTCTATTTTCTAGATGTTAAGGGCACGATCACTTTAGAATAGCTGGAAAAGTTCAATAATACTAGCCTGAGAAATGAATACCAAAGCCAACTTTCTATCAAGCAATTCTTACATCTTGTTTGGTATAAAACTGTGCATAGAACATTTAATAATATAAACTTAAAAATTGGAGCAAAACGTTATTTTTTGCAGGCATGTGACAGTGTTGTTTGCGGTGGAAGATGGCAAACTTCTGCCCTGACAAGCCAATATTGAAGGATTAAAAGTTTTGGTATCTGTAGACTAAGCTCCTACAATCATCTTATCTTAAGGACAAATCACAGAGTGATGTCTGTAGAAAATTTATAAGTTATAAATTATGAATCTAGAAATACTCCATAAGAATATTGTTGGAAAGAATATAGAATTATTATTCTAATTTTTGGCAGTTTACACATTTCATTTCCTAAATCTCACTACATATTACCCATCACTAAAAATATTGGGGGTTAAGCCCTAGTGGTTAAAGAAATATGACTTGGAATGGTACACTTAGCTCATGAAATTGAAGTTTTCACTCTTTACAGCTCTTGGCTGTAAAGAAATGAAACGACACAGAAAATACCATTATATGATCATTTGTGCCACAGGAAAACTTGGAAAAATTTATAAGAGAAAGAAAGGGAGGAAAAATTAATCCATGAGGCTTCTAGATGTACTTCATAATTGAGGCATATTATGAACTAAATTGTAGTTTGCAGTTGTTCTTTATTATAGCTTTTGATTCATTTACTTCTGGTTCATTTGCTTGTCATAAATCCTAGAGCCCCAGAGGTACTACAAATGCATTGCTGAATTGCTTTTTGCCACAGTAACCTTTTATTTCACTGCTTTAGGCATATATTTTATGATGCTGGTTTATCTGGGATCACACCAAGTAATTCTGACATAATGCAGACTCAGTGGCTTGCAATGTACAGTGTTGAATTTGAAGAAATTTCTACTGTGCATAACCCCACTGTCTCTGGAAATCCACTCATTCTCTTTATCACCCTTACCTTTTGTCATCATCCCCTTCACCTGACATCTAAACTCTTTGGAGTCACTGAGACTTAACTTACGATGTGCAGCCAGATGAGCATTCTTTCCCCTTCTAGTCCTTCTTCTTCATGCAATAAATATTGAGAAACAATGTGACAGATGCCGTGCTGCTATGGGTTGGAAAGCTCATGTGTGAGACAATTCAAGAATGTTCAGAAGCGGAAAGCTTTAGGTTATTTCTAGCCTTAACTTAATCAGTGGATTAATCCACTGATATGGATTAACTGAGTGGCAACTGTAAGAAGGTAGGGTGACTGGAAGAAGTAGGTCACTGGGGGTGTGCTTTGGGGTTTATATCTTGTCTCCGGTGAGCAGAACTCTCCCTGCTTGGCAGCTGCCATGTCCTCAGCTGCTTTTCTCTGCCACACCCTTCTGCAGACCCACCTTGAGGCCAGAGCTTGGAGTCAACCAACCATGGACTGAACTCCTGAAACCGTAAGCCAACATAAACATTTCCTGATCTACATGGTTCCTGTCGGGACTTTTGGTCACAGTGATGAAAAAGCTGACTAAAACATGTGCTGTGCCTCGTGGAGTAGATCCTACCACCAAGGACTGTGCAGTCTGATGGAGAAGACACATTTTCCAACATGCTCTTACATCAAGGTGAGAAAATCTGAACACAGTGCTGTGAGTGCGCAGATGCAGGACAGCCAGCTCTGCTTGGAGACAAGGCTTCCCAGGGTTGTGGGGCCTTTGAGCCAGCAGAAGAGATAAGTTCAAGATGTGGACGGGACAAGACCACGGGAGATCAACTGCACCAAGACAGTCAAGTTTATCTTGAGGAGTAGAAGTCAGCAAACAAAGGCCCCAGGGCCAAATTCCCATTCTGCCACCTCTCTTTGTCAATAATTTTGTTGGCACATAGTCATGCCCATTTGCTCAGTATTGCTTTTGTGCTACCATGGCAAAGGATGGTTGAGATGAAGACCACGTGGCCCATGAAGCCTAAATATTTACCATCTGGCCCTTTACAGAAATAAATAAATATATATGCTGACCCCTGCAAAAGAGCAATACTTTCCAACTGGATTCTTCCTTCACATCATAACATACAAAGAAAATAATAACATTTGAGCAGCAAGTTGAGTTAAACACAGATGGTGCTCCTGTTCAGAGGCAATGGGACCAGGAACTTGAGTGACCCACAGCCCTATCTGAACATCTTTGGCCTGGGATGAGAGTTAGTATTCATTGCAGAATACCAGTCCCTATTAGCACAGTGGTTGGGAAAGAACTGCCCTTTAAATGAGAAGTCACTGGAGAATATGTTAAGCAAGAATTTACATATGTAATATTTTAAGCAGGAAAAAGAAAGGCAGTGGAAAATACAGAAGTGACTTCCTTTGGGAAATCAGAGGTTCAGAGATTTGAAGTTCTAACCAACAAGCTGAAATGGTTCCGGAAAAAAGAATTAACAACTTTAATCTGCAAAATATTCTGCTAGGTTCTGATGGAAATTAAAGACATATGCCAACATCACGGAGCCAGAATCAGTTTGATGGAAGTGATTACTCCAGAGAAGAAAGGTGACTAAACATGGTGACATCAGCAAATGGCCAGACTACCACTGAGACATTTTTGCATCTGTTTCTTTCAGAGGAACTTAGCACTGGTCTATTCCGGGCAGAGGAGAGGTGGGTGCCTGCCTTCTGTGACTTAGTGCTCCTGAGATAGAATCAGGACTCTGGAAATGCCGGGCACTCCTTTCTGCATATGAACAACCTTCAGTGTGGAACATGACTTCGTCATTTCTAGTCAAAGCCAGCTGCTCAACTTGTGGCCCTGCCTGTGACATGGCCCAAAATCTTGTCACTGGAGAGTCTAGCTTTAAGAATCTCTTATTAAAATTGTAAACATCCCACCCTAGAAGTGACTGAGCTGCTTTTCTCAAACATTCTATTGAAGTTTCATTCATTCATGAAAGATTTACCAAGCACCTTCAGTGTCCCAGTTGCTGTGGGCTGTGCTAAGCCCTGGGGACACAGAGATAAATTCAATGGCCCCAACCAGCTGAGAAATTGCTAAGCCAAGCTCTGTGAGAATAAGACCCAAGACAGCTGCAGGGGTGTGTGTGTGTGTGTGTGTGTCTGTCTGTCTGTCTGTCTGTCTGTCAGTCTGTACTGGGCAAGGAGGGAGGTTGACAAGAACTTTGGAAAAGGAGCTGAAGCAGGTACAGAAAGAGAATGTTCTAGTGACAACTTTCAGTCACTTCACAATCTTGCCTCAGGCAGTCCCTGTAAGACAACATTTTTTATAACAAGTCACAGGGAAGCAGTATGACCTACCAATGGCTCCCATACCTGCCTGAATTATATACATGATTTCTAAAATTTTGTTTCAGATGCCCAATTGCTGATTTTCAGCTTGAAAGACCTGTCCATTCTGACAGCAAGAGAAACCAGAGAAAGATTCTTATCAGAACCAACTTACACACAAAAACAAAGTGGCAGTTTGATCGATAGCCGTCATGCTCCTTGGTGGCAGAGTGGCTTTGGAGGTGCCATTCTGCATGCCTGTGGCCTTCATCTTTCCTCTGTACCTTTACTGCTTCCCAGCTCCTAGTGTTAGGATGATCAAAATGAACTGGCCAGAAAAGCAATTTCTCAGAGGCTGATATTTCTAGCTTTTTGAAGAACCTTTTCAGAAACTTCAAAAATAGTGTGTCATATAAACCAAGGTGCACTTTACTGAGGCTTTTCCAGCTTTACCATTTGCATTCCATCTTCACTGTCAAGGGCATGGAAGATGCATTCTGACTCCCAGTCCATTCCTTTGTTAGGAGTAAATCTGGAGTCACATTTCTAGCAGGTGCGGACCATTAAGACTCAATTGTTTTCAAGATTATTTACCTGATAAATGACTTCCATCATGCCTTAGAAATATAGTCAATTCTTTATATAATTGCATGGTTACAAGGGAGCAATTTAAAGTCTTTGCCAGAAAAGGAGATCATCCAGTTCAATGACTAAATTTATTCTATTAATAAGGCATAAAGTGAAGCCTGGAAATGTCATCTGGTCTTAAACCTTAGCAGATATGATCAATTCTGATTAATTTGATGTGGTACATTGCCCTATGCTCAAAAGATGATAGAAAATTGTGATGGCATTTACCTTTTCCTTGCAAATTGCACTTGAGATATTGCTACTCCCTGGGGCAACCTCACTAAACACTTGTTTCTCAGAACTTGCTTCTTTATAACATTCAAGCCAATTCAATCAACACTCTTGAGGAATCTGCTAAAGTAGATGTCAGGTATTGGGTCTGGCACTTTGACAAAACTCTGTTATTTCCTACTCTCAGGGAGCACGTAAGGGAAGACTGGGAAGTCTGGTGGAATTGTTATCCACAGTGGCTGGTTATTCTGTTTGTATTTCCTCTCTCAGAACCTCTCCCCACCCTTCCCAATCCTCGGTATCTCTGATTTACCTAGATTCTGCAATGGTCAATTTTATGTATCAACTTGAGTAAGTTACTATGGCCAAATATTTGGTCAAATTGCAATCTAAATCTTGTAGTCAACGAAGGTAATTTTTTTTTTTTTAGATGTGAATAACATTTCTATTAGTGGACTTTAAATAAACAGATAGATTACTTCCATAATACCTCACTGTGGATGGGCTACATCCAATCAGGTGAGTACAGACTGAGGTTCCCTGAGAAGGAAGGAAGTTTGTGTAATGATTGCCTTCAAACCCAGGATTGCAACATCAACTCCCTGGATCCCCAGCTTGCTATGCTGTAGGTTTCAAGTTTGCCAGCCATTACAATCATACAAGCCCATTCCTTAAGATCTTCTCTTTCTGTTCCCCCTCCCCCCACACCACATTCTATTGGTTCTGTCTCTGGAGAACCTGGACTAATACAGACCATATCTACAGTCTCCCTATTCTCTGATTTATATTCGATTTGACAAGTAGGAGGCATAGACAGTAGATGAGAGAGAGAGGAAGGAGAGGAGAAAGGGATTCCTCTGGCTAGCTTCCTCCAGACCTGTGGATTAGCAACGAAGGTGTCCCTTCTGCTCAAGGCCATGGCACCTGTCCAATGTCCCTTTCCTGTCTTAATACTGTGGACTTCTCTCTGGGTTCTAGTGACTACTCTGTCCTCTTAATCTTCAGGCCAGAAGAAGTAACAGTTCCCAATGTTGCTTATCTGGTGTGTTCACTTTACCCAGTTGGTCTTTGGATCCCACCCATACCTATGTTCACAATGGTTTCACCTGAGTTTTCCAAAATGTGTTGACTTGAGCATTCCAGCTATTTTCTATGGAGACTGTGACTCTAATTCATAAATATCCAATAAAACACCCTTTCCTCTCCTATTTTAGTTAAAAAAAAAAAAATTAGTTTTGGAAGGCACAGTATCCTGGGATTCAAACAGCAGGTTGTTGGTAAAAGATGGCGGCTAAGGTGCTTCTCTTCCAGGAGAAAAATGGCGGGCTGCCCGCTAGTGACTTCCGGGGTGGCTGGAGGTGGCATGACCAATCCCTGAGGGCCTCACTATCCTCCTCACTTGGTAACGTAACCTAGCCCCAATGAGAGAAGAACACCCTAGCTCTCCCCACTGAATACCTCTCCACCCGCTCCCCATCCGGTACCCCTTAAAACCCTGACATTTCTTTCCCCGGTTGCTACAGCCACCCCGCTGCTGTAGCCAGCTTGTTACCTTGCCGAATAATATCTCTAATGGTTGTTGGTTGCCTGCTGCATTTTCAGATCGCCTTCGAGCTTTCACAGGTCACTTTTTATTGACGTCTGAATTATTTAGGGATAAATTCTCTTACGTGTGACCTGAACTTGTTTACAAATTTTTGTTTGTTTGTTTATGAGATGGAAGAAAATTGAAAGATTATCCAGTTCAATCCTGATGCAATTCAATCTTCACATTGAAGAAATTAGATGATGAGAGGAGAAGAGACGGCACAGGGTTACACAGGAAACAAAAAAATAAAAAACCCTGATTTTATGTCTTGGTGCATGATTTAAAAAATATCTTTGGTAGGGAGAATTTTTCTGGACAGACAATAAAGGAGATGATTTAAAAGTCATTCTGCAATTCAAAGGAAGCCCCACTGAATAGTTCCTGCTCATTGCAGAAGTCGGTATTGTCCTTTATTCTCAATTTGTTCTAGTTACGGATATTTAATTCCAAAAGTGTTGGCAGCATAGCCTCTTAGCCGAAGCCTGTACTTATCTGCACAAAGACCCATAACTGCCCAAATGCAAAGGTCTTCTTACTGTGATAAATACAACCAAGAGATAATGACAGCGATAGGTTGGATGGCAGTCAAGATCTGATGAATCAGTAAAACCACACAACTGGTTTCTGTCTGAGCACAGTTCTGTGCCCTTGCTTTTATTACTCTTATTTTTCGGTATCAGAGGCTCTCCTAACATACACTATGGCCTGGTTTCTGACCAACTGGATAAGCCTATCCAAAATTGAAATTACTTCTAAATTTCAGTGGACCTTTAATATAGTTTTGACTGGGGCAACTCTCAGTGCTTTTAGGAATTTGGAGTAAACATATGAAACTGGCATGGTCAAGAACCAAAAGTAGACTTTGGGGGCTGCTATCAGAAATATGTCGGTATTAAATATGAATATATTATCTGAGTTAATGGACATAGAGTTGTGTGAGCAAAAGCAAAATAATAATTAGAAATCTAATTGCCCACCAAAAAAAAAAAACAAAGAAATATGTCGGGGGCTGGGGTTGTGGCTCAGTGGTAGAGCGTTCACCTAGCACGTGCACGGCCCGGGTTCGATCCTCAGCACCACGTAAACATAAATGCATTGCATTGTGTACAACTAAAGCAAATAAATAAATATTAAAAAAAGAAAGAAAGAAATATGTCCTAAGGAACTTGGCAGTTGCCTACACTCAATTCTCCTCAGCCACCAAAAGCCGCCAGGCCTCCCTGATCCCTTCCCTGTTGCCCTGCCAAGATCTGAACCACCCAACTGAAGCTGCTGCACTCCACTTGCTAATCCCCTGAGCCCTGCAGCCCTCCGCACTGCTGGAGAGAGGTCTTTTTCCGGCTTCCCACAGGCTCCAGGGGAAAAGAGTTCATTTGGATTTAGATAAGGTTGAGAATCCACCTGAGCCCCAGAGCCACAGGGGCTCTCCCCAGCCAGGGCTCAGTAGTCAGCATTTCAGTGCTCATTGGAAAAGGGGCAGAAGCTCCAGCTGAGCTGGAAATATTGGCTTCTCTCTTCTCTCCCTCCTCCAGGGCCTGACCATTCCTGCCACGCACTTTTTCAATATAGATTAAATGCTTGTAATTCTATTTTTAGTTAAACTGTGTTTTGTCAGCGCCAATGTGTTTTTCTTCCAGACACCAGTGTGGAGGTGTGTTTGTGATTTATCATCGGAGTCACAGGATAGCAGGAACAAGAGTTTCTGACACTGACCCTCTCCAGCATGGAACTTTAATTTGTTTTGAGGGAGGAAAATGCACGATCATTTAACATGGAGGAAATGGCTCTCAGCTATGGCTGCACAGGAGATCTACCCCCAAAGGAGCACAATGCCTGGATGGTGCAAAGACCTGTGTTCCAAAAAGGCAAAAACCTGTGCAGTTTAAAATGCCCTCAATTAGGAGGGAAGGAAGGAAGGAAAAGAGGGAAGGAGGAAGGAAGGGAGGGAATGGAAGAGATTCTAGAGGAAGGGAAGTTACGTTTTCATACAATGCATCATTCAACCTTTATAAATAATAATTGACCACTCCGGTAGGGCCCAGTCCATTTGATGGTACCACTTCAACATATTGCAGAGGAAGTAAGCTAACTTGAGATGAATTTTTGCTATGTGCCGGGTGCTTTATACAATCTCCAATAAAAATGTTAGCTTCCATTTATTAAGTTCTCCCGTCAGACATTACAAAAAGTATTTTATGTGTTTTCATTCTCGTCATGCTTATAACCATCTGGGTACTATTTTTGTCCTCATTTAAAGAGAGGAAAACTAAGACTGTCCCAGGGCCTCAGTGACTGACTGAAATTTGAACATGGAGCACAACAAAAATCTATCATCGTTAATTTTTAAAAACTATAAAAATATACTAACTTAAGAATGTTTAGACCTGTTATAAAAATAGAAAACTGAGATTGAACATGGTTATATAACTTATCCAAAAAATCAGGCTTCCACTGAGCGGTAGAAAACAGCCCAAATGCCATTCACAGCATCATCTAATCTCTTGGGTTATGACTGAAATCAGCGTGTTTATAACATCTGAACAGCGCTGGGTGATTGGGCCTTTGAATGGCAATATTCTCTGACTAGTCCTCCTCCCACCAACGGCTCCTCCTGACTTCACCATAAGCAACAGTTTTGGAAGAAGCTGAATTTTACCCTCACTGACCCAGCATGCACAGGGCCAAAATTCCCCTGCTTGTGTTCTGGCTTTCAGCCACATTACAGCCTGATTACCAAGATCCAAGGAACTTTCCAACAGTAGGTCAGAAATTTGTGCCCCTTAATAGAACCAAGGCATGTAGCAATCCTAGCATTTGTCACACATTCATTCCACATGTATTTATTAATATTTCAATATGTATGAACTATGGAAGTTGTTAAGGCAAGAGAGGCATTGCATTTTGGTAAGAGTGGTATGCATATTGGTAAGAGTCCTTGCCTACAAAAGTCTTAACATCCAGTGTAAAGTAAGACAGGTCTACCTGACATTTATGAATGAATATCCTAGGAGCTGTAAGTTGAGATGCTATAAATAGACCAAAACAAAGACTCCCAAGTCTTAAGTGTCCCAGAGGAGGTGGTCAAGGTTTCTAAGCTTTTAGTCTCTGCCTGGATCTGGGAGGAAGAACAAGGGTTTTCCAGGCTGAAAAGCAGGCGTGTCAGGCAGAGGCCCTACCTGGTATGTGCTCAGGGAAAGAGGGGAAAGAACATAACAGATTGTGGAGATACCCACGGCTCTAGGATGGGGTAGAGATGTAGAAAAAGAGGTAGATCCTGTTGTTTTTCAAAGTTCAGACCATAGAGAGTCATTAAAAGATGTAAACTCCTGGTTGCAGTTTGAGCAGACTGAATCAGTTGCCAGCCCTGCTAGAGGGCCCAGGGCTGGCTGTGCTGGGCAGAAGACTCAGTTGCCATGTCTACTTCATCTCCCTCAGATCTAACCTGATGGAATGGGACCAATCTTCCCAAGGCCTCTTATCCTTCCAACATGGATGGAAAGTGCCTGGCCAAAGTGCTTACTGGCTGACATAGGCATCTTTTCTCTCTTTACTTCTCCCAGCAAGATTTCGAATCTAAAAATAAAACCACCTTATGCACTGAGGAATGAGACTAATCAAATCACCTATGTGCATGCCACTATTATATGTAATTATAATGCATCAATAAAAGATAAAACCCCCTTCTGCTTTAATAAATAATTGCAATAATAATGGTATTTCTAAGCTTTTTGTCTCTGCCCTCCCACCTCCGCTTTCTGTCTTGGGGAGCCCTAGGGACTAATAAATTCAGTAAATGTTACACATTGTAAAAATCAAATCATGTATCCAAAAGCTGACTAATAAGGTCACTTTTAAAAAGAAATACTACAAACCAAAAATCAAAATGCTAAGAGGCAGAGACTATTCTTATATTGCTGATATCTAAAGCTAAAGGAAATCCAGAAGAACTATAATACTTAAAAGATTTTTAAAATCATAATACAGGTACAGGAGACAGATCATAGCACAATTGAGGATATGATCAAGAATAATACTTTTCATGTACTGAGCAGAATAGCGCTTAACTTTTTCCAAAGTGTTTCCACAAACAGCATCTAAGTTGAGACTCAGAACTGTCTTGCAAAGAACGGATACTCAGAAAAACTGAGGTCAAGTGGCTGATTTGTCCAAGGTCCTGCGACCCACGAGTGGTAAGGCCTGGAGAGAACACAGGCCACTGTCCATGGTCAGCATTCAGATGAGGAGCCCAACCTGACTTTATTCCTGGAAGAAGTGCATATTACTTCACAAATGCATTTTAGCATTGGTTATGTATGGTCAGTATTCTAAATGTTAGAGATAATGACTCATTTAACACTGATGATAGCCCTGAAGCACAGAGACAAATTTGCTGGAGTTCCCATAGCTGAGGAAGAGAGGAAGCAGGATGTGAACACTGGCAGTCTGATTTGCATCTCTGAGTTCAAGGGCACAGACTGCTTTCACTCATCATTTGTAAACAAAGGAAAATGCCTCCTCTCTGATCCATTATCTACGAACTTTCTAAATATGGATTGACTTTAGAGAGGCTCATTCTTTAAAGTTCCCTAAAATCAGTGCATTTTGATGTCTTAAGGCCAGGAGTTTTAAGTCTTTGTGTTATGGTTTGGGTGTGAGGGGTCCTCCAAAAGCTCCTGTGTGAGACAATGCAAGAAGGTTTAAAGAAGAAATGGTTGAGTTGTAAGAGCCTTAACCCAATTCATGAATTAATCCTCTGGCGGGGATTAACTGAGTGGTAACTGAAGGCAGGTAGTGTGTGGCTGGAGAAGGTGGGCACTGGGGGCATGATTTTGGGATATATATTTTGCATCCGGCAAGAGGAGTCTCAGCTTTCTGATCATCATGTGAGCTGTTTCCCTCTGCCACACTCTCTGCCATGGTGTTCTGCCTCACCTCAAGCCCTGAGTAATGGAGTCAGCTGTCTTTGGACTGAGACCTCTGAAACCATGAGCTCCCAAATAAACTCTTTCTCTTCTATAATTATTCTGGCCAGATCTTTTAGACACCACAGGGGGAAAAAAAAAAAACCAAAAAAACAAAAAAAACCACAACTGACTAAAACAATCTTACATATAGGGGTTCGCAAGGCTCTTCTCTGGGATCTGTGAAGTTAAATATTTTTATATTAATATCAAGACACTGTTTACCTTTTTCATTCTCATTCTGTCACAAGTATATAATGGAGTTCTAGGGAGGTTACCTAATGTGAGATGTTGCAATGGATTGAAGCACAACTAAAATAAAAAGCCCTTGTCCATAAAGCCCAAGGTTAACTTGCAAAAAGGTTGAATGTTGCCACTTTTCTCACTAAGTTATATCATTTAGGAAAACAATTATTCTTCTCAATATATGTCAGCATGTAATTAGTTTGGTGCTTTTTTTGACTGAGGACTGAACTCAGGCCTTTGAGCGGGCTAAGCAAACGTTCTGCCACTGAGCTAAATCCCCAACCCCTGATGCTATTTTTAATAAGTGAAATATTTTAAAATTTTCATTTTTTTATTTTTCATAAGGTAATTATCAAAGGTTATAACTGGTACAAAGAAAACAAATTTGGGTTCTTTATTGATTAAAAAAAGTATAATGGCTCCTATCACTAAAATTTTGAGAAATCTTGAGACCATTTTAAATGCAGCATAAAATTTAGTGATTATGAGCTTCCAAATAGAGTTCAAGAGTTGCTAAATACTGTATCATTTTGGAAGTGTCATCAATATTACATCTAGCCCTATTTACTTCTTTATTGATAAGAAAATTGAGGGCCAAATCAGTTAAGGGGCTGTCCATTAGTATGAAACTGGTATTATAAACCATATTTTCATCACCAGTTAAACTGAATTCTTCTCAAATTTTTGTTGGATAATGAACTTGAAAGCAGAATGGGAAATTGAAAAATAAGGAATAGGTAAAATGTGGTATACTGATAGTATTTTCGAGTTTTCAGAGTGCTTTCATGTTCAAAAACTCTGAACATGTGTGATTCCTAGGCAGAGTAGATTACCCATCTGTGTTGTTTTATCTAATTTTAATTTTTAGCAGGTAAATATGACTATTAAGCTTTAAATGTTAAATAGCTCTAAAGACTTGCAGCTAAGAACAGTGAATTCTGCCTTACTTGTCTTTACTCTATGAATCTTTTTCTCTAGAAGCAACAACTGGTTATGTACCTTTGGATTATTTTTCTTATATATCTTATGTTTACAATCATGTTTCTAAAGTAATATGCTTATGTATCTATTTCTTGTTTACTGTGTAAGCTGTTTTCTGATTTACAACTATGAAAAAACAAGGATTGAGCACTTGTTTGGCTCACCTATTCCTTTATAAAAGTCTACCCCCATAAAAGCTTAAAACAGCCATCAATTATAACTACCTCTCACAGTTCTGTGATTTTACTAGGCTCAGCTGGGCACATCTCAGCAGGGTCCTCACATGGATGTGGTCAGATGAAGGCTGTCTGGAGCTTTCTTGGACCTCTGCACTCAAAATCTAATGCCAAGGCTGCTGTGAGTCAGATGGCTGAGGGTTGGAAGGCTGAAGCATGTGGGCCTATCTGTGGTCTCTTTCTTTCTACATCATCCCTCCAGCATTAAGGTCTCAGGGTAGGCAGCCTTACATGACAGATGAGGCTCTTAAAAAAAAAAAAAAAAGAAAAAAAAAAGAAAGAATTCTAAGAGAACCAGACAGAAATGGCATGGCCTCTTCTGACCTGGCCTTGGAAGTCACCCACCATCACTGCCACCACATTCTGTCAGCAACAGTTAGATAACAAGTTTAGTCCAGATTCAACAGAAGGAGAATGGACTCCCTCCCCTGGTGGGAGATTGGCAAGATCACAAAGTGGAAGAGCATATGTGTGGGAAGCGCTGACGGGGTCATGTTTGCAAAATACAATCTGCCACAGCCCTTACTCCAGCCCCACAGTCCCACTTCCCTTTCTCCATCTTCTCAACATTAAGTATCTACATGCTTGATAGCATGTGTTTTCCACAGCTAAGCTACATAATGTACGATGACTATGTCACTTTTTTCCCCATTTTTCTGCATTGTATTTATACTTTCTTTTATTTTCTTTTCCCTCATTCCCTCCCTCCCTTCCTTTTTTCACTTTATCCTGTGTTCCTATCTCTAATTCTTCTTCAAATCACATACAGAATTGTAGAAGCCACCACTCAGAGCAGTCACATTCATCAGGAAATCCAACATGTCTCTAGTTCCCTTTCCAGAGACTTTTCCTAGAGCCTCTGACCTCCAGATCTGATGTGTACCACTAAGCCAGTTGCTCTCTCTTCCTGATAAGTAGCTGTCTTTAGGATTTTCTTCCTCTAGCCATTAGCCTCTTCTCCTTCTCCTCAGCTGAATCCCATGCTTTAGAAATGATGTCATCCTTTTCTGCTTACTTATTTGCAAAGTAGCTATTGTTAGTTTGATAAGAAAGGATGTATGAAAGGCTAAAGTTTTTGAGATTTTACTTTACCAGAATGAATTTATTCTACATTTGCATTTAGCTTGGATACAAATTTCCAAGTCAGAAAGGATTTCCCTTCAGCCTTTTGAAGTCTTTGTTCCATTATCCTTTTGTTTCCAATGCACTGTTGAAAAGTCTAGTGTCAATCTGATACAGGCTCCTTTGTGTTAGATTGATTTTCCCTCCTTCTCAACTATATTCAGACACTGAAGGATGATGGAAATCCTGTCTTAGTCATTGTATTGGGCTTGCCATCAGCCCTTTCAATCTGAAGTCATAGTCCGTATTATTTCTTTGATAACCACTCCCAACCACCACTATCACTTTATTTATGATTTACTTTTGAAATTTCTCCTTGTTTGTCCCTTTAATGTTTTTCTTCTTAATTTTCATTTCTTTGCATTTTAGCCTTACTTTCAGAGATTTGATCAACTCTTGCATTCTTTGAATTCAAAATCTCTTTGAAATTTCTACTCTCATATTTTTTAAAACTTTCGGAGAGCTCTTTCCTCTTTTCACAACTTTTTTACAGCATCCTTTTCCTTATTGTAAGAAACAGTATCTTTAGCACTTTAGTTTTCTGTTTATTCTTATTTTTTCCTCAATTCCATCTTTGATTGTTTGGGTTTGTTTAGTTTGTTTCATGTTGACATATTTTCTTCATATGTCCAGTTCATTGATGTTTTGTTCATATTTAAGGATGAGATACTGAAAATTTAACAATTGCTTCTCTGTATGATGATTTAGGAAGAATCAATCAGACTTTTGGGTGGACTACTTGAACGGCCATATCAACTGGCTTTTTCTCCTTGTCCATTCAAGGAAGGCTAGAGTTCATAAGCTTGGTAGCTATGAGAAATAGAAATTTTGGTGGTCCATTTTCTGAATATAGTACTTAGACTTAAATATAAAGTTAATTGGGTTGTTAAAAACAAAACAAAAAAAAGAGGGGAAAACTGACTGGAAAGTTACAAGCAATTAACACCAGTGTGTAAAAAATTCACAGTCCCTTGACAAATCAGAGGCGAAGAAGAAGGAGCCATTTGATCAACAGAGATAAACTTTATTCCTGCCAAAATGCATTCACCCACCCCAAAAGGCCTTCCCACAACAAGAGAACAAAGGGAGGTGGGACAACTAAAGGTATATTTCTTTAACCCAATAGGAGATAGTAAAACCTAGGTGACATTCAAGGAAGACTGCACACTCCATACTCTAGGGAATAAAATGCGTTGGTAACTACTCTGGGTCTGCCTGCTCACCCAGACACCCCATCTTGCAAGACCATCATTAAAAGCTCCGTTTTCTCTGTACCTTTTGTCTCTCAATCCATTCTTTGAGTTTGGACAGGTGAACATTGTTTTTCACAATGGCCAAAACAGGGAAAAAAGTGGAGAGTAAAGAATGGAGTCAAAGCTTAACACCTACTTTAGATTTACTTAATCCTTAGTCCTTAGCACTTTATCACTGTCTATTAGAGTTCTGGAGTTTTAAGCTTGTAGTTCCTCTGCTTAAATTTCTCCAGAGGATGAGCCACCCACCTTTTGCCAAGGTGGAAGAGGAATAGCTAACTAGTGGTGTATGTGGTTGTATTAGAAAGATTCAACTGCTCCTTGTGATAACCAGTTCTCCTGTTTTAAGCTCCACCACTTGCCTCCATCATACAGGAAGTGATAACTCCACTTCCAAGATGATGAGAATGGACCTGCATCCACATCCACTTCTGTCTGCTTACTCTACTCTGCAAAACCAGAGACCTCCCATTTACCTGCTTCCCTTTCTCCATGTGCTTGATGACATCTTCCTCCTATACTCCACCCCCCCTTTTTTTTTTTAACTTTTGTAGGTTCATGCTTTTATTTATTTCTTCAAAAAATTTTTTTTGTAGTTGTAGATGAACAACATGCCTTTATTTTATTTTTAAGCAGTGCTAAGGATCAAACCCAGTGCCTCACATGTGCTAGGCAAGCCTCTGAATCACAACCCCAGCCCCTATTTATTTCTTTATATACTCATGAGAAGTTCATGGGTTCAATCAGTTTGAAACACTGTTTTCCCTATTTTAAAAGTCTTATTAAAATAAAAACCCACAGAAATAATGTTATTTTTCCAAAATCATAAAAATAGTAACTATTAACAATAATATTAACAATAATATTGATTTCTTTCAGAATTAGAGTCACATCTACAGTCATTTGGAATCATATTCCAGTTAAACATTTCAGATTTCACACTTCTGGGGTCATTTGAAAGCTTAATTATTTCTTGCAAAAGTATATGCCAGGCTAATGGATTAGAGGACCCTGTTTGAGGACATTAATGCAAAGTGCTCCTGTACCTTAAATTGATACTCAAGTCTCTGCTCCGTGCTTTATTCTGTGTTCCTCAATTGGTAGATAGAAATCTCTTAGCACCATGGTCCAGACTTAACTGTGAAGAATTTATGTATGTCAGGCAAGTGAGTAAGCTTTTATTAGCAAAGATCTATTTAGGTTGGTCAGGAAGTTCCAGGTGCTGTGCTACTGGTACTCTGCTGTTCTGCAGTTTAGTTTGGAAGGGTATCTCTCTGTCTCTGTCTCTCTCTGTGTGTGTGTGTGTGTGTGTGTGTGTGTGTGTGTGTGTGTCTCACTCCCGTTTGTTTTTGTTTGATGAGCTGTTTTTATTTTTGTTTTTGCATCATTTTTCAGATCAAATGCATAGCTTATTTCTAATGTTACTGGAAATGGCTTTAAATGGTGTCAGCTTGATGCACAGCAGTTCTGTGCAGAGGTAAGAATACGGTTGAGTGGACAAAGCCACTGATGTTGCACCTGAATGATGCTCTCTTAAACCCCCTGATGATATTCAAACTAATGAACAAATGTGTTAGAGAAAGATTTTCATTATTTTAACTATGATAAATACCATTGAAGAACAGGTGAATGATATAATATGAACGACTTAGACAACATTAGTTTTAAGGAATAAGAAATATAGCAGTTACCAGGGATGTTTCCAACAATGACTAGCAATAACTCTGGGAATATGGCGGAATAGAGAGGTTGCTTCCCTGGTGGTTCTATGTCATGAAACCAAGAAAAGGATACAGGCATCTTTTCAGCAAGGTGGGTGAATGAAAAAAAAAAAAATAGGGGGGTCTTTACTGTAATTTAATACTGGACACTCAAAACAGATCATGGACTCAGGAGATTAATATAATATAATATAATATAATATAATAATAATAATAATTATAATAAAATAAGGAAGAAATCCCAGCACCACAGCTGCAGCAGCTGCTGGAGGCACAAACCAGAATGGTCCCTCCACAAACGTAGTAAAGCAATAAGGGAATTAAAGGAACTCCCATTCTCGGGAGAACTGAGGTGTGTCAGGGTATGGAGAGTTTAGCGATCAGAATCACTGCCTGACTAAATAGTAAGGTGCACTACGCAGTATCCTTGTACAAGAAAGAAACTGCTTCTCCCCTGGCGGTGTGCTGAGGCCAATGGAAGGAACCATTTTGTACCCACAGCACCAGGGCCAGAAGCTGGGGAAGCTGACTTCTGGCAGAACTGATTGTGGCTCGAAAAACAAGCTGGGCAACCCCATGGTGTATATCAGAGAGTGTGCCTAAGTGACCAGGAGAAAACCAAGGGTGGAGAGAGGTTTACACAGGGGAATACTGGATTCAGCTGCTTGCAGGACCAGCTGAGAGAGAAGCACCTGACAGGGAATTTGATAGGGCAGGGGCGGGAAGGGATTGAGATTGGAGAATGAATAAGAGACCAGGAATTGTGGGGTCCACAGGCAACCTAGTGGGCTAAGAACTGGCTCCTACACCACATGAGCAAAACCCAAGGGAGATTCCTGGGGTGCAGTCTGTCAGTGTGGACTGGCAATTGCTGGGCCCTAGAGATGTGCTGATTTAAAATCTCCAAATCAACTGTCTTTCAGCAAAGAAAATGGAGCAAACTAAGCCTCCAGGATTAACCCTCCCACACAAGCAACCCCACCCTGAGAGAGTGGAGCAAACCTCATACTCTGGACAAACCCACCCAACTGCTTTTAAACATCAACACAATAAATTGTTCAATTTTTTTTCATGGAGATCTTTCTTTTCTTTTTCATTTTTCTCTCATTTTTGAAACCAATTATTTTTCATGCATCAATTTGTTGAGGACTAGGAAGTCTGGTTAGTACATTTTGGTTTTGTTTTGTACCTTTATTTTAACTTTTTTTCCCCCTAATTTTAATTTATTAAAATTTTTACTTTATAAATATTTTTTCAACTCACTTATCTGTTTCCTTTGATTCTCTTTCTCTCTTTTCTCCTGCTAACAGCCAATCTCTATTATTCTATCCTTCACTCTTTAATTTTTTACTTCTATCTTCTCACCTCCTTTCTCATAAACATCACAACCTACACCACTTCTTTTCTCTCTTTGTCCACCACTTGAAATTGTAAACCCTTTTGCAAACTTACTGTTTTCATTGTAGGCAATAACTGAACATACCATTTCTGCTTATTGTGACAAAACTGCAGCAATCTTAGTAGGAGCTATTTGTTTAAGGTTGTATATTGTGTGCATTGGGTCCTGTTATTATTTGTCTCCCCCTTAATGGCAAGGTACTGGATCCTTCAGGGACACTATAAGTCTACAGGGTATGAACTGTAATGCCTCAGATCTACACTGCTAAATGGGTAGACATGCAAACAACATGAAAAGACAAGGGAACAAATCACCCCAAAACAAATCAAGATGCTGCAATAGTAGAATTTATTGATATCAGAGTAGAAGAAATGTCAGAGTTTAAAATATACATAGTTAAACTGATCCATAAGGCAAAGGATGATGTGAAGAATAAAATCAGAGATAAAAAAAAATTAAAAAAAAAAAAAACCTCAAAATGAAGGAATCAATAAACCTAATTTAAAAATTCAATTGAAAGCATCACCAAAAGACTGGATCACTTGGAAAACAGAGTTTCAGACAATGAAAACAAAATATATAATCTTGAATATAAAGTTGACTATGCAGAGATGGTAAGAAACCATGAATAGAACATCCAAGAATTATGGGATAACATGAAAAGACCAAATTTAAGATTTATCAGGATTGATGAAGAAGTAGAGATACAAATCAAAGGAATGCACAATCTTTTCAATGATATAGCAACAGAAAATTTCCCAAGCCTAAAGAAAGAAATGGAAAGTCAAATATCAAATGCTTACAGGATCCCAAATGTTCAAAATTACAACAGACCCACACCAAGGCACATTATTATGAAAATTCCTAACATACAGAATAAGGATAGAATTTTAAAGGCTGTGAGAGAAAAATAACATATTACATATAGGGGGAAAAAAACAATTTGGATCTCAGCTGATTCCTCAGTTCAGACCCTCAGAGCTAGGAGGTCTTGGAATGATAAAATATGTACCAAGCTCTGAAAGAAAATGGATGCCAACCAAGATTCTATATCCAGCAAAATTAAGTTTCTGATTTGAAGATGAAATAAAAATCTTATATGATAAACAAAGTTAAAAGAATTCACAACTAGAAAATCTGCACTATAGAACATTCTCAACCAAATATTCTGTGAAGATTAAATGGGGGGAAAAAAGTGAAAACCAACAACAGGAGGAACTACACTAGAAGAATAGTTCATCAAAGGAGAAACTAATTCAAATTAAATACTAGAAATAAACCAAAATGACCGGGAATACAAATCATCTCAATAATAACCTTGAACATTAATGGCCTAAACTCATCATCAGAAAGCATAGACTGGCAGATTGCATTAAAATACAAGACCCACAATTTGCTTTCTCCAGAAGACTCACCTCATAGGCAAAGATATTGGCAGACTGAGGGTAAAAGGATGACGAAAAACATACTGCTCAAATTGATCATACAAACAAGCAGGGGTTTCTATCCTCATGTCAGATAAAGTAGATTTAAGCCAAAGTTAATCAGAAGGAACAAAGAAGGAATTGCATATTACTTAAGGGAATTATACATCAATAAGACATAATAATCATTAATATTTATGCCCCAATGGAGAATCTACATACATTAAACAAACTCTTTTTCAATTTCAAGAATCAAATAGACCACAACAAAATAATACTGGGTGACTTTAACACAACTCTCTCGCCCTCTGGATAGAGCCCTCAAACAAAAACAAAACAAAGAAACTATAGAACTAAATAAAACAATCAATAATTTAGACTTAACAGACATATATCGAATACTTCACCCATCAATGAGCGAACATACTTTCTTATCAGCAGCACATGGATCCTTCTCTAAAATAGATCATATCTTATGCCTCAAAGCAACTCCTAGCAAATACAAAGAGGGACAAAGGGGGTGGAGGGGGAGAGGAGGGGAGTATCCTGCATTCTTTCAGATCATAATGGAACAAAAGGAGGAATCAATGATAAAATAAAAAAAAAAATTAGAAACTAATCCAAATATGGAGACTAAATAATATGGCATTGAATGATGAATGGATAGCAGAAAAAATAAGGAATGAAATAAAAAAATACTTAGAGGTAAATGAGAATAGTGATACAACAAATCAAAAATTCTGGGACACTATGAAGGCAGGGCTAAGAGGAAGGTGAAATGCATTGAGCTTATTTATAAAAAGAATAGAAAGTCGATGAATAAATGACCTAACATTACAGCTCAAAGCCTAAGAAAAAGAATAAGTCAACACCAAATCAGAATACAGGAAATAATTAAAATCAGAGCTGAAATCAATGAATTGAAACAAAAGAAACAGTTCAAAAACTTGACAAAACAAAAGGTTGGTTCTTTGAAAAAAATCAATAAAATTGATAAATACTTATTCACCTTAGTGAAGAGAATGAGAGACAAAACTCAAAGTACTAAAATTCCTCATGAAAAAGAAATTATCATGATGGACACTACTGAAATCCAGACGATAATCAGAAACTATTTTAAAAATTTATATAGGAATAAATTGAAAATCTGGAAGACATCAACAAGTTTCTAGAGACATATGATCTACCTAAACTGAATCAGGAGGACATACAAAATTTAAACAGAGCAATTTCAAGCAATGAAATAGAAGACACCATCAAAAGCCTACCAACCAAGAAAAGCCCAGGACCAGGCAGATTCTCAGCTGAATTCTACAAGAACTTCAAAGAACAACTAACACCAATACTCCTCAAATTATTCCACAAAGTAAAAAAGGAGGAAACCCTTCCAAACTCATTCTATGAAGCTAGTATCATCCTGATACCAAAATAGACTAAGACAGATTAAGGAAAGAAAACTGCAGACCAATGTCCCTGATCAACACAGATGCAAATATTCTCAACATCATTCTGGAAAACCACATACAAAAACATATTTAAAAGATAGTGAACCACAATCAAGTGGGGCTTATCCCAGGGACGAGAGGATGGTTCAACATACAGAAATCAATAAACATAATCCATCAATCAATAGACTTAAAGACAAGAATCACATAATTATCTCAACAGAGAAAAGCATTTGACAAAATAAAGCACCCATTCAAATTCAAAACACTGGAGAAACTAGGGATAGCAGGAACATACCTAGACGTTTTAAAAGCTATATATGCTAAACCCAAGGCCACCATCATTTTAAATGGAGAATAATTGAAAGCATTCCCTCTAAAATTGGAACAAGACAAGGATACCCTTTTTCACCACTTTTATTCATCATCATCCTTGAAACTCTAGCCAGAGCAATTAGAAGAAAGAAATTAAAGGAATACAAGCAGGAAAAGAAGAACTCAAACTATCCCTATTTACTGAACACATGATTCTATATTTAGAAGACCCAAAATATTTCACCAGAAAACTTCTAGAATATAGCAAAGTAGCAGAATATAAAATTAACACCATAAATCAATTGTGTTCCTATACATCAGAAATGAATCCAATGAAACTGAAATTAGGAAAACTACCCCATTCATAACATCCTCAAAAAAAAAAAAAAAAATCGGGAATAAATCTAACAAAAGAGGTGAAAGACCTCTACAGTGAAAACTACAGAACAGTAAGAAAGAAATTGAAGAAGACCTTAGTAGATGGAAAGGAAGAATTTATATTGTCAAAATGACCATACTATCAAGAGCTCTATACAGACTTAATGCAATTCCTATTAAAACCCTATTGATAGTCTTCATAAAACAGAAAAACCACTCATGAAATTCATTTGGAAAAATGAGAGGCCCAGAATAGCCAAAGGAATCCTTAGCAAGAAAAGTGAAGCAGGAGGCATCCCAATACTAGACTTTAAATTATACTACAGAGATATAGTAACAAAAATGGCATGGTATTGGCACCAAAACAGCCATGAAGATGAATAATACAGAATAGAAGAAACAGAGACAAACCCACATAAATACATTTATCTCATAGTAGACAAAGGCACCAAAAACATATATTGGAGAAAAGATAGACTCTTCAAAAAAAATGGTGTTGGTAAAACTAGAAATTCAGATGAAGCAAAATGAAATTAAACCCCTATCTTTCACCTTGCACAAAACTCAATTCAGAGTGGATGAAGGACTTAGACATTAGACCAGAGACCCTGTGCCTACTAGAAGAAAAATTAGGCCCAACTCTTCATCATGTCTGCTTAGGAACTAACTTCCTTAACAAGACTCCTAAGCATAAGTATATAATCAAGAATCAACAAATGGGATGGATTCAACTAAAGAGCTTCTTCCCAGCAAAGGAAATAATCAAGAACATGAACAGACAGCCCACACACAGAATGGGAGAAAATATTTGCCACCTGCACCTTAGATGGAGCATTAATCTCCAGGATATGTAAAGAACTAAAACAAACAAACAAACAAACAAAAACCTTAACAACAACAAAATAACTCAATCAACAAATGGGCAGTCTGCAGCGGCTAGAGCTGCGAGGCTTCTGCAGAACCGCCTGGGTGGTGCACAGGCTGAGCGAAACAAAGTCAGTGTGGGGAGACTGCGCTGCGACTGCAACCTCAGCTGCACTCAGGGCACACCAGCGTGAAACCGGCAATAAAAACCAGCGATAACAGTCGTTGGAATTGGTGCTGGGGGACCACGGGAGACCGCGGGTCGACAACACCAGTTTGAATACACACCTGGCCGGACACGAACCTCAGCAGTAGGGCCCCTGAGAGAGCGGCGCAGAGACCGGCGAACAGCAAGCAGGGGCAGAGTCGGATTGGTCCACAGTCCGAAGCAGCGCTGTCTGCGCCGCAGTTATAGTTGCGGCTTCCCGGTGCCACCTCGGCAGGGAGACATCCACCCAGCAGCTTTGGGATCAATCGGCGAGGACACGGGAGTCTGCGGAGCTGCTGTTGACTGGGAGGAAGGCATCGCCATCTTTGAGGGGTACAGTGGCTGACCCAGACAAGGGGAGGAGACGGAGAGTGACGGCTGCAGCCATCCAGGGACCCTCCAGCTCTCTGAAGACAACACACACCTGGGTAAGGCTCGGATGGCCAACAGGGGAGGGCGTGTCTGAGGCCAGCGCAGCGGCCACAAGAAGCTGCAACTGTGGGTGGGCGTGGAGAGGGGGTGCCTTCTGGAGGGTCCCCTTCCCGGGTACCATTCATATGCTGACACACAAACCCCCCTGGGCCACTCCTTCACTGAACCGTTCAGCCACAGGCCTGGGGTGTGGACTTGATTCCACTAACAGGATCACAGACTGTCTAGATGTGATCCAATAACAATTGGCTTGAACTGCAAGGGAAAAAAGAGGGGGGCTTCCCAGGGCCCATTTTGTTTGAGACTTGGGGTTCGACTTTTTTTTTTTTTTTTTTTTTTTTGGTTTGCTTGTTTTGTTGGATTTCGGGGAGATTTTTTGTTTGATTGTTTGTTTATTTTTTTCTTTTTCTTTTTTTGGCTTTGTTTTGTTCTGCATTTTTTTTTTTTTTTTTTTTTTTTTGCCATCCGCATTGATTGTCAGTGTGTTTGTTTGCTTCCACCCCTTTTTTCTTTCCTTCTTTTCTTCCTTCTCACTCTTGCATCTTTTCTTCCTCCTTCATCTTTCATGTTTACACCCTGCCAGTGCATACTACACAGAGGCAAAAACAAGATATACGCAGAACTTGGGATTTCTAGAACCGGTGCAGTTGAACTGGGTAGAAAAGCAGTGTTATATATAGTTTACTCTCTATTTTCTTGATTCTCTCTCTCCTCTCTCCTACACCAATTCCTACTCTTTTATCATTTCTTTTTCTTTTTCCAACTTACTTTATGTATAAATTGCTCTTTCCACCTAATTGTCTACTCCATTCTCTTTCTTTCCTCGTCTACTGATACTAAACCACTTCCACTAAACCACTTCAATAGAAACCTCTTTTCATACTTTCCAAGAAAGAACAATTCAAGACACTTCCTTCTTCCTAAACATAACACCTCTGTATCCAATACTTGAAGCTATGGAACCCCATCAGAAGCATACAGAGTAAACTGGAAATAATATCTGGGTTAACCAAATCTGTACATTGTGATCAAACTTGGATTTTCTGAATAGAAAATGTTAGGTTTTAAAAGTGTAAAGGAATTGTAAGGCGATCTGAGAGCATTGTACTATGGGAACAACATAAGGCTTTAAGGTAAAATCGAAATAGTCAAGGTCCCACAGTGCAGGAAGAATAGACACACAAGCAACATGAAAAAACAAGGGAAGAAAATGACACAAACAAATCAAGATACCTCATCAGTAGATGTCATGGCAAGCACAGTTGGTCAAATGCCAGAGATGGAATTTAGAAATTACATATGCCAAATGTTTATGGAACTTAAGAATGAACTAAAAAATGAGATGAGAGAGCAAGTACAGGAGGCAAAAGATCATTTTGACAAAGAACTCCAAAAACAAATGCAGGAAGTTAAAGAATATTTCAATAGGGAAATAGAGGCTCTAAAGAGAATCCAAACAGAAATTCCAGAAATGAAAGAAGCAATAAACCAAAATAGAAGTTCAATTGAAAGCATCTCCAACAGAATAGACCACTTGGAAGAAAGAACCTCAGACAATGAAGACAAAATATATATCCTAGAGAAGAATTTAGACTATACAGCAAAACTTGTTAGAAATCAAAAACATAACATCCAAGAATTATGGGACAGCATAAAAAGACCAAACTTAAGAGTGATTGGAGTAGAGGAAGGGGCAGACTTTCAAACCAAAGGAATGAGTAATCTATTTAACGAAACAATTACAGAAAATTTTCCAAACTTGAGGAATGAATGGGAAAACCAAGTTCAAGAGGCATACCGAACACCAAACAAACAAAATCTCAATAGATCCACACCAAGACACATTATAATGAAAATGCCTAATACACTGAGCAAGGAGAGAATACTAAAAGCCACAAGAGAAAGGAAGCAGGTTACATACAGGGGGAAACCAAGCAGACTATGTTCAGATTTTTCAACCCAGACCTTAAAAGCAAGAAGATCCTGGAATAGCATATTTCAAACTCTGAAAGAAAAGGGATGTCAACCAAGAATCTTATATCCAGCAAAATTGAGCTTTAGATTCGAAGATGAAATAAAAACCTTCCACGACAAGCAAAAATTAAAAGATTTCACAACTTGAAAGCCAGCACTTCTGAACATCCTGGGCAACATTTTTCATGAAGAAGAAGAGAAAGATGATAACGAAAATCAAAAAAGGGAGATATTAAACTAAAGGAAATAACAACCAGAAGAGAAACCAAATCAAGCTAAAGACCATAAGTCAAATAAAAATGGATGGGAATAAAAATCACATCTCAATAATAACACTGAATGTTAATGGCCTAAATTCGCCAATCAAAAGACACAGATTATCAGAATGGATTAAAAGAAACGACCCAACAATTTACTGTCTCCAAGAAACACACCTCATAGAAAAAGACATCAACAGACTGAAAGTGAAAGGCTGGGAAAAATCTTATCACTCACATGGCCAGCGGAAGCAAGCAGGGGTTTCCATTCTCATATCAAATAAGGTAGACTTCAAACCAAAACTAATCAAGAGGGACAAAGATGGATATTTCTTATTACTTAAGGGAACCATCCATCAACAGGATATAACAATCATAAATTTATATGCCCCAAATAATGGAGCACCTACATTCATCAAACAAACGCTTCTCAAGTTCAAGAGTAAAATAGACCACAACACAGTTATTCTAGGGGACTTCAATACACCTCTTTCACCAATGGATAGATCATCCAAACAAAAGCTAAACAAAGAAACTTTAAGCCTCCTTAAAACAATTAACAATTTAGACCTAACAGACATATATAGAATATTTCATCCCTCAGTAAACGAATACACATTTTTCTCAGCAGCACATGGCTCCTTCTCCAAAATAGACCATGTATTATGTCACAAGGCAACTCTCAGCAAATATAAAAAAATAGAGATACTACCCTGCATGCTATCGGACCATAAAGGGATGAAATTGGAAATCAACAACAAAACAAGGAATGAGAAAAACTACTCCATCACCTGGAAGCTAAACAACATGCTACTGAATGAACAAGGGATTGAAGAAGACATCAAAGAGGAGATCAAAAAATTCCTAGAGGTAAATGAGAACACAGATTCATCATATAGAAATCTCTGGGACACTATGAAGGCAGTAGTAAGAGGAAAATTCATTCCACTGAGTTCATTCCTTAAGAAGAAAAAAAAACCAACAAATAAATGACTTAACATCACACCTCAAAGCATTAGAAAAAGAAGAACAGACCAACACCAAGAGCAGTAGAAGACAGGAAATAATTAAAATCGGAGCAGAAATTAATGAAATTGAGACTAAGGAAACCATTCAAAGAATTGAGAAAACTAAAAGTTGGTTCTTTGAAAAAATAAACAAAATTGACAGACCCTTAGCGATGCTAACGAAAAGAAGAAGAGAAAAAAACTCAAATTACTAACATTCGTGATGAAAAAGGGAATATCACAACAAACACCTCAGATATACAGAATATAATTAGAAATTACTTTGAAAACTTGTACTCTAATAAAATAGAAAATACTGAATGCATTGACAGATTTCTAGAGTCATATGATTTGCCTAAACTGGATGTGGAGGCTATACACAAATTAAACAGATCAATTACAAGCGAAGAAATAGAAGATGTCTTCAAAAAGCTACCAACAAGGAAAAGTCCAGGACCTGATGGGTTTACAGCCAAGTTCTATAAGACTTTCAAAGAAGAACTAATATCAATGCTCTTCAAACTATTTCAAGAAATAGAAAAAGAGGGAGCTCTTCCAGACTCTTTCTATGAGGCCAATATCACATTAATTCCAAAGCCAGGCAAAGACACATCCAAAAAAGAAAACTTCAGGCCCATATCTTTAATGAACATAGATGCAAAAATCCTCAATAAAATCCTGGCAAATCGGATACAAAAACATATCAAAAAGATAGTGCACCACGATCAAGTGGGGTTTATCCCAGGGATGCAAGGCTGGTTCAACATTCGGAGATCAATAAACATAATACATCACATCAATAGACTTAAAGACAAAAATCATATGATCATCTCAATTGACGCAGAAAAAGCATTTGACAAAATACAGCACCCCTTTATGTTCAAAACACTGGAAAAACTAGGAATATCAGGAATATATCTTAACATTATAAAAGCTATTTATGCAAGGCCCTGAGCTAACATTATCTTAAATGGAGAAAAATTGAAAGCATTCCCTCTAAAAACTGGAACAAGATAGGGATGCCCCCTTTCACCACTGCTATTTAACATAGTACTGGAAACTCTGGCCAGAGCAATTAGACAGACGAAAGAAATTAAAGGGATCCAGATAGGAAAAGAAGAGCTCAAATTAGCACTATTTGCTGATGACATGATAATCTACCTAGAAGACCCAAAAAAACTGTACAAGAAAACTTTTACAACTAGTAAACGAATTTGGCAAAGTTGCAGGATACAAAATCAATACACATAAGTCAAAGGCATTTGTGTACATCAGCGACAAAGACTCTGAAAGGGAAATGATGAAAAATACCCCATTTACAATAGCATCAAAAAAAATAAAATACCTGGGAATCAACCTAATGAAAGAGGTGAAAGACCTCTATAACGAAAATTATAGAACACTAAAGAAAGAAATTATAGATGAACTCAGAAGATGGAAAGACCTACCTTGCTCTTGGATAGGTAGAATTAATATTGTCAAAATGTCCATACTACCAAAAGCATTATACAGATTTAATGCAATTCCAATCAAAATCCCAATGTCATTCTTCAAAGAAATAGAAATAGCAGTCATGAAATTCATCTGGAAAAATAAGAGACCCAGAATAGCCAAAGCAATCCTGAGCAAGAAAAGTGAAGCAGGGGGCATCACCATACTGGACTTTAAATTATACTATAGAGCAATAGTAACACAAACAGCATGGTATTGGCACCAAAACAGACTGGTGGACCAATGGTACAGACTTGAGGACACAGAGACTAATACATATAATTTCAGCTATCTTATATTAGACAAAGGTGCCAAAAATGTACAGTGGAGAAAGGATAGCCTCTTCAACAAATGGTGCTGGGAAAACTGGAAATCCATATGCAACAAATTGAAATTAAACCCTTATCTCTCACCATGCACAAAACTCAATTCAAAGTGGATCAAGGACCTAGGAATTAGACCAGAGACAATACGCCTAATAGAAGAAAAAGTAAGCTCCAATATCCAACATGTCGGATTGGGCCCCAAGTTCCTTAATAAGAATCCTGTAGCGCAAGAATTACTACCAAGAATTAATGAATGGAATAGACTTAAACTAAAAAGCTTCTTTTCAGCAAATTGGAAACAAATATTTAATACATGCACATCAAATAGAGCACTAATCTCTAGAAAATATAAAGAACTCAAAAAACTTTACACTAAAAAAACAAATAACCCAATCAATAAATGGGCTAAGGAATTGAGAAGACACCTCTCAGAAGAAGATACACGATTAATCAACAAATACATGAAAAAATGTTCAACATCGCTGGCAATTAGAGAAATGCAAATCAAAACTACTCTAAGATTTCACTTCACTCCAGTCAGAATGGCAGCTATCAAAAACACAAGCAACAATAAATGTTGGAGAGGATGTGGGGAAAAAGGCACACTCATACATTGCTGGTCGGACTGCAAAATGGTGCAACCGCTATGGAAAGCAGTATGGAGATTTCTTGGAAAACTGGGAATGGAACCACCCTATGACCCAGCCACCCCACTCCTGGTTCTATTCCCAAAGGACTTAAAAACAGCATATTACAGTGACACAGCTATCTCAATGTTTGTAGCTGCGCAATTCACAATAGCTAGGTTGTGGAACCAACCTAGATGTCCCTCAGTAAATGAGTGGATTAAGAAAATGTGGTATATACGCACAATGGAATTTTACTCAGCAATAAAAGAAAATAAATTAATGGCATTTGCAGGTAAATGGATGAAGTTGGAAGACATAATGCTAAGTGAAGTTAGTCAGTCTCAAAAATCCAAGTACCAAATGTTTTCTCTGATATAAGGAGGCTATTTCAAAGTATTGTTGGATGGGGGTACATAGGAGGATTAGAGGAACACTAGAATGGTCAAAGGAAGGGAGGGAGCAAGAGGGGAGGGAGGGGGAGAAAAGAAAAAAAAAAGGTGGTTGAATGAGACGGATATCATTTTCCTTAATGCATGATTGAAGACCTGAATTGTACGAATATACTTTGTATACTAAGAGTTGTATGTAAAAAGATACTAAATACATGCACTATGAGTTGTACATATTAAAAATTATAAAAATAATATAAAATAAAAGAAAGAAAGAAACACAAGTAAACAAAACCCAGCAGCATTTAAAAGGTTAACAAGCAGCAGGATGTTAGGAAGTCATTTTGATCTCACCACCTGCTTCTTATGAGCAAATGGTGGTTCAAATAAAAAAATGCTAGCTACAATATGAAACAGTGGGTCAAACAGGTTTGGGAATAGCAATTTTTACAGTAATATAGCCATATCTACACTCAATGTCAAATAGTTTAGACTACCTCTATGCAACAAATTCCTGAAACAACTTAGACAAAGTGTTTGACATTGCTCTATATTCAGTGGTTTGTCCACACATATTTTCAGATAAATATTCTTTTTCATAAAAAAAAAAAAAAAAACAAATGGGCAACAGAACTGAACAGATACTTCACAGAAGAAGAAATATGATTGGTCAACAAATACCTGAAAAACTGTTCAACATCTCTAGCAATTAGAGAAATGCAAATTAAAACAACACTGAGATTCTATCTTACTCCAGTCAGAATGGCAATTTTCAGGAATACAAGCAACAATAAGTGTTGGCAAAGATGCAGGAAAAAGGTACACTTATACATTTCTGATGGAAGTGCAAATTGGGGAAACCACTCTGGAAAGCAGTTTGGAGATTCCTGAGAAAACTTGGAATGGAACCACCATTTGACCCCATTAACCCATTCCTCAGTATATAGCCCAAAGACTTAAAATCAGCATAGTATAGTGATGCAACCACATTAATGTTTATAGCCACTCAGTTCACAACAGCTAAATTATCAAATCAACTTAGGTGCCTTCCAACAGATGAATGGATAAAGAAAACATGGTATATATACACAATGGAATATTACTTAGCCATAAAGAAGAATGAAATTATGGCATTTGCTGGTAAATGGATTGAACTAGAGACTATCATGCTAAGTGAAATAAGCCAATCCCCCAAAACCAAAAACCAAATGTTTTCTATGATATGGGGATGCTAATTCACAATAAGGGGTGGGGAGGGATAAGGAAGGATAGAAGTATTTTGGATTAGGCAAAGGAGAATGAAGGTAAAGGAGGGGGAATGGGAATAGGAAAGATAGTAGAATGAATCAGAGATTACTATCCTATGTACTTACATGATTACACAACCAGTGTAATTCTACATCTTGCACAACCAGAAGGATGAGAAGTTATACTCATATATGTATATTATGTCAAAATATTACTATCTTATGTAACTAATAAGAACAAATAAAGAAATAAAACAATGACTAGCAACAATCCAGCAGCTGAGCTGTGGTTAGAGATCCAATTAGCCTTTGGTTCTGTTCAATAATGTCTATTCAATAATACAATTATTTCTTCACTAATCTGAAAGTGTCTAGCTGAAAAGTAGAGGGAAAAAAGAATGGTGCAGTCAAGTAGTATTTTCCCCTCTGAATATCAACTTTATTATGTGTTTTAAAGAAATTGTTTCATTGAGGCACATAATGAAGTACACTAATCATAAAGCTCAGTCGACTTTTCTCATGTGTATACCTGTGCAACCACTATCCTGCCAAAATAGAGAACATTCCCAGAACCCAGAAGCTTGCCATGTGGTCCTTCCTAGTCAATACTTCCCTCAAGAGATCAGTAACCTGACCTCCAAATCTATAGCTTAACTCTGCATATTCCTGATCATAAAAGCATAATTATACAGTGTGCACCTTTCTGTTTTTACTTCACTCTTGTAACCTATGAAATTGATCTATTTAATTATGTGTTTGCTGTGTTTTTTTTTTTTTAATCCTGTTAATGCTTCCTAATATTACTGTAATTTATTTATCTCTTCCTATTGATGGAGATTTTATTATTAGTAAAGTTGCTATAACCATTACACATGTATTTTTCCACATGTACACTCAATTCTCTTGAGCACACATCTAAGAGTAGATACAGCTGTGTAATAGAATAGACCTACATTTAATTTTAGTAGATACTATGGAAAAAGAAACTGTGGTGTATATATACACAATGGAATATTACTCAGCATTAAAAGAGAATAAAATCATGGTATTTGCAGGTAAATGGGTGGAGTTGGAGAATATAATGCTAAGTGAAGTTAGACAATCCCAAAAAACCCAATGCCAAATGTTTTCTCTGATATAAGGATGCTGATCCATATGGGGATGGGCAGTGGCGGGGAGCATGGGAGGAATGGAGGAACTTTAAATAGGGAAAGGGGAAGGAGGAAAAGTGGGGGTAGGAAAGATGGTGGAAGGAGATGGACATCATTACCCTAAGTACATGTATGAAGACACGAATGGTGTGACTCTATTTTGTGTACAACCAGAGACATGAAAAATTGTGCTCTATATGTGTAATATAAATTGAATTGCATTCTGCTATCACATATAACAAGTTAGAATAAATTTAGAAAAACCCCCAAAATTGTGATTGCTATGTTTTTTACATGTATTACAAAATTATTCCACCTTTTGACATTGCTCTGTCAAATTTAAATTACAACCAATAGACTGGAATCTCCTGGAATTAATGATTATTTTAGGACAACTTTGTCATTAAGTCCCATCTACTCTCTGACAGTTAAAACTACTTCAATGCTTCCGACATGACTTTTGGGCTTTGTCTAGATTCTGGCACTTTTCACTCTCTGTAAAGCCATTTTCAATTTTAGTGTTAATTCCCTGAAGAGTCCTTGAACACTTTCATTTCATGCTTTTTGTAGAATAGCTTTTGAGACTAGCTCACCATCACCAAATCTAAATCACTATTTCTCAACAAGCAGCTTCTTATTTACTTGGTCACCAAGGCAAAATTTTACATTGATTCAATTACTTGAAAGGATTCAGAAGAAATTGTAATATATTGGCCAAATAAGAAAATGGAACTCAGATCCAAAGAGCCCCCAAAAACTCAATAGAATTCTTAGAATACTAAATGGGAATCATTCCTGCAAAAAGAATTCTGCAGAAGGAAGATTTATTCCATTATCTGAGAGAGATTATCTATTCCACGTCCAAATCGAACTTGTCATTTCCATTGTCCCTCTTCCCCACTTTCCATGCAGGTCTATAAACCTGAATTTGACCCCATAAAGAAGCTGATTCTTTCATTTTTCATTTAAGTTAGATGGGCTCATAAAGAGAGAGTGATTATTGAATCAAAGCATTAGGTAGATAACAGTTTCTGTTAGTTTATCTTTTTTAAAAAAATGTTTTTATTAATAAGCTCAATATGTCCAAAAAGTATCACATGGATAATACTTCTTGAACCTTTATTAATAACTGTAAGTATAAGGGGGGAATCTCATGGTAATATCAAAAGTGTCACTAAGAAATAGGCCTGGTTTTGTCTTGACAAAGGGTCAACTTAGTTTAAGAATGCAGCAAGAACTAGTTTATGTTCCTAACTTTTAAGTGCTGCAACTTGATTTTTGTCTTTATATAGTGAATACACCCATCTCTTAGGATAAATGTGTAATGAAGAAAATTCATCAAAAACTTATAAGCAAATCAGAATTATAGTCAATGGCTTAAAAATTAAGAATTCAGTGCCTAGAATGCACCAGCATTTTCAGTGTGTTTCCTTCCTATAGATAAAAATGACAACCAGGAGGCTGCTCCGTGAGTGGGGGGGGGGGTAGGGGGGGGGGGGGGGGTTAGTTCATTATCTCAATGGCATCTGGTAGTTCAATGCATCCATTTCCATGGAAAGATGAATGAAAGGTTCATTGTCCCAGACATTCAACTGCAAATAGAAGATTCTGCTCCAGCTAGCCTAAGCAGGAAAAAAAAAAAAAAAAAAAAAAAAAAACCTGTATTAAAGACATTAGTTGGCTTATACAATCTTCTAAAGTCCAGAGGCTTGGAAGGTATGAGAAAGAAGCAACCAGATCAGGTAATGGGAGATTTCTGAGGATGTCCCTGCTTCTGTCCCTGCTGAGCAGATGCTGCTGTTCATTCTGTTGACCTGGCATGAGAACTTCACCTACTGATTCAAGTCCCCTGCCACTTGCATCAGAAAAATGGAACCTGCTCAGTACCTGCAGGGTTTGATGCAGGGTTTCATGTGGACTTTGGAATGATGGAGCCGAGGTCACATGGCTGCTTCTTAGCTGCAGAGAAGGCTGGGAAAGCAAATTCATGGGTTCTACCTTGGGTAGATGAACCATCACAATGTGGAAAGTTGCCCAAACATTGGAAGGTTTGTGTGACCATAAAACACGATAAATCCCACTATAGAGGGACATTACCTTATATTGGTGACTCCTCTAATACTTTGTTTCTACATTACATATCTTGTCTTATTTTGCTAAGAATTATTTTAATTTTTACTTAAAAATTAACACATGCTTATTACAAAAAAATTGGAAAACATACCTACCTGGCATACTGAACAAGAGAACCTAAAAAGTACACTGAAGATCACATTATTCCTCCACAGCCTGTTTGAATTAGTCTCTCTGGATGTTTCCTTTGGAAACAACAACAACAACAACAAAAAAAAAACTAAGTCAACTTTAGGCACAAAAGTTACCTAATTGTAGCAGTTTAATGAATAGTTCTATATAGTAATCAGCATTCTAAGCTTCCCAACAATCAGTGCAACCCTGTTTCAGCACATCCTTATGTGGCTACCTTGGAACACGGCTTCTTACCTTCAGATTCTTTCAGCTTAGGTGAGACATTGGACCTCTGTGACATAGATGACACTTTTCAAGTGTTCTTAATCCTTTCTCATTAATTATGAGGTTTGGGGAAATTTACTCCTCAAACTGCTACAGAAGATAGCTCTCTCCAGATGCATCCTCTTGCTTGCCTCTTCAATCCTTTTATAGCCAGAATGTGGGAAGGGTATCCATACCCTGAATTCACCTCTAACACTCAGACTTCAGGATCCCTTGATGGAAACTGTAATAGAGAATCCCTTTTTGAAAACATTTCACATATAATCCTGCCCATAAAACCACTTAAATAAACCACTGACAATTTTTTCTTGTATTTCTTTCAACCCTTTTTTTTTTTTTTTTAACCCCTTCACAAGTAATTTTTTAACTGGTACCAAGCTTCACCAGATTTGTGTTTTGTGGTTTTCAAAATGAACATTTTATTTTTAATACTTTTCTATATCATTACTTTTCAAATATATGGTTCTTGGAAAAAAATGAAATTTCACTCACAATAGCTCAAAACTGGACCATTCCAAATATTTATCAATAGGATGAATGAATAAATATTGACAGGCTCATAAAATAGAATACTATGTATTTCATACTTCATGAAAATGAGTTAACTGTAATCACTTACAACAACAGAGTATAGTAGACACTGGAATATGTACTGTGCAATTTCATTATGTGAAGTTTAAAAACAGGTAAAATCAATTGATAGTGATAAACATCAGAATAGCCCTCTGATGTGCTAGAAATGTGCTCTTTTGATCAGGGCAGTGGTTACAGACATGGCTGTAGAGATATATAAAATCTGTGGAATTTTGTATTTAAGATAGATGCACCTTATGTTATCACTCAGTTTAAATATTATATAAATGAGGAAAAGTGATAAAATATGGTTTAATTTTTAAGGGTTAAATGCCATTTTATCATGAGCCTTTACTAATATATTCCTTGCTAAGTGTTTAGTATTTATTTTTCCTTACTTTTTCACTTTATGAAAAAAATGAGTCCTTACACATCTTTAACGTGTACCTTTCTTCATGGGACCCAACCTTCAGAGTGAAATTACAGGGTCAAAGACCAGGACCATTTTTTCAATATCTTCATGCATTTTGCTGGATTGTCCACATGAACCATTGCTCCAATTTACACTCTTGCCACCAGAATATAGTGTCTTCTTTTTTTTTTTGCATCATCACCAGCTTTACAAGTGACGATCTTTTCTGTTTATAAAATGGATTAACCAAAAGAACATATCCTGCTATTTTAATCTGCATTTCTTTGAAAGCCAGAGTTTATTTTCCTAAATGAAAAGAAGTGATTCATTCTTTTCTGTGTTAAAGACATTAAGAAAATATTTTAGTCAGCTTTTTCGCTGCTGTGGCTAAAGGATCTGACCAGAACAACTATAGAGGAGGAAAAGTTTATTCTGGTACTCATAGTTTCAGAGGTCTTAATCCGTTGAAGGCCAGCTCCATTTCTCTGGGCTCAGGCTGAGGCTGAACATCATGGCAGAGTGTGTGGCAGAGGGAAGCAGCTCACATCATGGTGATCAAGAAGCAGAGAGAGACTCCACTCTTCAGATACAAATATATACCCAAAGCCACGCCCCAATTCCCACCTCCAGACACATCCTACCACTTCAGATACCACTCAGTTAATCCCTATCAGAGGAATAAATCACTGATGGGTTAAGACTCTTACAACCCAATCATCACTCCTTGGAACCTTCTTGCATTGTCCCACACATGAGTTTTTGGGGGACACCTTACAACCAAACTCTAACAGAAAAAAATTAATATCATCTAGAATACAGTGACTCAAAGTTTACATTTTAAGTGTATATCTCATCAGATTGTCTACACAGCTAAGCATTTTAATGATATGATACCATGCATGCTGTTTTAATAGGCTTTTAAATTTAACACCATATGTTCTGTGTATCAACATATATAGTTCTGAAACTCCATTATTTTTCATGGTTGAATACTGGTGTTCAATTGCTTGCATATGGTATTGTTTATTCAAGTAGTCTTATTGACTGACAATTGTTCCTGGTTTTGTCCCTTCTTCCCAAAATGCTTTCTGCACTTGGTTCTACTTGTAACTCATGGGCTACTTTCCCTTAGGTACCTCCTTCTCTTCTTAATCCCTAGATGGTGAACATCAGGACTCATTCTTCAAAACTGCTCTGCAGTGCATCACTTAAACCTACTTCCATAGCTCCCATCATAGGACGTCTTCCTGAGTACTGAATTCATCCTCTCACCTAACATCTCTGCTTCTGCCCTTGTCATCCACCATCAATTCACCAGCTCTCATCCTTGCTCTTTCCAAGCATGAATACCCAAGTCCTCACACTGACCTTTGAGGTCTACATAATCTGACCCCTGAATTCCTTTCTAAATTTACCATTTATCCCCACCTGCTTCCCTAAAGCCTTGAGCCTCATGCTGTTGTTCCAACATATCAACACATTCCTGCCCTAGGACATTTGCTTTTCTTTCTTCCCTCTGCATGGATTACCTCTTCCCAGAAATCCACAGGGTTCACTAGAAGGATGAAGTAACCACTCAAACATCACCCTCCGCGAGCAGCCTTCCCTCTGCACTATCTAAAGAACACTCCATCATTCTCAGAGCTAGCCGGCTTATTGCTTGCTTCAGCAAGTTATTCTCTGATATTATATTATATATTTAACTCTTTGCTTTTTCTTTTTCTATCTCCCCAACTAGAACATGATCACTTACAGGGAAGAAAATCAGTCTGTCTTTTATATTATCATTTCCTGGCACCTGTCTTATGTCAGGAAATATCTGGTACATAATGGGCAGTCTGAAAAAGTTTGTTGAGTGAATACACATGAAACTGATTTCTTTACTGTGAATGTGTCACTTTGAGAATAGACTGCCCCCACATTAAGTTGTTTATTCATTTCTAAGAGGTGGCTTACAAAAGTCAAATAAGACTAAGAGAAGAATATGTTCTTCAGACTTCAAATTCTTTGTGTTGTGCAGTTTCATATCTTCTATGAAGGCCTGAAAAACCCACCACACAGTTCCACATGAGGTGGAGAAATAAATGCCCCGTTCCCCTGAGACATTTAATAGAGTCCCAGGGAGAAGTTACCATCAAGAGAGGGCTGAGAAATTGAGTCATATAATGTGTTATTTTTAGTTGATATTATGTTAGGGAGAAAATACCTCTTGAAAAATCCTCCGACTGATATCTGTCTCCTGAAACCTTTACCTATTGCCTTATGAAAAGACCCTATTAATTGCTTTAGGGGTTGACAAGGAAAAGAAATACTCTTTCATATTTAGACAAAAATAGAATTTCCAGAACAGCTATTTTCACCTATAAATTCTTCCCCAAAACTTTAGGATTTTTTGAAAAGTTTAAATAAGAAAATAAGCTATATACATTTGTATTGTAATAGTGTTATAATGTTAATTGAAGAACTTATGCCTTTAAATAGTGAGTCTTTCCATTCAACTGAGATACTCCAATCTCCTTTTATGTCCTCTTAAGTTTTTATCATTTTGTTCATATAGAACTTACATCTCTTTCTATATCCGTTCACAATTTATGTTTTGCCTATGGTATTATACATTGATTTTTCCCATTGCTTACCAGTTACCACTGGTATAGGGAAGAAGTATTGATTTGTGTGCATTTTTCCTTGATTCAGATGCTTTTGAACTCTCATTAGTTTACATTTTTGAGTTGATTCATCTGGATTTTTTCAAGATAGTTTTAGATATATTGACAATAGAACAACTTTTTACTGCTGTAAGATGATTTTGCTTCATCCTACTCTGAGCCATTTTGTCCTCATTTTTATCATAATTTTATTTCTGTGTAGGTTGGCCCTCCCTATGCCCATGCCCTATTAAACACAAACGTGCATGCTCATATACATAATCATGGCTAACAATGCCTACGATATTTGTAAAATAATAGTGTTGGGAATTCCTCATTTTCTCACAAAACCATTCTAGAACTGTTCTAGATAATCTGGTTAATGTGAAAGGAGCCATTCTATTTAAAAGGTAAGAAGTCCCTATAAATGGTCCATTGTAAATGAAACCAACAATAGCAACCAGGTTCTTTTAATCTTTTATTTATTTATTTTTTATAATAGTAGTATGCATTATAATTTATAATAAACATATAGAACATCTTTTTACAAAACACTGTTTGTATACAATGTATATTCGTACCATTCAAATCTTCAATCATGCATTTAGGATAATGACATCTTTTTAAAGTGGTTTACATGATTCCAGAGTCTAAGTGAGAAATTACCTAGAAAAGATAAGTACAGGCTTCTGAAAGTATTTTTATACCATTATCTCTGTAACAGGTCATAAGGAAAGAAGAATAAAGAGGAGGAGGAGGAGGAGAAAAATTACGTGAGCCAGTATTCTTAGAACTTTCAACATTAAAATGTTTGAAAGAAGTCATAAAGGCCACATGACTCACTTTTCATTGTCTTGTCTTACTCATGCCTAAGGAGTTTGTAATCCCTGACATGCCAGCTCCAGGAGGTAGCAGGGTAGAGCTGATTGAATTTCCTTAATATCAGGCACAATATCAGTATTTTCCTGGTTGTAAGTAATAAATAGATTCAACTCAACCTGCCTTAAATGAAGAACAAACATACTGGTTCACAGCATAGAAGTCCAGGCACAGGAATGAACTTAGGTGAAGCGTATCTGGTAGCCCTGACACTGTCACCAGTGGCTCAGTCTCTGTCTATTCTGCCTTGGTGGCTGTTTGACTCCAGCCCAGCCTGCTGAGGTTCCATTCTCCAGGAACTTTAGGTTTCCTTCCTGTGGAAGCCAACAAAAGAGATCCAGAAAAAATAAACACAAACAACAAAATAGACAGTAACAATAAAAGACACTATATAGGTTTTGAACCTATGTTACCCAAGGAAGAGAAAAAGAATGAATTTCTTCCTTTCCTGAAGAAAAAAGAGGAAACTTCTTCAGTGTTCTTCCACCACTGGTATGGCATGATATCCCTGATCCAATCACTGTAACTCAAGGAAAGAAATATGCTGAAAGACATAAAATAGTCAAGCCAGGTCCCTAGAGATAGCAGTGAGTTCACACCAAACACACTCAGTGGCTGAGAATGGAGGGAGGGATGGCTAAGGAGTCTTTTCATTTTGTCTATGGTAAGCATCAGTCTCAAGCTCTACTCTTGCTTTGCTACAAAGGCTGGGCAAGGAGAAGGCTGATAATTTAAAGTCACCACCTACTACTGAAAATCCAACTCACTCTCATAAATAAGCCCTTTTGTCCTCCCTTTGGAAACCCTTTAATTATAAACAGTGATTTTCCTTTTAAACAAGAATGCAGGTCTGCTCAGACACATGCTTCATTTGTACCTTCACCCAGAAAATGACAACATTCCTTCCAGATGCAGCCATTCCTTCTGTGACTCAAAATCCCCTGCATTCCAGCACCTTGTTTTGAAAAATGGTCTTTTCCCACGAGGTCATTTATCTGATTCAGGACAGGTCTTATCTCAGAATCCTTACCTGATCTATGTATGTCTCTCCCATAATTCTTTTTGGTTATGCCATCAACATTCTATATACATTTTATGTATTTTAATCATTTAATAAGCTTGAAATAATTTTGTTATTCATTCTGCCTTGGAAGATTATATAGTTCTTGAAGTAAAAGCTGAGACTCTGTGAAATAGACCTTTCTTATCCACTGGGAGTAACTTCCAAGACTAATAGATCCCTCCCTAAAGCCACAGATAGTACCAAACCCTATATACAAGTACTGTGGTACTATAGCAGTCTACCTAATAGCTAAGAGAGCTCCTAAGTGATTAACAGGTGGGTAGCATATACTGCATAGATACACTGGACTAAGGTAGGATTCATGCCCTCAACAGGTTGGATCAGTATGGTGTGAAATTTCATCATGTTCTTTAGTGAAAAATACAGTTTAAAATTTATGAATTGTTTATTTCTAGAATTTTCTACTTAGACTTTTCAGACCATGGTTGACAATGGGTAACTAAAACCATCTTATGTTCTGTTGCAGTATCTGAACAGATTAGTGCAGTGGTCATAATGCCTCTCACCACTTCAGTCATAGCCTTGTCAGACAACTGCTTCACCCTTCTCCCCAACTCCATGCCCAACTGTTTTTAAAGCTACAAATGAGGCTTTATTACCAGGTATTAACTTTTTATTGTGACTTTTTCTCTTTTCCCTAATAACTTTATTTATTGCTGAAGAGAAATATACCATAGAAACAGTTCTATGTCCTATCATAAACATAATATTTATGACAGCTATAAACACAGTACACGATATTACACATAGTCATTACCAGTAGACTTATTAATTGGTTGGCAATCAGAAAATGCTGTTTAGGCTTTTTATTTCCTAATGTGGTAGTTACCTCTAGCTAGATATTTTACTTGGTTTTAGTTATATTTTAGGAAATGGGTTGATTGCTTTGGGTTGACATATGTTGCCATTTTTCTCTTTTTAAAATAATGGGCATAGGTTCTGGTTAATATTTTCATGCAAAATGCTTGATTTTCAGGAACAGATCCTTGTAACTATCATTTCATTATATTAGGCTGGACAAAGCAATTTTTTAGCATTTGTGAAGTTTCTGCTTCATTCAGAAAATTGGAGTTGGGTGCTATAGAGAAGTCAGAGTGATCATTATTGTGATTTCCCATCCTCAAGCAGCCCATAATAGTAGGAGAGAGAAACAGCTATTCACCAAAACACAGTAGAGGTCTAAATATGGTAAGTAACAAAACAGAAGCAGAAGCTCAGTTCTGTGTGTGCAGAGATGCAATCATTCTGATTGGGCCAAAGGATAGAAGATGCACAGCAAAGCCTAAAACTATCAGAAGAAGAAAATTTATCAGCATTTGAAAATAGGTTGATACGTATTAATCACAGCATGAGAGCTCTAAAAAGAACAGCAAGCATGTCACATCCTCCCTGATCCCAGCAGGAGCAGGGTAAGGCACAATTCGGCAAGGTTGGTAAAAAGGAAAATTTGTTAAGAAAACAAACAGGGCAAGCAAGTAGATGAACGAAACATCTATTTCCCAAGCAAATAAAGTGCTTGAGTTATTTTCAAATTATACATTAGTCATAGGATTTTGAACAAGAGCTTAATAACCGTGGGCTTAATTTTCCTTATCTCTAAAACTATGACTTGAATTAAATGATTTCTAAAAGTCTTGTAGGTCATAATGCTGTAATTATATCATTTGCTTAGCACTGAGCAAATTTTTATTGAGTGCTCACCACGTACACAATGTCATATGACCTGGAAGGTTTAAAAATGAACAAGATGCCTCTAACCTCAAGAAACCTATCATGTTTTTGGAAAGGTTCATTAACATCAGGCAGACATGTGCCTAAGGGCCAAGGGTAGGGTCCAAATAATAAGCACTTGGGGAATTGACAGCACACAGAATCTAGGAGCCAAGGAAACTTCCTGAAGATGGAAAGTCATAAAATACAACCCAAAGGAAGTTAGGACTTTAATAGAAAATCAAATGGGAAATGCATCCAACCTTGTTATCCACCTGCCAGTCCTGACCAAAAGCAGCCCTGCAGGGGTAATGCAAGAATCATTAGGCTTTCTGAACTGTTTGGAAAACATAGTTGCCCCTCAGTATCCTCAGGACAACCAAGGACACACCTCCCACCTTGGATACCCAAATCCGTAGATGTTCAAGTCCCTTACATAAAAAGGTGTAGTATTTGCAGATAAATAGCCCACATCCTCCCACATATGTTAAATCATCTCTAGATTATTTACAATACCTGATACAATGTAAATACTACACAAATAGGTGTTATACTGTATAATTTAGGAACTAATGACAACAAATAATCTGTATAGGTTCAGTACAGATGCAGTAGTTTTTCTGAATATTTTCAATCTGCTGTTGGTTGAATCCATGGATGCAGAACTCATGGACAGAGGGCCAACTACAGTGTTCCATTCTTTCAGCAATTACCCATTAATATAAGTGTAAATACCTAGGCCATGCATTAGAACAATTAGTAAGGGCTGATTTTCAATGCTTTTATAACATATTAACTTACAAACATTTTACTATTTCTGTCCTTGCTCTTAGTTTTATGTGGTTATCAATTTAAACTTTGAAAATAAATCTACAGTGTGTGCAATAGCAGTAATGATGAAAATCATATTACCTTAATCCCAGTGCTTGTTATTAATGACAGCAGCGTCTGTTCAATGATTCATCCTCCTTTTCCCTGAATGCTCATGGCTAATATTATCTCATCGTTATAGGCATTGTCACTGGGCGTAGTGTTCTATGAATGCAATGGTCTTCTGATTATTATATTGTGGCATGTGAATAATGTATTCCACGGTTCATAAAATATATGTCACTGTTGCTTTGACTAAGACTTCTTAGGAAATAAGAATGAAATTTTAATATCAGAAATGCTTTCACTTAAGCACAATGACTCATTTAGAACACAGTAATCATAAACAGTCATCATGCATAGCAAGCTGGGAAAATTGGAAAAATGTAAAATTACTTACATTACTTTTTGTTTAAAAGTCCATTTGAAAACATGGACCAAAATAAGGAAACTAAACTAGGTGAGGGTTGTTACAATTTACATATAAGTTATGAAGACAGTCTGTTTTATAAAATGTATGTAGTACCGGGGATTGAACCTGGGGGGACTCTGCCACTGAGCTATATACACTCCCAGCCTTTTAAATTTTGAAACAGGGTCTCACTAAGTGGCCAAGTCTGGCTTGAAAATTGCAATCCTTCTGCCTCAGCCTCCCAAGTTGCCAGGATTGCAGGAGTTCATAACTGTGCCTCGCCTGCTTCCCCTTCCTTCAACCCTACTACCAGACACCTCCTCAGTCTTCCCAGTGTGCTCTGTTGACTTAGGACTTTGTACTTCCTCTCTCACTCTGCCTTCTCTTCCAACTACCCAAATCACCATCATTGCAAATACCTCTCAAGATTTGTAAGATAAGTTCGATTTTTGTCTTTTTTAGAAGGATTCTGAGAGCACTCACCTCTTCACACAAGTACATTCCCAGCAAAGCAGATCCAATTCCATGTTGAGGGGCCATCAACCAGGAGGGAAGCTCTGGCTAAAGGTTGGGTAACACGCAATATCACAATGGCTTCCCTTTGAACCCTGAACTTAACTCAACACTTGGTCTTTATTTTGAATCTCTGAACCATAAATCCACTTTAGAAGAGCTAATGGAAACTGACAACCAAGACTCCAAAGAGAGCAGCCCCCCATACTCTATTCCCTTCCTGGAAAGAATATAAAAATCCCCATGTACCAAGTATCTGGCAGTCTTGTTGGTCAGACTGTCTAAGGAATCTGTGTCTCCTAACTTATAACTTAACAGGAGGACCCCAAATCCCTTTCCATGCTAAAAGGCTAAAGTTTGAGAATTAGAGAGAAATTTGGGAACAAGATGCCATTTATCTGAACTGTAGAAGCATTGTCAATTAATGTGTTTCGTTGTGTGTTTCGTTGAGATTGGAGGTGGAAGAATGCTGGGAAAAAAGTGCACGTGTTATTGTATACAATGAAGCCAGGTTTTATATTTCACAAGAAATGTGGCTAAGATTTCTTTCTTTTTTTTTTTTTTTTAACAATAGGAGTTAAAAGTGGAAGTAAACAACGAGAGCAAATATGTTATATGTATTTTGGACTCAGGAGGCTTTGAAAGAAAAACTTCTTATGGTTATCATATTATTGGTGTGAAAAACTTCAGCAGAGAATATAACCACAGCTCTGTTGTTGTGCAGAGATTGGGCAAGGTTCACAGCATCTTCCATAATCCTTTCCTAGGAGCAGAGAGTTCACTTCAATTACGAAGCAACAGTACTTGTTAGAGCAAGAGAATCTCCAGTGACATCCAGCCAATACCTGCAGGTTAGACTAGAACTACACGTGGACTGAGCAAGGACTCGAAGGAGAATGTGGAGACACTGGATTGTGAAGGGTTAAAGAGAGCTGCAGTGAAGGGGTTAGAACATAATTAAGGTTTTCAGGGAGGAGGCTGGCATTATATAAGAAAGGAGCCTCCACTGGAGTCACCCTCTGAAGGAAGTCTCACCAATGGAGAACCTGTGTTATATCAAAACAATTCCAAATACTCACACTCTGCTCTGCTTCAGGAGACTCACAAGGAATCAGTCAATGGGGTAAATAAGCTTTGGAGACTACTGTAGATTTATTTGGAAAGATAGGAAAGAAGATGGCTTTAGTTTCTTGTCATCTGAAGGGCATTTGTCAACTCCAAGTGACCAAGTGTCAACCTATATTTGTCTACCTAGCCTGAGAGATTTTGAGCCTGATGTCCCAGACCCTTCAACAGGGAAAATGATCTCTGCACAGAGGATCCTTGAGAACCAACCTCCAACCCTAAAAGTAACCTATAGGTTCATTTGGTACTTTTTTTTTTTAACCATATCTTAAAATAATCAGGCTTTAAAATAAATTCACACATTGGTAGGAGTTTGAACTGGATAAGTTCCTTGAGTAACTATCCTGTAACTATATTGGGTAAATCCAGGTCCCCCCAGGAACTTACTTTATTTTGTTTAAGAAAAAAGAAGAAGGAAGAGGAGGAAAATGAAAGAAGGAGAAGAAGAAAAATAGCTCAGACAACATCAGAATTCTTTATTCAGCCTTGAAAGCCCTAGTGTTCCAAAGCCTATAAATATTAGGTTGCATCCCTTCTCTGGGCAAAACGGTACTTTAACTCTTATTTATTGCATGGAGTTGGAAAAATTTGGAGCACCAAGAGACAACCAGGAAGGTTTCACTGAGCCTGTATTTCCCATCAAACCCAGAACTGATTAACATCCACAAATAATTTTGACTGCTTTTCTTTGCCTGAAAACTGGATTCTTTTATTTTCCAGACCATCCTGAAGTTATGTGGGGGATCTTCCAATGAGTCACTTGACAACACATGGCAAAAATGCCAGGAGTCTCTTTCCAGAACTCTTCCTCAAACCCAGAAATTTCTCTCTGAGCTAGTTTGGGTGGCTTGAGGAAAGGTGAAAAAGCCTCTGTGTAATCCTTGACTAAGGTCCTGGAAATTACTAAGTCAAATTAAAAAGAAATGTCACACCCGAGTACTGATGGTTTCCTACAAGCAGGGGAATGATAAGGTCTGGAACTGTTTGCATCACTGCACACTCCCACGCCCCCCCCCCCCCCCCCCACACACACACACTCCCATACATTTGGAAATACCATGTTACTTAGGGTAAATGGCACTAGCTTCCAGATTACTGTGAGTCTCCATTGGCTGAGGCTCTTGTATCAACGAGTTAACATGGGTTTTCAGACTAAGGTCTCATGCAGTCTTCCTATGCCAACTCCCTTTAACATTATGACTCTCAACCTGGTTTTAAATCTGAAAAAATAATGATAAACCCTCTATCTAGAAAAAAGTACACATATGCACAAATAACTAACATTTTAGATTATTCCCAGGATCTCTAAAGTCCATGCACAGATTTTGTAGGGGTCCTTGAACATTTAGTTACTACCTCCTACATGACTGCCTTGCTTCTGGAAATATTTCTGTCATTAAGTTCTTTGCAGTTGAGCCCTGAAAATTAGCAGCTCTGCTAGCCTCAGTCACGTACGTTGGTCCAAATTTGAGATGCAGAAATCACATTCTCCTAGAAAATCCAAGAAAATAGTCCAAAAAGGCCGGTAATCAGACTTCAAGCATGGCATATAGTATCACAAAGATTGAATGAAAGGACTGCAAAAGTACACAAAAACAACATGAAAAGAAAGGACAATGAGTCCACATAAAAAAAGAGAAACAGAGACAGAGAAACATGGAACTGTGACTCTTGACACACTGAGATAAACACAGAAAGTAAGACTTTAAGGAAGATTTTAATTATATATTTATAGAAACTTAAATGATAGAATTTTAACAACAACAAAAAAAAAAAAAGAGCACAGGAATGAATGACACACAAGGAAAACAATCATTTATCCCCCCAAAACAAATTCAACTTCATGTCTCAAATATCAGAGAATAAATTTAAGTAAAATCTATTGACAACTCATGAACAGAGAGTTCCACGTGTTTAACATCATCGTAACTCTCAAGAATTACAAATATTTGTCGTATTTTACATACCAAAAATCTATATTTCAGAGGGCTCCTGGGCTCCCTAAAGCCCATGTGCTGAAGCCCTAAGAGCCCAAGGATATTTGGTTAATTAACCCTATGCAACAGCACTGCTTTTGAAAATACATCATTAATATCTTTGAGAGTTATGAGGATAGCACATTATACAATCAATACAGACAGGGTCTTCAAAGAAACTTTTAAATTTAGCAGTGAATCTCATAAGAAGTACATGCTATTCAACCCCAATGATGGAGTATTAACATTAATTTTGTATTATATCAACATGAAGTAAGAAAGTAAATAATATCTTAAGACATAAAAAGCAAGAGTACACAAAAACAACAAGAAAAGAAAGGACAATGAGTCCACATAAAAAAAAGAAACAGAGACAGAGAAACATGGAACTGTGACTCTTGACACACTGAGATAAATACAGAAAGTAAGACTTCAAGGAAATTTTAATTATATTTTTATGTAAACTTAAATGATAAAATTTTAACCAAAAAAAGAGCACAGGAATGAATGACATACAAGGAAAACAATCATTTATCCCCCCAAAACAAATTCAACAGTCATAAAACACTTTGAAGAATTTTCTAAGAGAATTAATTTAACTTTCAATTTAAGATGAAGTTTTGAATTAAAGAAAAGCTGACAACCAAAATTCTTTCTGCATGTTGCTACCAAATTTCATATCTTTCTAATGAAGACCATCTGGCTTTCTTTACTTAAATATGCAGGCTTTAGAGATATGGCACTATTTGCTTTTGCTCAATTTTGTTATATTCTCTTTTCTCTCTTTACAGCACTCTTTTCAAGCATGCCTTAGAGAGCAACATCCTCTAGAATACTGCTGAATTGCATGACTTTTGAGATTCTTGGGGAAACATTTTGTTGCTCATGCTATTATAAAATCTTTGAGTAGAGTTATTAGTACATTAAAACAATAAATATTTATTTATTCAGATAAGAAGAAAACTACACTGATTTTTCCTTTCTCTACAAGATTATAACAGGTACAGATTAATATTTGCAAATTATTAATTGTACTATATATTTGCCTTTATACCTGTATAGGTTTTCATGTTCCTAATTAGCAACCTTTTGTTTCAGCTTTAAAAATTCCCTTTAGCAATTCTTGCAAGACATATTTTGGTGGTGGTGAACTCCCTCAGCTTTTATTTGTCTCAGAAGTTCTTAGTTTCTCTTCATTTCTGAAGAACAGCTTTACAGGTAAAGTATTCTTTGTCAGATTTTGGGGTTTTCTGTTCACTTGTTAGTTTTTTATTGAGCATTTTGAATATATTATCTCACTCTCTCTGGTCTTCAAGGTTGCTGTTGAGAAATCCACTACTATCATTATTTTAGCTCCCTTGTATGTGATATGTTAACACGTGTAGGATAAAAGTGAGTGTCGCTGTACTTTGGGGGTCTGTAGTTCAAATGTAAGACAAAATTTAACAGATATAAAATTTAGAGCAGTAGATGATCAGTGTCAAGTAAATGGTACACAATACATGTACAGAGAAAAGAGAATCACAGGAAAAATTTCAAGGTAGGAATTGGCTGCTCTCTGCATGGATACTTGAACAAGTTGGAGCTAGGTGAAGTATATTGATTATGATGACAGTTACTTTGAAATTCAGTTTTTATTCTTTTCCTTTGTTAAACCAGCTTGTATTTTGGTGGCTAGCTCTATGTATCACACTGAGGAAAAATGCTTAATGAAATTCTAGGACTTGAGAAATCCAATTTAAACTAAAATCAACCTTACATTTGTTCATTAACTTATTATAATGAACACATGAAAAAAGTGGGAAAATCTAAAATACTCAATGGTGTGTACATATTTAATTGTATTTCATTAGCAATTTTTCTCTTTTCAAAAGTGACTATGAGAGTAAAATATTATAATGACTTAAGTGACTTTAATGATTCAATTGATTTTGGTGACTAGGACTCAATGAAAATATAATGGCTTTCATCATTATATTCTTTTTTAAAAATTCTTTATTTTATTTTACTTTTTTATACATGACAGCAGAATGCATTTCAATTCATAGAACACATACAGAGCACAATTCTTCATGTCTCTGGTTGTACACAAAATAGAGTCACACCATTTGTGTCTTCATAAATGTACTTAGGGTAATGATGTCCATCTCATTCCATCATCTTTCCTACCCTCATGCCCCTCCCTTTCCCTCCCTCCCCTTTGCCCTATCTATCTAAAGTTCCTCCATTCCTCCCTTATTATGGATCAGCATTTACATATCAGAGAAAACATTTGGCTTTTGGATTTTTTGAATTGGCTTAATTCACTTAGCATGATATTCTCCAACTCCATCCATTTACCTGCAAAAGCCATGATTTTATTCTATTTTAATGCTGAATAAAATTCCATTGTGCATATATACCACAGTTTCTTTATTCATTCATCTATTGATGGGTATCTAAGTTGGTTCCACAAATTAGCTATCAAGAATTGTGCTGCTATAAACATTGATGTAGGTGTGTCACTGTAGTATGTAGTTTTTAAGTCCTTTGGATATAAACCAAGGAGTGGGACAGCTATGTCAAATGGTGGTTCAATTCCAAGTTTTCCTAGGAATCTCCATACATTTTTCCACATTGGTTGCATCAATTTGCAGTCCCACCAGCAATGTGTGAATGTTCCTTTTCCCCCACAACCTCACCAACACTTATTGTTGTTTGTATAATAGCTGCCATTCTGACTGGCGTGAGATGAAATCTTTAAGTAGTTTTGATTTGCATTTTTCTAATTGCTAAAGAGGTTGAACTGTTTTTCATACATTTGTGGATTGATTGTATATCATCTTCTGAGAAGTGTCTGTTCAGTTCCTTGGCCCACTTTCTGATTGGATTGTTTGTTTTTGGGGTTAAGGTTTTTGAGTTCTTTATATAGCCTAGAGATTAGTGCTCTATCTAATGTGCTTGTGGTTAAAAAAAAATTTTTTTTTGCTCCCTTTCTGTAGGCTCTATATTTACCTCACTGTTTCTTTTGCTGAGAAGAAGCTTTTCAGTTTGAATCCATTCCATTTATTGAATTTTTAGAATTTATTTCTTGAGCTATAGAAGTCTTATTAAGAAAGTCATGCCTAATGCAACATGATTAAGATTTGGGCCTAATTTTTTTAAAATTAGGCACAGGGTCTCTGGTTTAATTCCTAGGTCTTTGATCCACTTTGAGTTGAGTTTTGTGCATGGTGAGTGATAGGGGCTTTGTTTTATTTTGCTGCACATGGATTTCCAGTTTTCCCAGCACCATTGTTGAAGAGGCTATCTTTTCTCCAACATGTTTTTGGCATCTTTGTCTAGTATTGAGATACTGTATTTATGTGGGTTTGTCTCTGTGTCCTATATTCTGTACCATTGGTCTACAAGTCTATTTTGGTGCCAATCCCATGCCGTTTTTGTTACTATTGCCCTGTAGTATAATTTAAGGTCTGGTATAGTGATGCCACCTGCTTCACTCTTCTTGCTAAGGATTGCTTTGGCTATTCTGGGTCTCTTATTTGTCCAGACGAATTTCATGATTGCTTTTTTCTATTTCTATGAGCAATGTCATTGGGATTTTTTTTTTAATATTTATTTATTTGCTTTAGTTGCACACAACCCGTCTATTTGCATGTGGTGCCGAGGATCGAACCCGGGCCACGCATGCGCGAGGCGAGTGCTCCACCGCTGAGCCACAACCCCAGCTCCGTCATTGGGATTTTGATTGGGATTGCATTAAATCTGCATAGTACTTTTGGTAGTATGGTCATTTTGACAATATGAATTCTGCCTATCCAAAATCAAGGGACATCTTTCCATCTTCTAAGGTCTTCTTTAATTTCTTTCTTTAGTGTTCAGTAGATTTCATTGTAGAGGCCTTTCACCTCTTTCGTTAAGTTGATTCCCAAGGTTTTTTTTTTTTTTTTTTTCTTTTCTTTTCTTTTTCTTTTTTTTTTTTTTTTTTTTTTAGGCTATTATAAATGGGGTGATTTTCCTCATTTCTCTTTCAGAGGATTTGTCACTGATGTACAGAAATGCCTTTGATTTATGGGTGTTGATTTTATATTCTGCTACTTTGCTGAATTCATTTGTTAGTTCTAGAAGTTTTCTGGTGGAATTTTTTGGATCCTTTAGGTATAAAATCACATTGTCAGCATAGAGTGACAGTTTGAGTTCTTCATTTCCTATCCATCTCCCTTTAATTTCTTTCCATCTGTCTAATTGCTCTGGCTAGAATTTCAATAACAACGTTAAATAAAAGTGGTGAAAGTGGGCATCCCTGTCTTGTTCCAGATTTTAGAGAGAATGCTTTCAATTTTTTTCTATTTAGAATGATTTGGCCTGGGGCTTAATATAGATAGTTTTTACAATGTTGAGATATGTTCCTGTTATCCCTAGTTTTTCTAGTGTTTGAACATGAAGGGGTGCTGTATTTTGTTGAATGCTTTTTCTGCATCTATTGAGATGATCATATGGTTCTTATCTTTAAGTCTACTGATGTGATGAATTACATTTATTTATTTCCATATATTGAACCGACCTTGCATCCCTGGGATGAAACCCACTTGATAGTGGTGTACTATCTTTTAAATATGCTTTTGTATTTGATTTGCTAGAATTTTACTGAGAATTTTTGCATCTATGTTCTTTAGAGATATTGTTCTGAAGTTTTCTTTCTTTGATGTGTCTTTGTCTGGTTTTGGAATCAGGGTGATATTGACTTTGTAGGATGAGTTTGGAACTGTTCCCTCTTTTTCTATTTCATGGAATAATTTGAGGAGATTGGTATTAGTTATTCTTTAAAGGTCTTGTAGAACTCAGCTGTGTATACAATGGTCCAGGGCTTTTCTTGGTTGGTAGGCTTCTGATGGCATCTTCTATTTCATTGCTTGAAATTGATCTGTTTAACTTGTGTATATCATCCTGATTCAGTTTGGGAAAATCATATGACTCTAGAAATTTGTTGATGCCTTTGATATTTCCTATTTTATTGGAGTACATATTTTCAAAGTATTATATTCTTATTTCTGTAGTGTCTGTCATGATACTTCCTTTTTCATCACGGATGTTAGTAATTTCAATTTTTCTCTCTTCTTCTCTTCATTAGCATGGCTAATCGTTTATCAATTTTGTTTATTTTTTTTCAAAGAACAAACTTTTTGTTTTGTCAATATTTTGAATTGTTTCTTTTGTTTCAATTTCATTGATTTCAGCTCTGATTTTAATTATTTCCTGTCTTCTATTGCTTTTGGTGTTGATTTGTTCTTCTTTTTCTAGGGCTTTGAGCTGTAATGTTAGGTCATTTATTTGTTGACTTTTTTTTCTTTTAAGGAATGAACTGCACGCAATGAACTTTCCTCTTAGTATTTCCTTCATAGTGTCCCAGAGATGTTGCTATGTTGTATCAGTGTTCTCATTTACCTCTAATATTTTTTTAATCTTCTCTTTAATTTCTTCAGTAATGCATTATTCATCCAATAGCATATTATTTAGTCTCCAGGTGTTGGAGTAGCTTCTATTTTTTATTTTATCATTTTTTTCTAATTTTATTCCATTATGGTCTGATAGAATGAAGTAGTAGCTCTATTTTTTGTATTTGCTAAGAGTTGTTTTGTGGCATAATATATTATCTATTTTAAATAAAGATCCATGTGCTGCTGAGAAGAAAGTATAGTCACTTGTTGACAGATGAAATATTCTATATATGTCTGTTAAGTCAAAGTTATTGATTGTGTTATTGAGTTCTATAGTTTCTTTCTTTAGTTTTTGTTTGGAATATCTATTCAATGGTGAAAGAGGTGTGTTAAAGTCACCCAGAATTGTTGTGGTCTATTTGACTCTTGAACTTGAGAAGAGCTTGTTTGATGAATGTAGATGCTCCATTGTTTGGGGCATATATATTTATAATTGTTATGTCATGTTGATATATGGTTCCCTTGAGCAGTATGTAATATTCTTCTTTACCCCTATTGATTAACTTTCTCTTGAAGTCTACTTTATTTGATATGAGGATGGAAACTCCTGTTTGTTTCTACAGTCCATGTGAGAGGTATGTTTTTTCCCAACCTTTCACCTTCAGTCTGTGGATGTCTTTTCCCATTAGATGAGTCTCTTGGAGGCAGCATATTGTTGGGTCTTTGTGTAAAAATCTGATCTGTAGTCTATGTCTTTTGATTGGTGAGTTTAGGCCATTAATATTCAGGGTTATTATTGAGAGATGATTTGTATTCCCGGTCATTTTTGTTTACTTTTGGTATTTAACTTGACTTGGTTTTTCCTTTAGCATAATACCTCCTTTGCTGATTTTTATTGTGGTGTATCATTTCCTACTCATGGAATATTTTGCTGAGAATGTTCTGTAGTGTAGGCTTTCTAGTTGTAAATTCTTTGTTAAACCTTTGTTTATCATGGAAGGTTTTTATTTTTCATCAAATCTAAAGCTTAATTTTGCTTGGGTATGAGATTCTTGGTTGGCATTCATTTTATTTCAGAGCATGGTTTATGTTGTTCCAGGATCTCCTAGCTTTCAGGGTCTGGGTTGAAAAATCTGCAGTTATCCTAATAGTTTCCCCCTATATGTAATCTGATTCCTTTCTCTTGTGGCTTTTAAAAATTCTCTCCTTATTTTGTATGCTAGGCATTGTCATAATAATGTGCCTTGGTGTAGATCTGTTATGATTTTGTACATTTGGTGTCCTGTAAGCCCCTTGTGTTTGGTTTTCCAATTCATTCTTCATGTTTGGAAATTTTTCTGATATTATTTCATTGAATAGATTGTTCATTCCTTTGATTTGTAATTCTGTGCCTTCCTCTATCCCACTAATTCTTAAATTTGGTCTTTTTATGTTATCTCATAATTCTTGAATGTTCTGCTCATGGTTTCTTACCATCTTCACTGTGTGGTCAACTTTATTTTCAAGATTATATATTTTGTCTTCATTGTCTGAGGTTCTGTCTTCCAAGTGATCTAAACTGTTGGTGATGCTTTCTATTGAGTTTTTAATTTAGTTTATTGTTTACTTCATTTCAAGGATTTCTGGTGTGTTTTTTTGTTTGTTTGTTTGTTTTCAGAACCTCTGTCTTCTTATTGAAGTAATCTTTTGCTTCCTGTGTTTTCTTATGTGGCTCTTTATTGAAATGATCTTTTTCTGTCTGTATTTGCTCTCTCATATCATCCTTTAATTAACAGAACATTTTAATTATGTATATCCTGAACTCCTTCTCTGTCATTTCTTCTGTTGTGCTGGCCATGGATTCTAATAATGTAGTATCCTGGTTTATTTGGGGCACTTTCTTCCCTTGTTTTTTCATATTGTTCGTGTGTCTTCCCTTGTAGCACTGCAGATCCAAGGTGTTACAGTTTTTACCCTATAGGTTCATAGTGCCTGGGCAGGATTCAATACCTCTCCTCAAAGAGGGAGAACAATATTAACAGATCCCAATAAACAATATACAAGCTTAAACAAAATAGCTGCTATTAAGATGTTTATCGTTTTGTCAAAATATACAGGAATGGAGAGTTCAATTATTATCTACAATATGAAGAGTTGGTTTGCAAAAGGGTCTACAGTTTCTGATGATGGACAAAGAGAGAACAGGGGTAGGGTGTAGGATGAGATGTTAAGGAGGTAGGAGGTGACGATATAGAGATATTAGATCTTAGGAAGTGTGAAAGAGGAATCTAAAGATGTTGGCTAGTAGCAAAAGAAAAGTAAGAAAGTGATTTGGGCGAGACAAGTAAGTGGGAAGACAATAGAGTGCAAAAAACAAACATAAAAATTAAGGAAAACAAAAATGTAAAAATAGGAAATAAAAGAATACACATCATAAGTGTAATATACAATTCAGACATCCTCAGTAGCCTAATTCATTAAAAATACTTGGTTTCACAATTGTTGGGGATATGAGAGCAGGAGAAGAGAGAGAGAGAAAAGAAGAAGAAAGAAATCAAGGATTGTTTTTGTTGGACTTTAGTATCTTTCCTGCCTCCCTTCTCATCCAATACGTGGGGTTGTCTGTTGTTTGCTGGTATCTCCACCCTCAGGATGGTGAAGGTTATTAGAGTAGGAGGGTTGGTGTTGGGGGCAGAGCTCCTGGGGGTGGGGTATATCATTTGCCTGTTTTTAATGGGAGACTCCATCCTAAGGATTTCCGTTGGGGCCCTCTCTTGTGATGTGGGTGCCTGGTCTCATCACCTTTTATCACCTGTAGACCTCACAATTCCTGGTCTCTAATTTAGTCTCTAAACTGTGTCTCACTCACCCTCTCCCTTTATACTTCCCAATAAGGAACCTCTATCTCCGGAGGTCTTGTGGGTTGCAGGCTGGGGGCTACACACCTGTGGCAGAGAGCTATTTTGTATTGGGCAGTTCAGGGCCAGGCTTTGCAAGCTATGGACTGGCAGCATAGCTGTAATCACTGTGCCAGGTTAGTGGCTGCAGGGGAGAAGAGGGAGTTGGGGACTATAGGTACCTTGATATTGCTTCTAGTCCCCAGCAGGTATCCCAAGCTGGGAGTTGCCCCAAATAAAGATGGAAACAAAGGTGTCCCAAGATGGAAGTGGCTGCTTTCAGATATGGGGTGTTGGTTGGAGTTGGGCCGGTTGGTGGCATTGGGTGGAGCGTTCAGGGGTGCAGCTCTGTGGTGTGCAGTATTGTGGCTGGCAGCTGTCTCTAGTCCCATGCCTGTGTCCTCAGGTGCACGCTACCTCATGTAGGGGACTGTGGCAGTGGTTGCAGTGTCCCAAGATGGAGGCCACCAGGGGAGCCCCACTTTTGGTAGATGGGGGTCCACACAGGAGTGGCGGCTGGAGGTCCTGCGCCTGGGTATCCTGCATGGGAGGAGTGGCCAGGATTCCTGTGCAGGTGGGTGGCCAGGGGTCCTGCATGGGAGCTGATGCCAATGATCCTGCTCAGGCCTAATGCCTTTCTTCAAAGGCAGATCATTTAATAAATGAGCAATAACTAGAAATTATTCTAGATAGAGTAATTTTAGTAATTTTAGAGTAATGAAGACTTAAAGAAGACGGGGACGAGAATAAACATACATATTCTGTGCCCTACTAATCACTTTTTAAATTAAATTCAGGTTGTTGATTTTTATTTTATTCCAGACTGAATATAACTGGTCTAATAAGTAGAATAATATGGATTTACTTAACTTAGCAAGTCAGGATGATTTATGTAGACTCTTTGTGCCAGGTATATATTCTAGTTGATTTCCAATAGAAATATGTTTAGAAAATAAATTTAGTTAAAAGACAATATAATTATGTAAATTAAAATATTTGTCTCAGATTTTTTTTACTATTTTCATCACAAAAAAGAAGAAAAATTATTAAATATCAAAGGGATGCACAGATAAAGTAGGAGAAAAGAGTTTAAGGCAAGATTATAACTTGTATTTACCACTCTACATCTCCTTTCTGCCTTTTTTATCCTCTTACTTCTGGCCTCTGGGGAGAAAGTTTCCAGGAGGATAAATTTCAGCTGTTATCATGTAATACAAACTAAGTGTAGATGAGGCAAGGAGGCTCCAGGTTCCTGGAATCCACAAACCCTGAACACTTACAACCTATATTCCTAACCCATGAAGCAGTTCTTCTTCCCGAGCTTCGACAATCTGGGAAAAGAAAACAAAATCACTTTAGCAGGTGACATCCAAGATCAATGGGATTCAGGAGATACTCTTTTAAGTAGGTTAGGGTTTCAGGCACGAAGACCAGGGTGTAAATGGGGCAGTAGAACGTTTCTAACAAGCTGCCTGATGCTGCTACTGCTGTTGCTCTGAGACCGCACATTGAAACCATGGACCTATCAGTAAACTCCTTTCTAACGTCATCCCCACCCAAGTGGCAGTTTGGTTTCCAGACATGCCAAAATAATACAGAATGCCTCTGCTTCCTGTCTTAGATATTGCATGTTGCTGCAATATCTAAAATAACTTCTACTTATTTTGATACTATTACAATTTCATTCCTCAGATGTCACTAATATTTTCCCTGTGAAGACTCCTTTTTCAAATAGGATATTACAAGTTCATCAGAATTCTAATTAGATTTTTTTTCTTATTAAATAGCATTCGTATGATTTCACTACTATTCTCTCTGTGTTCCTAACTCTGATCTTGCCCCTTTGAAAAATGACTCAGTAAGGAGAAAGAAGCAGCTTTTCCTTTCTCATGGGCTTCTCCTTGCTCCAAAGACATTTGAATGAAAGAAAAATAATGTGAATGATAATTATGTCCTACTTCTATTTCACTTGTTAAGCCAAAAATTTATACTCCATAGTATTGGAATATTCTCTATGGAGAACTGTCTAATGCATACTTTAATTCACTCCCATTCTATGTGTCTAAAACATTAGCTCAGATTCTTGTTCTTTATGACTATAGAGAAACATGTAAAAACAATTTTAAAACTAAAGATATGGTATAATTATTCTAATTAAGACTCTCTTGGTTACAGATTGAGTAATCAACTCAGACTACCTCAAACAGAGCAGGTTTTTTTTTTTTTTTCTGTTTTTAATATATCTGGGGTTTTAGGAAGAGCGGGTCTCTGATTGAAGAATAATGTACAGGAAGTACAATTGGGTCTCCATTATCTGCATCTGGAAAATGGAAGGTAGAACAACCAGGGTCTCCTTCAATCTCTCTTACCAAGAGATAGATTCTTTTTATGCCTTCTTTTCACAAAAATTTTTTAAAAGGTGGTTTTTTTTTCAATCTCCCTGTCTATAATTTTACCAAGCTTACCTTCCACTCTAACAAACATACAGTCTACATGACCTTTCACGTTGGCTTCACAATTTGTTCCATCTTCTCATTGTCCAAACTTTAAATTTACAGGAGAAAAGGAAAAGAAAGCTCTGATTATTTCAGCTCCCCCACCAGCCTCTATTAGTTAGACATAACAAGCCTGCCAGCCTAAACCCAATCTTTCACAGATCAGTGGAAGCAACACCAAAGGAAACAGAATAATGCAGATAAATTAGCAGAAGCCCATGTGAGTCTATTGACAGCTTCCGTCAGTCCAGAGCAATCGTCCAGAGCGGTCCCTGTTTGGGCAGGATCATTATACCCCCTAAATGCCATTTATCAGACAGGCTCTGCCCCTGAAAGAAGTTTGAGTCAGTTTTCATCAGCCAAAACCATCTCAATGAGGACTGAGAGCCAAGCACCATCTTTCAGCAGCCCTCCCGGCTAAAGGGAACAAGTCCTTCATTCCTGCAGGGACATCTGGGCAGTACACCACACATCCACCACAGCTGCCCTTGCACTGTGTGGATCCACTTCTTCTTTGCTTCTCCAGGATTCCAGCAACCTCTTTTCCTAAAGATAGCTTAAAAGAGGAAGGCTAATGAGAGGAACCGTGTCCCCAGGACTGGAGTGGGCCATAGGTCCACAACTGACACTATAGTCTCCTTCCACCCAGTCTAAGTTCCTCTCGCTGTCAGCTAGCACTTCCTCTGTTATCAGTAACTGACCTAAAGGCATGACTCAGACCCTCCTCATGAGAGCTGACTACGATGCCCTTCTCTGATTGGGGTCATTGCATCTGTCCATATATGGTCAATGGAGGGGGAAAAAAGTACCAAGAAGTACCCAAGTAAATCCCTATGTGCAAGATGTATTCCTTCATGTTTCTTTGTGTAACAGTAGGCCACATTCTCAACTGATCAGAATCCATTATTTCTGCCAACATAGGAAAAGGTCCTCTTGCCTGTTATTCTTTGACATGAAGGACTCAAAGTGACCAGACAACAGCTTTATCTTCAAGTTAAATAAGTTGTGGTTGTGTCCTCTGTTTATCTAAGCTCACAGAGATGGGAATCCTAAATTTTCCAAATGGGTCAATGGAAGTAATGGTTAGTGTGAGTGGGATCACCTCTCCTTCTTTATATTTGGTTCCTAAACCTGTATCTTCAACCTGTTGGGGATGCAGCACCATTAAAAAGATTTTATTTAAGATATATTGTATCTCAGAGGATGAAGCCATATCTGGCAACGTATCACCTTTGAGCTAATCCTTTAATGATACCTACAATATATTGGCCTTCCATTCTCAGTCTGGAACTAATGGGTATTTTAGAATGCCTTAAAACAGTTAAATCTATGATCCCAGATTCTCACTCATGCATACTTTGCAGTAGTGTGTCCATTGGTTTAATTCAGTGAGATCCTTGTTTGGGGATCAAATGCTCTGTAAGTCCCTGATAGTAGTGCTGGCTAAAGTCCTGTAAGCAAGAAAGGCAGGACATGTTCTCCCAGAGTATATATCTATTCTTGTATAAATTAATTACTGCCCCTTTCAGAGTAGAAGTGTTCATATGTAAGTTAACATGCCACCAACTGGATATGGATCTTACTAAGGGATGGTACTGTATTGGTGGCTCAACACTGGTCTCTTCCACTAGAAGTTTAAACATGCACGTCATGTCGGTCAGCCATCATAAGTGCTATTGGGCTGTGTTGATCTCTGGAAGCATGACTACTCATTTCCTTCATCTAACAGTACTGGAGTAAATGAGAACAGAAGTTTGATTTCAACTCTCTGATTGTTCAGTGCCTCTTCCAGGGTGAATATTCTCTAGTGAGTATTAATATGCCTCACACAAATATCCTCACACTAGGTGTTCTTACTACAGGTGTATCCACATGCCTCTACCTCCAGGTCTTTGTCCTTATTCTTCTAAGCTTTCTCCTTCCAGGGCCCAGACTCATCAACCAAGCCATTCACTTCTCATTTGTTTCTAGATGTTTTATCCTTGGGCAACAAAGTAGAAGACTAGATATGCTGCTTGGGGCATACCCAGGTGGTATTGTAGTGTGCTACTGACTATCTTTAGCAAATGTTCCTGAAAATGTGCTTGGACTTCTTTCTCCTCTGTCAGCTGGAGGAAAGGATCACCCATGTTACCACAGATGCAGTCTACAAGAGAAGCACTGGAACAACAGTGGTGGAGAAAGTGGGTGTCTAGTCTGCATGCCCATTTAAATTGTTTATTTCCCTGGGTTTAGTCTATGATTGATCTCACATGAACATCTTCCATTCCATGAAAAGTTGGCTTCTAGATGTGTCTCACAGTATGCCTTAGTGGATGAGATGAAGCCATTCTGAAAATGGGTAGTTCTATCTACATGAGCACTTGGTATCCCAAGGTCAGGTGCTTTGTATGGATTAGGGGCCAATAGTATGTTGGAAGCTGTTTTTCAAAAGATGTATTTCTCTGCTTCAAAGGTCATATCCTTGCTTCAAATCATATGGGCCTGCATTATGGATTCTCCAGTAGAGGCTTAACATAAATTCCACCTTGTATGGAATTTCTAGCTTCTGAGATCGTATAAACCACTGGACCTGCCAAGTCATATAGTCCAAGTTACAGGGCAATCATACTGCAGGACCCTTTTCTGCCCTGGCCTGACACAAAATTGACAACCCTTAGTATCTCTCAGTACATAAGTAGGACAAGAAAGTATTGTCATGTGGGAAATATGCTACATCCATAATCCAAAAAGGCCTACCAAGCATTGGATTTTTTTCTTCATGGTAGAAGTTGCAAAATGAGTAATTTGTCCTTTATTTTGGAAAAGATGAACTGAGGTGGAGGTTCCCTGAATGTTTGTTGGCCTTATTTATATTTTCCAGAGTATGTGAGTCCTTGCAGAGTTCTCCAATGTGCTGGCCATTTCTTATTTGTCTATTCTGTTTAGCACGACATTACCAATACAGAGGTTGATAGTAATGTTCTATAGAATGCTCATGTGGTTCATATTACAACAACTGGAGCGAAAACTGACATTACACTGGGGAAAGAATGGCAAATACTACTGACCACTCAAAGTTAATATACATTTTCTGTTCCCCTTTTTAGATAGACATGAAAAAGAATTCCTATTCCTGATCAATGGCCAGATAGTGTGTATTTGAAGCTGGGTTAATCTATTCTGGAAAAGATATCACTTCAAGCACAGTGGCTGCAACTGATCTATTCAATGGCTGAGCTTACAGTAATCCACCGTCATTCTTTAGGATTCATCTGGTATTTACACAGATCAAACTGGTAAATTAAATAGAGATCTGATGGGATCAGCACAAGTTTAGAATGGCCCTAGTTTCTGACTTCTAACACAAGATGTGATTTTTTTCATTGTACTTATGATTTTTTATTGTAAAGGCATATAGGAGGGAGTTTTAGAGGCTTTGGCCTATAACTATCATACATTTTTTCTTTATTTTTATTTTTTATTGCTGCATTATGACTATACATAATAGTGGGTTTCATTGTGGCATATTTGTACATGAACACACTATTGCAATATAATTCGGTTAATTTTATGGTTTTAGCCTGATAGGACAACAACTTGGTATGTTTTTTGAAGGTTGGATTGGGTGGAAGGTTGTGCCATTTGCCAGTGAATTCCAATTATACATTTGGGTACCAGGAAAATAAACACCATTTTGGTTCAAGGATCCATTAGATCTATCATAAGCTTGACTGAGTCCCAGATGCCTCCACTCTAACTGGTAGCTAAGTGCCTAAGAATTGTCATCTCAGGTCCTTGTCCAACAAGCCTCAAAATATTTAGGTATTTCACTTTCCTCAGTATATAGTTACCTCCACAAATGACGTTAGGTGCCTTCATGGAAGAATTGAGAAAATCATTGCTAGGTATATTTGGCTAGTGTTGCATGTTCTGTCCTTCTGGAGACATAACCCTTTTTTAGTTAATGAGTTTTGGATCTGAAAACTGTCTCAGGTTCAGAAAGCAAATAAGGCATTGTGACATTTTATGGCATCAGTTGCTCAGCCTCCTGTTCATCCAACTTAATCTCCATTGACTGTAAAAAATTCAAGTACACTTATTAGCTGCTTATCCATTTTACCCTTTGGTGGGCTTAAGCATTTTGATAACGCCCTATGAGTCAGGCCACCTTCGTCTCCAGCCTTGCCACTAATTATGATAACTGAGTCCATCTGGCTTGAGATGGTTACATGCTGCTGTCTGGCTTCATTAGTTTTTCAGGTCTCTATAATTCCCATTTCCATTGTTGAGCCCAGAACTGTAATGGCATCTCCCCTTGACTCTTTGGCATCTCCCATTGTCTTCTTGGCCTTCTCAGTGATGCTAATCTATTCTTACCAGTGCATTTCTTGTTACTATGGAAAATGGCATGTCTTTCAAGCCCTCCCAAGGAATATAATCTTCTAGTGGAATTTCCAGAACTACATATTACATCCTCTCCAACAAGCCTAATTTCCTGAACCTTTTACTTCCTTCTTTCTTTGTTTACTACAGCAATTTTGGCATTTCTTCAATATTTTGTGCAGGCCCTAGCTTTTTCCATGATTCTTGAAGCCATCTTAGCAAAACATTTATAGCATTTCCTGGGTGTTTGTGGGATGTTAAATTCTATTCCCTGGGAAAGTGCTGTCATGATGATAAGTTCTTTAATCCAAACTTATGTTCTGTCACCTTTTGGTCTATCATCCTCACAGAAACACTTCTAGCTCTAATCACTACATTATTGTCGAGGTCTTACATTTCCTTTGGTTTATACTATCTTTCTCTTCCTAGAATACCCTGCAACTTCCTGGATTTGACCCTAGTTATTGGCCTACTAGACAGGACTGGAAGATCCTGAAAGAGCACATGTTGCCTTCCAGTTAAAAAGCCCCTGACTGTTCTTCAAACAAAGGAGAAGCATGTGTCTTTCACATCTGCAGGCTCCAGGGAATCTAGAGATGCAAGTCTCACAGATACATCAACTCAGGTCCCATTCTCTTCCAACCAGGGCTCTTACCTTGGCATAGCAGACCAGCCTTCATTTAGACGTTGATCTTCTTTGAAACTCAGACCCTTTCTCTGCCCTTCTACGGCAGGAAATAAAAGTCTCATTACGTGCTACCAAGAAGGTCTTTGGCTTTCACATTTCCAGAACTACATATTACATCCTCTCCAACAAGCCTAGTTTTTATTAGTTTTTTAAGTTTTTATTGCCAATTTATCAGTCTTTGCCTTGCGTTATTTTTTTTTTTCAGAGTGCAATCTTAACAGATGCCCAGTTCCACTTTCATTTTAGTTACTAGTTTCCAAATGCCTGACACATGGCACCAACTAACAGCATGATTTACATTCATCAACATACCATCTCAGTTCACCACCAGTGAGCATTTAAATGATTGCATTGCTAATGCCAATGATTGTGTTCCACAAATCAATAGTTCCATGTTCCAACTGGGCAGTGGGTGATCCATCTCCAAAACCCCATCTTAGCATCTGCTTTCTTGGACCTGGTACCCAATTTGACAAAACATGTCTAGCAAATAAAAATTAGGTATTCTAAGAATATACTATTAATGAAATAACATGACTGAAGAGCATTACTGTTCATAAAATATTTTGACAAATTTTATTTTTCCTCACAATAACCCTTGGAAGTTGTCAAGTTCAGTATTATTACCTCTAATTTATAAATTTGAAAAACCTTGAGGCTCAGAGAGTTTAAGCTGATCCTTTGTATTAGCAAAAGTTTCACTCAACTTGATTTGATATTTGCACATTTGATATTTGTATAACTATCAAATAATGAAAAACCCACACAATCTGACTTCAAGTTAAGAATGTTTTCCACTGAGCCACTGAATATTTTTATGTAATAAATAAGATAAAATAATAAAAGCATAACATCAAGCTTCCCTGCTAGAATATGTGAATAAAATTTCTCAAACTCTTCATTTCAGCTATGATCTTTTTCACCAAGGAATAATTATAAGAATTGGCACTCAAGAAACAGGTCAATCATTGAATAAGAAAAGGTATTATTTTTTAAGTAAGAGCTCTTGACAGTTCTTATGAGCTGGAGAGAGGCATCGCTACAAACTGAAAAAAAGATTTTTTTTTTTTTTGCCTGAAAGTTAAAGCTAAAAATCAATGCTTAAAGATTAGAAAAGAATTAAACAAATTCATCTTAGAAATTCTTATACTGAAGCCCATACATTTTAGCTATAACCAAATAAAAATACTATCACAGTTAAATAACAATAACATGCTATATTGAAGGGACTGAGTTAGCCATGGAAGGAGAAAATCAGTAGCTTCAGCAACAACATGACATTTGCAGGCCAATGTGGTCCACAGTGGTGTGTCCAGCCCAGGAAACACCTGCCCAGCCCAGTGGGCAGCATCTCCAAAAGGAGAAAGTGGAAGCTTTAGACCACGCTGACTTGACCACCAAACATCTTTACAAAAATAAACTCTATACAGTGATGACGATGTTAAAATTCTACCAGCAGGGTTTCTCATGCCCCTTTCCCACCACACTCTGCAAAAGATGATCACACCATCCTGCCTTTTGTGCATGGCAGTCAAAACATTGGGTGGAACCTTCCACAGCCACTGAAATTTTTTTTAGGATCTCAATTTTTATCCGCAGTGTATTCTTGGCACCACGATAGGAGGAGCAGTTACTACATGAGGCCCATATGGCAGGAGAAGGCCATTTGCTTTGCACAGACTGATAGATGGGCTTATTCCAGAAAGCTTCAATTTCTGGGAGATATGAAAAATCAAAATCTGTATCATTCTCTTCTGAGGAAGCCTCAGATTTCTTTAACAATACTCAATCTTTGCAAAAATCCCACTGGAGGGAGAAGGTGCCTTCACCACTGGACTGCCCCTAAGGTCAGTAAGTCTGGGAAAGGCCTCTCTCTCAGAAGGCCCTCCTCCCATCAAGCTCTGTCTTGGAGGCTCTTACCTTTTCAACAGAGAAATTTCTATTAGTCAACTCAAAGGAATAACTGACTGAACATCTAAGCATATTTTTTTAAACCAGTTATCTTTACAACTCACTTAAATGGGTCTGTGATGCCTATTCTTACACTGTAAAGATGTTTACATCAAGCAGCAGTAAATATTTCTCAAGGGAAAGGAGAGAAGACAATGGAGATAGAAAAGAAGGAGAAAGAAAAGGAGACAAGGAGAATATAGAAGAAGAGAAGGGGCAATGGGGTGTAAGGAGGACAAAACCGATCTGCACTAGTAGGGAAAATAGAGAAAATGCAAACAAAACATCTCCACTGGGTCAGGAGTTGTACAGAGGAGGAGGGATCCGTGGAGAGCCATGTGTAACCTTTGAGCTCAGCCTGCAGTCACTGGCCACCCTGCTCTGCTACAGCCAAACCCTGGCAAGGAGCATTCTCTGTAAGCCATTTCATGGTCATGTGCTCATAGACATGTTGTTGGCTGCAACATCCTTTCTTGCTTTGAAAATGTGGCCTGAGTGCTCTCAGAGGCTGTGTTCGTGAGGTGGCAACTCTTGCTCACAAGGCTCACAGAGCATCCACTGTCCTTGGATTCTTGATCTATAACACAACTCTCCCAAGGAATTCACTAGAATCCTAATTCCACTCCAATGTTCTTTATCAAAAATGAAATAATGAAACACATTAAATCAATGATGGGGGGAAGGGAATTATTTATTGCTCCTTTTTTTGTTACCTCCTCCCTATATTTTAGTACATAGTTGTATTGCTTTGCTTATGTTACTGTATGAAGATTCTGCATTAATTCTGTTACTTTCCACCAGGCTGTAGCACTGTTGATTTTTTTTAAGTTGAGAGAACATTAGCTACTGTGCTTTAAGTTCATATGTAAGCAAATCAAAACCCAACAGTAAAATGGTACTACAAACTTCACCTACCAGAAACTACCAAGTAACCTCTAACTAGGGACTTTACACTCTAACCAACCAAATATATTTTCTTTCTCTTCCTTCCACTAAAATCTTATAAAAGTTTCTTTCTCATTACCTCCCTCCCCACTTTCAAGTGGAGACATGTGGTACTTCCTAACTCATGAATTGTTAATGCTTAAATGCACCCTCTAAAATTTTAACATGTCTAGATTTACCTTTTAAAAGTTCCTTGTTGGTCTATGGAAATAAGCAAAGGCCACCTAAATGAGAAAAATCAATGGCTATTTATTCAGAGCTTGCTCTAACAAGAGAGTTGGCCACTATCACTTGTGTTTGGCAGAGCCTGAAAGGCAGGCAGGGAGTGGAAAAGCTTTATGGAGCCCAGGATGGAAAACTCCAGATGTGCACTGATTGGAGGTTATTGGTGTGGGAAGGCTATAGGTGAACTAGATAGAAGTGACATTTCTGGTGTGATTGACTTGGGGAGCATCTTTAGGTTTCTGGTTGGTTTTGAGTGGGAAGCAGAGGGGGAAAAAATAAGCAATATGGCAGTCACTGATGATGTTCGGATCACCCTGAGGCTGTGGTTTGGCTTCCTGTACTGGATGTTGCAGAGGTTAGGGGTCTGAGATCCATTGTCATCTAGAGTCTGGTCATTGACCATTTGTATATTCAGACTTTCAGGGCAAATCCTACTTCATGTTTTAAGGTTTTTCACTGGGTTCTAGCCCCAGGCCTGGTTAATAGTAGAAGCTTAATAAATATTTTGAGAAAAAAGAAAGTGAGGGAAATACAGTCCAAACAGCAGTGAACCCCAAGTAGGCTTGGTGAGCCGGCAGGGGGAGGGTCCATGCAAGAAGAAATGCGCGGAAGTCCCTCCTCCTCAAGCTGGTAGGAAGCATGCTTTCAGGTGGTGTTGCTTAGCCTGGAAACAGCCACAGACATCTTCCTGACATGGTGTGCAGCAGACAAAAAAAAAAGAGGTTACACACTCAGAGGGAAGCTACCTGGCAGCCATACACAAATGGAAAGAGTCACGATGACAGACAGCAATGATTACCCTCGCAGGCAAAAGGAATGGTCTTTGAGGTTATGCCCTATGGGACCAACTGCTCTAGTGTCTTGTGAACTGCACTGACCCCTGAAGAAGAAGGAGCTTTGCCAGAAAACTTCTGAAATTCAATGATAGACAGAGAGAAGCAGCTGCTTCTGAGAGACAGCAGTGTGTCGCTTTCATCCTCACCTGAGGCAGACAGGACACTACCAACCTCTTGCTTTAGTTCCTTTGCTCTTCGTGCACACCTGCACACGTGTACCCTGCCACCGACCCACACGTAAGAGCCAGAGAGGATTCTGGTATGTTTCAACATGATCTGAAGAGTTCTGGACTCTTGTGAAGGGAATCAGTGCCTGCGGTATTTGTGAGAGGCCTAGTTAAGAAGTTGGAAATAAGCCAAAGGAGGTGAATGAAGAAATAAATCATATGTTAATTTCAAATTAGCATTTACACCAGCTCTAGACTTCAAAGGGCATGGATGTGGGGAAGAGGTAGAAGTCTGTGGAGGGAGATTATTCATCCTAATTGAAAAGGGGCAGTCTTGAGGGATTCATATGAGGAAGGCAGGCACTTGGGATCTTGTAAGCTGTCCCCTGATTTTAACTGAGCTGTGTGTAGCACAAAGCCAAGTCCCTTGGCATAGAACTGAGAAGCAGGGTAGCAGTGCACTACAGGCGAAGTCAAGGGTATCAAGAGACCAGCTTATAAGTCAGAGCCACAAGAAAACCAAGGTAGTTTTAATACCTGGTTCCTGAGCCATCTCAAGGTGTTGGAGCTATAAAAATAACACCAAAAAAAAAAAAAAAAAAAAACTGGAAAGATTCTTTAGGCATTGTACTGCATTAAATAGCATCTTTCCAAAATGTGTGTCTACCAGGACTTGTGAATGTGGTCCTATTTGGAAATAGGGTCTTCACAAACATGATCAAGCTAAGATGAAGTCATATTGGTTTGGGTGGGCTCTAATTAAATGATCGGTCTTTTTATGAGAAGAGGGAAATTTGGACACAGACATCAGGGAGATGGCCACGTGAAGACGAGGCAGATGTTGGGATAATGCATCTACAAGCCGAGGAACATCAAGAATCACCAGCAGCCACCAGAAGCCAGGAGGAGACAATGAAGGATTCTTGCCTGGAGCCTTCAGAGCCCGTATGGCTGGCCAACACCTTCATTTCAGACTTCTCCCTTCTAGAAATGTGAGAAAATAAATTTCTGTTTTAAGCCACCCAGTTGGTAGTAAGAAATCTTCTTCTGGGTTATTCTTGTCTGATATTGCTGAGGAAATGTCTTTGAGAACAAGGCTGAGAAGTCAAAGTCAGAGCCTGCCACAAGCGTGAAGGGCAGCTCAGGAAGCCTCCGCACACGCACACGCACTCACACTCAACTGAACCCACCACTGTGCGCTCACAGCACTCTCATGGCTACAGAGCTCCCACTGACTTTGAAACAAATACCTTTGGGACATAAAGGTCCAATGCAAGTCACCTGGCACCTGGAGCATCTCTGTAGCCATCTTTCTCCCCCCATCTCCCTACACCCCCGTTCCTTTCTCTACAGTGACTAAGAAGGCCAAGGTGAAGCAGCGGAAAGGAAAGGGCTGGGGGGAGTTGGTTACAAATAGCAGCTAACACTGGCGGGAAAAACCTCTGGCACTCTCACCTATGACAAACCTGTCACAGGGAAGGTACTTAAGGATATGTCCTCGCAAGTCTCCTACACAAGGAAAATGATCATGGTAAAATAAAGCATTTAAAAATATTTGATAGATAAAAAAGGATTGACTCTCCTTTCTCTCAACCGCTTCCCAAATTAGTGGTTTATTCCCTAGGGATGGAAATTAGATTCTTTTCCCCATCCCCCACCAAAAATAATAATAATAATATTTAAATTAGGACAATTCCATCTGGTCTTAATCTCTGAAATTAGACTTTTAATTTATAACCCCCGGAACTGACTGTTCTGAGGTTAATTTCTTATGTGGCCTTCTGCATCCTCCTAGGTAGAGCTCCTTCCAACGTGCTATGGGGGTGGGATATGTCGAAGAAAAAGTGCACCTCACTGAGTTGAACAGGCAAGGGTGACTTTATCCAAGCCTACTGTAAAGGGGGTCAAGTCCGTTGTAGAAAGGGACACAACTCTGTTGCACAGGGGCAGCTGGAGATTTACAGACATGGGAAGGGGGAGGGAGTGGTTAGAAAATTACTAAGAGGGAATTGGTTAGATTGGGGGAGGGGGATGCTAAACTAGCTTAGCAGGAGTTTGGCTGAAGTCCAAGGTTAGCAACCCAGGGATGAGACCTCACTAAGAAGAGCATCAGAGGATCAAGAAAAGTCCTTGTCAGATGACACACCCAGGCTCTGAGAAACGGCCAGGATTTACTCCATGTGTGTTTGTGTTTGCTTTATTTTATTTTGGTTTATTTGTCAACTGTTCAAAATATCATAGGCATGAGTTAGGAATTGCCCATGTCGTTTTCACTAATTGATATTTGCCAATGTATGATTTTTTTTATAACAATAGAAATAAAATATTTGGAAATAGCTTTCAAGGTGATCTTGCTTTGATTCTTGTTGTTTTGTGATTGTGATATATAGAAGAGAAGAGGAAGACAAAGAGTGGACATGAATCCAAAACAGGCTCTCTGACCCCTACGCACAGGGACAAGTATGCACTCCCTCCTTTGGGACAGCCTCAGGCCCTTGTCTGACTCACTCAAGGTCAAGCATAGGAGCCAGGATTTGAAGCCAGATCTGTCTGACCCCAAAGATAAGCTTCTTCCCATTACACCAGCGCTTCTCAAGCACGAGAACTTGGAAATGGGCCAGTTCAAAATCAAGTTATAAGCTGTCAGAAGCAAAATGGAAAATATAAGAACAACATAGTGGATTTCTGTAAAGCAAAATGGATTCAATTTAAAGCGGTGTTCTTTCTTCAGAGATTATGGTCCAGTTCTGGTGTTCAGCATGTTATATTTATTAGGGAATGATTGTGGCTATGGTAGTAAATATTTGCTTTTGTTATTGGGTTTGTTGGGTTATATATTTTGGTCATTCATGGAAGTTCAGAGCCTTAGAATCAGGACTCCAGAAAGGAAAGTTCTAGAGAAACGTAGAGAGTAATAGGGTAAAGAAAAGACAACGTGGAGTCACCATTCAGTTGTTCTCCACCTCATTACTCACTTCACCCTTGAAATCTGGAGAGAAATCACTCCTAAGGAACAGCTGACAGCTGTAATTGTGATCAAGCCAGGAGGGAACCAAGGACAGATTCTAGGGCACAGCTGAGGGGAGGGAGAATCAAGATGATTCTAAGAAGAAAAAAAAAAAAAAAAAAAAGCAGTGTCAGAGAGTTTAATGACAAGGAGGACACACCAAAGGACAGCAGTCAAGCTGGCGAGGATGTGTAGAATGTTGCTTCTGAGGACAGGACGAGCAGAATCACTGTCCCCTGGGGCCCTCATCTTGTTTTTATCTGTCTGGGTTTTTCCAGGGGGGGGGGGGGAGGACCCTTGCCTTGGCCCCTTCCTTTGTGAATGGTCAGATACCCAGAAAGGCCTTACTCCTCAGGGCTCTCACGGATCATTTTACTAAAGACAACTGCACATCTTTAGTATGTCAGTTACCTTGATTAATCATAGGAAGTCGTCTTTCACTTTTGCCTACTTGCTTATTTGAAGTAATAGGGAAAAAGAAGAAGGTCTTATTTCCTGCCTGAGCTACATCCTGCAGGGTGATGTCTTGTTGGAGAGCTTTCAGTGAGGGAACCTAGATGTCTACTGTCCCACATTCAGTATAACTGAGGCAGCTCTATAAACCCTGGAGCCCTCCACTCCCACCCCGCTTCCTGTCGCTCTCCAGAAACCCAAAGTCCCACAGGGTTTCCACATACGCATGGGGTCTGTTGAGTGGTTTTGATTGTCTGCCTCATGAAGTTCAAGGATATTGGTCCACTTTGGCAGTGAAAAGCATTCCTCAGAGGTCACTAACTCTAGTTTACAGTCAACTGTTCTTAGATTGACAGACCCGGAGAAAGGGAACACTGTGGCAATATGAAGGTTGGGACCTAGGCATTATCCCTAGGGCTGATAGTTTCCATTCTGCTACATAAATCCCACCCTAGGATTCTACTGTGCCCTCTTGAAGGAACCCATTTTCCAAGTCCCTTTCAAATTCGTATTAGTTCCTCCATGTTTGTTTCTAAAAATCAGTGACCCTTCCTATTACTTTTGGATTATATTATACATAACCATAATTTCTTTTAAAGACATTATTAGAATTTGTTTTAAAACCAAGTTTTCTTTTTCCCATTGCATTTTTTCTCTCCCAGTAAAACTGATATAATCCTATGAATGTTAAGAGATGCCTGAAAATATGGGATTACTAGTGGAGGTCATCTGAAACCAGATTCCTGAAACCAGGGGTTGACAAACTATGACCACTGGCTAAATGGGTCGGCTGCTTGTTTTTGTAAATATACTTTTACTGGAACACAGCCATAGTCATCCATTTCCAGAATGTCTATGGCTGCTTTTATGCTACAAGAGCAGATTAAATAGTTGTGACAGAGACTATATAGCCAGCAAAGCTGAAAATATCTACCATCCAGCTCTTCACAGAAGAATATTGCTGACATTCAGCCATGGAGTTAGACCAGTAGCGAAAAGTTGATCCGCTAACATCATAGTAATTAAGTAATCAATTTTGTCCAAAGTTTCCTGCCTGGAGAGTAACATCTTATAAGGAGCTCTGCTACTTACAAACATTTTCAATTTCAGTGATTCAAAATAGGAGCAAATTTATGATGGTGTAGTGGGGATCGCCCAAATTCTTCTACATAAACCACTCTCGATGAATTAGAGATGAACACCTAAAAAGCTTCACTGGTGGTAATTTTGATGGAAAAATAAGAGCAACATTTCATCTAGACTTAGATTAAATAACCAGGGTAAAACACTAAATTTAGAAATCTCTAGAACTAAATCTAAAAACAGGTTAGTCTTTTTTTTTTTTTTTTTTTTTTTTTTAAGTAAAATTCCTCTTTCCCTCACAAGAAGCCAACTGTACTGGCAGTGGAGTCAACAGCAGTACTGCTTTTCATTTCCACCTGCCCTGTTTATTTATTTGTTTGCAATAAGAACATTTATCATAAAATTTGTTCTCTTAGCAAATGTGTTTGTGTACTACACAGTATTGTTAACTGGGAAACCAAGCTGTAGAGTAGATCTCGAGGCATTATTCATTGTGCATTCCAGAAACTTTGTGCTCTGTGATCAGTACCTCCCATTTGCCTCTCCCCCATCCTATAAAAACCATGTTTTGCTCTCTGCTGCTACTAAGTTTGACAGTTAGATTTCCCAAATAAGTAGGATCATGTAGTGTCTCTCCCTTTGTGTCCCACTTATTTCACTTAGCATAATGTTCTCCAAATTCATCCATGTTATCCTCAATGTCAGGATTCCTTCTTTTAAAAAAAATATTGAATAACGTTGCACTTTATATACACAGAAATGCATATAATCTTGTTTTCTTTATCCATTCATCCACTGATTGACAGGCACTTAGGGGGTTTCCATAGTTTGACCATTGTGAGTAATGCTGAAATGAATATTGGAAGGCAGATATTTCTTCAGGAAACGAATTTCCTTTTCTTTAAATGTGTACTCAGAAATAATATTGTTGGATCAAATAATAATTCTATTTTGAATTGTTTTTAGGAACCCCCCCCATACTGTTTGGAACCCCCACACTGTTTTGTATGGTCGCAGCAACAATTTACATCCCCACCAACAGTGTATAGGGTGCTGTTTTCTCCACATGCTTGTTGTTACTTTTTTAATTTAATTTTTATTTTATTTTATGAATCATCCTAAAAGGTGTGAAGTGCTATCTCACAGTTTTGATTTTCCTTTTCCTGATGAATAGTCATGTTGGGACCTTTTTGTATAACTCTTATCTATTTGTGCATCTTCTTTGCAAAAATGTCTATTCAGTTCTCTTGCCCATGTTATAATCTGTTTGGGGTTTTGTTTGGATGGTTTGGTTTGTTTTTTTGTTTTTGCCAATGGGTTATGGGAGGTTCTTATACATTTTAGGTGTTAATCAATGACAATCTCTCTAAGCCAAATCTGAACCAATACAATTAGCACTTGATATTGATTTGCATTGATAAAAGTAACCACTTCTTGATGGTTCCCAGTTTACTGAATAAGAAACAAAGGATGGATGGGGGGCGGGAAAGAATATAAGACTTAAGGCTAGAAAAGCTACTTATGACTGGTCATACAAAGATATTTTTAAAAAGACTTTAAAGTAAGATTTACCTCATTTACAGAATCAGGGTCAGATTCTGTTAAAAACAAAGCTTCCCAATGTTGTTTTTCATTTGTTTCATACTTACTGCCACAGAGTCCCCTGTGTTGGAGTGAGAGGGTTGTGGTGGAACTTCATACATTCTGAATGTAGCTTTCACAGACTTCCTTTAATTTAAGCATCAGTAAGTTTGCCACCCAGTTAAAATTGTCACATTCCTTGTAGAAAGCAATTTGGAAAAACATTTTAAGAGACACAGAGTATTTTTATAGCTTATGACCCAATCATTCCACAGCCAGGAATTTATTTTAAATAATAATTCAGAAGTAGAGGAAAGAGTTCTTATTAACAAGAGAATTATTTATAAACGGAAAAAATTTACATCCCAAAAATAAGAGAATAATTAAACAAATTAAGAGATATCTACCAGAAAAACTGTTACATGGCCTTTAAAATAATTATGGAGACTATGTAATAATAAAGAAAGTATTTATGGCATTATGTTAAGGGAGAAAAGTCAAATGTACAATTATATCTGCTTTATGAATACAATGCATATTAACTAGGACTAGAAGAAACAAAAAAGATTTGTTGGATGAGTTGAAACAGAATTATTTAGAGTGGTCTGATGGAGTTTGTATTTCTTTCTTTAATAAATGTTTATTTTTATGATATTGTTTATAAGCTTAAAAATGGAAGAGAACATCGTTCTTTTCCTTTTCACTTACTGCTTAAAATAGTTTAGGAACTGTATCTGTGATGGTCCAGTTAGAAAGAAGAGAACTGTTTCAGCTAGATTAAGCAGAACAGCATTGATTGCAGGATCAAGACAATGGCTGAGGAGACAGACTCTCAGCTGGGTTTTCTCCATGACTCCCAAGGCTCTCCTTAGAACTAGGCCACCAAAAGAGTTGCTTCTCCTGCCACCATTGGGAAGCAGCTTACAAAACTGAAAAGTGCTGCTTGCATCAGTTAGCCCCAGAGGAATATTTCCTCTGTGATTTGCTCCAAGAATACAGAGTTTCATGCCATTCTTCCTCTTGTCACATAATTCAGTTCCAAATTCAAGTCTTGAGCAAGTGCCTCAGACTGACAGAACTTAAATACATACAAAAATGCTTCCCAGGTTTCCATGTTATGCTAGGACTCCAGAAAAAGGCAGAACTAGATAGTGAGCTAGCTGGTCTCCAAGTACCTGCCATATAAGATTGCCAGATAACATAAGATGTCCAGTTAAATTTGAATTTCAGATAAACAGAATTTCAGATAAACAAACAAAAAAATTCTTAAAATAAGTGTTTCCCAAATACTGCAAGGCACACATTTATACTAAAGATGTATTTATTGTTTACTTGAAATTCAGACTTAACAGAGCATCTTAATTTTTATTTGCCAGATGTGACAAAGCTACTGCCATGGAAACCAACAGATATTGAAGTTGTCCCTCAATCAAAGGTTTACCGTCATTTATTCTCAGATAATGATTTTCACCACAGAGTGGTCTTAAATATCTGAAAGAAACATTTTCTCTGTTAAAAAAAAAAAAAAGAAAGAAAAGAAAAGAAAAACAATAAGCATTCTCTGAATTCTTTATGATTTCTCCCAAAATAGGATGCAAACAGCCATATATTATATAGGATCTGTAACCAGAGGGTGTCCATGCTATGTGCAACCCCAGTGAGAATGTATTCCCTAGAGATAATCATTTTTTCTCCCTTTCATTTAATAGAGAAAAAGTCACATTTGAACACAGACTCAGAATCCAAGACACCCTGATTTAATCCTTTTTAGTGAGATGTTTTGGAAAAGAAAAAACTTCTTTTTAAGTTGTGATTTAGATTCAATCTTAAATTGTACCACAAAAATATGGTGAATTTGTTAACCCTCTGTTATAGTTTGGATGTGAGGTGTCCCCCAAAAGTTCACAAGTGAGACAATGCAAGAAGGTTCAGAGGAGAAATAAATGATTGGGTGGTGGAAGTCTTAACCCAATCAGTGAATTAATCCCCTGATAGGGATTAACTGAGTGGTAACTGAAGTGGTAAGGTGAGGTCAGAGAGGTGGGAATTGGGGATGTGGCTTTGGGGTATATATTTTGTATCTGGAAAGTGCTCTCTCTCTCTCTCTCTCTCTCTCTCTCTCTCTCTCTCTCTCTCTCTCTGCTTCCTGATCATCATGTGAGCTGCTTCCCTTTGCCACACTCTTCCACCATGATGTTCTGCCTCACCTTGAGCCCCAGGTAATGGAGCTGGCTGTCTATGTACTGAGATCTCTGAATCCGTAAGCCCTTAAATAAACTCTCCTCCTCTATAATTGTGCTGGTCAAATCTTTTAGTCACAGTGGCAAAAAAAAAGCTGACTAAAACACCCTCATCACCAGTGAGTGCCAGACAAAGGGTGAGTTGTCATTCAGCAATTATAGAAGTATCTCTGGTCCAGGCAGGGATGGCCTGGATTTTAGCTCTGGAGGTGTTAATCATGCACTCAGGAAGTTTGGGCATGTGATAATTCTTCTGAGTCATAGTTCCCTTGTCCCCAAAATGAGGTCATTAGTATTTTTCCTGTTTCCCTTACAAGTATGCCATAAGGATCAAACAAGTTCACATTTGCAAACTTTCTAAAATATGAGGTGCCATGTAAGAAGTGGTGTACAATCTTATGGTTGAACACTGAAAGCTTAAAATATTCCATATTTTAACCCCTCTCCCTCTCTGAGGGGCTTGTAATATGACCGTAACTTCAATTCTTGCTCATTTTATTCTTAAACAAAACAGGTTTAAGTAGTGACAGAAAGCCCAAAGTAGAAATGGTTTAAACAACATAAACATGTATTTCTTAAACAAGTAAGTGAACTCTGGAGGTAATTGATGCACGGGACTCAATGATTCTTTGGGATCCTGGTTTCTTCTATCTTGTTCCTGTCACTTGTATCACATGGATTCTATGTCTTTGTTAAAGATGGCCTGCAAATTTCCAGACATCACATCTGTATTCCAGACCTTAAAGGGTGCAAGTTTTGAAGACAGCATGCACCTTCCCTTTGAGTTGCACGTGCTTCTGAAAATGTTAACACCACTTTCACTTACATCCTACTGCCACAGCTTCATAGGGGGCAAAACTGCATTAGAGAAAGTAGGGAAATTAAGTTGTAATTTCAGGCATCTGTGTGCCTATCTAAAAATCAAGATATATATTGCTAAGTCAGTCACCGGGCCCAGCCACAGTAAGCCAACTCCAAATATCTTTTCAAATGAACTAGAGAAATAATACAATGTTAAACAATATTTTCTTGGAAAAAATGAAGATGGAGCTGGCAAAGCCAAATTACAATTGCTTTAATCATATAAGCAAATCACTGTCTAGCTAGATTATAATCCCAATGCAGCAACAGCCCAGTGACTGCTACATATCTGGTCATCGATAATTATTTGAAGAAAGAATCAAATAAACAACTAGGGTAAAAGGGAAAAGACCACAAATTTTGTCTCTGTAGAATTAGAGCTTCCAACAATGCAATTATTTCAGCATCGTGAAGTGAAACAGAGACAACTTGCAAAACTGTCCTGTGACTTACAAGAGAGGTAAGCTATATAGCAAACCAGAACATGCAAGCAAATTATCTAAGATCTAATTTTCCACCTTACCCAGACCTGAACATTACAAGCTAAAACCACAGGTGAACTGATGGATCTAACTTTGTGTGGGTCCTTAAGGCCTCTGATAGTTTGAAAAACTCCCTGATGAACAACTTCTGACCAGTACTTCTGAAGACCAGCCTATGAGTAACTTCAGCCTTTGCCTAACGCCCTCTTTTCTGAAGCATCCTAGAGTTACCTTGTTGATGACACTAGTGAACTTTAAGACAGGTGTGTTTCTGGTACTCTTTATTCAGTGCATTTTGCAGTATCAACTGCCTTAATAAAAGGCAAGTTGCATGATTTCAGCAGTGTTTCCTAAAATGTCATGCTTATTGTTTAAATCTGTTTTCACAGGGTTTTTTTGTTTGGTTGATTTCTGCCTTTGAGCCATAGACAGATCTTCATGTTATATGCTGGATAACACAAATCCTTTCTGGAGCAAGGTAGTATATAAATGTGGAAAGATAACCAGTGTAAGAGCTGGGGAAGTCTTTTCTAGCACAATTTATAATATATGTTATCTAAATACTCTCTGGTGAAATAAGAAAGGAGATGAGACATGTATCTATTCAAAAACAGAAGATCAAGTAAGCACGTATAATTATTTCCAAAAAATATTTTGGAATTACTAAACAAGTCAATAAATATCAGTACTTGAAGGAGCCCTAATCAAGGAGATAGCTAAAGATTGCGGTTAGCTGAGAGCCATAAAAGACGTTCTAGTTTCCACCTGATATTAATACATTATTCAAAGAATCTTTGTATGCCCGTGAACACTGTGTGACGCACCTGTAAGCTCGAGCTGTAAGCACTTGTCCTTGTTAAAGCTAAATGTATATAACCGGGTGAGGTTGGTTAGAGGTTGTTGGGGGAAGAAGAAGAAGGTTGCTGGTGGTTGGAGTTAGATCGGTTAGAGTTCAAGAGGTTGCTGAAGCCGGAGAGAGAAGAAGAATAAAAGACCTTTTTCATTTTCATCCTGCCTCCGAGTTTTCTCCCGCGGCGTCGCAGCTGCAAGCAACAGCATCAGGCAGCTACAGGTACTGATGAAATTTATTTACAGTATTACTTATTGAAACTTATTGTACTCCAATGCATTTGATTTTTTTCTACAGGCAACTGATATTGGGTATGGAGTCAGAGTATATTAGTATATATTTCAATTTTGCATATTATATGACATGGGGTAACCATGTGAGTTTGAAAGATCTCTTTTGTAAAATAGAGATATTATTTTACATTTAAATTTGGATATTCGGCCATAAGGCTGTTTTACTTCATTAGAGAACACTATAAAATTGTATTTTACTTCTGTGCACTTTATTATAAATACTCTCCTGAATATGTCTTGGACTGTTACTACACATGATGGTAGACACATAATCATGTTTATCATACTTTATGAGCAATTAAAACAATTTTTCCACGATATTTTTTATTATATCCAGGTTTACCTGATGTGCTGACTCTAGAAATGAATGGTCAATAATTTGTTATTCTATAATAATGCCCACAACACAGATGGGTTGTCATGAGCACTAAAAGATAATGTTTAAAATATCAGCACACAGTAGTTTCTCCATTTTTGACCAATTATGAATTTTTATTCCCTAAGCCCCAAACAATCATATTTCAATGATATAAACAATGATGAAGTCCTCTGCATGGCAAAGAAAATGACATTAATGATAGTAACCCAACTGTGTCAAAGGCCACCAGAAGGTGGCAGTCTGATTTCTTTAAGGAATAAGGTGCCTCAGATGGTTGGAATAAGAAGATGACAGAGAGCATGGAAGATCAAAGTGTTCAGGTCATTACAGGTTACTGCCTATCGGCATGATTCTTTTCCCAGGTAAGGCCAATGAACTCTCTTTGCAGAAAGTGCCAGAAACTAAAAAGCCTGACTTTTCAATACTCTAAGTTTTGCCCAAGAAAGAATATATCAGAAGAGTAGGAAAGGGTTCACAACTCATCTGAAACTCTTTCACACTGGCTTTTTCTCACTTCTTTTAGCAAGTCCTTCTTTCCTGCTAGGTCAGCATACATGAAAGCGAAGATTTTAAAAAAGATAAAAAGTTTCTAGGGTATTCTTTTGCTGTTTTTTCTAGATTCATTTATTTTAAATGAAAACAGATTTACTGTGGTTAAGTGGTGACATGGAGACCAAATATCTAATCATATCCATGCAAAGCTATCCTCATCTGAAGTACATTGAAACTCCAATATACATATTGGTTAACCTCCTTCCCAACCCTGAGGACTTGGCATTGAGGAATTGGAGTCAACAGATTGGGCCATCCAGCTGTGTGCCTTCTAAAACCCTCTCAATATTGATTTTTGTGACTTTCAGATGCATCACTATAAGCAATAGGCTGAGCACAAAGAATTCAAAAATTCTAAATTGAAGTTGTGTAGTAGTTACCCTGCTCTTTTATTTCCTGTCTTTGTGATAAGCTGCTTCTCTCCAACCTATGCATATAGAACAGAAACAATTTGGTTTGCCCTTGAAGAATCACTCCTCCATCAAAAAAGAACACTGACATTACTCACATTTTCCCAGTGTGGATTCACATAATGCCATTTTCTCAGTTCAGCTTTGAAAGCGTGAAGAGTGGTGAAAGCTCACATTAATAAGCATAACCATTTAATTTCCAAAATTAATGAGTGGAGCTCAACATATTGAATGCATTGTACCAGAATATCTGATTCCTTTGGAATTGCTCTGAAACTCAAGACTGGGGATGATGACCAAATGGTGCTAAACTAATGATGTTTTCATATTAGGGTATGAAAAGAGAGAAACAAATATTGCAGCAAGCAGACACAATATTGTTTCGATTTGTTGATGACAAAACACATTTCATCTCAATTAGCAAGGAAACTTTGTTACGAAGCGCTAGCCAGATTGCTAATAATTAAAAACTCAATGTGTCTACAGTCATTACAACAGGGCACTGATGAAAGATTGTGAAAACTAATTGAATTCTGCTAGCTATAGTTTTATAAAGGAAAAACATCCCAATCTTTATAACAATGAATTAGTTAACAGTTCTTAGGATTATTCTAGACCTTCTGGAAAAGTTTAGATACCATTTTTCAACATTTTTCAATGATGCTGCCCAATATAGACATGCATTCCAATGTAGAAATGGCCCCCAGAGCCTCTCAGGCTAATTACCTACCCACATACATAATTCACTAGCACTTGCTCCAAGTTCCTATCTCCATAGTATCACTGATAATGCTCGTTTTTAAAAATAAATAGTAATTAAAAGCTTACTTATGTGTACACATTCCCCGCTTATTATACTCCTTCTGGGTAACTGGCCTACGTTGCCAGTTTTACTATCTATTTGCTTATTTCTTTTGATTTGACTCAAACCACCTAATTGCTTTAGCATCCTGTGTGGCGATTCCTTTAAGCACCCATTTCCCTCTCCCTTTCTTGCATTTGTGTAGGCATGACTGCATGCATTCAAATGATCACTGAGCATCCATTTTTTAACCCCAAATCAGCTTAAGGTCCAAAGAAGTTCATTTTCAGTATATTTTATGTTCAAGCCAATGGCTAATGATGCTAGGTATTTATTGAGGACCTTTCTCACCCTAAGGTTTTTAAATGATGAGCTTCTACTCTGTGGCAGTATTTGCTGCTGCAAAGCCTTTGTGGAGCTGGGACTGCTTCCCATCTTGACTGGGCCTTTCTTCACCACCATCGGCTGCAGCAGAGAAAGCAAATTGGACCTACAATGTTGCCCACCGTGCCAGGTGCACAGGAGAATTTAAAAGATGTGCTCTTTGGCCCCTCAGGGCTTTCTTTTTAAAATTAATTAGATCTCAAGTAGGATTACAATATGATCAATCCTGGCTGAAAATGTAGACTGAATTTTCTGGCACAAATATGATTTAAATGTATTTTGTTTCATGCTGATCCGGAGCTCATCCTCTTTCTCAAAAAAAAAAAAAAAAAAAAAAATGAAGAGATCAGCAAACGTTAAGGATAATTTTTATCAGAGCTAGACAGCCATTGTATTTAATTTTCTTTTACATTATACACACTGCCTTATCCATTTAATCCCAAATGCAGAAGATTTGCCAGTGAGCAATTCTAGTTGGCAAGAATGATCAGACGCTGGGTTTTCTACACCTATGCTGATATTTCATACAAATAGGTAAAGAGCCAGTTCAGATTAGAGAATTTAAAATTTGAGTAATCATTATAGTTCAATTCTTATGGAGTTTTCACTGAGAGTCCAAAGCATTTTCCAAAATTCTGGTTTATTTTCTCTAATCTCCTAGAATATAGCAAGGAAAGATATATTTGATTTTTATTTTATTTGACTTGGTATTTTTTGTTACAGTTTGGTGTAGTTGACTTGCAAGGCCATTCATTCACAGCATGATATTCAATTGGTATTTACTGAGCACTTATTTCATGCAAGGGACTGTGCTCCACTCTGGGCACTGAATACTAAAATAGCAGACACCCTCCCTGACCCTGAACACTCTCAGGTACTTTTATAGCCAATTTGAAATAGAATCCAGGGACTCACTCCCTCGGTTACCTGTTCACTTCTTTATCCAGTAAGATAAAAATGAATTACCTAATAAATTTAATAATTAGATTAAATTTACTTATCTGATATTTCAACTCTTAGTAGGGTGTTTTGCCAGAAACTTTTCAGGTATCATTAGTTAGACAACAAAAATACTATAAACTGTAATGATATGGGGAAAGTAGAGCTCTGATCTTGGTTATGGATTTCTATTATCTTTGTGAAATCGTCTGAACTAAACAAATAAAAATGATAGATTTCTTAAAGGAAAATTAAGAAAATATACTAAACTCAACACATGTACCTTTTTTTATTTTTTTAACACAAGTATCTTTTAAATTTAATTTAATTTAATTTGTTCTAATTAGTTATACATGACAGTAGAATGTACATTGTCACATAATACATAAATGAAGTATAACTTCTCTTTCTAGTTGTACATGATGTAGAATCACACTGGTTGTATAGTCATACATGTACATAGAGTAATAATGTCAGATTCATTCTACTATCCACAGGTATCTTTTTAAAAATATCTTGCACATGATACCTGTTAGTGAAAACAGTATCTAGAATATAGTAAGCACTTAGTAAATATTTGTTAAGTGAATGAATATGACTTCATTGATAGCAAAAGACCAATTCTTAGTATTTTAGTGGAAAAGAAAAAAAAATCACATGAAATTTCCCAATAAGGAAAATTTTGTTAGTCTACTAACAATGTGTGACAATTTACTTATGTGGAGATTTCTTAAGAAGAAATGTACCCTCCTCAGAGTACATTTCAATTCTGGAAAATCCTTATTCATTATCTCTTTGAATTTTGCCTCGCAGTTTCTCTGTTTACTCTGTTAAACATAGGTGAGGGATTATCATTCAGTTTGCATCTTTTAATCTATCTTGTTTTATCTTTTTTTATCTCATTTTGCTGTGTTCTGATGGATTTCATCATTTCTAGTTTTTCATTCACAAATTCTGGCTTTACTGTGTCTCATCTGCCCTTTAATCTATTAAGTATTGATTTACAATTATATTTTTCATTTTCAGAAACTGTACTTTTCTTCTTTTTCCAAATATGCCTTCTTTGTGCTATAATCTTATTAATGTATCATATTTTAATTTTTGTCACTATTTGGATCAGACCTTTCAGCAATGCATTATTTGAAGGACTTGCAGAATTTAAAGTTGTATTTCATTACTTCCAATGACACACTCATGGCCTGTGTAGACAGCATGACCCAGATGGATGAATTTTCAATTTTTTTGCTTAGTGCCCCCAAGGGGCTACACTAATATGCATTATCACCTAAAGTTTCTCAATAAGAAAAACAGCATCTTTTCAAAACTCTGAATGGAGCAGCCAGGAGTAGGACTACAAATTCTCGGAGGTGATGTTTTTTCTTTTATATGCCACCAGTGACATGACAGATAGTTTTCTCATACTTTACCTTTCCTGGTAAGTATATATATTATTTATTAGCCCATCTTTTCACTAAGTGGTATGATTTGGGCTTTATATGGAGTTTAGTTGATTTTTCATATTCCAGAGCCCAAGATTTTGTCTCCCACCCAAAGGGTAATAAAAACTTGGTCACTAAATCCACCTAATGCTGCTCTCTGACTTTCAGCTTCCTCTTAGTAAGGGAATTTCCCCTCTCCCTCCATCCCATCCTCTGTTTCTTCCTCTCCCTCTCCCTTTCTCTAAACCTCAGCTCTGCAATCAAAGTATCCTGTTTCGTTTTGCCTAGCAACACTTTCTGAAGGGTAGTGGGATATCTGAGAGGTCATATTGCTAAAAATAAAAGTCTTACAAGCTTTTTAACTCTCCTCTGTCATTTTGCTCTTGGTCCTGGCACACACTAATTGAAAGCTGCCATTTTCATCTGAGTCGAAGGCAAAGGAAAGATGACTGATAAAACTTTTCCCTTCCCAAATGCTAGGACATCTGTACTCCATCCAGGAAACACTTCATCTTCCAGACACTCCTTTGTAAGAGTCCTGTTACCTGTACTGCAGGTTGTGACTGAAGAGCCACCATTGTGTGAGTGTAGATTAATGCTGTGAATGTGATGGAATCTTTATTTGTCACTCTTATTGCACCTGCCTTTCTGGTGTCTCCTCAACTTGCATCCCTTTTTATGTCAAGGACTTTTTTTCTTGATAAAAAGGACAATATTGCATACACCTGAGTAGTCTAGAAGCACTCAGTACAGGACTGTACGCACAGATGAGGCGGACAGACTCCTAAGACTTTCAAAACAGACAATGCATCTCTGTTTTCATGCATTATTTTTTTACCCAACCAATTTTCAGTTAAAGAGTGTTTCTTGTTTAAATGGAAGCTATGTGCTTTAAAGATGGAAATAGAAGTGAAAATGAGAAAAAGTCCTTAAGAACATCTACCTGAATGGAAATCTCCCACAGTATTCAGAAGTTGTTCAATGATCTTGACAAGTTAAATTCAGTGGCATAATTATTTTTGCAGAGGAAAGAGAAAAGGGGGAGTTAGAATAGGAGGAATGCTTAGAGAACTCTGCATATCTATCTTATTCATAAGCTTACGCTTTTCAACCCTCACTCTCAGAAAGTTTATGGACAAAGGAAAGGGTAAAAAGAGAATTTTAAAGGCCACCTGATGTGCGGGCTGATTAAAAGTGAAAGCCAGATCTGCTGACAATTGACAAAAGATCAGGTGGCCATTTGTTTAATTGGACAAGAAGGTGAGATGATTATCAGAGAGATGCCTTCTTTGTTCCAGCCTCACTATTTAAGTCATTTCAAATAGAGAGGCAGCTTTTTCAATTTCTCTAGGACATCAGCCTGAGGAGGTTTTTCAGTATTAATCCAAGTAATCAGGATCAAGAATACTACCTGCCTCCCTCACAGAAAGAAAAGATTATGGGCCATGGAATGGAAGAGCTGGGGATGCTGAGAGTATTGACTCCAGGGCGTGCCAATGAGATACAGGGAAGAGAATAATCAGCCTGTGCAGTCTCACTCTTCCATTTTTATTCAGTGGTGTAAAGATCATAGTTCCAATGAGAAACTTCCAGGTTGCTATCATCCATGGAAGAATTTAATCCATAGTTTACAACTGCTAAAATTCTGACCCAGGAGCATGGGGTTTCTGGTACAGGAAAACCAGATACTCAGGAAAGCATACATCATTCATTTTCTTTGCAATAGATGTATGAGAAAGAGAAAGAACTAATTAAATTTGAGTGTTTAACACACATGAAACAATGTGCAAGACACATTAACTATTTGATTGTATCCTTGCAACAACCCTGTTATAAGAAGAAAATATTTTAACTCTTCCTAAAGCTAACACACATTGAGGGCACTCTCATTTACAATTGCAACACTTTTGTGTTTTATTTAAAATAAAATGGTCAATTTCATGTGTGGTCAAGGCAATGTTCTCTGCTTAAAGCTCACAGTGCTATGGGATACTCCAAGAAAATGGTCTTTCTCAAGAGAATGTCCAAAGGTTTCAAGGTAGACTACATCACCAACAAGTCCCAGCTGCTAAGGGGTACCTTCAGAAAAAGGGGGAAGCTGTAACCCCTGACCCACTCTCCTGACAAATGCCATTTCTCACCAAGCTAGAAGAATTCATTTCCATAGGACAGGGTAGGATTAGATCCAGTTAGATGGGAATCAAGATAGAAGCAGATGAAGATTTTGAAGATTGCTGCTAATGTCAGATTAAATTTTAGCTACCCAATAATATATGAATGCAAGCTTCTCTGGAGTGGCAGGCAAGAAGGCCATCATCAGGCCTTGCAAGTGAGAGTGGCACTACATAGGCTGAATGAAAGCAGCAGGCCTCTGGAAAGCTCTAGTCCATTCACCATCCCCTCTGTTTTGGGTAAGTATAGCTCTAGGAAGAAGTGAGTCCTACAAGTTTACCCAGAAGACTGTGTCATCATGAAAGGGAAAGATTTCAGATGCTGGGAGAACAAAAAAGACCTCTTGCTATGCAGAATATTAATATAGGCTGGGCACGGTGGTGCACGCCTGTAATCCCAGCACTTGGGAGGCTGAGGCAGGAGGATTGTGAGTTCAAAGCCAGCCTCAGCAATGGCAAGGCACTTAGCAACTCAGTGAGACCCTGTCTCTAAATAAAAAAAAAAAAAAAAAAAAGAGCTGGGGATGTGGCCCAGTGGTTGAGTGCCACTGAGTTCAATCCCCAGTACCAACAAAACAAAACAAAACAAAACAAAATATTAATATGGGATTCCCAGAGAGGAGGAGTAAGACCAGCATATTACATTGAGAAAAAATATAGCAATTGTGTTGTACAGATTTTATGGTGGATAGCAATCTAAACAGGATGGAGCTTGAACACAGGATACCTGAGGGGCTCAGTATAAGTAGGATGCCAGCTGTCATGAGCCATCCATGGGTTGCATGTGGGTCACCATGCATCCAAGCCTAGTGGATAGAAACATCTGGCATCTGGGAATGACCAGTGGACATTTTCTCTGGTCAATTGCCCAGGGACAGTGTGTATTTCTATCCCACTCTGCAGTGGCCCACACAGCCCCTGAGATAAGTGTGACCTGCCAAGATGTCAACCAACCTGCTCACCTAAAGACAACAGGAAGCAAGACTCCGCCCTTGAAACCTTATCCCTACCTTTCATCTACCCCCCTGTGCCATCTTTCTTTTGTCTAGTTCCAGCACCCATGTGGACTAGATCTATCAGGGGCTCTGCTTTTTGTAAATATATTTCAGACTATTTGTGTTTTGTTCTTCACTAATTATTTGAGACTTTAAGTTTTCAGGTGGCTTACACCCTCCTCAGCAGGAAGAAGAACCCCCCAATGAGACACTGGCCATTGCCCCTGTTAGCCAGCTGTGCAAGGAGCAGGGCAGGGAGTTGATCAGTCATTTCTCTATTCCCACCTAGGATGCAAAGACTTTTGCTGTGACTAAAAGCAGTTTTACACAATAGTCCACCAGTCCTGAAATGCTGGGAACAGAAGCTGTCTGGTAAGTTCATCCCCCAGGCTTTTCTGAGGCCATCTTTGAATCAAACCCAGGCATGCTAACTCTTGGTAAGTGTTAAACTGAACTACAAAACTCTGTGATCTGTCACTTTAAAGGTCCCATCTGCTAGCAAAGTAAGCAAGCATTTGCCAAATTCTACCTCATAGAACTTTAAGTATTTCCTGAAAGAAAAATTTTCACATCAAAATAATTTTCAGAATCCTGAACACAGTATCCCTCCCTTAGAAGGTCACAATGCATATTAGGATGTTGAAAGCACTGAGAAATTCAGAATAGAAATCTGATTGTTTAATTCAATGATTGTCCAACTTATCTGAACATTGAACCCTTTATGAATAAACTAATAAAATCTCATGGATCTTCATTGGTTATAATTTAATATGTAGTAGTCAAGCAGGTGGGAACATCATTCATATTCCATAAAACAATGAGAAACTCATCCTCATTTCATTGGCTCATGGGTTTTTCTTATCTATTCATCATCAAATAATTGTTCAGAGTAGATTATATGTTGCTATGGTTTGGATATGAGATGTCCCCCAACGGCTCACGTGTGAGACAATGCAAGAAGAACCTTAACCTTAACCTAATCAGTGAGTTAATCTCTAATGGGATTAACAGTGGGAACTGGAGGCAGATGGGTGTGGCTGGAAGAAGTGGTTCATTGGGAGCATGGCTATGGGGTATATATTTTTTTATCTGGAGAGTGGATTCTCTTTCTCTCTTCTTAAATTAATTTTTATATTTGTTTTAATTAGTTATACATGACAGTAGAATGCATGTATGCACTTCAATATACCATACATAGATTGGGTATAATTTCTCATTTTTCTGAGTGTACATGTTGCAAAATCACATTGGTCATGTAGTCACATATATACATACAGTAATAACGTCTGTTTCATTCTACTATCTTTCCGATTCCCACATCCCCTCCCCTCCCCTTCCTTCACTTCCCTCTACCTAATCTGAGGTAACACTTTCTGACCATCCTGTGAGCAGCTTCCCCCTGCCACAGTCTTCTGCCATGATGTTCAGCCTCACCTTGAGCCTCCAGGAATGGAGCCTGCTGTATATAGATTGAGACCTCTGAAACTGTGAACCCTCAAATAATCTTTTCCTCCTAAAATTGTTCTGGTCAGATCTTTTAGTCACAACAGTGAAAAAGCTGACTAAAACACATGTCATACATAGTAATAGTTGCTGGATAATCACAGCCAAATAAAACAGATATGTGTGCAGACATTTGGTGGTGGGTTGGGTGGGGGAGTAGATAACTAAATGCTGCATGGTTTAATGGTGCAGAGATGAAAAAGAGGTGAGTAATGAATGGTTAGAGAAGGCCTGAAACGAGCATTATTTTAAAGAATTGGATGAAGTCAATTCTGAGGAAACTAGAACCAGAGGCTGAGACAGCAAAACATCTGAAACTGGATGTCCTTTGCTGGGATTCTTTATTTGTTTTCTATACTGAAAACATATGTATTTCTGTTGGCTATAAGGGACTTCCAACAGTGAATGAAACTCTTCCAAATTCAAGAAATTGTCTTCTTGCTATTCTATAATTATAGAAGTAAAAACTGGGATTTGACCTTTACTATAAATTTCTACCTTATCCTGTGTTTCTTTTCATACTGATCATTAAGTATACTTCTTGTTCTACAAGCAGCCACCTTGGCAGGGTCTGTGGTAAATGAGGGCAAGGACTGTCCCATCTGTCCCATCACTGTCCTGCCAAATAACAGATGTTCAAAAACTATTTGTTCAAGGAATAAAATAATTTCTTTCTATGAATATGCACTTTGGTCTTCAAAGGGCAATCTGAACAGGTTGTACAATCTACTATAAATATCTTCCTTTGGGTGATGTAATCTTTATGCCCAAGGATTTTGTTTCATTTTGTTTTTTAAGTATAAAGCTTTTAGATACAAAGTCTAAATAAATACAATTTTTACATTATTTGATATCTATCAGTAGTGGAGTAGGTGTGAGGAGGTGTTGGTCAAGGATACAAAATTTTAGTTAGAAAAGAGGAATAAATTCAAGAGGTCTATTGCACAACACTGTGACTATAGTGAATGTGCAGTTATTTTAAAAAATGCCAAAAGAATAGATTTCCCCACACTCAAAAAAACATGTGAGGTAAAGCATATATTCCAATTAACTCTTGAGCCATCTCACAATGTATACATATTTCAAAATAACATGTTGTACATGATAAATATATATAATTTTTTCAATTTAAAAATAAGAAATTAGTAAATAACTGAACAGAAAAAAAAAAATACCTCTAGCAATATTCTCAAAACTGAGATGATAAAATCATGGGTGTATTCCTTCCTTTAATCAGAAAAATATTTAAGGCTACTAACATGAATCAATAATACGTAGCATAAGATTATGCCTGAATTTATGTTATGAACTGTCCCATATGAGTATAAAATTATTCAAAGAGCATCTTATAGGGAAGCAAAAATGTTTTTCCTCTGTGTCTCTTAGGTTCAGGTGGGAGCTTTGTAAATTAAAACCCCAAAAGACAGATTAACAGGAGAAGAATATTTTTTAAAAATTTAAATATAAATGGAAAAATGAAGTTCCAAAGAAGCAATTGGGGTCAGAAGCTTATATACCAGGTTGGTATGTAAAACAGTAGTAAATTATGAAACCATGACAAGATGGTTTGGCTAGGTCAGTCAGTTGTGGAAAGGTAACTAGGAAAATAAGGGTTGGTTTAACAAGGTTTATTGGCCCAGATTTCTCTTGGCCCTCACTTCCCATCTCTGGTTAGAAGACACAGAATGTCTTTTTTCCTCCTGAAACTTTTCACAGGGGAGTTTTACTTCCTGTTTGGGGGAAGAAAAAGAAAAGTCAGAATGCCCTTCTTGCATCTGCTGTTTTCAAAAATGCCTTTAACTCAACATGATCCCTAAGCCAAAGTTCCATGTTCTAGCCTGGCACACTCTGCTATCCTACAGGACCCAGGGTGAAGTGACATTCACTTATGCTTTAGAGGGAAAGGAGGGATAATCATAAAAATAACGGAATCTGGGTAATTTCACAATTGCCGTTTCAAAAGAAACTAAGACAAAGACATAAAAAGAACAGTACGGGAAGAAATTTAATAATGATCCCAAGTAACATAAAGCTAAGACACTCCAAATGACACATAGGGCCCTTTTGTTCAAGGGCTTTCCTGAGTGAGTAGATGGCTTTGAGCTATGGCAGAACACTGCTGATAAAGACACACTGTACACTCATTAGCTTGACTCGCATTTTGCAGGCAGTGGCTCACTCAGATCCTCTGAAGCCTGAGAAAGTCTGAACTCCTTTGGATACAGGACCATCTTCCCTTAGTGGGGTTCCTTAACTGTCATCTACTAATCTCCAACAGCCTACTAGATAAGGTCAGGAAAAAAGAAAGCTGTGATGTGATCCATTTAAGGATGGCTCAAACCAAGGTTCTGGTGTTTTGCTTTCTTATTTAGATTGCCTCAAAATTCACTCACAGGGTAGGAAAGTAGATAGGGATTTAGGGTCATGAATCAAGTACAGGTAAACCGCTAAACCCAAGCATGGGCAGATGGCTGCCCATGAGACACAGACACGGACAAGGCTCGGGAAGCACTGACAGTGTTCATGTTGCCTTGAAAACTAAACCGAGAAGTTCACAGCCAATTATTGTGACATTTCTCCTCAGCCAAATAACGGAGTGAGTAATAAAAGAATGGGGAGAAGATGTCTAATGATTAGCCAACGATGCTGACATATAAGAATTAAATTATGCCAAATGATTTAAAATGCTGTCATTTTGTAAAATCAAACAAAAATAAGCAAGCATACTTGGAATTTTAAAAACTGTTTTAAAAACAAACAGAAATAACCCAGAGTTTACTTTCCTGCTTGTAAGAATGTGAGGGGGGGAAATAAGTGTGAATCTATATATTCATACATAAATTATATGTGTGTACATAAATTATATGTGTATGTGTATGCATATATGATTCAGTGATTATTGTGATTGGAATTGCATGTGGGCTATATATGCTTTTGCTTTCACCTGTAGCATACAGGTTGTGGTTACCCATTTTATCACTTAATCTCATGAGATGTGACATTTCAAATGCATTTAGATGGTACTGTGTCCTACAAACCCAGAAATGGCCACATAGCTTTTTAGCAACCATCTGCACTCCCCACATACCTCTTTAAGGAGGTACATACTCTAACAAACAAAATCTGATTCAAAGTGTGACTTGGCAGTTCTAATAGTTGAGCCAGTGACTCCTAGTAGTTGACTAATCACACCAGCAAAGCTGCCTATTAAAAACTGCGTTGAGCAGGAAGCAGCTTTGAGGACCAAGTGTGAGCTTTCACATCCTCCCTCCAACCCAGACCCAGAGCTGCCAAGGGCATTTACTTTTGCAAAGGCAGAGAGAACAGCTGACCTGCCCAAGGTGAGCCTGGCCCTGACTAGTCCTCTAAACTCTTAAAGAGGAGAAACTAAAAGTGCAGACCCTGGAGAGAACTAGGAAACTTCCATGCATTTTTTAACATATAATGACTCTTATGACCAGTTGAAAAGTGCCTTGGAATACTGATTTTTGGCATATCTAATACTTTTTCCACTAGGAAAGCTGTTAAAATGTATGTGCTTACACAGAAAAAGGATTGGAGAAATGTACAAATAATACATTAAAAGTGGCTGCCTTTTGGTGGTGAGATTTTATTTATGTTTTACATTTCTTATGTTTTTCCGTATTTTTTCCCAGTGGACATATATCATTTCTATAACCAGGAAAAAATGTTATTTTAAAATGCTGCTTCTTAACATTGGCTTTGGCTTTCAGTTCATGGTCACGTTAAAATGATACTCAATGAATCTCATGAAAGATATTAATGACAGAGAAACAAAGATTGATTAGTTCTTAATTCTTCTTAGTTCAGTATTATTAAGGCGAAACTTCTTCTTTTTTATTTTTTTAAATTATTTTTATTCTAAGATGATATAAATGACAACAGAATGCATTACATTTCATATTACACATATAGAGCACTTTTTTACAAATCTCTGGTTGTATGCAAAGTATATTCACACCATTCGTGACTTCATACATGCACTTAGGGTAATGATATCCATCTCATTCTACCATCTTTTTTTTTCTTCACCCTTTTGCCCCCTCCCTTCCCCTCCCTTCCCATTGGCCATTCTAGTATTCCTCTAATCCTCCTATACTCCCCATCCCAACACGACTGTGAATTAGCCTCCTTATATCAGAGAAAACATTTGGCATTTGGCTTTTTGGGATTGGCTAACTTCACTTAGCATTATATTCTCTAACTCCATCCATTTTCCTGCAAATGCCATGATTTTATTCTGTCTTATTGCTGAGTAATATTCCATTGCGTGTATATACCACATTTTCTTTATCCATTCATCTACTGAAGGGCATCTAGGTTGGTTCCACAGTTTAGCTATTGTGAATTGTGCTGCTATAAACATTGATGTGGCTGTGTCCCTGTAGTATGCTGTTTTCATGTCTTTTGGGTAAAGACCAAGGAGTGGGATAGCTGGGTCATAAGGTGGTTCCATTCCAAGTTTTCCAAGGTATCTCCATACTGATTTCCATATTGGCTGCACCATTTTGCAGTCCTACCAACAATGTATGAGTGTGCCTTTTTCTCCACATCCTCTCCAACATTTATTGTTGTTTGTGTTCTTAATAGCTGCCATTCTGACTGGAGTGAAATGAAATCTTAGAGTAGTTTTGATTTGCATTTCTCTAATTGCCAGAGAGGTTGAGCATTTTTTCATGTATTTATTGATTGATTGTATATCTTCTTCTGAGAAGTGTCTGTTCAGTTCCTTGGCCCATTTATTGATTGGGTTGTTTGTTTTTTTGGTGTTATGATTTTTGAGTTCTTTATATATTCTAGAGATTAGTGCTCTATCTGACGTGCATGTGGTAAAAATTTGTTCCCAATTGGTAGGCTCTCTGTTCACCTCACTAATTGTTTCTTTTGCTGAGAAGAAGCTTTGTAATTTGAGTCTATCCCATTTATTGATTCTTGGTATTAATTCTTGTGCTACAGGATTCTTATTAAGGAACTTGGGCCCTAATCCAACATGTTGGAGATTAGAGCTTACTTTTTTTTCTATTAGGTGTAGTGTCTCTGATCTAATTCCTAGATCCTTGATCCACTTTGAGTTGAATTTTGTGCATGGTGAGAGATATAGGTTTAATTTCATTTTATTGCATATGGATTTCCAGTTTTCCCAGCACCATTTGTTGAAGAGGCTCTCTTTTCTCCAATGTACATTTTTGGCACCTTTGTCTAATATAAGATAACTGAAATTATATGTGTTAGTCTCTGTGTCCTCTATTCTGTACCATTGGTCTACTGGCCTGTTTTGGTGCCAATACCATGCTGTTTTTGTTACTATTGCTCTGTAATATAATTTAAGGTCTGGTATAGTGATGCCACCTGCTTCACTCCTCTTACTAAGGATTGCTTTAGCTATTCAGAGTCTCTTATTTTTCCAGATGAATTTCATGACTGCCTTTTCTATTTCTATGAGGAATGTCATTGGGATTTTGATTGGCATTGCATTAAATCTGTATAGTGCTTTTGGTAGTATGGTCATTTTGACAATATTAGTTCTGCCTATCCAAGTACAGGGTAGATCTTTCCATCTTCTAAGGTCTTCCATAATTTCTTTCTTTAGTGTTCTGTAGTTTTCATTGTAGAGGTCTTTAACATCTTTGGTCAAGTTGATTCCCAAGTATTTTATTTTATTTTATTTTTTTGATGCTATTGTAAACGGGGTAGTTTTCCTCATTTCCCTTTCAGAGGATTTGTCACTGATATATAAAAATGCCTTAGATTTATGGGTGTTTGATTTTGTATCCTGCTACTTTGCTGAATTCATTTATGAGTTCTAGAAGTTTTCTGGTGGAATTTTTTGGGTCTTCTAGGTATAAAATCATATCATTAGCAAATAATGATAATTTGAGTTCTACTTTACCTATCTGTATCCCTTTAATTTCTTTCGTCTGTCTTATTGCTCTGGCCAGCATTTCAATTACTATGTTGAATATAAGTGGTGAAAAGAGGGCATCCCTGTCTTGTTCCAGTTTTTAAAGGGAATGCTTTCAATTTTTCTCCATTTAGAATAATGTTGGCCTGGGGATTAGCATATATAGCTTTTATGATGTTGAGATATGTTCCAGTTATCCCTAGTTTTTCTAGTGTTCTGAGCATGAAGGGGTGCTGTATTTTGTCAAATGCTTTTTCTGCATCTATTGAGATAATCATATGGTTCTTATCTTTGAGTCTATTGACATGGTGATATTAATGCGAAACTTCTATAGGTACAAGAGTTCTGATCTTTTAGTCTTATTGGTAGTTCCTAGATATGTTAACCAAAAATAGTCTATATTTTTAAAATATTTTCCCTCCCCTCCCCCTGCTGTTTCCATTCCTCTATTCTACTGGTCTTCCTTTGATGTGTTTATTTATTTTTAATTGGTGCTTTATAGATGCACATAAAGGTAGAATTCACTGTGGCATGTTCATATATGTGCGTAGCATAATTTGGTCAATTTCATTCTGTAGTTCCTCCCTTTTCATGTAACTCCCCCCACCTAATTCCCTTTCTCTATTCCACTGATACCCCTTCTATCAAATTCATGTTTTAATGCTTGTTCTGTCGTCTAATTCATTTATTCAGACTGCTGCACACAAGATGCACAAAAATTAGTAAAAGAGCTCCCAACCTCAAGGTAATCACGATCTAGTCAGATAGACTACTAAACTGACGATCATAATTAATACTTGTCCCCCCCCCCACACACACACACATACACATACATGCCCATACACACAACCAAAATGTTAAGGAAATGTAAAAGGGACTCTTTCCAGAGTAGATGATATTTAAGCTGATGCTTCAAAAGTGGTAAATTAACTCAGCCTCTGGAAGGAAGGAAAGGGACAGAGCTGCCCAGCAGAAGCCGGGGTACTTGCAAAGCAATGAAGCCATGAAATACTTTAGGGCATTCAGTGTAGCCGCCTGAAGCGCTTGGAGCAACGGAGCCGCGGGAAGAACTTCAGAAGCAAACTGGAGACAAACAGCTTTTTATTCTGATAACTTTTCTCTCTGGTTCTAACAACAACTAACACACGCCAAACACTCCACTAAAATGGTGCTGACCCGATCAGCAATTTCCGCCAAGTCACTCGAGATCCCGCAACAAATCCCGTGAGACTACGGGTGGCGACAATGGCCAAATCTCCACGGCTCATAGTCAACTGCAATTCAAGTCAATCCCCAAAACAGGGCTCCTGCATTTCCCCCTTTTTGTTTTAAAAGAGGTAATGCTCTAGGACGTCTATGTGCAACCAACATTCTTACCCGTCATCGGATAATCAAGGCTGTGCCCTTGACTCCTGTCTTAGGTTGATATGTCGGCCACATGAGACTGTCCCGAGCGACTGTGCCTGTCTTAGGTTGTCCCCCTCTGGGGATCTTACCCGTCATTGGCTAACCAGCCATCCAATGGAGCCCTTTAGGATCGACTATATATGATGACTAACAGCCGTCCAATTGTGAGGAGATGTTGCGGCTTTAAGGCAACAAGCCTTTTGGTGATGAGCCAAATTGCATAGCATATCAAATTGTTTAAACAAATCAGCTGCCCTAAGTTCCATCAAGTAACACACTGAATTCTCTAGACAAATACCCGCAAGGCATTGTCCCGTAAAGTCCAAAACAATGAAAGATCAAAATGTCCATTTGTTATAACATGTTGATGTAGGAGGCCCCATGCATGTAGAGCAGAGGCCACACTGTTGGTGAGGTTGTTTGATGTTTGAGCAGCAGACGTCTTTTTTATGTTTAGACAATGCCACCGGCAAATCTTCAGGGCCCGCTACCTAGAAACTCAAGCATCAATTATTAAAGGAAAGGCAGTGCTATTGCAGAACTGAGTCAAGAGGCGAGTTGTCAAACTACAAAATAGAATAATTAGATTAGAAAATTAAAGTTGATTTTTGTTCACACACATCGCTGGTTGAGTTTCTACAAACATAGGTTGGAAAAATATCATATTTAGAACAAAACAAAGAAAGACTGAGGGTAATTACTGCATTAAAGATAGATTAAAGAAAAGGTAAAGGCACTTTAGAGAAATAATTTGTTAGCTGGAACCCTTGAGTCTCTGTATACAGAGCAATCTTTTACCTGTTGAGATAATTGAAATTAATGAGCTATTAAACAAATGAAGTTAATAACAAATAAACAATCTTAAGTCAAAACACCAAAATATCAGGTTATATAGCACTAGTCATATTGTTTGCTAAAGAGAAGTCCCAGGGACACCTATAAATCAAAATTGAAAGTACCTTCATTTATAAAATTATTTACCTAAATTGAATACTCTTAACCTAAAATGAATTAAAGTTATTTGGATCCATATATATATATATATATTTTCTTTTTCATAAGCGCTTTGTTCTTTGTGACGTCACACTGGACAGACAAACAAACATACAAACATATATTTGTGACGTCACATTAACATGAAATGTAGACAAATGTACAGACATAAAGACATGTATAAAAAGAAAAAAAAATACAATTGTCTGCACACTAAAGAGAGATCTCCTTGTCCCGGCCGGGAGGAATGACACTTAAGTTGTGAAATATTTTGAAGGACTCTTTTGAGGGAATCATTCTGTACCTTCATCTTGGTCCTCTTGATTTTGTACCTTTTTTATTAATCTTGATTCTTCAATAGCTTCATCTTGATCATTTTGATGTGGTACCTGTTTTATTAATCTAGATGGTATCCATATTGGAGAGGATTCGTCTTTTGGAAAAACACAAACAGATCCTCTTCCCCAAATTAATACTGGATCTGGACCCTTCCATGTACCTGAAAGAACATCCTTCCAGTAAACCAAAGGTTTATGTTGTTGGTGTGGATTCCAATGTCTGTCTCCAGCAGAATAACCATTAGAGTCTAATGTTAAAAAATTTAAGGTAAACAGGGCAACTGCCAATCTGTCCTTAGGACTTTTCCAATTTCCTTCTTTTTGTTTTAATAACATAATTTTCAGTGTTCGGTTTGCTCTTTCAATAATGCCCTGACCCTGAGGATTGTATGGGATGCCTGTTTTATGGGATATATTGAATTTTGCGCAAAACTGTTTGAAAGATGAGGACGTATATGCGGGGCCATTATCTGTTTTAAGCATTTTGGGGATGCCCAATGCAGCAAAAGCTTGCAAACAATGAGATGTAACATCTTTAACTTTTTCTCCAGAATGTAAGGAAGCAAAAATCATGCCTGAGCATGTATCTATGGTCACATGAATAAATCGCAATTTTCCAAAACTTGGCTCATGAGTAACATCCATCTGCCACAAATGATTGGGCATTAATCCTCTAGGGTTAACTCCGAAATGAGAATTGGGCAAATGTGTCATACAAGATTTACAATCTTTTACAATTGTTCTGGCTTGCTCCTTTGTGATTTTAAACCTACGTTGCAAGGTGGTGCTGTTGACATGAAACTGGGAATGAAATAAAGTAGCTTGTTGTAGCGCTGAAAGTATAAATACTGTTTTTGTAAGTTCATCAGCCTTTTGATTACCTTCATGGAGGGGACCAGGCAAATTAGTATGTGCTCTAATATGGCCTACGAATAGAGGTTCTTTTCTTGCCCACAAAAGTTTTTGTATTTGATAAAACAATTTAAAGGCTGGAGTATGAGGTGCTATTGGTCCTGCTAACTCTAATTTTGGGACGGCTTGTACAATATAGTGGCTATCTGAAAAAATGTTTACGGGCTGGTCCCTAAAATTTTCCAGAGCTCTTACCACAGCTTCCAGTTCCACTAGTTGAGCTGATTTGTGTGCAGTTATGTAAGTCATATTTTCTTTTTTAGTGACTACTGTAGCAGTACCATTTGAGGACCCATCTGTAAATACATTAAATGCCTTAGGAATAGGTTGATTTTTTATTACCTGTGGAAATATAATAGGATGATTAATACAAAAAGATAATATAGGGGACTTAGGAAGATGATTATCAAAATTTGCAGAAGTAGAACATTTAACTATAGCCCAATCATTATCATTGAAGCATAAGTATTCAATCTGTGATGATGAATAGGGAGTAATAATAGTAGCAGGGTGAATGCCAAATATTTTAGTAGAAGTCTTAAGTCCTTGAAGAATAAGTTTAGCCACCATGGAGGTAAAAGATTCAATTATACTTTTAGGAGAGACGGGCAAATGTATCCATAATAAAGGCCCTTGTTGCCAAAATACTCCTGTGGGTGTATATTGTGAAGAAATAATAATCAACATCAGCGGTTGAGTTAAATCAAATCTATCACAATGAGCTCCTTCGATGGCTTTTTCTACTAACTTTAAAGCTTTCCTAGCATCAGGAGTCAATGTTTGTGGTGAAGATGGATCAGGATCTCCACGAAGGATGTCAAATAAAGGTTTTAGTTGGCCAGTAGTGAGATTTAGTGTAGGGCAAACCCAATTAATGTCTCCCAGTAGTTTTTGGAAATCATTGAGGGTGGTCAAATGTTCTTTATTTATTAAAATTTTGGGGGGTCTAACAAAAGTATCCATGATTTTAAATCCTAAATATAATATGGGAGATCTGGTTTGAACTTTTTCTTCTGCTATATATAATCCATATTTTTTTAAATTTTCTACCACATCACTGAATATATTAAATAAGATTTTTTGATTAGGGTGGGCCAATAAAATATCATCCATGTAATGTAGACACATGAGGTTTGGATATTTATTTTTAATGGGTTGGATAGCCTTGTCCACATATATTTGGCATATGGTGGGGCTATTAGCCATTCCCTGTGGTAAAACCTTCCATTGATATCTCTGATCAGGGCCATTATTGTTCATAGAAGGAATGGAAAAAGCAAACCTGGGGGCATCCAGAGGATGTAGGGGAATAGAAAAGAAGCAATCCTTTATATCAAGAGTAATAAGATGGAAATTTTTTGGAATAGCTATGGGACTAGGAAGTCCAGGTTGAGTAGGCCCCATAACTTGCATGGTTTTATTGATTTGTCTAAGATCATGTAACAATCGCCATTTTCCTGACTTTTTCTTGATCACAAATATGGGGGAATTCCAGGGAGAGGTGGAAGGTTCGATATGACCTGCTTCTAATTGTTCCTGAACTAATTGGTGGGCCGCTTGTAATTTCTCTTTAGATAGGGGCCACTGAGGGACCCACACTGGCTTATCAGAAAGCCATGGTATTTTCAAAATTATTTTCTCAGTGGCCCCGAAAAAAAATATCTTTTTCCTTTATGACAATGATTACTTTTAGGGTTAAGATTACTCTGTACTTTTTGATGATGAGTTCTTTTATGGTTAAGATTACCCTGTAGGTTTTCACATTTAACATCTGCAGGCTTGGTTGCAAGGTGTACTCCCATTTGTTGCAAAATATCTCTTCCCCATAAAGTAACCGGTAGATTAGGTAAAACATAAGGCTGAAATGTTCCTTTATGGCCTTCATCATCCTCCCATTTTAAAATTACTGCACTTTTCTCTGGGAGGTTATTATATCCCAAGCCTCTTAAACTGGTTGAAGCTTTTTGCAGAGGCCAGTGCTTGGGCCATTGGCGTAAATTAATAATGGAAGAGTCAGCTCCAGTATCTATTAATCCCTCCATTTCTATTCCTTGGATTTTTATTTTACACATAGGCCTCCTTGAACAATCTCGAACCCAGCAAGCCATGGGACTTGAGTCAGTGGAACAAAAATCCTCTATTGTTCCCTTCTTGAGGCATACCCATTTTAAATGAATTATGTAAATTGGGAAGGAGAAGCAACTGAGCAATTCTATCTTCTTGATTAACAGAAGTTATACTTTGGGGTGAGCTAAGCATTATTTTTATTTCCCCTTTGTAGTCTGAGTTTATTACACCTGGGGTCACTTGCAAACCTAATAAGCTTTTAGGACTACGCCCGATAATAAGTCCTACAGTCCCTGAGGGAAGAGGTCCCCTGACTCCTGTGGGAATCAGTTGAACCCCCATTTCAGGTGTTAACACTATTCGGGCGGTGGAATAGAGGTCTAATCCTGCATTTCCTCTTGTTCCTCTGGAGAGGGAGTGGATGGGTAGTAGGGATTGTGTCGGGGAAGCATCTGAGTGGATGCTTGAGGATACTCCTTCTGCAATGCCCCGTACATTTGTGGGCCCCGGGGTATTGTATTGGGCCCCGTGCCCCGTTTTTTGAATTCCTGAACAAAGGATTTCCATGGATGTCAAATTTTGAATGGCATTTATTGGCCCAATGATTTCCCTTTTTACACCTGGGGCAGCGGCCTGGGGCACGGTATGAGCTTGGTCTTATTTCTCTTTTGGGATTTTGCCTAGAATTGCCTGATTGATTATGATAATTTTGCCTGGAATATCCTGATTGATTATAATATCTACGTTTAGCCTTTGTGAAATTTCGAGAGGAAGCACCTCTCATTGAGGCTGCAATCACATTTCCTGTGACAAAGGCGTCATTTATATCTTTACATAGTTGTATATATACGGAAAGATCCTTTTTAGTTCTCCATGGCCTGATGGCTGCTTGGCACCATTTATTTGCATTTTCATAAGCTAATTGAACAACTAATGGCATAGCTTGGTCAACATCTGCAAACACACTACCTGCAGTTCTCAAAAGTCGATCAGCAAAGTTGGCATACGGCTCATTAGGTCCTTGAATCACTTTTGACAAGCTACCTTGTAGATCCCCAGGTCCTTGTACAGTTTTCCATGCCTCTAAGGCAGCTGCATTTATCTGAGCATATATATCTGGGTCATAATCTGTTTGAGCCTGTAAGTCTGCGTATTGCCCTTCTCCTGTGAGCATGTCTATATTATAGTTTTCAAACCCTGCAGCCGCGTTTCTTTTAGCCGTTTCTATACAAAGTTCTTGGAATTGCGATCGCCAAACCAAGAATTGCCCCCCGCTTAATGTTGCTTTACATAGACTTTTCCAGTCTGAGGGGTTAAGCTAAAGGTGTTAAGGGACTCCAGCATACTCAACGTGAAAGGAGCTTGGGGCCCATAAGTCATTACTGCCTCTTTGAGATTTTTTATTGTTTTGAAATCTACTGACTGATGGACACTCTGTCCATTTTTCTTTTCAAATGCTGGCGGTTCCCAATGTATCTGTGAGTTGTCCTCGAGAGCGCATAAGCGATCAGAAAGACTTTTTATTTCTGTTTCTAGGGTATGCAAATGCCCTAGTAATACCCTTCATATTTTCTGTAATGGATTTCCACCCATGGGGGTCAGTAGAGGACACAAGTGACTCCTCTGCCTGACGGGACCTTTTTCTGGGTCTTTTTAAATTTCTTTTTCCTCATTTTCTCAGGATCACTTTTACTAGCTTCCTCACCACTGCTAATTTCACTGACAGCAATATCCTGAGGCCCAGGTTCCAGTGAGAGCAAGTATCCTTCAGCTTTCGCCAATAACTCCCGAATAGCTTTAATAGCTTGGATTTTTGTCATTTTTGGGTCTCTTCTAATACTCTCTCCTTACTGGTCTCAGTTGGCCCAGTGGAATCTACACTTTTTTGATCACTTTCACTTTTGTCTATATACTCCTCACGGTGAGAACAGAGTCAGGTATATCAAGGAGTCTTTGCATAGCCTCTATCACTTGGGATTCAGTTATATTCGAACCCATCTTTAGAGACCTTTCAGTTCTTACCTGTCTGCTCCGAAGTTCCCCGTACGGGCCGCCACCTGTAGCCGCCTGAAGCGCTTGGAGCAACGGAGCTGCAGGAAGAACTTCAGAAGCAAACTGGAGACAAACAGCTTTTTATTCTGATAACTTTTCTCTCTGGTTCTAACAACAACTAACACACGCCAAACACTCCACTAAAATGGCGCTGACCCGATCAGCAATTTCCGCCAAGTCACTCGAGATCCCGCAACAAATCCCGTGAGACTACGGGTGGCGACAATGGCCAAATCTCCACGGCTCATAGTCAACTGCAATTCAAGTCAATCCCCAAAACAGGGCTCCTGCAATTCAGGACATTTCCACCAATTCACAGTGGCTGAAGCGTGGCACATACGTGAGTATGAATGTCGGATATAGGTCACAAAGGTTTCATAAGTTCATTTTGAAGAGGTTTATTTAGCTCTTTTGGGCAATGGTAAGCCAGTAAACACTTTTTTAAAAAAATATTTATTTATTTGCTTTTAGTTGTACACGATGCGTTTATTTGTACGTGGTGCTGAGGATCGAACCCAGGCCGCGCACGTGCTAGGTGAACACTCTACCTCTGAGCCACAACCTCAGCCCCAGTCAACACTTTTAATCTTAGAAAACTCAAGGGTGCTTGATGTTCAATACATCTAAGTTCAGTACATCTACTTTCCCTCCAAAACTAGCTATAATCTGGTTCCACATTGCAGAGAATGTCACCATAATCCATGTTGTCTCAAAAGCCAGAAATATATGCTACATCCTTGATATTCAAACTTCTTAATTCATTCTCATACTCATTTTGTCACCAAATCACTTCTAAAATATCCCTCTAACCCATCAATTTATGTCTCTTCTACCATCATGACCCTAATCCAAGTTACCATTATTTCAATCTCGACTATGGTGTTGAAGGCCTATCTCACCTCGTCATAGACACTGTTAATCCTCCAACCTGATGTGCATTCAAAACCAGAACTAGTCAAAAGGCAAATCTACTCTCATCTTTACCATGTTTAAAACCTATCACATTACAATGCCTTTACCTCAAAAATCAAACACATCGATAAAGCCCCATGAGAACCTGCGTGCTTTGGGCCAGGCAGGTTATCCCAACTCCCATGCCTCACTTTCTGGGCTTCATTCATGCTGGTCTTCTCTCAGCTCTTCAAACACATCATGTGCACACACCTGTCCCCCTACCATGTTGCATAGGTTGTTTCCTGTGACTGGATTAATTGGCCTTCCTTCTTTCCGCGTTTTACCACCCTTGTCCATTGTCACTTCCTCAGGCTGACCTTTCCTGACACTCCAAGGAGATCAAGATCTTTCATTATATGTTCATAATGTTCTCTGGTGTGATTACTTGACTGTGTGTCCTTCCCACTGGACTCATGGTTATTGTTTCTCTGCCACTTAATTGTTTACAATAGATCTGAGTAAACAAATAACATTACAAATTTTGTATTTTTTTAAAGTGCATTCTTATAGCAATATGAAAAACCAAACTTTCATGAACATCATTAAAGGTGAAGAAAAGTTAAGAGATAATATTTGTTTTTGTTTTTGGTTTTGGTTCTTTTGGTACCAGGGATTGAACTCAGAGGCACTCTACCACTGGGCTACATCCCCAGCCCTTCTTTGTATTTTATTAGAGACAGGATCTCACTGAGTTGTTAAGTGCCTTGCAATTGCTGAGGCTGGCTTTGAACTCGCGATCCTCCTGCCTCAGCCTCCCAAGTGCTGGGATTACAGGCGTGCGCCACCGCGCCCGGCAAAAGAGAGTTTTGATACTCATCTAGAGAAGCTGGTGGTTGAAGCCATACACAGCCATGAGAATGAAAAAGAGAGCATATCTGAGCTCTATCAAGAAGTAGAATCCTGATCTTATGTGGCTAAAATTTATTCTAAAACTGGAAAATAACCTAGATTATTAGAATTGCTTAATGGCTGTTGTAGTAATTTTGGACCAGAACTTAGAGTAGAAAATTCCATTATTAATGTGTATGTTCCTTTAAGCAATTTCAAGGAAGCACCCTAAGGTAAAGGTAAGTTGGTTCTATCTTGGGAGGACTGTGATGGGGAAGGGAGAATGGCCCCAGAGCAGAGTATTTCCAAAAGATTCTTATGTGAAATTTACATAACTCCTACTTCTACTTTTACTACTTCTGCTTTTAGCTCCTGATCGAAGCAATGTGGCTGGACTCCATTGATGACTATTATTAGAGTATTACTAACAGCTTCAAGAACGTGTCAACTCTGCACAACTGGAGACTTTTTATGTTATAAAGTGCTTATCCTAAATGAATAGAATAATATTGTGTCTCATCTATGCATCAGATGTGGCCAAGAAGGCTTAACCACAATAGGGCAGGCTTAAGCAACAATGGATTTCTGAGAGAACCTGGCAGTGTGGTGATCTATTTAAAACAAACTGGAACTGAAAAGTCATCTTTCTAATTCTCAAGAAGGAATTTGAAGACCTGTCCGTGGCAACTCCATGTTTTCTCTCTTTCAACCATCCAAGTGTTATCTATTCTGCTCTTAAACATACAAGCCTAGGAATATTCAGTATGTTTTGTCAGCCATGAATATGTCTATTCCAAACCATTTGCAGAAATTTCTCTTTCAGTTCATGTGCTTCTGTGAATGGGCTCATCTTCTTAAATGTGGAAAAACATCAGGGCCATTCAGCACGCTCTGCAAGATGTCTATTAGGAATGCAAATGTACAGGATATGGACAAAAACAGTAGTTCCACTTAGGAAACATTTGGGCTTGGGGAATTTAACTTAGAGAGAAAGCACTGCAACTTTTCACTTGAGAAAAAGGTATTTAATTCTTCATTTCTGCATATTCTCTGGCTCCATTTCCTCTCTCTCTCATGCCCAGATGTGGATGTACACTTAGCCCTTGGCATTCTAACTTCCTTGTTCTCCACTGTTTACCACAGAACTCACTTTCTAAAGCCTCCTTATCAGCTCTTTCCAGTTGACTCTCAATTTACATCTGCTTCTCTGAGATCTAATCCTCCGTCTTCAACTGCCTGCTAGACATTTTTCACTTAAACTTAAGATATCACAAACCAAGCTTGCCATCTTACACCTACTCCTACCCACAGAAGTATTTTCCGTAAGTGGAAATAAACCCACGGTGTTGGCCTTAATGCTTTCTGTGTTGATTCATGCCCTTGGTAATCAAGGGCCATGGACTCTCCTACCACACCTGCTACTTCTTATCCTCCAACATTCCATTTTCCTTTCTCACTGGTCACTGTCTTGGCTGACACCCGTCGTTCATGGATTTCTTGCCATTTAGCTTCACCAGGCTGCCAATGCTGTTCATGCATATATTATTCATATGTAGCTGAATTGCCATTGATTTCCTCAATGCAAATGTTGTTCATACCCTCTCTCATATCCCAACTCCCTCACCAGATAAGATCCAGGCCACCTGTCCATCACAAGCTCCTTAAGCTTTTCTACTCTCCATCTCCAAATATCTGATACTATATCCACCCTTAAGTATATCTGTTACTTCTTATTTCCAAATACTTTTTCATTAATTCCAGTATATCAATTCCTTTGGGTACCGAACCCTGATTTTGCTCACTTTCCCCATATTTTATTCTATCATTTATCCTCTGTAGTTTCTTCCTCTCCCTCTATGCAATATCCATTGGTACTTTCTTCCCTGGTCTATAACTATGTCTAGATCTTATGCTGTGGTTTGTACAAATGTCACCCAAAGACTCATGTGTTGAAGACTTTGTCCCCAAGACATGGCACTACTGAGGGATGTGGAACCTTGAAGGGGTAGGCCCAGGTGGGAGGGAGTTAGGTGACTGGAGGCATGTACTTAACGGGACAGTGGAATCCCAGACACTTCCTCTTTCTCTCGCCTTCACCTCCCGCTTGCCATAAGGCGAGCAGCTTCCTCCCCCCTGTGCTCTCACCATGATGTGCTGTGCCACCACAGGCCCAGAGCAACAGAGCCAACCCTCATGAGCCAAAACCCCAAAAACTGTGAGCCAAAATAGACCTTTCCTCCTCATAAGTTGACTATTTCAGGTATATGGAAAGCTGACTTGCATATCTTAAAATTATTTTTAAAATTACTTGTTTTATCTCTTTTAACTATTATAGCAGCTTCCTCTTTAATTTCTGACACAATTTCAATTATCAGATTATCCATGTGTACTTTTGAATATAATTTTTATTCGCCCACTTAATCCTTTGTCAATATCTTATCAGTCAGTACACTACTAAAGAGATCACACTTTCAAGGTCATCAATATTCTCCTAATTCTCAAACTCGGTAAACGTTTTCAGTCTTCCTTTCCCCTGACTACCCTGCATTAGCATTAACTGTTTTCTCGTCCTTTATCTCTCTTGCCTAGTTTCCATGACATTGTCCTCACTGCTAAGCAGATCCTCTCCCTAACTTTTTGACTCAAAAAAAAATTTTTTTAATATATTATTGGTTCCCTAATAGGCTGTCTTGATGATTCATAAGTTTCTCTTTACATGCTTTTATTTTCCTTTATCATCTATACATTCTTCCTTGTTAATTTTTCTATTGCTATTGTTTCTACTTCAGGGTTCATTTTGTGGAAATAGATCTCAAATTTTGTGCTTCCAGTCGCAATCCTCTTCCCATATTTCATCCATTCGTTCATTACCAATATATTTTTCTAAATTTTATATGTCTAAAACCAAATTATGATTTTCACTAATTGCCTTCCACTTCATGGATTCCTTTTGTCTGTAATGGCCCCAGGATTTTTCCAGTTCTCCATTTACTAAATGTGCTCTTTTGACAAAGGTTTATTACATTCATACTGTGTCAGTTTAGAAATTCAAGCAGAAAACAATAACTACTCAAATACTTTTGAACAGCGGATACTTAACACAAGAACATAGCTACAGAGTTGATGGGATACTCTGAGAAGCCAAGCAGGGTATCTTAACTCATACATGCTGTTGTAACAAAATACCAAAGACTGAGTAATTTGTAAATAATAGAAATGTATCTATCATAGTTCTGAAGGCAAAAAGTCCAAGATCAAGATGTTGGCATTTCCATGTGTGGTGAGGGCCTGAAGTCTTTTATTCCAAGATGACCCCTTGTTTCTGTGGCCTCAAGAAGGGATAAATGTTATGCCCTTACATGGCAGAATGTAGAAAGGCGAAAAAGGCACTTGTCCATTACTCACTCATGTCCTCAAAGGCCTCACCTCTTAACTACACCACAGGAGAGATTACATTGCAACACATGAATTTTGAAGAATATGCAGACCACAGCTGGGGCTGGTAAGGCAGCACATAGATTAACACCAGATAACCTTGGATAGAAGAAGTAGGAGAGGAGATTTTAATGGAATAATATTAAAAATCATCCAGAAAGAACTGGAACCATGACAGAAGTTAGAGTGACAGAGAAAATGCAGCTGTTGCCAGAGATGCTGCTCACATCAGGAAGAAAGAGTGAGAAATACCCTGGATTCTCAATTCTTCTTGTCTGAGAGTCTACTTGGCCTAGTGTCTCCTACTGGTCAAACCAACATGGAAGTTAATGGTCATTACAACTTAGAAACACAGTCCATGGAAGCTGATCTTCCCTCCCCACCTCTATCATGCAGAGTAAAATTAAAGAGTATTACTGTATTTTGCTCTCACTCAACGCCTAATATGTTGCAACTTTTCTCTGTAGAAAGTGTTCTCATGCTGTCCTTTAAGAAAGGAGACACAAAGTTCCGTCAGTCCCTATATTAATCTCAGTAATTCAGGAACAGTACACAGTATGCGGGCATCTATATCTATTTCAAATTTGACTTTTTGTTGGCCCAGTGACTTATTAACTCAATTTTGAAGTTAAGCACTGACAATATTCCTTTTATTAAAAAAAAAAGTAGAGGAAAGGAAAAGGGTAGGGAGATAATAATATCCATATCTGTAACTGGTGCCAAGTCCATCTCTAGTGCAGTTTTTAAATTTAGTTTCATTGAAATATAATTCACATACCACAACATTCACCCATTGATAATATGTCATTTAATAGTTTTTATTATAGTCACAGAGTTGTACGACTATCACCACAATTTTAGAAGATGTTCATCACTCCCGAAGGAAATTGTGTGCTCATTAACTCCCACTCCTCTTTGTAAAGATTCCCCCTCCCCATTTCTTTGAAGATCAATTCAAGACCCAGCTATCCCAGCTTTTGGGCACGATTCCCAGTTCTGAAAACTGAAGCATTTACTATCCAGAATATGCATTTGGAGTCCCCATAGTGCTATTCATCTTTTTATGTATGTGCTCTGTCTCTCCAATTAGATTATAACCCTCTTAAGAACAAAACTCTTGTCATGATTGAAGAGATGGAAAAAATATTTAGAATTGTAGCTGCCTCATTGAATTTAATCCTCTTTCATTTGTGCTTTAATTAACTCACATTACTGCAAACTTTTCCCCTAATAGAATCTTTTTTCCCCCTTCATCATTTCCCCCAAGAAAATAATTCAAAACTGATGGAATAGATTTAACCAGAAAATTTAAGGAGTTTGTTAAAATTAAAGATGAACCAGATGAGAAAAAAAAAACACTTAAAAATTACTCGTTATTCTTATCTATGTCAACTATGTCAATATGCATTTAACATGTTCTGGAAACACTAAAGTTTCTTTTTTAAAGATTTATTTATTTATTTATTCTAATTAGGTATATATGACAGCAGAATGCATTTTGATTCATTGTACACAATTGCAGCACAACGCTTCATTTCTCTGGTTGTACACAATGTAGTGTCGCACCATATGTGCAGTTATACACCTAGGGTAATGATGTCCATCTCATTACACCATCTTTATGTTCCTTTTATTCAGAATTACAAAGTGTCCATTCACTGTAGCATATAACAAATCGATGGGAGAATAAGACATACTCATTTCCTCTAAAAAATGTTAAATTTGTAAGTAATGGTGTTAGATCTAAGGCACTGGTTAATCAATCCTTTCAAATGCATAAATATTTAGATGTGTTCCAAATATATATAAGAATATCTTAAAATCTTTCTCATAAAATGGAACACTAGAATAATTAACATTTTTATAACTTTTCTTATTTTTGGAAGATATGTGTGTGTGTGTGTGTGTGTGTGTGTGTGTGTATGTAAACTTCCCTTCCTATATCTGTTTATACTTTCCTTTCCCTTCATTCTTTCCTCATTCTTTCCTTTTCCTTCCTCTGTTCTTATATTCTTCTTACATTTTCCATTCTCCTTAGGATGATATGGTACAACTTCTTGTAATTGTTAGGAAAAATCTTGAAAAACTAAGAAAATTAGAATAACTATCATAGGAGAAGAATGTCCACATCCTTATTCTTTCCTAAATATTATTTTATTAGGAAAAATCTATTTTTAAAGCCACGTGAGATGATAAAACTTCTGTTTTAGAAAGTCATTTGACTGAAAGAAGTTTGGAGCCTGTTATAATAGCCCTAGAGATGTAGAGAAAAGGGAAAATATCAGGAAGTAGCTTCTTCACTGAACTTATGGAATTTTATGTTCACATTATGGATGAAGAGTGAAAGTCCTGAATGAGTAAGAGATAACAAAATTAAGAATCTAGGTAAATACCGAGGCTATCTGTGTGGTCCCAAACACAGTGTAAGCATCAGATTCAAGAAGGTTATTATTTATTGTTCTACAGAGAAACAGAATGATTAGGGCATACAGAGATTAAAAGAGGAGATTCGTTATGGAAATTGGATCACCCAATTTAAGGAGACCAAGAAGTCCATAAGAACAGAAGAACCAGAAAAGCCACTGTGGTATAATTCAGTCCAAGTCCAAATGTTGGAAACTAGGAGCACTAATATCTAAGGACAGGAGGAGATGAATGTCCGAGTTCTGCAAGAGAATGAGAATTCCCTCTTTTTCCTCCTTTTTGTCCTGTTTTGTTCAACCTATTTGACCATGCCCCATCACATTGGATGCACCAGATCTTCTTTCTTGGATCTACTAATCCAAATGCTAATTTCTTACAGTAGCATTCTCACAGAAACACTCAAAAATAATGTTTCACCAGCATCCTGTAGCCTATTCAAATTAAAACACCAAATTAATCCTCACAGAAAGAAAAGGTAGAAGATAGTAAATGGCAACATAGCCCATCCTCCCAGGTAGTGTGTCCTCTTTGTTTTCCATTCTAAACCTACTCTGGTAGTGACTGGAGTTACCCACCAAATATCCCTGGTCTATACCTCCCCAGTGTGTGGTAGAGTCACGTGTTTTGCCTCCTCTAGAGGATAAATGCACCTCCTGAATTTTAGCTAATCAATGGTGAGCAAAAGGACCCCAGCCCACTTGCAAACCAGCACCTCCATGCTAATACAAGGCCTTCTAGGGATTTCTTCCCTGAGACACCACAACTATCCACATTTGAGTTGGTGATTGGAGAGGACACTGGAGTTCCTAAATCATAACAGTGAGCAGAATTCTGCTTGGCTTACAATGGATACTGCAGTAGTTTGAATGTAATTTTTCCCCTCCAAAAACTGAAGTTGAAATTTGATTGCCACTGTAAGGTAGTAAGAGGGCAGGAACTCAATCCGGCTATGATATTTAGAGGCAGCGCCTTTGGGGAAGTAATTAGGATTAGACCACGTCAGCAGGGTGGAGTCCCCATGATGGAATTCTCTTGTCTTTGTAAGAAGAGGGAGACAGGCCAGAAGAGACACACAGGAGTGCTTCCTGTCTCTTGCCATGTGATGCTGTGTGCCCAGCAGAACTTTGACCAGCAAGAAGGCTAATGCCTCGTGCAATGTGTAAATCTGAGAACTGAGCTGTGAGCCAAGATAAACCTCTTTTTCTTGATGAATTACCAAGTCTGTGGTATTGTGTGATTAATAACAAAAACTGTACAAATGTAAACATGTATTATGAATAAGAACTAAACTTCTGTGGTTCAAAGTCACCAAGACTTGAAAAGTTATCTCAGACTATCCTAGCCTATCCCAACAGATATATATTTGCTGGGTAACTTCATAAACCCCCTCGTCTTCAGCTGGCATTCATATACTGATGAATCAAGATCCACAACTCCAGTTCTCACTCCTGGAATCCAGACACTTATTTTATCTGCCTTTGAGATTTCATATGCATTTCAATTTGGCTAGTCTAAAATGAACTCATTAGCAGTCACTGCATTTTTTTTCTCTTTGAGAACTTCTGTCCTCAGTGCTTCTCATGCCTTTTACATAAATTATGTCATTCCACTTACATAATAACCCTGAGAACTAGATATTATTTGTATCCCTAGTTTAGATTCTAAATCCCAAGGAGAACAAGAAGTGGTAAAGGAGATGGAAAGTGTGCAGTGGGAGGGTTAGAAGGAGAAACTTGAGAGCCAAGAAAAGGGAGCGATACTCAATATGGTGTGCTACAAAGAAGTCAAAGGAGGTGGGAGTAAAAAGACTGTACTACTTTGCAATCAGAAAGGCATCCATACTATGAAGAGGAAAAGAGTATAGGAGATTTCAGAAGATGGGGAGGAAAAAGATGGAGTAAGAACTTGGAAGGAAGAAGAAAAAAGATAAATTTTTAGCTGAAAGAGGGCCCAAGGTTAAAAAGCTTAATTTGGGGAATTTTTGTTTGTTTGATTGTTTGAATATAATGCTTTATTGACAAATAAAGTGTAACAGGAGCACTTTACCATAAGTAAATAAAATGTCTACCGTAAGTAAATAAAAAATGTATAAATACAAATGTAATCAACATGACATTCCCATGATAACCATTGGTACTGTGACTCAATTAAGCTCGTTTTCATTGCACTTAATCTAAGCAGTGTGCTATATATATTTTTAAATTAAATTTCTTTCTTATACATGAAAACAAAAAAATGTACCAATTAATGGAGCACCATGTGATGTTTTCATATATGTATGAACTGAGTAATATGTAAATCTATTTAAACATATGTCTCCTCCAACATTAATGATTTCTTTAAAGTAGAACTTTCAAAATCCTTCCTTCTAGCTCTTTGAAATGTACAGTACATTATTGTTTTCTATAGTGACACCAACTTCTTTCCCCTATCTGTAACTTAGTACTCACTGATCAACCTTTACCTGTCCCACCTGCTGCCTACTCTCCCCAGTCTCTGGCAACTACTATGAAATCAACTTTTTCATATTCCACATGTGCATGAGATTGTGCAGCACATGTTTTTCTGTGCCTGGCTTATTTCACTTAACATAATGATCTCCAGTTCCATCCGTGCTGTCACAAATTGCGGGACTTCATTCATTTTATGCCTGAATAATATTTTACTGTGTACGTATACCACAATTTCTATATCCCTTCATCAAAATAGACACTGAGGTTATTTCCATTTCTTGGCTCCTGTGAAGAGTGCTGCAGTGAATGTGGGAGTAGAAGATGTCTCTTTGACATGCTGGCTTCATTGCCTTTGGTTATATAGCCAGTAGCAGGATTGTTGGATCATAAGGAAGTTCTATTTTTGATATTTCCCATCAAAAGTGTGCAAGGTTCCCTTTTCTCTGCATATTTAGTCTTTTTTTTTTTTTTTTTTTTTGTATCAGGGATTGAATTCAGGGGCATTCGACCACTGAGCCACATCCCCAGCCCTATTTTCTGTTTTATTTAGAGACAGGGTCTCACTGAGTTGCTTAGCTGAAGCTGGTTTTGAACTCGTAATCCTCCCGCCTCAGCCTCCCAAGCCTATGGGATTATAGATATGTGCCACTGTGCCCGACTTGTATTTGGTCTTTTTGATAATAGCCTTTCTTACTGGAGTGAGGTGATTGTTCATTGTGGTTTTGATTGGCATTTCCCAGATGATTAGTGATACTGACCATTTTTTCATATACCTGTTGGTCGCTTGCAGTTCTCCTTTTGAGAAATGTCTATTTTGGTCCATTGCCCACTTTTTAAATTGGGTTATTGACTTGGTTTGCTTTGGTTTCTCTTATCTCTTTTCTCTTCTTCTTCTTCTTCTTCTTCTTCTTCTTCTCTCTCTCTCTCTCTCTCTCTCTCTCTCTCTCATTCAGTTTTTGAGTTCCTTACATATTCTTGTGTCTCTTCACACCGTTGATTATTATTTTTTTTTTTTTTGATGTGTAGAAGCATTTCATGAAATTTAATGTTTCCAGTTTGGCAACTCTTGCTTTTGCTTCCTATGCTTTTGGAAACCCATTCCAATGTCCTGAAGTATTTCCCATGTGTTTTATCCTAGTAGTCTCATACTTTCAGAACTTACATTTAAGTTTTTAATACATTTTAATATGATTTTTGAAACTGGAGAGAAATATGGGTCTAGTTTCCTTCTTCTGCATGTGGATATCCAATTGCCCCAGCACCAATTATTGGAAACAATATCTCTTCTTCACTGTGCGTTTTTAGTGACACTGTTGAATCAGTTGGCAGTAGGAGTATGGAGTCACTTCTAGGCTCCCTATTCTGTTCCATTGTTCTATGTGTCTGTTTTTACACCAGTACCACACTGTTTTGATTATTGCATCTTTGAAGAATATTTTGAAGGCAGGGAGTTCTTTTCACTCAAGGTTGCTTTGACTCTTGGAGTATTTTTGTTGTTGTTCTATAAAAATCTCAGGATTTTTTTTCTAATTCCGTGAAGCATATATTGATACTTTGATAGAGATTACACTGAAATCTGTAGATTGCTGTGAGTAGTGTAGACGCTTTGACAATATTGATTCATCCAATCCATGATCACAGGTTGTCTTTCCATTTTTTGGTGTGTCCTCTCTGTTTTTTAAAGAGACAAAGGGCCTGTTTAAATACTAAAATAAGAATTAAAACATAAAAGAAAAAATTAGAGATTATTTGAAATTATTTGATGGTATTGTCTTTAGGAAAAGCTATACAGAAATGGAACTATGTGCACAGACATAGAATTTAGAGTTATGTAGGGAAAATAATTTCTATTCTTCTGAAATTAGGTAAGAAAAGGAGGAGTATGGACAATTTTGGAGGAATCAGAATTTTAAAAAGTTCATGTCTGATATTCTCAAGAAACCTTGTTAATATACCAGGGCCATCTGCTGAGAATTCTAAGAGGGCAAAGCAGAGGGTACACTTAAAATATTTATTTAGACTTACAAAAATAATGAGGTTAAAAAATTAAATATTAAAGATGGAAATTGGAAAACACTTTTTTTAGAAAGTAATAAATTTCATAATGAGTAAAGAGTGTGTACTTATTCTTGGCCCTAGTCACCTTTTCTTTAAACATTCATGAAGCTATATATAGCAAGATGGTTGCTTACAAGGAATCTGAGACATTGTTATCAATAGTTTTAATTTCCTCTAGGAATAAGCTTCTTCTTCTTCTTCTTCTTCTTTAACTTTGTTTCCTGTACTGTGTGTCTCCTCAGTCATTGTCCACAAGACTCAGAAGTTCTAGGTAGATGCAGGTGCAGACTCAAGGCCCAGCTTCTTCTCCAACCTTGTGGAGCCTGTCCATCGTGGGAAAGGACCTTATGCTCCCCTTTACACTTGGACAGAGCCTGGGGAAAGAGACCTCTGAGGAGTATCCATGTTAATGGAATAAACTTCTCATTAAAGCAACTTACTTGTTCCTAATGTGTGATTTAAGTGACTTCTTATGTTGAGAAGAAAACAAGTCGAATTGAATGATCACTAAACAGGGAATTAGCAAACCTCACCTATCCTAGTTCAGCCACCAGCTAGTCATCATCTGAAAACTACCTCACTTCTCCTTCTTTGCAATCACCCACTTGTCCACTCCAGTTCTACACTTAGGTCACCTCCTTCTACTTCACCTCCTCACCCACGACTACCCTGACCTAAAAAGAAGGAGGACCCAAGAGAACAAAGCATTTTGGACAAATTCCCAACAACTAGAACCTTGCACCAGAAGGTCCCTTTGTCTCGTACCTGTGACTATCTCCAACATGGTCCAGAGTGGTCATGGATCCTGGGTCCTTCTGGTGCAAGGGCTGGGACAGCATAGAAGGACCCCGAGGCTCCCAATGGACTGTAAGAAAGTGTGTTCCTATGTGTGTGTGTAACTATGAATGACATGTGGTGTCTGTGTATGTATGTGTGGTGTGTGTCTGAGGGATGCATTGGTGTGACACTGCTGCCATCAGTGCATCCTACAAGACGAGGTAGCCTTACTTGTTCATGGAAAGTTTTTCCTTATGCAATAAATCAGGGAACCTCACTCCTGCCATCCTGTGTTTCTGCTTTCCCAGCCAGAAATGATACACATTACTTTCTTTCCACTTCGTTGGTGAATACCAATCACATAACCCATCTCGAACCAGGCAAAGCTGGTAACGATGACCCTTTGACAAGGTGCCATTTTCTCCTGACAACAACTTGGAAAGGGAAGCACCAGTATTTAAGGACAGTCAGCCATCTCTGCCACAGCCTGCCTCTCTGATGCACCCTTCTTCCTGCATACAAAACACACTCACTACCACCCCAAGGACATCAGTTTCAAGTCCTGCCCAGTGGCTATGCCTGGGACAAAAACCAGGATGTCCTGCTTGTGTGCAGTATTCTCCAGTAAGGACAGATGTGTCTCCTCCAAGGCCAGTGAGCTATGCAGTCCAATGAAAATTTCATTTGTGGAAAGGGAAGAATAGGAGCTTCTTAGCATTCCTAGTCCACAGCAATAAAAAATCCTCACAGGGAGAAAGAATAAAGACCTCTCATCACAGCAGTTTAAGCTGTTCCTTGCTTTGACCTTGCTTCTGCTTCCTCCGGGGAATTCTTTCCTCCATAGCTCTCCACAGCCCCTTATTCTGTTTACCAGGAACTTCTTGTCTATTCTCTTCCATGGCCACATTTGAAATGAGCATTGGGAAATGTGCCCTCCTAGAGGACTACATAGGTCTTCAACCTGCTGGTGCAATTCAGAAATCTTCGGGTTGATTTATAATCATGAGGTTTTAAAATCCTGGAATATGTTGACTTTGCCGACATGATTCCCTCAAAAACTTAGTGGAGCTGGCTGTGGGGGTGCATGCCTGAAATTCCAGTGACATTGGAGGCAAGAGGATCACAAGCTCAAGGACAGCCTTGGCAACTTAGTAAGACTCTGTCTCAAAAGAAAAAGTAAAAAGGAATGGTAGGTTGGGCTGGGGATATAGCTCAGTTGGTACCATGCTTGCCTTGCATGCACAAGGCCCTGGGTTCAATCCCCAGCACCACAAAACAAAACAAAAAAAGGAGTGGTAGGTCAGTGGTAGAGCACCCCTGGATTCAATTCCTAGCACTGCAAACAAACAACTTCAGTGGACTTCTGATCCACACTGTTAAGCCCAGCCTAACTTCATGGCATTCACACCCCCATGACTCTTTTCAGCCTTTATAAGAGTTCTTTTGAGGCTGTCCCTCTAAAATTTAGACATGAGAGTGAAGGAAACATCCTTAATATGCTCTTTGCAGCAGGAGTAAACTTTTGGCTTAGCTGAAAAGTCCCAGTGTTGTTACTCAATTTATTTTCCATTCTCATTACTTATCGTCTGGAGTCCAAAGGCATTGATTTTTTTCCAATCCCAAAAGATACCAAATCTGTGAACTAAAGTCTCTTCTCTGTTTTTTCTGTTCAAGTCTCTAGCTCTTACCCAAGTTCTTGTCTAAACTTGCCTAAGCTTTGGAACTTCTGCTCAGAGAATTCAACTCTTGCTCCAGTATCTGGTAGCTGCCAGCATACCTTGGCGCTGGCCCCATCACTCTAGTGGACATTTGTAGTCACATTTCCTCCCCCTCTGTGTGTGTGGCTATGTGGGTGTGTGTGGCTATGTGGGTGTGTGTATGTGTATGCATGCACACGTAATGTGTGTGTAAGAGACATCTTCCTGTGCCTTCTCCTTATAAAAACAGATGTAATTACACTCAGTCCACCCAAATAATACAAGATAATCTCCCTATTTCAAGATCCTGGACTTAAACACATCTGCAACCTTTATTCAAATCAGGTAACATTTACAGGTCCCAGGAATTAAGACCTGAGATTTGGGGGGCTGTTATCCATCCTTCTGATATTAGGATAGCAGGCCATTCATCCTATCTGATGAGGGAGCATGATGGTTTGTGTGTGTGTGCATGAAAGGAATATTATGGAATATATGTTTTATGGGGTGTGTAGGAGATAACTGTATTTGTGGTTTGGGGTGAGGATGTATCTTTTTTGTGTGTATGTTGTCTGTGCTATATGTGTTTGGGCATGTGATGTGTATATACCTGACAGCATGCAATGTATGTTTGTGTATGTTTGTAGTATAATTGAGTGTTATACAGAAGGATGTACATCAGTATTACGTGTATGTATATGATGTGACTTGCTAGGTATGTGTAGTGTAACTATGACTTAAGTGATGTGTGCATTTGTGATATTGTGTAGTATGTGAGGGTGTTTGTACATGTGTGAGTTGTGAGGTTATAAGTGCTTCGTGTGTTTGTGGTACTATGGTTCTATGGTAATGTGTTTGCAGGACCTGTGCATGGTGTATGTGTGTGTGTGTGTGTGTGTGCGCACACACACACACACACACACACAAGATTCCTTGAAGCCTCAGTTCAGCATTTCTTTAACTCCCATCATGACTAATACTTGATCAAAAACCAATTGAAAGGAGGAACACAGTTTCCAGCTATGGAGCTCCTATCCTCAGTATCTTTGTAAGTTAAACATAGTTTCCTATTTTCTTCTGTCCCAGAGGGCTCCTTCTGGCCCCCATGCCCTGGTCCCCCTTAGGACTTTAAGGAATTTGCTGGTCTCTCCCCAAGAACTCTGAGTGAGAAGAGATTTAAGGACGAAACTCTGACTGTGTCCTTGCATGCAACAGACAATGCCCTTCCAACCCTGTGGGTGCCTGATTAAAGAGGTGAAAAATACAAAGTTGGGGTGGGTTGGGGCTTGGAGAGAAGGGGAATGGAAACACCTGCTCTTTGCTCTGTTGTCTCTACTTTGGCAAAACGAACAAAAGCCCGAGATTTTCATATACATGAGGTTGCCTTTGTTGTAATATCTTGTCAAATAAATTGAGTCTTTAAGGTGCAGTACATTTCCCGCCCCTCCCAAACTTTCACCATCAAGAAGAACCCAGTATCAAAGGAGTGCACACACTCAATTTCACGAACCAATAAACACAGCTTCTGCATTAATTACCATTTTCAGCTCCTTGGAAAAGAGTGACAAGAGTTATCAGGAAGATGTTCATTATTGCTGGGCTTTATCTGATGGAAATGAATTTCTTGCTACTCACAAATGGAAGATTCCCAAATGAGAGCAAGCTATCACTTGAGGGAATAGGACTGGCTGCTTCTAGAAAGTTCCTCAAACATTTTACTAGTAACATTAGGCAAAAGGTAAAGCTTCTCCTTCATGCAGTCTTCTCTCATGAGCCACCCGATTCAGTGTGATGCTTTTTCTGATTCTGCCCTTGATAACCAATTCAAGCTTCTGTTGCTCACAACCATATTATGTGACCCCATGTCTTTGGCCTTCAGTCTCTCCCAAGCTGGTCAATCTCCTATGCTAATAGTGATGAGGCCTGGGAACTCATGTTCACTGGAGTTGAGTTCATGGCAAGAGTTTAATTTCTGCTGCTAAAACCCCATAGTTGCCATAGGATCTGTCCTTCCAAACTCAAAGCTGGTCAACTCTTCTTTTAATGTCACCAGCTTCCCAAATGTTTTTCCAGTGAATTTTTTTTTTTAAGGCTAGGAAAGATTGGTTTCTGATTCTTTTAATCTAAAGAAATTAAATTAGTATTTCCTTTGGGATGGAGATTAGTCACCAGGGTAATTATATTTTTAGCATATTGCTGAAAGTAAGCCCTAAATCTTCCTGGAGAAAGGGCTCTGGGTTTCCAACAGATAGATTACCTTCCTCACTTCCCTCATATTCTAAAACCAAATTTCAGGAGACTTAAGAATGTATCACATTTTACTCAGAGACTTGACCCTTTTCATACCAAAGTGCAGTTGCGATAAGGGAACCCTGGCAGAAGATAAAACGGAAGTAGACAACAGGGATAAAGACCTCTGTTCAAGTCCTCAGAAGATTCCCCTGACTCCTCCTCAGGCAGCTACATAGAAAATTCCCCAAAGACCCCAGAAGGTGACTTTCCCGTACGTTCTACAACCTCATGCTGCAGTGACTTCTGTGACATCTAGGGAGCCCCAGCTCTGGAGGGTCATTTACAGTGTTGTCTGGAACTCAGCCCTGGAGGGATCCTTTCCTTGTCTGCCATTTAAATCGGTTATTCCCGTATTCTTTAGCGTTATCTTCATTTCCTAGTAACCAATCCATCCCTCACTATATCACTATACCTCACTATATACCCCGTTAGAGTTTATCATTTTTACACTAAATTTATTTTAAAATACCTGTATAATTTCTCTCTCCTAGGTACACTCTGACTGACTGATGGAGTTAGCCATCCCCATTTTAGAGAATTAGTACCCCAATTCTGTCTGACTCCAAAAACTGTTCTAACGGACCCGGAGCATCTCAGAAACACTCAGTAGTTTAATAGGGAAATGTCAGGTGAAGCCTTTAGTTTTAATATCTTCTAGACCACTACTACTTAGAGTGATCTGTAGACCCAGGCCAGTTTGCAAACTGTTTCTTGCAGTAGAATTCCCACCCCCTCCCCAAACTTCCACGAATTGAAACAATACTGCTGTGATTTGGATGTGGTTCGTCCCCCAGAGATTCATGTGCTACAGGATTGGTCTCCAGTGTGCTGACTTTGAGAGGTGATGAAAACTTTAAGAAGTGAGGCCTAGATGAAGGTGATCAAGTCATTGCCATCCTTGTAAAATGTGACAAACGTAGTGTTAATACTGCAGTGTACCTTTCAACATTGCTAAGAGTAAATTTCAAATGTTCTCACTACAAACAATTTAACGTCATGGATTGATGGAGATAGTAATGTGAATAACTTAATTATTCTGTATTATATTCATAAAGCATAACATTACCTTGTACCCATAAATATATACAAGTATAAATTGTTCATTTACAACTAAATTATAAATGAAGAATTGAATACTACTGCAACATTCAAGTGTGTTTTCCATCTTTATTGTGTTTTTCAAAAATACAGGTCCACAAAAGATTGTCAATCAAAAATGGAAAGACAAAAAACAAAAACAAAAAAAAACTCACTAGTTCCTTTGCCATAACTTTTAAAACCTTGAGTTCAAGATTAAGTGCAAATGAAACCCTTTAGTTTTTCATATTCTTGAATCAAAACCTGAAATCCTACTATCAGGGAAGGAATAAGAAGAGACCATACCTGCTATAATTATTCCCAAAACATAAAAGTACAATCATGTACATATAAGATTCATGATTTTCACCTAGTTTTTAAAGGTACACAGATCTAAAGAGACTCTATAGAAGCATTTTTTATGTCACATTTTAACCATATTAGTGTAAACATCGATGTATTTCCTTACATCTGTTCAATAATCACTTAGGGAAACTTCAAGAAAGCAGTCTAGGTTTTTTTTTTTTTTTTTTTTTTTTTTTTAAGAGCAAACAGGTATATTTGGCTATATTAATTATTTTGTTCACAAGAATGTCTAGTATATAAGTGTATTAAAATATGATGATATGAATACATATTCTTAGTTGCCAATACATTTCCTTTTTTGTTTCAGTCTTGAACTTAGATTTTAACACATTAACTGGTTATCTTATATTTACTGAATGACAACTATATGCATAGACCTGAGAAGTCTTTGTGGACAATACAGAAATAAAATGAGATGAACTTATATTGTTCATAATCTGATTCAATAATGGCTATAAATGAAAACACAAATATTCCAGAAGTTTGGAAAACAGGGTTCTATAAAGTCTGAAATGATCAAATTATGTGAAAGGAGATTTAGAGTTGGTCCCCAAACATCCATATATGACTAAGATGACGGGATTTGAGAAATAGGAACAGTAGCACTAAGAAACTGAGTTCTAGGAACACTACAAACTAGGAAAATGCCTCAAAATACATCTTGAGGCAACTCTTGCATAGTGTAGTTTTTGAAAATGAATGCTAGAAGTCTACTTGTCACCACCTATAGCACACAAATCTTATCTTTCTTTTAGATACTAAAGGACAGCTCCTTGAAAAGGGCAATGACTATTCTAGATTACTTCCTTGGAAAATGCAAAATATGCAGGCATCTTGGGCCCTGGTACCATTTTCTTTGACTGCTTCTCCTTGACTGTTAAATAAAAGCACTTATTGAAGTGCTTCCTTCCCTATTGAAGAAGGAAGGAAAAGATTTTGGGGATAGAGGTAGAATAAATCTATTGGCTATTCTGTATCTCTTGCAAACATATTTCACTTAATAGAATTCCTTAGAGGAAGAGCTGAACTACTGATTAAATGACAACTTCTCCTTTTTAAACGTGCTTTTAAAAGTTTTTTGTTGTTGTTGTTGACACATTACATACCTTCATGTCTTCTCAGTCAAAAGGTACTAAACATCTTGCTTTTGCCAGGGGGAAAGAATCCAGGAACCCTGGGATCTATGCCCCTAGACACCATGGAATGCATTTAGTGGTCCTTTGTTTTCTTTGTTTGCAATTTAGATTATTATTTTGCCACTTTTCTTGCAGGCCGGCTCTATTTTCCTCCTACTTTATATTTGAAGTCTTTGCCTTTACAACTATAAGTCTCTGCTCTCTGCTATTTACTCTTTTTGTAGTGATATAAGTCCACTGATATAAATCACTGAATGTGTTAGAATTATGTGCAGACTAAGGGAAAATAGGCTTTGAGTGAAAATATGAATTGCTCATCATGAACTTCAAGTCTTGGACATGTATTCCTGAGCTCGACTTTTATTTTAAAAGCATACTAAAAAATTTTTTTTTGATAACTTGTCATAGAAAATTGAAAAGAAAGAAAATCTAAATAAGCACAATGCTATTTGATTAATGATAATTTGATTTCTCTATCTCAAAGAAGCTGAGGTTGTCAGACAGGTAGACTTCAGATAGTGCTGTTATCTGGTATCTGTCACTGCTCTTGTAAAACAGACCTTAAGAAGAATTCCCAGGAAATATGACTCCTTGTTTCTGCCATCTCAGTTGACATCTTCCCAGCAGATTCAACCCCACTCATCAGTCAGCCTCTCCTGACCCCAAAGAGTCCAAGGTTACAAGGTTCATCCTAGGCAGAGATATGCACCCTTTCAACCCGAGGTCAAATTTACAGTCCTTCAAATGCTGGTCATTTTCAAAAGCACAATCACCCTCATTTTAGATCAATGCATTTATATTCTATGTAAAGAAATGTTGTTATTTTCAATCTAAGAAACCATCAGATTACAGTTACATTTTAGTGAGTGATTTCAATGAAGCATAACTATTTTTAAAAAATTGTGCATCTTATTTTTTAAATTAAGAGCAAATGTAGCACTTGATGGTATCTGATAAGCCTTGGGAAGAAGCATCCTGCTGATCCATTACAGTTGTGTGCAAGAAAGATACAGGATAAAGGGTGAGAAAATCATCCCGTTGATCATAGTGAGCAAAGAGCACTGATTAAAGACAATCATGGTGAATAAAGTCAATTTATTCCTATGCGGTCCTGTCTTGTCATCTTAACTGAGAGCAAGCTGTGTGCTTCTGAGATATTTAACCATCAGCCATAAAATTTCTGTTTAAACTCTCAGAAATATAGCTCTCAGCCACAAAGCATAGAAGGATCATAAAGCTCATAAAACTTTTGATTTATGAAATAAAATTCATTCCCATAATTTGTAAAAGAACACTCTCAGCCTTATCCTCATGATATTTTTTATTTGGACATCATTCATTCCCTTCTGTTATCAGATAACTTTACACCTACCTTTGTGTCTAGCTTTTTCCTTGAAGATTCGTGGAGTAAAATGTGTCCGCAGATGGTAATCCACTTGCTCAACTAGAAGCCCACTTTCTCCCACACTCCTAAATGCCGATCTGAATACTCCTAAATACTGGTCTGCAGAAGCCTGAGTAAGACAAGGAAATGGAAATGTTCATTCAAAAAACAGATGTTCAGGGCTGGGGTTGTAGCTCAGTGGTAGGGCACTTTCCTCGCACGCATGAGGCCCTGGGTTCGAACCTTAGCACCACTTAAAAATACAAATAAATATATTGTGTCCATCTACAACTAAAAAAATATTTTAAAAAAACAAATGTTCATTCAACAAATTATTATAAGCACCTATAATATACCAAGTTACTAGTCAACCCCTTCTGGACACAAATGTTTTTAACTTTGAAGACTAATTTATTCTGATGTCTTATTCTTCCTAGTGTTTGGGGCATTAGAAATGGTGATACAAAATGGAAGGTGGTTCTTGTTAACATCCTTACTTGGCAAAATAAAATCTTGGCAGCCTGACACCAGTCCCCAAAAGTTTTATAATTTTGCTGCTCCATGAAATCTCACAAGGCCACACCACTAATCTTGCTCCTTCTCCATACTATTTGTTCCTCACTACAGATCAAGCCCCTCACACCCTGGCTCGCAACTTATGCTTATTCAATAAAAGACTATTGGATGGCTAGATAGATGAGTCCATGTCTCTGAGCCAATTTACTGATTAGAAAGATCCAAAGTAACAGGAAACCAAGATGTTCCAGTTTTGCCAGATTGGAACAATCCAATAATAATAATAATAACAACAACAACAACAACAACATACTACAGGGACATAGCCAAATCAATGTTTATAGCAGCAAAATTCACAATAGCTAAATTGTGGAACCAACCCAGATGCCCTTCCATAGATGAATGGATACAGAAACTTTGGTATATATACACAACGGAACATTCTCAGCACTAAAAGAGAATAAAATCATGGCATTTGCAGGTAAATGGATGGAGCTGGAGAAAATAATGCTAAGTGAAGTAAACCAATCCCAAAAACCCAAAGGCCACATGTTTTCTTTGATATGAGGATGCTGACTCATAATGGCGATGGAGGACAGGGAGCATGGGAGGAATGAAGGAACTTTTTAAATAAATCAAAGGGGAGGGAGTGGCAGGGGGGGTCAAAGGGGTACGGATGATGGTGGAATGAGTTAGACATCATTAACCTAAGTACATGTATGAAGACACAAATGGTGTGAAAATACTGTGTGTAGAACCAGTGGCTTGAAAAATTGTGCTCTATTTGTATAACATGATATGCATTGCACTCTGCAAGCATGTATAACAAATTAGAATAAATAAATAATTTAATTTTAAAAACATAATAATAACAATAATGTTCTCATTATTGTTCGCCTGTACTATCCCAGCTCTCAGCACTTTGAATATGTTATCTTATGTAGACATCAAAATTAATTTCTAAAGAAAATAGTTTTGTAACCTCATTTTACAAAGAGGCAACTGAATCCCAGAGAACAATAGAAATGTACTTCAGTGGAGGAGTTCCAGATTTTTTTAAGACAACATTGCACTGCCTCTTTTTTTTTTTTTTTTTTTAAACGAGGAGAATGTAAGAAAATAAAATAAACCAGAAAGGAATAACATCAAACAAAGTTTATGATTTTCAAATTTTAGGCTGCTGTATTTTTCTAAGCCCATGCTTCAATGTGTGTTCAGCCCTCTGCAAGCCTAGCACTGTGTTCTGTTCACAGTAGGCACTCAAAAGCACGTGTGGCTTCAATGAAATTATTTTGGAGTGGCTGAGATCTGAATGTCATAGATGCCTACTGCCAACCCACACAACTGAAGTAATTGAGCACAGGGTTAAGCAGGGGGACAATTCCTGACATTGAAGAGCATCTTGAGGGCTGAAAGTAAATAGGCATTGAAATCACCTGAGGCTCTGAAGACCCAATCAATTATGTCAGGAAAACCAGGGAAATGCACCACCTCCGACGAAGCATTGAGCAAAATCCTCATTAGGCAGTGCTTTCTTTGTGCACTGAAAGCACAATATTAGCAGTACTTACCCAGTGGCTGTTCAAAGTTATATAAATTATTACCATGACAACTACATCTTCAGCAATAAAATTATGAAACCACAATTTTCCTGGCAGACAAAAGAAGCCCTACTGGCTACCGAGAATGAGTTTAATATTTACCCCTCAGCAGTCACCGCCAGCAAGTCACCTGTCTAGAGATGCAGGTATTCCCCCCTTTGAAATGGGGTGCACCAGAAAACTATGGGAAGTGTTTGAATTTCAGAAGGAATTATCCCCATGAGTAAAGACATATGATGTTGGAGTTCCACACTTACCCACAGATGTATAAGTAACGTACATAATAGCTCAAATCCACTTTATTGGGGGGGGGGGAGGGGGTAAGAAAGTGTTAAGCCTAGATTGAAAATCAAGCAATGGAAGTGAGAAATGTCCTCTGGAAAACCTCTGGATGGTGTACAGGGCTTCCAGGCTGACCACAGTGCTCGATTACCTGGATTTGCTCTGCTGAAGAACTTCCATCTCCCAGCCATGTGCTGTGTAGCTCTCCCTCTTCTGCTTCACATACTTATTCTCTTTCCCAACCTTTCTGGGCTCCTCTGAGCCCAGGATCTCTGGACATGTTGCTCCTTCTGTTTTGAAAACCCCTCTCCTCCACCCAGGTTCCCCACTACACCGAGCTACCCCTATTTGTCGTCATGTCTCATCAGGGGCCATCCAGAAGGGGCCCAGCCCTCCTCATCAAGCAGTACAGCACCCTGGACTGAGCATTTATATCAGCCATAATTATTAGTAGTTAGTATTGTATTATCAGAGTACAACTGCTCAACTGAGACATTTCTGAGACAATATTCCCAAACAACTGCATGGTCTAAGACTCATGTGAATGTTCCATCCTAAGAAACCCATTGTAGGTTGAAAATACCATAAATGTAAAATGCATTTAGTACACTAGGCTACCCGTCACCACAGCTTAGCGGCATGGCTTACCCTAAAGGATTGGCTGTTTCTTCTCCTTATCACAGGGCTGAACACGAGAAAGAGGCTCATACTGCATATTGCTAGCCCAGGAACAGAGCAAAATTCACAGTACAGTTTCTACTAAATGCACATTACTTTTGTACCAATGTGAGGTCGAAAAATCCTAAGTCAATCCACCATAATTCAGGGTCATTTGCATCTCTTTAATCCTGTCTCCCCAGCTGGACTAGAATGCTCTGTAATGTCAGGGTCATGGCTTGTCCTGGTCACTGCTGTATTTCCATTACCTACCATCGCTTGTGATCCGTATTTGTTGTATGAATGTATTCTAAAATTGATCTTCTTTTCTTGATAAAAATGTAATATTCTCTTAAACCATGCAGTGGTTTGAGGATGTTGTCTCAGAAATGCAACAAAGAAAATGTTGGCAGAAAAGAGTCAAAACAAATGGGCAAAGGCATTTTCTACATGTTCCTTTCTCCAGGGGTGAAGGAATTGGTGGGTAAGCAGCATCAAATCGTGCAGTTCCTTGAAACAATCAGGAGGACATGTCATGTGGATACCAGGGCTGGCAGAGGCAGGAAAGGGAGGAATAAAGGTGAGGCATAGCTAGAAAGTCGTTTGTTTAGTACAAACATAATTTAACTCAGGAAATGCAGTTTGGGGGAGTATGGCATGGCCTTGATAAAATGTTTAGTTTAGCCCCGCCTTTTTTTTAAATTGATGTAACTTAGCTTATTTTATGTCTTTTCTTCATTCATCTAATTTTTTCTGGAGCCCTGCTGTGTACTAAGTCCTGAGTTAGGTCCCAAAGATACAAGATTAACAAGACTAGCGCTATTGTAAAACTCATAATGAAGAAACAGGACAAATAACTAGGAGACAGTGTCAGGCCTGTGCCAAACTGATCGGAATTAATCAACCACAGCAGAGGCTTGAAAAAGTGAAAGAGGAAAGGCAAATGGGGTGCTGGGCAGAAACAGCTTTCAAGGTATTCCCCACCTTGAAATGGGGTGCACCAGAAGACTATGGGAAGTGTTTGAACTTCAGAAGGAATTATCCCCATGAGTAAAGACATATGATGTTGGAGTTCCACACTTACCCACAGATGCATAAGTAACCTACATACATAAGTAGCCTACATGAGACTTCTTCAGGTGAAGGGAATTTGTCTCTCCAGCAAGGAATGAAGAGGAGGGAGGGAAGAGCACGTACCAGGCAAGAGCACTGGGTGTGTTTGGGGAAGAGGAGAGCGTCTCTGGGGCTAAAACCAAGAATGCAGATTTTGGAGGAGCAGCAGTGAGCCTGGAAAAAGAGGTAAGCTAGACCCTGAGGAGCCTGGAAAGTCATGACTTTAAAACTCCTTGAAGATTCATGATTCTCAAAATCCTAAGAAACAGAGCTTCCTTCAAAAAAGCTTATCTCAGAGTCCAGCATAGGAAGGACAAAAAGACATAGCTTTTCAGGGGGCCACCAGAAGTCCCAGCTGTAACCTCTGCACACTGCCTAAGAGCCCCCTTTGAGCTCCAAGACTTTTGGAAACAAAATCTGTGGACAGTGCAGAATTGTTCAGACAAAGCAGGGACCCAATAAATAGATCAGTGAGTCATATGAACAAGTGAGGCTTTCATTTGTTACTTTAATTTTTGCTTTTGACTTGATTGGCAAATGAACACCACAGCATGGGGCAGCCATGCCGATCAGCAAGCTGCATGTCAGGGTGACAGATGGACGTGTTCTTGTTGCTGTGGTCTCAGAATATTTTCTGTTCCCTCACTTATGCTCCCAAACATACTCTTTTGGTTTCCCAGGATTCAGGAATGAAAGATGAAATTATGCCAGTCCCTCCTTATCCATGGTCTCGTTTTCTGTGGTTTCAGTTACCCGTGGTCAACCACAGGTCAAAAATATTAAATAAAAATTTCCAGAAATAAGTAATTCATAAGTTTTCAATCACGCTCTGTTCTGAGTGGCATGATGAAATCCTGCAATGTCCTGTATAGTCCTGCCCCAGATGTGACTCCCCCCTTGCTCTGATATATCCATGCTTCATGTGCTGGTTACCCATGGTAGCTGTCCAGGGTACATTTCAATGGCGGTGTTACTATAGGGTTTGCATCCAGGTAAACCTTATTTTACCTAATAATTACCCCAAAGCTCAAAGTAATGATGCAAAAGAGGCATCAGGCTGCAAAACGTGGAAGAACAGCTTAACTCTAATACTGTGAGGCAAAACTACAAGAGATACAGAAAATAACAACATATATGGTTCAGAACTATCCAGTTGCAGGCACCCACTGGGGGCCCTGGAAAATATTGTCTGCAGATGAAGGGACACTACTGGGGTCTCCAAGCAGAAGTTGCCCCCTGGTCTGCTCAGCCAAAGTGTAAACCAGAAGAAAGAAGTCCAATGAGAGAGAACAAAAAGCCCTCCCCAAACCATACGAAAGCCTAAGATCAGAGGCAGAGAGAGACCACAGATTCCGCAAGTCTAAAGATTAAACAGGTTAAGGGTCAAAAAAAATCCAAAGTTATGAACACACAATTAGGTAAGGAAATTAATTTAGAAGGAGAAAAGAAACCATAACAAATCATAAATTTTGAAGATATATTGGGCCCAGAGTAGCAGCTCCCGGCTGCTGCACGCAGGGCCAGACCTGGGGAAGGGCTTCCTCCATTATCGGGAAGAGTGCGACCTGCCCATTTGCGACCAGAGCAAGAGGTAGACTCCCACCCGCTGGAAGGAGAGACCCAGCCACCAGTTTGCCTGGTCTTCGGGGCCCAGAGTAGCATCTCCCGGCTGCTGCACGCAGGGCCAGACCTGGTGAAGTGCTTCCTCCACTCCCTGGGGGAGTGCGACCTGCCCAGCTGCAACCAGAGCAAGAGGTAGGCACCTGCCCGCTGGAAGGAGAGAACCCTCCGCCAGTTTGCCTGGCCTCCAAGGCCCATAGTAGCATCTCCCTGCTGCTGTAAGCAGGGCCCAGCCTGAGGATAAGTCCCTTCCACTATTCCACTGTGCCACTCTGCAACGGACCAAAGGTGCAGCCTTGACTCCACTAACAGGGTTGCTGACTGTACACGATCTGGGTCAGGTGGCTTAAACTGGAAGGGAAAAAAGAAGGGCTTCCAAGGGTCCATTTTGTTTGAGACTTGTTCTTGGGTTCAACGTTTTTGTTTTTATTTGCTTGTTTGTTTGTTTTGTTGTTTCTTGGGAGTTTTTTGTTTGTTTTTGTTTTGATTGACAGTGTATTTGTGTGCTTCTGCTCCTCTTTTCTTTCTTTTCTTCCTTCTCACTTTTATATTTTTTCTTCTTCCTTCATCTTCCCTATTTACACCCTGCCATTGCATTCTCAACAGAGGCAAAAACAAGTTATACGCACAAATTGAGATTTCTAGAACGTGTACAATTGAAATATATAGCAAAGTGGTGTTATATATGGTTTATTCTCTATTTTCTAGACTTATTCTCTCTCTCCTCTCTCTTACACTAATTACTACTCCTTGGTTATTATTTTTTTCTCTTCTTTTTTTTTTTTTTTTCTTTTCCATCTTTCTTTATTTCTCCTCTCAACCGCAGCATAAGTTAGGTTTATATGTAAATCGGTCTTTCCATCTATTCATTCACTCCATTCTCTTTCCTCTCTCGTCGGCTGATACTAAACCACTTCCATAGAACTCTCTTTTCATACTTTCTAAGAAAGAACAAATCAATACACTCACTTCCTTCTTCCTAAACATATTACCTCTCTGTCCATTACTTGAAACTTTAAAACCCCATCAGAAGCATACAGAGTAAATTGGAAACAACATCTGGGTTAACTAAATCTGTACATTGTGATCAAACTGGGATTCTCTGAATAGAAAGTGTTTGATTTTAAAGTGTAAAGGAAATATAAGGGGATCTGATAGCATTGTACTACAGGAGCAACATAAGGTTTTAAGGTAAAATCAAAGTAGACAAGGTCCCACAGTGCAGGTAGAATAGACGCACAAGCAATATGAAGAAACAAGGGAAGAAAGTGACACAAACAAATCAATATACCTCCTAAGTAGATTCCATACCATGCACAGTTGGTGCAATGCCAGAGATGGAATTCAGAAATTACATATTCCAAATGTTAGCGGAACTTAAGAATGAACTCAAAAATGAGATGAGGGAGCAAATACAGGAGGTGAAAGATCATTTTGACAAAGAACTCCATAAACAAATACAGGAAGTAAAAGATTACTTCAATAGGGAGATAGAAGCTCTAAAGAGAAACCAAACAGAAATTCCAGAAATGAAAGAAGCAATAAATCAAAATAAAAGCTCAATCGAAAGTATCACCAACAGAGTAGATCACTTGGAAGAAAGAACCTCAGACAATGAAGACAAAATATATATCCTAGAGAAAAATCTAGATTACACAGCAAAAATGGTAAGAAACCAAGAACAGAACATTCAAGAATTATGGGACAACATAAAAAGACCAAACATAAGAGTGATTGGGGTAGAGGAGGGGGCAGAGTTTCAAGCCAAAGGAATGAGTAATTTATTTAATGAAATAATTACAGAAAATTTTCCAAACTTGAGGAATGAAGGGGAAAACCAAGTTCAAGAGGCCTACCGAACACCAAACATACAAAATCACAACAGATCCACACCAAGACACATTATAATGAAAATGCCTAATATACTGAGCAAGGAGAGAATATTAAAAGCCACAAGAGAAAGGAAGCAGATTACATATAGGGGGAAACCAATCAGACTTTGTTCAGATTTTTCTACCCAGACCTTAAAAGCAAGAAGATCCTGGAATAGCATATTTCAAGCTCTGAAGGAAAAGGGATGTCAACCAAGAATCTTATATCCAGCAAAATTGAGCTTTAGATTTGAAGATGAAATAAAAACCTTCCACGACAAGCAAAAGTTAAAAGATTTCACATCTCGAAAGCCAGCACTTCTGAACATCCTGGGCAAAATTTTCCATGAAGAAGAAGAGAAAAATAACGATGAAAATCAACAAAGGGAGATATTAAACTAAGAGAAATACCAACCAGAAGAGAAACCAAATCAAGCTAAAGATCATCATACAAATAAAAATGGATGGGAATAAAAATCACATCTCAATAATAACCCTGAATGTTAACGGCCTAAACTTGCCATTCAAAAGACACAGATTATCTGAATAGATTAAAAGAAATGACCCAACAATCTGCTGTCTCCAAGAAACACACCTCATAGAAAAAGACATCAATAGACTGAAGGTAAAAGGCTGGGAAAAGTCTTATCACTCACATGGCCTGCGGAAGCAAGCAGGGGTTTCCATTCTCATTTCAAATAAGGTAGACTTCAAGCCAAAGTTAATCAAAAGGGACAAAGATGGATATTTCTTACTACTTAAGGGAACCATTCATCAAGAGGATATAACAATCATAAATCTATATGCCCCAAATAATGGAACACCTACATTCATCAAACAAATGCTTCTCAAGTTCAAGAGTAAAATTGACCACAACACAGTTATTCTAGGGGATTTCAACACACCTCTCTCACCAATGGATAGATCATCCAAACAAAAACTAAACAAAGAAACCTTAGGCCTCCTTAAAACAATTAATAACTTAGATCTAACGGACATATATAGAATATTTCATCCCTCAGTAAATGAATACACTTTTTTCTCAGCAGCACATGGCTCCTTCTCCAAAATAGATCATATATTATGTCACAAGGCAAATCTCAGCAAATATAAAAAAATAGAAATACTACCCTGCATGCTATCAGACCATAAAGGGATGAATTTGGAAATCAATGACAAAACAAGGAATAAGAAAAACTACTCCAACAACTGGAAGCTAAGCAACATGCTACTGAATGAACAAGGGGTTGAAGAAGACATCAAAGAGGAGATTAAAAAATTCCTAGAGGTAAATGAGAACACAGATACATCATATAGAAATCTCTGGGACACTATGAAGGCAGTAATAAGAGGAAAATTCATTGCACTGAGTTCATTCTTTAAAAGGAAGAAAAACCAACAAATAAACGACTTAACATCACACCTCCAAGCACTAGAAAAAGAAGAACAGATCAACACCAAGAGCAGCAGAAGACAGGAAATAATTAAAATCAGAGCAGAAATTAATGAAATTGAGACTAAGGAAACAATTCAAAGAATTGACAAAACTAAAAGTTGGTTCTTTGAAAAAATAAACAAAATTGACAGACCCTTAGCAATGCTAACGAAAAGAAGAAGAGAAAAAACTCAAATCACTAACATTTGTGATGAAAAAGGGAATATCACAACAAACACCTCGGATATACAGAAGATAATTAGAAATTACTTTGAAAACTTGTACTCTAATAAAACAGAAAATGCTGAATGCATTGACAGATTTCTAGAGTCATATGATTTGCCTAAACTGGATCTGGAGGCTATACACAATTTAAACAGATCGATTACAAGCAAAGAAATAGAAGATGTCATCAAAAAGCTACCAACAAGGAAAAGTCCAGGACCTGATGGGTTTACAGCAGAGTTCTACAAGACTTTCAAAGAAGAACTAATACCAATGCTCTTCAAACTATTTCAAGAAATAGAAAAAGAGGGAGCTCTTCCAGACTCTTTTTATGAGGCCAATATTACATTAATTCCAAAGCCAGGCAAAGACACATCCAAAAAAGAAAACTTTAGGCCAATATCCTTAATGAACATAGATGCAAAAATCCTCAACAAAATTCTGGCAAATCGGATACAAAAACATATCAAAAAGATAGTGCACCATGACCAAGTGGGGTTTATTCCAGGGATGCAAGGCTGGTTCAACATTCGGAAATCAATAAACATAATACATCACATCAATAGACTTAAAGATAAAAATCATATGATTATCTCAATAGATGCAGAAAAAGCATTTGACAAAATACAGCACCCCTTTATGTTCAAAACACTGGAAAAACTAGGAATATCAGGGACATATCTCAACATTATAAAAGCTATTTATGCAAGGCCCAGAGCTAACATTATCTTAAATGGAGAAAAATTGAAAGCATTCCCTCTAAAAACTGGAACAAGACAGGGATGCCCCCTCTCACCACTGCTATTTAACATAGTACTGGAAACTCTGGCAAGAGCAATTAGACAGACGAAAGAAATTAAAGGGATCCAGATAGGAAAAGAAGAGCTCAAATTAGCACTATTTGCTGATGACATGATAATCTACCTAGAAGACCCAAAAAACTCTACCAGAAAACTTTTACAACTAGTAAATGAATTTGGCAAAGTAGCAGGATACAAAATCAATACCCATAAGTCAAAGGCATTTTTGTACATCAGTGACAAAGCCTCTGAAAGGGAAATGATGAAAACTACGCCATTTACAATAGCACCAAAAAAAATAAAATACCTGGGAATCAACTTAACGAAAGAGGTGAAAGAGCTCTATAAGGAAAATTATAGAACACTAAAGAAAGAAATCATAGAAGAACTCAGAAGATGGAAAGACCTACCTTGCTCTTGGATAGGTAGAATCAATATTGTCAAAATGTCCATACTACCAAAAACATTACACAGATTTAATGCAATTCCAATCAAAATCCCAATGTCATTCTTCAAAGAAATAGAAAAAGCAGTCATGAAATTCATCTGGAGAAATAAGAGACCCAGAATAGCCAAAGCAATCCTGAGCAAGAAAAGTGAAGCAGGTGGCATCACCATACCGGACTTTAAATTATACTATAGAGCAATAGTAACAAAAACAGCATGGTATTGGCACCAAAACAGACTGGTGGACCAATGGTACAGAATTGAGGACACAGAGACTAATACATATAATTTCAGCTATCTTATATTAGACAAAGGTGCCAAAAATGTACAGTGGAGAAAGGATAGCCTCTTCAACAAATGGTGCTGGGAAAACTGGAAATCCATATGCAACAAAATGAAATTAAACCCTTGTCTCTCACCATGCACAAAATTCAATTCAAAGTGGATCAAGGACCTAGGAATTAGACCAGAGACAATACGCCTAATAGAAGAAAAAGTAAGCTCCAATTTCCAACATGTCGGATTAGGCCCCAAGTTCCTTAATAAGAATCCTGTAGCACAAGAACTATTACCAAGAATTAATGAATGGGATAGATTTAAACTGAAAAGCTTCTTCTCAGCAAAAGAAACAATCAGTGAGGTGAATAGAGAGCCAACTAATTGGGAACAAATATTTAATACGTGCACATCAGATAGAGCACTAATTTCTAGAATGTATATAGAACTAAAAAAACTTAACACCAAAAAAGCAAATAACCCAATCAATAAATGGGCTAAGGAATTGAAAAGACACTTCTCAGAAGAAGATACACGATTAATCAACAAATACATGAAAAAATGCTCAACATCACTGGCAATTAGAGAAATGCAAATCAAAACTACTCTAAGATTTCATTTCACTCCAGTCAGAATGGCAGCTATCAAGAACACAAACAACAATAAATGTTGGAGAGGATGTGGGGAAAAAGGCACACTCATACATTGCTGGTGGGACTGCAAAATGGTGCAACCGCTATGGAAAGCAGTATGGAGATTTCTTGGGAAAATGGGAATGGAACCACCCTATGACCCAGCCATCCCACTCCTGGGTCTATTCCCAAAAGACTTAAAAACAGCATATTACAGTGACACAGCCACTTCAATGTTTATAGCAGCACAATTCACAATAGCTAGGTTATGGAACCAACCTAGATGCCCCTCAGTAGATGAGTGGATAAAGAAAATATGGTATATATACAAAATGGAATTTTACTCAGCAATAAGAGAGAATAAAATAATGGCATTTGCAGGTAAATGGATGAAGTTGGAGAATATAATGCTAAGTGAAATTAGTCAATCTCAAAAATCCAAGTACCGAATGTTTTCTCTGATATAAGGAGGCTGGTTCACAGAGTTGTTGGAAGGGGGTACATAGGATCAGAGGAACACTAGAATGGTCAACGGAAAGGGAGGGGAGGTAGGGAGTAAGGGGGGGGTTGGAAAAAAATTGGTGGTTGAATGAGATGGATATCATTATCCTAAATGCATGATTGAAGATCTGAATGGTACTTATATACTTTGTATACAAGCAGTTGTATGTAAAAAGATACTATACTTGTACATGATGAATAAGTAAATAAATAATAAAAAAAAAATTTTGAAGATATTTAAAAATAGAAAATATCACAAATCCATAAATATAACAGTATTTTATTTATGAACTGCCCTACACACCAATATCATGTGAATTTTACTTATTTTTTTTCAGTTGCATATTCTTTTTATGTCTCTTCATAGGACAATTGTATATTTTCTATAGAAATGTAGATAAGCCAGTCCTTCTTCGACAATGGTCAACGGAATTCTGATGTATTATTGTCTAGCTGTTATTGAAAGTTTAGAAAGGTCTCTTTCAGCTTTACAATTCCCTTTGGTAAAATTATGTTAAATTTTCAAACTCTCAAATTCATAAAAACCTCTATCAATTTTCTTTTATATATGAGCTATAAAATTGCAGGTCATTTATTTCATTAGAACCAATTTTAAATACACTCTCAACTGATGACACCCATTGACCAGGCTGTCAATGATGTCTTCATTGTAATGAATATGCATTTATAATATGATCACTGAAGTCACTATTTTATGTCAAAATGGCAAGAAATTTAAGTCTTTTTCAATGTGTTCATGAGTCACTTATTTTCATTAATTGGATTATTAAACAATCCAAGGCTATTCATTACTTCTGTTTATCACTTTCACACAGAAAGAATTTTTGGCTTACAAAATAATTAAAAGTCATTCATGGGGTTTATTGAGAACAGCAGCACACAATGACCAACTAATCACATTTGGTGTAGACACTACAATAAAGCAGTGATATTTTGTGTCTATTTACTTACTTAATTTAACACTTCTTCACATTAATTCTGTTAAATAGTTTGGAATAATTAAATTATTCCAAATTGATTTATATTTTTGTTTTGACATTTTCCTAAGTGTTCATACAAAGGTTAATCAAATGTGATGATTTATTCAGTAATTCTCATGGTTTTAATAATTGTCATTATTTAAAGAACATCATTTTCACTGGGCCTTCTGAATGGCAAATCTCTTTCACCTAAAAATTTGATGTGCAGAAGTGCTCTTTTAAATGCTTAAAAACAATCCTGAACATCAGTTATAAAACTGGTTTCTTTTCTCTTTTGTCCAAAGTATTCAGCTAGTACATTTGTATTGATAGATGTGTGATTCCATACCTTCTTATCTGTGGAGTCCCCCTGGCTTTCAAGCAGTTATGTCTGCTTATTACATTAGCACTTTATAATTATACAGCATAGGTGATATGTTTATCTTGGACTCCCTAGCTGGGGTCTCACAGCAGTTTGAACATTGTTTTGTTGTTGTTGTTGTTGTTGTTGTTACTGTTGTTCATAATACTAACTTAAAAACTTAATTTTGTTCTTCATGTATGTTCTGTTAATTTTTATGTAAATATTAATTACATAATTTGGAGGGACAAATTTTATTAAACAGTGCTGAAGGAAATTTATCAGAACAAACATGGTATTCATCAAAGTCAATTAATTTCTCAATAAAGCTGTTGTTTAAATTTCTATACACAGGTGACCTACAAATTGTGTTTTTCTTTACTACTTTCTTTCTCCTTCTGCCTTTTCTTTCTGTCTTGGGGAAGTATAAACTTCTTCATCTTTTCTGTTGTTATCCTTATTATCTGTTCACATTTTTGTTTTGTCTTGTCTTTCTTTCATAGTTTTTTTTTTTTTGTTTTTTGTTTTTAGGTTCTGGGGATGGAACCCAGGGCTTCAGGAGTGCTAGGCAAGCACTCCACCAGGAGTGTAGCTGGGAGCTACATCCCCAGCCCTCGTTATTTCCTTTTGATAATTATGAATTTTTAGTTTCAGCTGCAATTGTTTCTTCTTTTCCTGCCAAATTTTGTCTTTTTTGTGCCATATTTTCTTTTTCCAAAAATGGTCTTTTACATCTGGCTTTCATTAGATTCCTCTCTTCCCATAATGTCTGGAACTTTATATAATTAAGATGTCTAGGTAACAATGTACAGAATTAATTTGAAATGAAGGACTCATCTGAAAATAAATTTACCAAATTATTTTTAGTCTGCCACCATGTTGCAGTGAGCTCAATAGTTGTACAATAATGATCTTCTAATATTAAATTCATTAGCACATAAATGAAGACTGTGGTGAGTCCATCACTGACCACTTGTTTCTTTAAGGTACTTTGTGTGTTGCTGGTGATTCTGTACACATGTTCAGCTGGAATACCCAAACGATTTCAGGACAATATGCCTCACATGCACATTTAGATGTGAGGTAAGATTTTAGGATGCACAAAACATGATTTCACACCCAGAAGCACTTAGTATGGCTAGTACTGATGAATGGAGAGTAGTTGTAGTGCTTTATAAATTCAGAAATTCGGATACAAATTTTTTTATGATTTTTCATTTTAAAAAGAAAAGTGCATGTGATATCTAAATAATGGTACACGATGCATTAACAAGTGTTCTCACAGAGACTGTCTTGACTAGATATCAGTAGGGATGGCTTCAAAACCAAATGTCTAATGACTGGAGAAATTTCCCAAAGACTAGCTTCTGGCTCTAAACTTTTCACATTTCATTTCCCCTCTACTACCCATATATCCTGGGTGCCCTAGGATATGTTTACATCAAAATCTACCTGTGGTCCCACACCATTGTTAACAATGCTGAATGAGTTGTGCAAGAATTGTTGTAAGACACTTCCATTCTCAGACAGCTGGTAATAATATATTCACATCCAAAGGCTCTGACCATGACCACCACAAACTAATATTTCCTCAGTTCAACTTCCACCTGGTATGATTTCCAAACCTACAAACATGTTTCCATGCCTACAAATTCTCAAGTGACCTGACATGAGAAGAAATCAGAATGAAGATGGTGGTCTCAACTAATTACTCTGAAGAGTCATATAAAAGTATGACTATGTGAACACATTGCTGTGGACTTTTCAGTGATCTGAGAAGGGTCCTTTGCAAGCAAGGTGACTTGTGCCAGTTTTGTTAGCTTTATAGTGAATCCACTTCTGGTCAAAGGAATGTGAAAAAAAAATCAATTTCAGAAAGCAAAGAGAACATGTCATGTCCAGCACGCACCTCAGAGGAGAGCATCACAATATCCCCTCTCCCCGTGAGACACAGAAGCCACATAGACACTGACTTTTTAAAGACGTCAAAATCTTGAAGTGATCATCTTACAGAAAACTCAAGGGGCTAACTAGAAATCAGGTTTTTGTCACTACTATTACTATTACTATTTTCTAATGAACTAGAAGCTTCCTCCACCCCAGAAATGACCAACTAGCTTATCACTAGCCTGACGAGAGGGGTGTTCAGGGTAGACTACTGGACAGTAAAGAAATACAACATGGGGCTGGGGCTATGGCTCAGCGGTAGAGTACTCATCACGCATGTGTGAGGCCCTGGGTTCCATCCTCAGCACTACATAAAGAAAATAAAGGTATTGTGTCCACCTACAACTAAAAAATAAATAAATAATAAATAAATAAATAAAATAAGAAATGCAATATTTCTTGCCTGCCAGGTTTAAGTCCATGGTTGCAAACTATGTGCACAATAATCTCAATACTCTGTGTGTTCTGTTATTTCCAATAGCATCTCAATAAGCACATCATTATAAATAAAGACATGACACTAGCTAATGAAGATATTAAGGACATTATTTTCATTGAGACTAATTTCAAAGGATAATCCATGACACCCCAGTGGTATTTATTCATCTTTTCCTTTCCATTGACACTAGAAAAAGTGACTTACTTCCAGCGCTATAGTTCCTTCTTGTGTTCTTCACTGTTTAGGCCAAAACAGGCTGGAAACACTTTATTGAAAAAGCACAGTTGTACTGCTTTGCACTTGGGTTTTTCCAAGCCCTTCTGCTGCACAGTAATCAGAGACTCATGATTGATCTTGTACCTCCATGAACATTTCTAGATAGCATCATCATGTTTACAATGTGCCCTGGTTTCCAGCCAGCACTCAGAGAATGGTGAACACTGCATTCATGGCTTCCGCAAAGAACACTGTAAAATATTGTTACAGAAACTGCTGCCCGACAAATAATCAGTTCCCTGAAAATGCTCTCTTTGAGTTGAGCTCCTAGTGATGAATAAAACTCAAGATTGTATATTTGCCGGCCGATCTGAAACATGACGTATTTTGAATTATACCAGCACATGTAAACCGCTTTCAACCTGTGACTCGTACCTTGCTGTCAATCCATGTAACACACTGGGCCAGAACCGGGGGAAGAAAAAAGGGGGAGGGGAAGTAATGTGTTGCTTACCGCCATTCATTCATTTACTGGAGAAAAACAAATTCTAAGTGTCCAAATGAAAATAAATGGTACATAAAACAAGATGTTCGTAATAACTGTTCTGAAACCTAAGACCCAGTTCTATTCTGCCATGGGCTAAGTATGCGTCAATTTTTCATTCAGATTAAAAGAAAAGCTGTGAGCGCTCTGCTATAATTTAAAGGACGATGGCATTGCAATCTTTTCATGTCCCGGGGAGACCTCTCTCTAGCACCTCTGAGAAGCCTACGTCCTTAACTGTTGTGGTCACTCTGAGCTAATATTATGCTGCATAAAGTGGGATTTGGAATGAACTGCCATGCTCAGCAGCAGAGGTGAGAGATGGCACGTGGTAGATCTCTGTGCACTCCTTCTCACCCGGTATCACAGATGCCTCTGGCTGAGACAGGACTGCACAACTGGAATGATATTTCTTGAAAACTAGTTGTACTCACTTTTGCTTCAGACTCTCTGATTTGAGTGAATGTCCCCCGCAGGAAAGTAGGCATGTCCACAGTTGGAGCTGGACCATCGGGAAGCAATGATGTCCTTCCATCCCTCAAAGGGCACCGCTTTTCAAGGAGTGGAATAGCTAAGGACAGCTTGGTCTGAGCACAACCCAAGCTCTGGCACTCTGTGATGTTGTACAAATAACCTGTCCTTCTGAGTCTCAACTTCTTCTTCTTTTTATTTTTATTTTATTTATTTGTTTATTTATTTATTGTGGTACTGGAGATTGAACTCAGGGCCTTGTGCATGCAAGGGAAGCACTCTACCAACTGAGCTATATCCCTAGCCCAACTTCTTCCTCTTTTTAATGGACTTAATGCTATCTATTATTTATTACTTCTCTCTTACATTAGGCAAGATAATATATGTAAAGTGCCTGGCTCATCATAGACCATAAAAAAAAAAAAAAAAAAAAAAGAGCGAGAGAGAGGCTAACATTGTATTACAACTCCAAATGGGACAGCTTTTAAGTTTAGAGTCATGCATGCAGTTATTCTAAAGAACAGTTACAACTTACTCATCAAACATGCATTAAATACCAGCTCTGTGCCTGGTGTTAGAATGGGCACTGGGGGTGCAACAATAAGCAAGATACAGTTCTGTTTTCCATTATGCTTCAAAGTGCCAATTCTAGGCAAGTCTGAACAGGGCAAGTTCTTGGCAGGTATTGTGTCCCCCACCCCCACCCCCACATCCCTCTCTCTATCATAGAGACTGCCTCAAGGAGGCCTAAATGGCAATCATCTGAAACAAAGCCATCATCACTTTTCACAAAACGAGTAAAAATTTTGCTTAAAACTATTTGGAAGCAAATAGATTAAACAGCCCTATAGATTTTATAAACATTGAAGACTATAATTCAAATAAATAAACATCTTTTACAGTATTACAGTGTTTCCTCAGGAATCTGCATTACAAGGTGAGGCCCCTGCCACCCAACGTGGTCCTCTGATATGTTAGCCCTGCTAAACTGCATCATACCATATTGCTATTAAACACCCAGTTAATCCAAACAACTCTCTGGCTTCTGAATCTACACACCTCATTGTTGTTCACTTTCTCATGAGAAATAACTGCAGATGTAGAATTCACTCCTCATGTAGATGGTAATGCTGCAGGCACCTGGTCAAATTGAATTTCCTATCACAAGTTAATAAATCACCATTTTTTTCTCAAATGTCAGAAATCATTGCCTCAGTCAAATAATTTTACTGAGTGCCCAAGATGTACCATGTGATATTGTAAATTTTAGAGATAGAAGATTGAATAAAATAAAATTTAAGTCTCCTAGAAGCTTACATCCTGATTATCAGAGGGAGTTTTTTCTATTCTTCAAGAAGCTGGCTCTGGGAACAGACAAGATTGTGAAAAAAATTAACTCAATATTATTGAATTATCCTATTTTATCAGTTAATATGGACATTTTTTTATCTTTTAATGTTTCCAAAGTCAAGATGCATCTTATAGTCCAAAATTCTTTCAATAACTGTCAATTTGTGAGGGGAAAAAATATCCCTCATTTATTCCAGTAAAATCAAGAAGGCACTAGCACTGACTGCTATAAGTAAACCTCAAATAATGAAAGTCTATTTCTCTCAGTCCAATGCAGCTGATCTTTTTTGGGTGGCTCTCCTCCAAGCACTACTTCTGGGACTAGACTTGCAATGGAAGCCATCCATTCCAGGACTTTCAGAGTTTCCCTGTGTGTCATTTCCATTCTGGCCAGACAGAGAGGAGAGCATGGGAAGAACCATATGTGGGATATTTCCACAGCCAAGGCCAGGAAGACACACACACACACACACACACACACACACACACACACACACACACGTCTGCTAATATCCAGGCAGCCATATAACCACACCCACCTTCAAGGGAGGCTGAGAAATTGAGTTTTGCTGTCGGTAAGGAAGAAAGGAGACAAGTCTGTTGACCAGCCAATGGGTCTTTTATACTGGCATTTAGAATAATTCTCCAAGTTTTGCCTCCTCTGATATTTTCAGTCATATGAAGCAGTTGGTAAAGGGTTTCCAATATCATCTCAGCATTTTCTATCTCTTTGTAAGGAGTGGAGGAGCATCAGTGTTTCAGAGCAATATGGTAGCCAGGGTAGTTTCAATATCTGGGCAACAGGCCTGCTACGTGATCTTACCAAATCACAAATGGTCTAGTTTTCCCCCTACAAAACTTCACCTGTTTAAATGTGCAAGGCAATTATTCAATCAATAAGTATTAATCAATTATCTAGAAAGAGGCCAGTGTATCCTAGATTCTCTCAAAGATACTGTGCACTGTTGCCTCTAAGTTGAAATGGTGTTTAAAGAAGGGAGTGCTTAATGTAGGATGAAATAATTTGTCTCCCCTCCATTTTTCCAGTGTGGGAGGGCTTGAGGTCATTTTCCAGGCAGTGGGCTCTGAGTCAGCACTGCAGGCCAGCTCCCTCTTTTCTCCTCTCTCTCTCCCTCTCCTGGCACACCCAAGCATGTGAGTTACAAGATCTAGACATGAAATAAAAAATAGGATTCCCAGCTCACGCCTGGTGCTCCTCCAGCCAGTAGCAGAGCTCTAGGTTGCAATATAATGTGCTTTCCCAAGCTAAGAAAGCTGTAGACTTCCTTTCAAATTTACCCTTTTGGACCTATGCTTAATTGGCCAGAATCTTAACAAGTAGGAGGTGTGGATGGCAATTTCAAATCCCTAACGCCATACTCACAGAAGTCTTCCTTCAAAAAATATGATTGGAAATTGGACTTTAGCTGAGAATGTAGGTAGTGAGAACAGCAAAGAGAAGAAAGATATTCCAGAAGATAGCTGGACCACGAAAAAGATGAGGATGCAGAAATTCATGGGGGGAAGTGGAGAGCTTGGCCAGAGTGAAAGGAAGGGCCCCACCTTCTTTCTGGGCTGAGCCCTTGACAGAAAGTGCAGCGACTGCCCTTGAGAGTCAAAGTCAGGATCAGCAGTGGTAGTCCATGAAGACTTGACCTCACCAACCTCAGGGCAGAAGCATGAAAACTAGGACACTCACCTACTAGGGTTCACTTCCTAGTATATTGAGGTTTTAGAGCTCTTTAGCGTTTGCCCTTTCATTTACTCTTCAAAGCAACTTTCAGCAATGGGTAATTCTTGGCACCCAAGAGATGGAGACACAAAAGGACTAGTGAATTGCCTCATTCCATGTGCTGATAATTAGGGTCACTGTATCTTTCACCTTCTAGACCAAAACATTTTTGAAAATGAAAGGGGTCATTCTTAATAACTACACTGAAGAGCTGGAATATATTGGGATAGTCCTGAGCAAACCGGGAGGTTTTGTCCCCTGTGGCAAACAGCACATAATCCATCTATTGTGATTCTGATCTGATTTGTGCCTAAGGGTTCATATTTGGAGAGCTTGATCCTCAGTGTGTCAATGTTGGGAGGCCCCTAAGGGCAAGGGGATGGTATTAGTGGGAGGTCCTTAGGCCAATGAGGTGCACGGCCTTGAAAAGCAATTAATGTATTTCTCATGAGACCCTAGTTAGTTCTTGTGAGAAAATCATTGTAAATGCCTGATCCTGGCCCCACCCAGACTCTGGCTCCTTGCCTCATCGGGTGATTCCTTGCTTCTGTGCAATCCTACCATTGCCATCAGTAGTGGTGTGATGCAGCCAAGAGGGCCCTCACCATAGCTGAACCAATTCAGGTCCCACACTCTAGAGCTGTCAGAACTGTGAGATAAATTAACCTCTTTTTCTTCATAAGTAGACTGCCTCAAGTATTTCATTATGCCAACAAAAAAAGTAGACTACTTATACTATCTTAGAGTACAATGTTTAAAATAAGCTTTTAACAACTGAAAATACTAGGTTTACAAAATTTAAACTAATACTAGAAGATGTTCAGTAAAAGTCACAGTTGTTTAATACATACCAATGAGACAAACTGAGCTTTAATTGCATGTAATTTAGTTTTCTAGTGAAAACAAAGGAAATATAGGCTTAATCAATTCCATTTTATACTCAGTGAAAGAAATTGGACACAGGCCTCCATGCTGTGGCCAGTGATTTGTGTGAACAATGAGAATCTGCTACCCAGGTTATGTCAGTGTGGTAGAGAGTTTTTCCCTTGAACTGTGAATAGAGTAGTCCTATATTTCATTATCTACACCAAAAATGTTTGAGAGTGAAAGGTGGTTTTACTTGTAACTCTCTTGGGAGAACAAGTATAAATTTACTTCCTAGGGCAAACTGGGGTGTCCAGTCACTTTTTATGAGGGAAAGGGGAGGATTTTCTTCCTTGTTCAGCTATGATGGATCATAAATAGGGAGAAAACCAAGAATCGTGTCTGGTTCACCGGACTATTTTTCCTTTCAGAAGAAAGTTGCAGTTAATGAGTATTTTCCCAGAAGATACATTATTTCATTTAATTAAATTATCATACTGTCCACAAACATTTCTGATTTTGGTAATTATAGGAAGAACTCTAGATAGTAAAACAATCATAATTCCTAGAAATGTCTTTGATTGTAGATAGTTAAAATGTTTATATATGATTCATTGTTTGTTTACTTATATTATAAAAATATGTATACCCTAGACTGTAACAATGTTATACTTCATTCATTAATACTGCTTAATGATTTTTTAGAAATAAGTAACCACAAATTGAGGGTGATGACCAATTGTTGGATTGAGCAAGTGAGCTCAGTTAGCCCAAGGTCAATCCAAACGCCTGCAAGTAAACAAGCCCAAATCCACACTTTCTCACTTACTTCTTAAGTTTTTAAGATCTTAAAAAAAAAAAAAAAAAAAAGTAAAATTTTATCCAGAATCCATGCAATAAAATATCCAAAGGAAATGCATGTCAAAAAAATAATTACTTTGTATACAAACAGTTGTATGTAAAAAGATACTAAATATATGCACTATGAGTTGTACATATTAAAAATTATAAAAATAAAATTAAAAAAATTAATTTTGATTTGATACAACTGTATAAACTGGGCATCCTTTGCACATATTTCTCAATACATGATTCACTTTGGTTGTATAGTCTTGGAAATCTGAAAACAGAAAAATCCCTACCCTCAGAACAATTTTCAACCACAGCTGTCCCGACATGCTTGCCTAGATCCGATCTCCTCATGAGCAGGAACAAGGGTCCTCTGGGACTTACCAATTACATTCCTAGTGGCCTCTGGGGAGCAACAAAAGAGGTGAGCCATTTGGTTCCATATTTGATTTGGGTAAGGGTGTGATCACTGTGCTTCATGTTGCCATTAGACACACATAAATGTTACTCTGAATGGTTGCAAACATCACAAACCATAAATACTGACTCAAATGCAAATAGAATACGAAGATATAAAAATAGCCCTAACACTCTTCACCCAGAACACTCAAACTCAACTGCATATAAAATAATAAGATATAGATGTAGCACTAAATCAACACCACAGTGAAAATAGATGCCTAATATCATTATTATAGTAACTATAATAGTAATTGGGTCCATTCTCATTTCTTGGTTGTATTGATATTTCTTCATAAACTAATTCTAACTGTTCAGCCATTGCTGGTTTGTTTGTTGTTTGTTTGTTTGTTTGTGGTTGATGTGGGGATTCTCACTCACAGACTCTCCACTTCTCCAGGAGCCAAGATCCCAAGCTATTCTTCCCTCTGAATGCACAGAGCAATAATGTGTTTGTGATTTTACATATGCCAGATGCACTGTAATGCTCATGTTTGCAGAGCTGCTTGTTTGGCATGTGTTCCAGTTATCTTTGTGTTGAAATAAACCATCAAAATTTAGCAACATAAAACTATGACCATTTTATTGTACTCACAGATTTCATTGGTCAGGATTTAGGGACAGATTTTCTCTGCCCTTGCAAATGACCAAAAACACTTGCACAGCTGAGAAATGGAAAAGCCAGGGGAAGAAGAGCCACTTCCAAGGCGTCATCTTTACTCAGTTGTCTTACACCTGGACGGTATGACCATGTTATTTCTCTATGCAGCTTTTAGTTTTTTTCAGCATGGAGACCATTGAAAAGGAGAGGTTCTATAAAGACAGTTCCAAGAGCACAGGCAAAGCTACAGAGATCACCACCTGCCCATTGGCCAAAGCTGTTCCAAATCTAACTAGATGCACAAGGGAGAGATATAGACCTTACCTCCTAAAAGGAAGAGTGTAAAAGAATTGTGAATCCATGTTTTAAAACTGCTATGTATGGTATTACAAGTGTGTTTCTTTTTCCTTCGTCCTCCACATCAGAATTGCATTTGGGTCCAGACATTAAAACCACCACAGTGACAGACATTATAAGCTTTACTTTTAAAATATCAAACTAGCTAATAGATGATTTGTGTAATGAAAAGACTGCTGTTGTCAGTCGTTTTGCCACCTGCAGTGTTGTAATTGGGGCTGACAGTACAAGGAGTACAGAAAATACTAAATCCACATCACAACTCAAGACAACACACTAAACAAACCCATGCAGGGCACACAATGGCCCATGGTCCAACCAATGATTTGTAACCCTTCTCATATTCATTCCCACTAGTTTAGAGCTCTGGGCTGTTGCAGCATAGACTTCTTACACATTAGTCCATACCCGACTATGGATTTCCCACAGCTTCTTCAGCCCGTCGTTTTCCTCTCAGGCTACTTTTAGAGCAAAAAATAGGCTCTGTGATGGCAAATGGTTAAGTGGTTGAAGGAACTTGAATTGAGAGAATTATCATTATAGTCTTCAGGGTTGGTGTCGGGGCCCCTGGAGTCTGATGATCCTCTGTTACTTGCAGCACTTTGTTGTGCTGACAGTGGTTGCCTTAGTTTGGGCTGCTATAACAAATTGCCATAGGTTGAGTGGCTTAAACAACACACATTTGTTACTTACCGTTCTGGAGGCTCAGAAGTCCAAGATCAAGGCACCAAACGTGTCTGGTGAGGCTACTCTTTCTAATGTGCAGAGAGCCAAATTCTCCTTGTGTCCTTACAAGATGGAGAACAGAGAGGTTCTATGTCTTCTCCCACTTTTGTAAGGGCATACATAAACTCCAACATAAGGTCCAACCTCATGATCAAATCAACCATACTTACTTCCAAAGGCTCCACTTGCAAGTACCATCACCTTGAGGTTAAGATTTTAACGTATGAATTGGAGGTGGGCACATAAACACTACTTCCATAACTATGGTAATGCTGGTACTTGAACCAGGATTTTAGTGGTGGTAGAGAAGAATGGGTTGATCTTCTTTTTCATGTTGTTCATAGATAAATAGTCCAGAGTTGAACTAAGAGCATATCTCTACCTTTCCTTGCCTTTCTACTTCCTCTAACCAGTAAACCCAACCATGTTCTTCTTGGTCCCAATACATGGGGAGCTGGGTATATTCATGATTCATAGGTTTAAAATTTCTAGGAATTCTTCAGGGCATTGTGACACACACCTATAATTCCAGCAGCTCAGGAGGCTGAGGCAGGAGGATAGCAAGTTCTAAGCAAGTTCTTAGGAACTTAGCAAGGCCTTAAGCAACTTAGGAAGACCCTGCCTCAAAAATAAAACATAAAAAGAGCTGGGGATGTGTCTCAGTGGTTAAGTGCCCCTGGGTTCAATCCCCAGTACCAAAAATAAAATAAAATAAAAAATTTCTATGAATTCAACTCTGTACTTTTCTATCTGTATCACTTTGTTCAACAATCTTAACCAGTTTCCCTATCTGAAAAACAGGGAAGAAAATATCTATTTTATATGGTGTCTGTAAATTTAAGTGAAATTATGCATGTAAAGTGTTTAGCATATTATAAATATGGAGTAAATCAGTAAATGTTAACTGTTCTTAGCTATTATGATTCCAGTCCCAGCTGGAGTTGATGATTTTAACTTTCCCTCTCTCGTTCTGCATAATTACAATTTAAAACTTCATTTCTTCCTATAACCTTTATCATTTCCACGCGAACTCTCAGCAGATTGCTTCTGAATTTACAAAGAACACCTTTCTGTGAAGGGTACCCCAATATCTCCACAACTCCAAAATTGTCTTAAGCTCTTGAAGTCTGAAGTTGCAGTATGCAACTTCCCAAATCTCCCTTTTTCTCTGTCCCACCGTCCTCCACACACATACATTTCACATGTAGCATGACACTCGGGAACAGAAGTTGGCCTGGCATTTAAAAGTCTGCAAGCTGGCATTATCCTGTCACATTCTTCTCAAAAGGGCCCACGTAGGCTAGAGATGTCTTCTCAGTGATTCACACCACAGTAATCTGGGAACCAGATGAAAACTTATGCTGCTGAAACATTCTCTATTCAAACTGCAGCAGAGCATAGCCCACACTCTTGGGGCAGGGAGGGGGCTGGAAATGGGCAAGCTGATTCCTCAGAGCTGTTCCAGCTCAAATTTCCCATCATTATAATATTTTAATATTTATGAGCTGCATCCAGTGGTTGTCTGGAGCCCACTTGTACTGGCTTGCAAGAGCTACTTATTAACTTTTCAGGAACTTTGTGAGTCAGTTGTCACACAAAACCATTATTAAAAATTAATTATGTAAACTTACAATTAAATAAATCACTAAAAGCAAAAGATTACAAATAACCCCAAACTCATCACATCTTAATTATTTTACTACATTTTTCTATTATATATGCCTTGAGGTTTTTTTAAGCCTGTTAAATCTCTATGTTAGGAATAATATATGATGATGTGCTACTATACATCTCTTCAAAACACTGCAGTTGGTGACAATGGTAGCCTTAAGTTGGCCATGGTAGCTAGCAATCAGAGCTTGATTTATACATTTTTTGATCATGTAGACATAAGAAAGTGATAGGGAGCATGTTACTAATGCAGATTAAACCTACACATAGTTGTTGCTATAACAATGTGAATAGCACAAAAAGTTGAGAACTATTCTCCCAGGATTTGATACAAAGGAGTTGCTCACATCATTGATGCATTAATGAGGTTCTGACATGTGCATTTATTGCTTCATTTCTCTTTGGTCTCATTCATTAATGTAAACAAAAATATCAACCACTCAAAAAACTTGCCACTCCAAAGCCAAATATAACCCAAATGCTAAATGGGCAAATGAACTAAATAGACAGTTCTCAAAAGAAGAAGTACAAATGGCAAATGAGAAAATGTTCAACATCTGTCATGGTGTAGATATGAGGTGTCTCACAAAAAGCTCGTAGGTGAGACAATGCAAGAATGTTCAGGGTGAAATTATTAGGAGATGAGAGCTTTAACATAGTCAGTGGATAAATTCACTTGTATGGATTAACTAGCTAGTAACTATAGGCAGGTAGTGTGAGGCTGAAGGAAGGACGTCACTGGGGGTCTGCCTTTGGAGGTTATAATTTGTCTCTGGTGAGAAGAACTCTCTCTCTCTCTCTCTCTTTCTCTCTCTCTCTCTCTCTCTCTCTCTCTCTCTCTCTCTCTCTCTCCTGATTGCCATGTCCTGAGCTGCTTCCCTCTGGTATGTCCTTCCACCATGATATTCTATCTCACCTCAGGTCCACAGGTATGGAGTAAGTCAACCATGGACATAAACTTTGAAACTGTAAACTTTTCCTCCTCTAAATTGTTCTTGTCCTTTTGGTCACAGTGACAGAAAGCTGACTAAAACAATGTCCTTACCAATCCAGATGCAAATCAAAACAACAATGAGATTTCATCCCATTCCAGTTAGAATGACAGCCATGGAGAATACAAATAATAGTAAGTGCAGGAGAGAATGTGGGGGAAAAGGAACACTTTTACCCTGTTGGTGGGATTGTAAATTAGTACAGCCACTATGAAAATCAGTATACAGTTTCCTCAAAAGACTAGGAATGGAATCTCCATAAGCTCAGCTGCACTCCACCACAGTACATTCGCTAAATAATTGAAATCAGTATACTATAGTGTTATGATTTGGATATGAATTGTCCCCAAAAGTTCATGTATGAGACAATGCAAGAATGTTCAGAGGTGAGAGGGCTAGATTATGAGAGCTGTAACCTAATCAGTGTCATAATCCATTTGATGGATTGATAATGTAAATGGATTAACGGGTGGTAACTGTAGGCAGGCAGGGCGTGGCAGGAGGAAATACATCACTGGGGGTGTGCCCTTAAGGATTAGATCATTTCTGGCTCTTTGCACGCAAGCTCTCTCTGCTTCCTGGCTGTCATGAAATAAACAGTTCTCTTTCATCATGCCTTTCTGCCATGATATTCTGCCTCACCTTGGGCCCAGAGCTGTGGAGTCGGCCAGTCATTGACTGAAACTTTGAAACTGTGAACCAAAATATACTTTTCCTCCTCTTAGTTCTTGTCAGGTCTTTTGGTCACAGAGACAAAAAGATGACTAAGATATATAGAGATTCATGCACACCACTGTTTTGATCAGCATAATTCACAATAGCCAAATTATTGAACAAGCTTGAGTGTCCTCTAGTTGATGAATAGAAAAAGAATACACAAAACAAAGTCTTATTCAGCCATAAATGATTAAATCATGTCATTTTCAGGAAAATTGATGGAACTTGAGAGCATTATGTTAAGCAAAATAATCTGAATTCTGAAAGTAAAGGGCTACATGTTTTCTCTCATATGTGGAAGACAGAGAGAAAAAAGAGGTGGGGTGGGAATCTTATGAAAATAGAAGGGAGGCCAGTAAAATAGAGTAAGGGGAACAGCAGAGAGGGAAAAGAAGTAAAGGACGGGTGCCAGGAATTAAATTGACCAAATGATATTATTATATTGTATGTGTTTACAAGTATGTAATAATGAATCCCATTATTATGCACAAGTATAATTCACCAATAAAACATTTTTAAGTTAATAAAATGCATTGACCCATACTCATATCAGACCTACCTGGATTCATCAACAGTAGCCATGGGTTAGCTACATAAGGATAGAGTTTAGCAAAAACCAAGCACAGTATCATATGAAAATCAAGTGGCTATATGGAATTTATAATAAAGAGTATTGTAGGTTTTATCATTCTTTCTTTGACAATGTGTCCTGTTCATTCTCAATATTAGTAAAATTTATAATGAACTTCCATACACTTATAACTTGCACCCTCCTCTTTGAAGAGCCTTTTGTGACACATTTACTAGCACTCCACTGATATTATGAGTGTTTCCTTATAGATGGGTTTAGAGAATTTGAATGTATTTTCAAATGCCAAGTGTGGGGGTTTCCAGAAGTCCCAAAGCATTGATCTTTCACTTCTTCAAATACGTGTGTCTTCGTCCATTTTCTATCACTGTAACAGAATACCACAGACTGAGTAAGCTTTAAAGAATTCAGGTGTATTTGGTTATGAGTCTGGAAACTGGTATGTCCAGAACACAACATTGGGCCCTCAGGAGGGCCCACTGGGTGAAGGGCATCTCTTGGCAAGACTGACAACATGGGAAAGCCCCACCCTAATGACTTCATCTAATCCCAATTATCTCCAAAAGCCCAACCTCCAAGTACTATTAACTTAACAATTTGGGGATTAAGTTTTCAACACCTGAACTTGAGGGGGACATATGCTAATGGTAGCAACTTGTGATAACATCTTTTCCTTGCAGCATGACAATGATGTAATTAAGCTAATCTAATTACAGACCTCAGCCCTTGATTAATCATGGATTTATGATTAATTTCAGCTTCAGGAAGCATCAAATCCTCAGCCTCCACCATTCTGCTCAGTTGTTGGTGAAACAATAGCAGAAGACAGCAAGGGTCCCCTACAGGATGTCCTAGGACAGAAGTACTGGCTCTGCTTGTCTTTGCACTGTCCTCCCACTGCTGCTTTAGGTCAGACCCAGTGATACACGCTGCTCCTCTTGCCCCACCATAGGGAGGCACGAAGCCCTGTGGATTCCATCTGATCTGAGATCATGTCTTACTTGAGCTTTAGGCATAACAGGAGACATGGTTGTGAGTGATTGTACAAATGTCTTGTGTGCACCTCAGCTGCCCAATAACTTGGTATTTGATGCAAAGGAAGAAAAACTTTGTTGCTGATTACAGGAAATATTTTAGGAAAAAAGTAATTCACATTTTGTCTTATAAATAAGATGTTCTTTCTACTGAGTAATAAATAATGGATGAAATATTACATTACATGAGGAAAATTATAACAAGGAACTGTCAAAATGAATGATGCTTTACAAGAGAATATTTACTATGATTCTGTGCCAAAAGATTGTGTAAATATATATAGGTTGACATTGAAACTACAACTTTATCTCAGATTCACCAGATCTATGATCATAGTTTTCCTGAGGACATCGCTTTCACAACAACAGAAACTTGTATTTTCCTGTTTTGTATTTTTCACAATAGCAAACTCACAGTGTATGATTTTATTGGATAAACTAACTGGAAGTACAGATTAGATTTCTTTATGACTGTTGGGGTTGTTACACATTCTCATAGAACATACTGAGCTCCTACCATGTGCAAGACACAGTGTCAGAGGAGGAGAAAATTAAATAAAATTAATGCTATGAACAACAACCTAAAATAACTTTAGAAATTGTTACATAAGGTACATTTAACCTTTGCCTTCTTGTTTTCAGAAATTTCCAGTTTGCAATTTAGGAGATGAAACTTTTACCTCCTGATCATTCTAAATGAAGAGATTTTTAATATATTTAACACTTTTTTTTAAGTGAAAAAAAAAAAGGAGCTGGAAAGGAAATGTAGAAATGAGATCAACAAATAGATTCAATAATTTACCATCAGAAGTTTCCTCAGAGCTGCCAGTAAATCCCTTGCAAAGTACAGAATTAATATTTATGAGTGAGGCATATAGGTACTTCATCAGTCATTGCTTGGTAATTCATTTAACTTCTCTGTGGTTCCATTTTCTTAGCGCTATGGTAGAATAAATTGACGCCACTCAATTTGAGTGAGGAAGACAGTGCTTGATATAGGGGAAAAAAAGGATTTTAAATTAAAAAATATATTATCAGGCCATCCTTCCTGAATAGCAAAAAGAAATCAGTTTGCACCTAGTAGAGGTTCCGGTAACTTGATTCAAGTTCAGGAAAGAGTCAAAGCCCCTTAAAAAAATGCCAGAGTTTATTTTACATGAGGGACAAGGTGAGTATTCTTTCTCCACATGAGATGTGATGGTATAATCAAGAAGAGAATAATTTTGTCTGTGACAATGTGGTCAGCATTGAACAAAAACTTGTGAGGAATTTTACTGGACCTATATCTCGTTGGGAGACTAAAGTAGATTGGAAGGTCCTCTGTCCACTATCTTTTGAAAGATTATGGCCCATACTCTTCCTTCTGAATATTGACCAAGCAGAGATGAGCCACCTTAATTAATATTGGACTGAAGTTTAGGGGGATAGAAAGCATTTCCTGGCAGAAAGGAATAGAGACAGGGAAAGCGTTGGGAGGCTAGAGAAAGGGTATTGAAGGAAAAGTAACCTTGGAAAAGAAAGAGGACCAAGATGAAAGAGAAAGAGCAGGAGAGAGGAGTAGTGCATGGACCACACTCCTTTTAGGGTCAAATCATTAGATAACAATCTTCTTTGCAGTCTGAGCCCTTAACTCTCTAGCCTCCATCCTAGTTGGGTGTATGTGATGGGATGGAGAAGACTGGCAGTTTGGGGAGCAGAAGAAAAGATGACACCCTGTCACTCTCCACACAAGTTTGATAACAGATAAACTGAAGAGGGCTGGGGATATAGCTCAGTTGATAGAGTGCTTGCCTTGCATGCACAAGGCCCTGGGTTCAATCCCCAGCACCACAAAAAAAAAAAAAAAAAAAAAAAAAAAAAAACAGTAAAAAAGAAAAGAAAAGAGTGAACTGCTCCATCCCCACTCCCACCCCACCTTAATCCTGGTGATTTCTAGGCAGAGCCACCAGGGACCCCAGTATAGACAGATATACAAGCCTACAACAGAAGAGAAGGCTTCGCTTGCCTACATATCTCCCACCATAATTCAGAAAGAAGAAGACTTTATGACTAGGAGTAATGGGTCTTTAAAGGTATGCTAAACAACAAATAAAATCATTTAAATAAAAATACTTTTCAATCTATAAAGTGCTATACAAATAAAGATATTATTTTTAATTATGTACTAATAACTCAGTTATATACATCTTAACCCTAAGTTATTATTCTTGCATCTCTAATGTCAAAGTAATTTTTTAAATGCCTACGTATTACCATTCTTTGTTGAAAGCCACTTAGGATTAGATATAAACTTTCAACAAACCCATTGGCTTTTTCCCAAGGTAGGCTAGGACAGAGTGTGAATAGATGTCTGTGGCCCAGAGTATAAATAAAAAGGAACTACATTCATTCACTGAATGATTTTGGAGCATCTACTTTGTCCCAGACAGTATAAAAGGTATCAGAGACAAACAATAAAGAACAGGCTGTACTCTCGGGACATCTTACTCTAAGGGAAGATACAGATGACAATTCAGTTGAATTTAGGACAGGATGTGCTGTGATGGGAACATTACTTTTCTTACGCACAAATTTTAAAAAGAAAACATTATATTTCAAGAAGTTGGTCTGCTATGTGGACTACAGGGTCTGCATCACACCTCTGAAAATATATGAAAATATGCCTATAGAAAGGGAGTCTAGACTGATTGCCCAGTGATTGAGACTGGCAGATCTGTTTTTACCAAGACTGAGATTTGTTGGGAACTGTGGGTTCCAAGTAACATAAATGTATTCTAGAATATACTGAGTGTGAAGACAGAGGGTGAACAGTAGAATAATGATAAACATGGAAATACAGAGAACAAATCTCCACCATACAGAGGTGGTATTTGATGGTTGATTAGAGTCTGGGATCTAAATCATAGTATCTATATCTGAATTCTCTACTACATGATCTTGGTCAAGTTATTTAACTTTTCTTTCCCTTGTTTTCTCTTTTGTAAAAGGGAGTCAATAAAAGTTTCTAGCTCAAAAATTACTTTGAGGATTAAAGAGAATATTCTTGAAAAACTCTTAAAACAATTCTGACAAAAAGTGAGGTCTCAGTAAACGTTATTCATCATGAGTGTTATGTTTGTAAGCTCTAGGCAAAGTGAAATGGCAAGAATCCCTGGGAAGGAAAACTGATTTCAGTTTGGCATACCTCATGAAATTTGGACTATCATGAACTGATAAGTCACTGAGAGTTTAAGAAATACTGATGACCAAAGTCTTTTCCACCCTGTCAAACCCCAATCAATGCTTCCTCTGCTACAGATCTGTTCACTTTCACTCAGCCCCCACCATTACTATGACTCAGCATTTCTCCCTTATTCTGTGTCTTTGTTTTGTCCACAGTCTAGCTGCACTAGGGCAATGGGGTAGGTTGCTGAGAGACCATAGAAGACACCCGGAGTCCGTGTAGTAGACAACGTTTATTGGAACTTGCTTACAGGCCAAGGTCCAGTGGCAACAGGCTAGAAAGTAGTACTTCCAACCCTCATGGTGCTTCACCAGGAAATCCAGGGGTGACAGGCACCTCTGTCCCTCACAGTGCTTTGTCAGAAAGTCCAGTGGCAGCTGGCTTGTTAAGTGGCACTTATCTTTTACACCGTGCTCTGTTCTACTTCAGTTACTGCAAAGACACAGGTTTTATAGGTTAGTCTACATAAAGGTGACATCATTACCCTGATGGGTCCTATTGTATGACCAGCATTCCAAGGAGCAGCTGCTTTGTCATATGCTCATGAATGCAGCTTCTACAGATACCACTAGTTTGCTCCAGTTCCCAGTGTACATGTGGACATTATGATCTGGGCCCACTTTCATTGTCTCCTTGACTGAGCTAGTCTTCTGAATGGAAAGGGACATCTCAGGGACATGATGTTTGATGTTGCCACCACCTTTCCAAGTATCATCAGTCTTCTTTCCTTGACTTCATTGCTTCTGACTTTGCAGCTTCTGCTTACTCATGATAGCGCCATGCTTTTTTTGTGTGTGGCACCTAACTTCTACCTTGAATACTTACCCCTACCTCATTTTCTCTGTATTTTACATTCAGATTTCCTAAGAGGGACTCCAATCAGTCATGTGCATCCTCTCCAAGCAAAACAGTCCTATGTTTGGGCAAGCTAAGTAAGCCCCATTGAGTTGGGCATCTGCTCCTGGTGTAATTTAGAGTTGCTACTGTGATGGCATTGGGTGGAAAAAAGAATGGTCACCTTGGTATCAATCTGCAACTATGTATATGTCCACTTGTGCATTCCTTTTTTGCATCATTTGTGCATCCATTTTCAAATGTAACTTTTCTCCATATCGATTAATAGAATTAAATATTTGAATTCCTACTGTGGGCTGGCCCAGCATGTGTCCTAGGTAAGAAAAATATGAAGTGATTCGTGCTTCAGGGACAGAGAAACAGAACAGATCTGCAAACAAATACTTCCAGAACCCACCTAGGCCTGCTTCCCATTGAAGAGCTTGGGCCACAACTTCCTAAAAGAGGACAGCAACCACTTGACAGATTGTGAAGTTTGAACCCTGGTGTACTAGGGTACTTCCAACCACCGTCTGCCAGGAAAAGCTAATCAAATACTGTTTGAAGTGCACAGAAAGCAAAATAAAATACCATTATCTTCTGAGAAGTTTCAAATGCGATGATTAACTTGATGGAAGTCCTTCTTAACCATCATATCTCCTGAATTTATAGCACCCATGTCCTCGTTCATCAAAGAGTTTATAAAAATTATAAATTTTGCTGGTGTCTAAGGGATCTAATTTTCCTTCTCTGTTAAATGAGGTGACTTAACTGCATGGATCCTGAAAGTCCCCAGCTCTGGCTTTCTGTAATCTATGACTCCATGTAATCTATGTCCAATGTTGCAGGCCACCTCAAACATTTGTGGAATCTCACCAAACATAACAGAGCACAAAGGTTATATGAACCCAGGGAACAAACACTAAATGAAATATATTTGATCTCTCTATTTTGATAATATATATTTAAAAGACCCGAGAGACCAGATTTGCATTTAGAGCTCTTGGAATCCTTGGAGTGCCAAAATGGGGCAGCATGGGAGAGCCTGCCTCTCTCCACCCAGAGCCACTAGCTCAAGATTGTTCCCCTTCATGCCTCATCTCAGGTTCTGTCCTGCACAAGGAGAGGCCCTATGCACACCACAATTCACATGTGCAACTCAATTCAGAAACCCCATTCCTGAAACTACTGTCCCTTACCCATGCCTTGGGCCTGTGGATGTGCAGAAATTCCACAGTTAGAGAAGACAGACTTGGGAACTGACTTGAGGTCATTTGGGCAGGAAATCTGGGAGTCCTAAGTCCTTGGTGTATGATCTAAAAAGGGGTTGATCGGGGCTCTAGGCAGGCATACCCTCTCAGTTCCATGAACTCATCTTTTAACAGAAATGGGTTTGGCAAGAGGAGGAAGGACAAAGCAGGGGCCTTAACCTATGTCTAAGAGAGGTACTGGGCTGCCTGTGACTCCCTAGCCTACACTATCAAATCCAAAAAAAATAAGGCATTAAATTACTCTTTTGTCTGAATTCATTTTTCTGATCTTGAAATTCTATACATTTAACCTAATAAATAAACCAATATTTAGGGAAATACTTTTATCCTCATTTGTAGATTTATGAATTATGGGCTTTAGAAATTTAGAAGAATGAGACATAAAGCATGCAGGGAAATACTAGTTTATTTGGTAAACTTTTGTTTGTGTTCAAAGCAGCTCGAAAGGAACTTTCTTTGTCTTTACAGTGCAGTAAGGAGTCTTTGGGTTCCCAGTTCAATTCACCTACAGCCCAACCTTTTAGATCTCCTGAAAGAAAAAAAAGACCTGAAATTCAATAACATTTGAGTCTTCTAAAAGTAAGTGTATTTGTAAACATTATGGGTTGTTTGTCAATATATTTTTAAATAAATCTTTCTTCCAGTGTGAAAACTTGGAGAAGCATGGCAGAAACAGCCATAACAAGTCAAGTCAGAAGACAATGATGTTAACAAGCATTAACATATTGAAAATTTACAAGCACTGGTTGTAATGTTTTACATGCATTATCTCATCAAAACTTACAAGAATTAGATGAGGTAAATGTTTTTATCCTCATTTGTAGATTTCTGAATTATGAGCTTTAAAATATAGAAAAATGAGACATGAAGTGTTTCAGGGTTTGACCACATAATTTAGAAGTGGTCCTGTGGGACTCAAATCAGCCCTAACCAACTCCAAAATGAAGATTTATAACTATTCTCAATTTCCATGGGATAAAACCTGTTCAAACCATTTCTAGCCACATTTCACCTTATTGGCTTAAGTCAGGTCACCTGAAATATTTTGATTCTGCTTATTTGTTTAAAGTAATGTGTTTCGCACACAAGTGAATTTCTATGTCATGCATGGATGCAAAACAAAAGGAAATATATCTTTAAATTCAAATCAGTGGAGCCAGCCCCAGGACAACAAATCCATTTATTATAGAGTGAAATGTAAATTAGGAGAGCCAAGAGGAAACCTGCTTTCTTGCTGGTAAAGTATTTCAGTACAACCTTCAAATTTAGCTGGCTTCAAATACACACACACACACACACACACACACACAAATTGGCAGAGTATTCCTCTCTCTTACTAGGCTGGCTATTAGTCACTTTCTATTTCTCTCTAAATAATGGAATTTCTACTTTCTTGAAAAAAGAAAAGAAAAAAAAAAGAAACGACCCATTTTCAGAAAATACATCTACTAATGCTGCCCAGATTAAGGAAAACATAATTGCTCTCTAACTTCCAGAATTGTTGACTGTAATTTTGAAGTCTCAGGGAAGTTCTACAAATGGCGAATTTACTAAACCTTCTGCATAAGGTTCCAGTTGAACTTGCACTTACCTGCCCAAGACCACTCTCCTCACCAGATATTCAGGTCCCTTTGACAATGAGCTCAGTTCCCTCTGTATGGAACGTCAACAAAGCAGTGGAAGAAACAGACAAAAATATCTACCCTGTGGAGCTCACATTCTAGTGATAGGACTCAAAACTAATTTTTAAAAATTATATATATATATATATATATATATATATATATATATATATATATATATGGACTGTGAGATGGGATGAGTGATGCAAAGAGAATAAAACAGGAGAGAGAGAAGAAAAGTGTTGAAAGGGGGAAGGTGCTAGTCTACATAGGATGGCCAGGGAAGACCTCACTGCAAATATTTGTGTAAAAATCTACCTAAAGTGGATCAAGAAGAAATGCATATGTTTGTGGAAAGAGTACTCTGGGCCAAGAGAACAAGTACAAGGGTCCATGGGTGACCATATGTATTAGTTTGCTAAGTCTGCCATAACAAAATACCACAGCCTGGATGACTCAAACAACAGAGATTTATTTTCTGACAGTTCTGGATGCTGGAAGTTCAAGATCAAGGTTTGGCAAATCTTGTTTCTCCTGAGACCTCTTTCCTTGGTTTATAGATGGCCTCCCTCCTGCTGCCTCTCCCTGTGGTTGTTCCTCTATGCATGCCTGCCACTGATATTTCTTTGTGTGTCCTAACAACTTTTTAAAATGATACCAGTTAATTTGGATTATGACCCACTCCAATGGCTTTGTTTTAACTCTGTAAAGGCCCTCTCTTTAAATACATTCATATTCTGAGGTCGTAGGGGCTCACACATATGAATTTGAGGGGACAGAATTCAGTTCACAACACTGTATAACTGGTGTCAAAGATCAGTAGAGGCCGGTGTGAATACAGTGAAGTGAGCTGGGGCAGAGTAATAGGAAAGATAATTAATAATAATCAGAAATATAAATGGAAGGGAAGTCAGGTTACACAGCACCCTGAAGGTCATTTTAAAGCTATTTCCTGTACTCTGAATGACATAGGAAGTCATTAGAATGTCTTGAACAAAGAAGTAGAATGATCTTAACGTTTTAACAGTTTTTCTTATTTAGAGATGAGCAAGTATTTTGAAAGAGGTAGAAAACCCATACAATTGATGATGCTGAGTAGTCCTAAATAAAAAGTCCAGGGAAAGATTTGTATCTAATCTGTAAAGATTTGTATCTAATCTGTTTCTGCGCAAAACCTGAGAATTTTGTTTTCACTAGGGTTAATCTGTTTTCTGTTGCTATAATTAAATGCTACTGACTGAGAAATTTATAAACAAAGGTTTATTTGGCTTGTGGTTCTGAAAGCTGGGAAGTTCAACGTCAGTGCCATGTATCTGGTGAGGTCCTCCTTGCTGTTGGGGATTCTCTGCAGAATCCTAAGGTGCCACAGGATGTCATATGCCATGACAGAATGTTCTAGCCAGGGGTCTCTCAACCTGTTGTGATAAAGTCCCATTGGATTAGGGCCCAATCTTATGGTCTCATTTAACATTAATTACCAGGATGTCATTCCAAATTCCATAGGTTAAGTTTCTTAATGCCTCAAGATGGGGATTAGATTTCAACCTGAATTTTAGTGGGAGCCTTTTAACCATAATAACTAGGTAAGCCCCTTCTCAGAAACCCTCCTGATAGATTCTTCTATCTTTTCTTGCAGCTATGTGAAGTTTTGTTCCACTTATCTGGAGTTCATGCTATTAGGTGATCATAAATTTAGAATTGTCACATCTCTGAGCGAATTTAACATCATCTTTGTGAAGGAACCATCTTTATCTCTACTAATGCTTTTGTCTCAAGTCTATTCCATTTGATGCTAATATGGCTACAGCAGCTTTCTTTCCATGACACTTGCCAGACGTGGTAGTCATTCCTCCTCTTTGCCAAATGCTTCTGTTTTCCTTCTTTCTGGACCCCTGTGGTTTGATGGGCTGATGGGATTATTCTGAACAAATTATCTGTAGGTGGAAACAAAGAAGGAGAACTCAGTTGCCTGCATGAGACCCTCCTATAGATGCCAGGAGCAGCCTTATTCAAAGGAATGGCTAATTCATCACCTGGGTTTAGAAGCAGAGGCATGGGCCAGAGCCTTCAGTGACCTATCATGGACATGAGTGAGAAATATGTTTCCATTTTAAGTCAGTGAGATTCTGGGGTTATTTGGTACCACAACAAGCTAATCATGACTCATACACCAGGGCATTTTAAGTTCTTTCACTTTTAGTCTTTATCCTAGAGGATGGTCCTATAGCATGTGTGGCATCTACCCACTAAATTCCAGTAGTACTTCCCACTCCTCAGAAATAACATTCAAAATGTCTCCAGACTGTGCCAAAATAGCTTCTCACTGAGAACTCTATTCTTATGATTTAAAGATGTCCCTTATAAATGACGTATTGCTACCTTTGCTCTTTCATTCAATAGGGTAATGTAGGTTGTTGTTTTTTTTTTTTTTAATGGAATCTGCTCCAATTAAACTTCACATGATCCACATAAATATATATATTTATGGCAGCTCAATTCACAATAGCTAAACTGTGGAACCAACCTAGATGCCCTTCAATTCATAGATGAATGTATAAAGAATATGTGGTATGTGTGGTATGTATATATATATACACACATACACAATGGAATATTACTCAGGATTAAAAGAGAATAAAATTATGGCGTTTGCAGATAAATGGATGGAATTGGCGAATATCATGCTAAGTGAAGTAAGCCAATCTCAAAAAACCAAAGGCCGAATGTTCTCTCTGATAAGTGGACGCTGATCCACAATGAGGGGTTGGGCATGAGAAAAATGGAGGAACTGTGTGTATGTGTGTGTGTGTACGTATGTGTACATATATGTATGTGTGTACATATATATGTATGCATGCATATATGCATATATATATATATATATATATATATATACATGTGTGTGTGTGTCTGTGTGTGTAGTCCCTCCATATCCATTGGGGATTGGTCCCATGAACCTCCATGAATAGCAAGTCTCTTGCTTAATTTGTATTTCTACTTGTATAGTTTCTTTCTTCTCTTCACTTTTCTTCTTTCAAATCAATTGTTTGTTTTTCTTTTTCTTTTTTTCATTTTCTCTATTTTTGTCTTCTGTACAAGTTTGCACGTAGTACTCTCCATTCTTAGGGAATACACATATTCAACCAAATTTTTCACATTTCCCAATGAATATAATGGTCTTTGAATGCTTTGACTCAAAATATATCCTAACTTCTATGTTGTTTTTGTACAGTATTTTAGTTTTATCTTAGTTTAGAACTCTACAAATTAGAAGTTATTGTTGGTTTACAGATACATTTGTTGGGATCATCCCATATTTACCCCCTTTCTTTACTTGTCACTCACTCATAGATTTCACACCTTCCATTATATTCCTTCTACCTGAAGCACATCCTTTAAAATTCCCCTTAGTGGGGATCTAGTGCAATAAGCTTTTCCCATTTTTAACTTGTGAAAATGTTTGCATTGCTCCCTCGTCATTGAAAACTATTTTTTTTAATATTTGAGTAATTTCTTAGAGAATTCTGAGGTTACTGGGTTTTTGTTTCTCAGAAATATGGAAGATAATACTGCACATTTGTCCCTCCATATCCACTGGGGATTGGTCCCATGAACCTCCATGAATAGCAAGTCTCTTATACAGGATGTTGTAGTATTTGCATAACCTACACACATCTGCCTGAAACTTTCAATTGTCTCTATATTACTTATAATACCTAAGACAATCTAAATGATATATACATGGTTGTACTACTGTATTTAGAGAATGACAAGAAAAAAGTTTTTATGTATGCACTACAGATACACATTTTTCTCTATTTGTTTTTTATCCCCTATTGATTGAATCCATAGGTATAGTACCCATGAATAGAAAAGACCAACTGTATTTTTTTTTCTTTTCCTTTTATTTTTCTTTTGGTATTGTTGTGAAGAGAACCCTTGAATTACTTTTCTTTTAAGTTAATACCTTTGCACTCTGTACATTTAATATGTACTCTTGGTCATTGATGTTCTGCAACATGATATGTCTTATTATTTGTCCTGCTGTAATAATGAATTTGAGGTTCCATGTCTTTTAACAACTCTTAAAATTCTTTGCCATTATCTCCTCAAATATTGTTTTCTCCCCATATTCTGTTATCTCTTCTGAAATTAGACTATAAGTTCTCAGGACATTATGCTAAAAGATACAAAGCCAGAAAGAGAAGGACAAACACTGCATGATTTCAGGTAGTATCTTTAAAAGTCAAATACACAGAAATGGAGAGTAGATGGAGAGGGACAGAAGTACTGGGCAAAGAGTATCAAGTTGTATTTATGCAAGATGAATAAAAAGAGAGATCTAATGTACAGATGATGATAATAGTTAAAAATATCGTATCGTGTATTGTAGGTTTGCCAAGAGAGTACATTATAGAAGCTTTTTTATTTATTTATTTATTCTAATTAGGTATATATGACAATAGAATGCATTTTGACTAATTGTATACAATTGCAGCACAACTTTTCATTTCTCTGGATGTACACAATGTAGCATCACACCATATGTGCAGTCATAAATGTACCTAGGGTAATGATATCCACCGCATTACACCATCTTTCCTGTCTTTCCTGTCCCCATGCCCTCTCTCCTTTCCTTCCTCCCGTTTGCCCAATCACAGTTCCTCCATTTTTCCCATCCCCCCCCCCATTGTGGCTCAGCATCCACTTATCAGAAAGAACATTCGGCCTTTGGTTTTTTTGAGATTGGCTTACTTCACTTAGCATGATATTCTCTAACTCCATCCATTTATCTGCAAATGCCATAATTTTATTCTCTTTTATCCTGAGTAATATTCTATTGTGTATATACACCACATTTTCTTTATCCATTCATTTATGAATTGAAGGGTATCTACGTTGGTTTAGCTATTGTGAATTGAACTGCCATAGATATTGATGTTGTTGTGTCACTGCAGTATGCTGATTTTAAGTCCTTTGAGTATAGACCGAGGAGTGGGATAGCTGGGTTAAATGGTGGTTCCATTCCAAGTTTTCTAAGGAATCTCCATACTGCTTTCCATATTGGTTACACCAATTTGCAGTCCACCAGCAATGTATGAGTGGGCCTTTTCCCCCACATCCTCACCAACACTTATTATTGTTTGTCTTCTTGATAACTGCCATTCAGACTGGCATGAGATGATAGAGTAGTTTTGATTTGCATTTCTATAATTACTAGAGATGTTGAACTTTTTTTTATATATTTGTTGATCAACTGTATATCTTCTTCTGAGAAATGTGTGTTCAACTCCTTAGTCCATTTATTGATTGGGTTGTTTGCTTTTTTGGTGTTAATTTTTCTGAGTTCTTTATATATGCTGGAGATTAGTGCTTTATCCAATATGCATGTGGCAAAAATTTGCTTCCAAAATGTAGGCTCTCTCTTCACCTCATTGACTATTTCTTTCGCTGGGAAGAAGCTTTTTAGTTTGAATCCATCCCATTTATTGATTGTTGATTTTATTTCTTGCACTTTAGGAGTCTTGTTAAGGAAGTCATGACCCAATCTGTCATGATAAGTAATTCATTTGGAAAAATAAGAGACCCAGAATAGCCAAAGCAGTACTTAGCAAGAAGAGTGGAGAAGGAGGCATCACAATACCAGACATTAAATTATACTACAAAGCTATAGTAACAAAAACAGCATGGTATTGGCACCAAAATAGACATGTAGACCAATGGTACAGAATAGAAGACACGGAGACAAGCCCACATAAATACAGTTATCTCATACTAGACAAAGGTGCCAAAAAACATAGCCTCTTCAACAAATGGTGCTGGGAAAACTGGAAATCCATATGAAGCAAAAGGAAACTAGGCCTCTATCTCTCACCATGCACAATACTCAACTCAAAGTAGATCAAGGACCTAGGCATTAGACCAGAGACCTTGCACCTAATAGAGGAAAAAGTAGGCCCAAATATATAGGAGCTCCTAACACACACACACAAAAAAATGGTTATGTGAGGACAAGGACATTTCATTTGCTTGACTAGTATTTATTTCACTATGTATGTATATATCATCATTCATGTTGTACACTTTAAAATACATAAAATAAAAAAGAAATTTCATTGTATGACCCAAATTTATTAACTACTTTCTTTTTCTCTCTGGATTACACTATGAAAAACTTCCTCAGAGCCATGTTCTATTTTTTTAATTTGTTATTTTTAGTTATACATGACAGTAGAATATATGTGACATATCGTATATACATGGAATATGACCTCCCATTTTTGTGGTTGTACATAATGTGGATTTATACTGGTTGTGTATTCATATCCCATATTCTATTTTCTTGAATTTTTCTTTGGCTGCTTCTGATCCTCTTTATAGAGGATCTAATTTCAGTTATAATGTTTCTCACTTCTAGAAATTCCAGTTGTTTCTTTGACAAATCTGTTTAGTCATTTTATACTCTCTTGATTCATTCTCAAATTTTAAAGTGTATTTTTTTCTATTTTCAGTCATTATAAAGGTACTTTATGTTCTCTCACAATGTCAATACCTGAGGTTTTGCAGGCCTAATTCCATAGATTGTTGATTGCCATAGGTCCTGTCCATGGTGCTTTGCTTCCTGTGTGTTTTATGGGTTTTTTAATGTTTTTTGTTGTTGTTGTTGTTTGCTTGCTTGCTTGGCCTGAAGGTCAAATATGAGACTACTTTAATACAATTTTTAATTTAAGGTTTTCAAACCCACCTGTTGGAAGTGTTGTTATTTTGAATTCTTAGGAAGGAGTTTTTTTTACCCAGATTTATCTAGACAGCCATACTTCCTCACTATTTCATTCCTGAATATGCTCAAAATCTAATTATTTTTATGTGATAGAGAGATGAGCATAGTACAAAGATCATAAGTTTTGAAGTAAGAAAGGCCTGATTTGAATTCCATACAAACAGCCTAACGTCTATGATAAGATTTGTCTCACAAACATACTTTACAGTTAAAGATTTCATTGTTGTTATATCTCTTAAATTTATGACAAACCTTCTCCCAAGATGACCTTCTCAAATTGGAATTTACTCAATTGGAATGTTTTGCTTTAATTTTAGAGGGAAGAAAAAGTGAAGGGAAAATAAATTATATTGGTAATTTAAAAGGTAAGAAAACTTTTAGATTATGCCCTTGGGTCTCTTTTGTTGTTGTTGTTGTTATTTAATTCCAGTCTCTTGCAGTTTTTTCATTTGAAATCATAATTCTAGAAAATATAAAAATTAACACTCATTCATAACATGGATGTGGTAGAAAATCTCCAATGTTTAAGGAAACATGAATTTCTTTATAATACTTCATTTACTGAATAAGGAGCATATAATGTTAATATTAAAAGAAACTCTAAAGTACATGAACAATGTGTTAAAAAATACATTAACAAATACATATTAGTAATTTGTACAAATATATAAAATATCATAATCTATATCATGTCTCTTAATTCAAACTCAAGTATCAAAAGAGCTGACCACATACATTGCCAAGAGCATCTTATGAATATGATAAATACCAGAGACTGGGTGACTAAAACATCAGAAACTTACTTCCTTTGGTGCTGGAATCTGGAAGTCCAAAATCAGGGTGCTAACATAGTTGGGTTCTCTTTCTGGTCTACAGATGCTGTCTTCTTGCTGTATCTCTACCTGCTGGAGAGAAAGATCATCTCACTCCTGTCTCTTAAAAGAACACTCATATTATGAAGGTCCCACTCTCATGATTCAATTATCCGCCAAAGCTCCTACCTCCTAACACTATAATATTGAGATTAGAGTTTTAGCATCTGACTTTTTAGTGGACACAAATATTCTATCTATAGCACCAAGGTGTTAAATTCTAAGACAGCAAGAGAGTCTTCTCCTTTTCACAAAGTTGAACTTTGGGTGTGTGAGTGATGGTAATGAACCCAGTCTAATTCCATCTTAAGATTGGGAGCCAGCTCGTCACAAAGTTATGAAAAGTTCATTTCTGTTTTACTGTAAAATGCTAAGATTTCTATTTGGCCTAACTATATTTTGATGTTTTAAAAACTTGCTTGGAATTCCTGCCCATGCCTTAAACTCACCCATGCCTGGCTTTCCTTAACCAGATAACAACCCTCTCTGAAGTCCCAGCTGCTCCTCATTAACTTTGATGTTAGAAGCTGAGTTTGCTCCCTACCTTGAGATGTTAAACAATGTAGATCATAGGCCTGTTATCTGCCCTTGTATTATGCTTGCCTGAACCCCCGCCAGCTGTAAGAAACCCATGACACCCACCTTTGTAACTTTCTTGTGTTATAAAAGTTCTCCTTCTTTTGGGCAAAACGCTGTTCTTTAGAGCAGTTTTGGGGAGACAGTCGCTGATCGGCAATCTGTGTACACAAATTAAGGTTGCTTTAATTTGATTTAAATTGGAATCTTTTCTTTGCATAGTGGTTCAACAATGGGATGAGGAACATCTCAGAAACTCCTTTAGCATCTAGAAGAGTTCTGGCTTTGCTGAATTTAAAATAGAAAGTCTTCTTCCCAGAACTCAAAAAGTCTTAGAGAGCAAAGCACTAAGATGTCTGACCCTAAATAAATTAGCCTTGCCACAAGCAGCGTTAAGACATCCAGAGTATGGGACCCAAAATCTTCGTGGGAGAAGTGCTGTATTTTGGATACTTGTCTTTCACACTAAATTGTGGACACCAAATAGCCCTGCTTTTGGAATATTTTGATGTTCCATTCTTTGTAGTGTTACTGAGTATCTGTGTCTTTTTTTCCATTGCCAATAATACAACAGCTTAGGAGGTTTGGGTCCAAAATAGAGGGGCTACCTCTGGTGATGACTCTCTTGCTGGCAAAGTCTAGGAATATCATAGAACATCTCACGTGGAAAGACAGGGAGTGCCCCAGAGACTTAGCCAAACTGGCTAGCAAACCCAATCTAGAGATAACCCATTAGCCACCCACTATGAATGGATTAATCCATTCATGAGGGTAGAACCCTAATCGCCTATTAAAGGTTCCACCTCTTAATCTCTCCTAATAGGAATTAAATTTCACTATGGGTTTCAGAAGAGACAAACCATATTCCAGCCGTAGCACTGAGAATTGCACCAGGCCATAAGCTTATTCAGAAGACAAGAAACAAATTCATGAAGGTGTCTGCTGACTAGGACACACTGATGGATTAAGCAAGAGAGAAGCATTGTTCAACTTACCCTGTGTGTTAGCTTCTCATCACAGTGACCAAAATACCTGACAAGAACAAAGTAGAGGAGAAAAGTTTATTGTTGGCTTATTGTTTCAGAGGTTTAGTCCATGGACACCGACTCCATTGCTCTGGGCCCAAGATGAGGCAGAACATCATGGAAGAAGGGCAGGGCAGAGGGGAGCTGCTCTGCTCACAACAGCCAGGAAGCAGGGAGAGAGAAGGGCTGCAGGGAAGATGAACCCTTCCAGGACAATCCCCCAGTGACCCACCTCCTCTAGCAACACCCCACCTGCCCATAGTTACCACCCAGTCAGCCCATTCAAACTAGAATACAGTGATTAGGTTATAGTGTTATACCAAAAATGTTGTATCCAGCATAATGCCAATTAAAACTCCAAGCCACGTCACACTAATGCCAATAAAAAGCCTTTATTAAACTGATCAGCAGCCACCATCCTCACACATCACACAGTGTGACAAGATGGCGCGCAGGCAGTGATTTTTCAAGGGTTTATAAAGAGCAAAATCACAGAGGGTGGAATATTCAATTGCAGGGTTTTAGCCAATGCAAGCAAGCCACAGTACAGAAGCTGAATCTAGGCAGTTAGCAAGACAAAGCAATGGGTACAATAATATTTCCCACGGGACTTTCCAGGTTGATATAGCAATGATCAAGTAGAAGGGAATGGGGTCAAGATGACCCTAGTTGAGTCCATGTTAGAGAATGGTTACTAACGTCTAGACAATCAATCTCTGACAAGGTATTTGCCCAGGAAAAATGGAAACCAAAGAGAGCAATTTTACATTGTATAGGAATTGCTGTTTTTATGCTGTCAAGCGTATTATGCTAGGTAACAATTAATGGGTACACAGGCAGGACTTTCTGTGTTCTATTATTTCTGAGAAACAGAAGTATTTCTCGGAACTCCTAAGATGGCTGCTGAAGAACAAGGTGGAGTCCCTTTAGTTCTCTTATCACAATAGCTCTCACAGTCTGATCCTTCCACCTCTGAATATTCTAATGTAGGAGCTTTTGGAAGACACCTCATATCCAGACCATAACACCCAGAAATGGTGATTGGCTTATTCTCTGAAACATGAGGACTGAATTCTCACAATTTTGTCTCTCCTAGAGTTCTACTATGCCTTTTTAATTTTTTAATTTTTTTTTTTTTTTTTTTTTTTTTTTTTTTTTTTTTTTTTTTTTTAGTTGTTGATGGACCTTTATGTAAGAGCCTTTAATGAGGAAGTAGCTAAGATGGCGGCTGGCTGAGAGCCAAGAGGAGGCATTTACTTGTTTACACTTGACCTTAATGAATTTGACTAAGAATATTTCTGTGCTGCACCTGTACACGTGTATGCTTAATGGGTGAAGAGTATTTAACCAGGCCAGGGGCATCAGAGGGAGAGAGAAAGGAGAGAAGAAGAAGCAAGAATAAAGAAACCACTCATTCCCAGTCTGCCTCCGATTTCTTTCCCGCAGTATCGTTGCTGTAGGCGGCAACACCTTTATTTTATTTACTTCTACTATGCCTTTTTACATGAAAAGAGAAAAAAAAAAAAAAAAGGAGACCCCTTCATTATGCTTAAAATACTTGCCTTTAAACAATCTTTCAGCATGCAATTTCATTATACCATCCCAGTATGAAACTAAAATGACAAAGATCAAGGTTACGAGTTGTTCAGTCTTCAGAATATGTTTCTTGACCATCTACTCTGTGCCTCCCGTAGGCGGGAACTAGTGTCTAGGGCAGAAGCAGTTTATAATCTCATGGAATCATCAGTCAAAAAAAGGAAGGAAATCAACCACTAATTACAACTAGGATGATGATGGAAAGTAAATGTACAATGTAATAACAACACTTCAGGTGCCCCACCTTTGGGAAGGTGAGGTAAGGAAGTTCCTCTCAAAGTATCAGATTGGCCATCTGAGTGTGCAGTGGGGAGGGCTGGGTCAGGGAGAGAGACTCCAGACAGAGGGATGAACTGTTGGTGAAGGTCAAGCAGCACACGTCTTGAGACGGGAGCAGGGACCAAACTGCGGGGGCAGAATACATAGCTGAAGAGGGGAGCAGGAAGCAGGTGCCTGGCCTCAGAGGCCAGTTAATGCTCTTGAACATTGCAGTAAAAGGTTTTGAAGGTTTTAAGCAAGATAATTAAATGACTATATTTTACTATTTTAAAAAGGCAGGCTAGCCCTAGACGGCACAGGATGCTTTGGGCAAATGCAGGGTGTTGTCATGGGCAACCCCTCTTCACACTCAGGAAAACAGCTTCTAGACATACATTCCTCTGATTGCATAGAGTCAAGGTCTAGCAGAGTTTCTCACAAGATCAGAAATCTTACTTGCCCTTCATTGACATTGACCCACACTGTGGATATAATAAAATTCCCCTCAGAGGTTTTAATGGACTGTTCTATAGTCCAGGTCATAGCCTGTCTTGCACATAACTTTCCATCAAAACTCAGGCACCAATATACCATGAAAGAAATTGTTTTCCTTTGCTTCAATTCTTTTCTCTCTCTCTCTCTCTCTCTCTCTCTCTCTCTTTTTTTTTTTTTTTTTTTTTTTTGTGATGGTGGTTGTTTATCCCAGTAAAAACAAAAAGGCAAATGTGTTTTTCCTGTAGGTGCCTCAGCTCATCAGGCTCTGAGGTTCCAAGAAATCTGTTTTGTTAAGCTGTATTAATGGTTTTATTACAGGACCCAACTCTCTGGAGTTCCATGCTCTGAGGCTACAACTTCTGATTAGATATGCGGATTCTTCTCCCCTCTTGTCTTCCATCTTCGGAAAATACTTACTGTTTGGGGGAATAGTTATGGCCAGTGTGGCAGTTGTACTTTCTCACTTTCTTGAAGAATAATTTATGGTCTTCCTATAATTGTTTTTCTGATAATGACTCCACTTGAAAGGCCAATTTCCAGTGTTATGAAGTCTACTTACTGCAAATACTTTTGCTTTAATATTTTATCCAAGAAAAGCAAGTCACCCATCCAATCCAGGGCTGCTGATTTCTTTCAATCAAAGAAGATAGCTGACATTTGGTTCCAGCATGAATAAGGGAGCAGGTTTAGGAAGACACATTGGGCTCTGGATACTGTACTGTGTGAGGAAGGAGGTAATAAAATTTTCATCCCATTAACTCCAACATCCTCTCTCACCCTGACTCCTAGATTAAGCAGACCACCAAAGGGCCCCAGGCCACTGAAGATTTGGCAACTACATCCACATTCAATCAACAATCTCCAATTTGCAGTTCAATCTGTGTTTGCCAGATTCTAAGCTGCTGCATTCTGTCTAGAGCAGACCAGCCATCTTTAAGAAGCCCCAGGCACAAAGGCCTGAGCTTTATCTTCAGACTTAAATGTCCCAGAACAGTGTTTGCTAGGCTGCATTTCCATATTTCTGTGGAGCTCCAGATATGGGCGGTTACACAGAGGCTGGCTGAGCCCTTCCTTCGTGGAGCCTGCTGCTGCAGCATCCTGGGCTGACTGAGTCTAACGTCTTTTCTGGCTCCAGGATTCACTTTCACCCTGGCCAGCCTCCCATCTCAGTCATTTTCTTATCAGATCAGAGAGAACTTTGAGTGGATAGTTTTGAGGACACCAGAATTTCCAAACTGGTCTTCAAGGGCGCTCAGAGGAATGGGAAATCAACTCTGGAATCAACTTCTCCTCAGCAGGCCAAGAGCCAGGGCTGTGAAATGATTGCAGACTTGGGGGACAGGCAGGAGCCACTTCTAAACTGGCATCTCTATTCCATACTTCCCTCCTCTTCACCATCGGTGACCTACATTAGAAGAACACACTGCCTTTGTGAAAGACCTTCACCTAGTATTTTTTTTAAAAACAAAAAAACTTTATTTGAGGGGCTGGCATTGAAATTCAGTGGTAGAGCACTTGCCTAGCATGTGTGAGGCACTGGGTTCAATTCTCAGCACTGCATATAAATAAATAACTAAAATAAAGGTCCATCAACAACTAAAAATATACATATTAAAAAAAACTTTATTCTTATAGCAATTTTAGATTTCCAGAAAACAGAGTTCCCATGTACTCCCTGGACTATCAATTTCCACTATACTTAGCATCTGGCATTTGTGTGGTACATTTGTTACTATTGATGAACCAATACTGATACATTATTCTTAATTCAAGTTCATAGATTGCATTAAGATTCCCTTTTGGGGGCTGGGGTTGTGGCTCAGTGGTAGAGCACTTGCCTAGCTCATGTGAGTCACTGGGTTCAATCCTCAGCACCACACAAAAATAAATAAATAAAGGTATTGTGTCCATCCAGAACTAAACATATTTTTAAAACAAAAAGATTTCAGTTGTACAGTTCCACAGAATTTGGAAAATTCATAATGTCAGGTGTCCACTATTATGTTACAATATGAAACAGTTTCATGTCTCTGAAAGTCCCTGTTCTCCAGTTTTTCATCTCTCCCTTTATCTCTCTGAACCCTGAATTACCACTGATGTCTTTTACCATATGCATAATTTTATCTTTTCCAGAATAGCATACAATTTGAATTGTACAGTTTATAGCCTTTTCAGGTTGACTATGATCACCTAGTAATATGCATTTAAATTTCTTGTATTTCTTCTTGTGATATGATAGCTCATTTCCTTTTACTATTGGATACTGTTCCATTGTCTGGATGCACCACAGTTGGTTTACACACTTCACTCATGGAAGGACATCTTGGTTGCTCCCAAATTTGGTAACTACGAATAAAGTTGCTACAAACATTGGTGTGCAGGTATTTGTGTGTATCTGTGTTTTCAATGATTTGATTAATTAATATCATGAATGTTGGATCATATAGTAAGAATGAAGTATTTTTAGAAGAAACTGCCAAACTGATGCCCAAAGTGGCCACACCATTTTTCACACCAGCAACAAATAAGAATTCCTATTGCTCACCTCCTCACCAGCAGTTGTAGTCAACATTTGGATTTTAGCCACTCTAATTAGGTATGTGATGGTGTCTGATTTTTAATTTGCAATTCTCTAATGACATATGATGTTGAGTTTCTTTGCATATATATATATTTGCCATCTGTGTATCTTTTTTGGTGAGAATTCTTTTCATATCTTTAGTCCATGTTTCAATGGAGTTGTGGCTTTCTTGATATTGAGTTTTAAGGGATTTTTGCATAATATATATATCATTGCTTTATCGGAATGGGTTTACAAATTTTTTTTTCCAATTTGTCACTTGTCTTTTAAATCTCTTAACAGTGTCTTTTAAATCTCTTAACAGTGTCTTTGACAAAGCAGATAATAGAATACATTGCCTTCATGAAAAGTTTAATCCCACACAGTGACTATTTAAGGTAATCCCAGGCAAGTTTAACTGAACAGGTAGAGTGAGCCTTCTTGGTATGCCAATCCTTGTTCCTATGTTAACCAATAAAGTTATAGTACAATAGTGTTCTCAAGTATCTATAACTTCCAGGATTTCATTCTTGAATACATATCAAAAAGGAGTATACAGGCCGGGCACGGTGGCGCACGCCTGTAATCCCAGTACTTTGGGAGGCTGAGGCAGGAGGATCGTGAGTTCAAAGCCAGCCTCAGCAATGGTGAGGCACTTAGCAACTCAGTGAGACCCTGTCTCTAAATAAAATACAAAAAAGGGCTGGGGATGTGGCCCAGTGGTCGAGTGCCCCTGAGTTCAATCCCTAGTACCAAAAAAAAAAAAAAAAAAAAGAGTATACAAAGGAGTATACAAGTGGGCATAGAGAAGCAATGGTATAATTCCTCAAGAACGTAACAAGAAGGGAAATAATTATGCCTTAAAAGTTAGAAGAGTATGAACACAGCCTTCACGAACTCAAGAAGTCTTCTATGTACCAAGTAATATGCTAAGCTTTGGTGATGTTGTAGAAGAGACATTTGCTTTCATGGAACTTCTATTCTAGCAGGTGAAAGAGACAATAAGAAATAAAGTAGATGTTACAGTGGTAAATAACAAAGAGAAAAACCAAAGCAGGGCAAGTGCCTGATACATCGGAGGTGGGGTGAAATTTTAGAAAGAGTGGCAGGAAGTTCTTTCTAAGAAAGATGACTTTTAAGGAAAGGCCTGAAGGAAATGAACAGACTAGCCCCGAGGGTCTCAGAGAGAGCACATTTCACGAGGAGAACGAGGACGTGCAAATGCCGGGCGTGTGGCCAACAGTGAGAAGGCCACTGAGGCTGGAGCAGAGCGAATGCGGAGGAGAATGGTAGGAGATGTGAGAGATTAAGCAAGAAGCCAGATCATTCAGACCCTCGGAGGTCGTCGTAAGGACTTTGCCTTCCACTCCGAATGAAATAAGGAGCCATTGCAGGCTCTTGAACGGAAGTCTGACATAGTCAGTACTGTGTTTTGACAAGACGGGGCCCTTGTGGAGAATAGACTGAAAGGGGGTAGAGGGCAGAAGTGAGAACCAACTAGAGACAATGAAAATAATGCAGGTGAGGACTGGTAATGATTTGGAATGGAGAGATAGCTGTGAGGATAACGAGAGGGAGCTAAATAGTCTTCAGCCATTCTGTGCTCGCCAGTCTGGAGTAGCTTTGCAAGCACAATTAATAAAATAAGTGAAGGGACTGAAAGGTTGCTGAGAGCCTCAGGCCGCAGTGTGCCGCTTCTGGATGACAGTCAGCAATGTGACCACCTGCTAGATCCTCTGACCTCTGTGTTTGGGAGTTTGGGCTTGGCCACAGGGCAACAGGAAGAGAAGACAGACAGGTAGGCAGAGAGTATGGAAGTCTTGATTGAGACTATGGTGCAAGTCTAGATTGCCATTTGTGTCCTCAAAATCGAATTGTCATTTTGGGTTACCGTGCACTCTCCTAGGTCTTAGTGAAGTTACTGTTCTATATGTATGCTGTGGTTTGGATGAAAAAGGTCCCCCAAATTCATACAGGAAAGACATGGACCCTGGATCATGGTACTATTCAGATGTGATGAATCTTTTTAGAGAGGAGAAGTTCCGATGAGGAAACTTAGGTGTGTCTGAGAAGGCAGTCAGGGGACCCCAGTCTCTCCTCTCTCTGTTTTGCTATTGCCATGAGGTGAAAAGTTTGCTCTACCACACATTCTCTGTCATGATATTTTGCCTTGTCATAGGACAAGGGCAATATGACCCACTGATCTTGAATTGAAATCTGTAAAACTATGAGATAAAATAAACCTTTCCCATTTTTAAGTTGATTATCTCAGGTACTTTGTTATAGTAACAGAAAGCTGACTACCTCAGTGCAATTGAGAGACAAGGCAAAGGATAGAGGGACAATGTAGATGCTATAAGTTTGGGCCTAGAATTCCCCCACATGGGGCCTGGCATTCTGGGAGAAAACATATGATTTGAAAAATGCAGCACCTTATTCTACTGTCTAGAAAAGTGTATTCTCTGGCTCCCTGGGAGAGTCAAGCACATCATTTTTCATTTCCTTCTTTTTAATATGGTAAAGGCCTTTGCTCTCTTGTGGAGTCAATTTTCTTTATGTCTCTTTCTCTAGAAAATGCATTGTTTCAATCATCCCCACTTTAAAAATATCTCTTCTAAAAGTCAAAAGGGTATTTTTCAGCTATCTCACAGAGTTTACATGCACTGCCACTCTGATGAGATGGGAAGGCTTTTTCCCAAGTGCTGGGTCATTGAACAGTTTCCCTGGTGGACTTGATCCAATCCAGTCCACCGAGATCCCTAAACTGGCCCCTCAGCTGTCATCACCAATTAAAGAGAACATTTTAAAGTCGTCCCATGAATGATTCACAGACATATCTTACTGTCCTTTGTATTTTGAATGGCATTGAATCACAGAAGTGAACATACTTGAAAAACATCCCACAGCTAGCCAGTGACTACTTCAATCAATACTTCCTTTATTACTTAATCTTTAGCCCTAAAAGGAGTCTTAAAATTTGGAAAACTGTCTCTCATTTCACATGATTCATTTATTAGAAGACCATCCTTTCATCTATTTTTTTTTTCTTAAATGATTTCTGCTTTATCATTTTTACATTCTTAGAATCCATGATACACAATCCTAAACCATTTACCTAAAATGACTGTCATAACTGGCCATCCTTAAGGCCTTTCCACAATAGTTTACAAAAATATTTCAAAAAGCCCATCACCAACTCAAAGGTCAATGGACAAAGTCCATAAGGAATTATTGGGCAATGGAGGACAAATTTCTGATAATCATCATCTATATCATCTACAATTTTTTCATAGTCATAATTCAGAAGGCAAAATAATAACTTGGGCTTAAGGTCGACAGTTCTACTACTGCACTTTCTCCCAAGTGGATTACCTAAAGTTTACAGCTGCTTATTTCTGATGCTAGAAAACTGTAGTAGTTAGAAAGCTAGTTTTCTAGGTTAGAACTCCATGCCTCCCAGTCAGCAACTCCAAAATATATAGTGTAAGCAATTCATCACACTTGGCCATTTGTCAGCTGCCATTTGTCACTCTTGGCCTTGACTTAGCCCTGGGCTGGCAGAGGAGTCAGTGTTCTGTGTAGCCTCTTCCGCTCTCCTGGTTTTCCCTAATGCTAAAAGGAAAGAGCACGGGGCTTTGTCACACCTCCATTGCACCTGAAGTACAGTTAAATACTTGATTCCTGAAGTGAGTCTTTGACGTGGCCTTTGAGGTTTGGGGTAAATGCCAGAGACGCAGAACAGACCATGTAAAGGCAGCTCTTACACGTTGGTGAACAGGCTTCTCTCACCAGCATTATTTGTGTGGTGGTTGTAGAATACACGTTTGACACATTTCAAAGCATGATAGGACAAGCAAGAAAAGATTGAACAAACAACAACAACAACAACAACAAAAAATAACGATGGGGTTCTTTTGATATGGATTAAGAACATAAACTGTCTTGAATTGTCAATACTTAGAGTACCTGACAGCCCTTCTTAGGTTACACTTATGCCAAATCTTCAAAGCTAGTGAGGTGGAATAAAAGAAGAACAAATGGCTTTTTTTTTAGAGTCAGCCAGGGATTTTCTGTCCCAGAATTAGATCTCTTGAATTCTAGAGCTTTTGGCCATGGATTTATCAGGTAGATCAATGAGATTTCGAGGTGTTATAGAAGGGGCAGGTAGAAAATCAGTCGGTGTGATAGGTGAATAGTTGTGAAAAATTAGCACCAGAACAAAGACTTGGATTGCAGGAGGAGAGAGGCCACTTCAAGGAGACATCATAGAGGAAAACAGGAGAGGATGGAAGAGATTTAAAGAGAGCAATTTCTTCTACCATTGCAGAGCCAAGAAAACACATTGAGTCTATTAAATAAAAAAATCAATGGCTACTTAATCAAAAGTTACACACTTTTTGGGTTTCAGCTGAACTTTCAGTGTGAAGCCTTGTCAACCATCTAGTTGATCCCCTGCTTCCGCCTTCTAATGGTATTTCTCATGGAACCATAGTCTGGAAACTATTTCTTCATGCTGCAGTGGCACCGTTGTTAGTTGTTGGATTATTATACTTAAGTGTTCAAAGAACAAATCTTTAGAGTCAGAGCCAATCCACCTTTTATACACCCTCCAAATGCATTCTCCTGTTGAGACACTGGGACTTCGGGTAGTTACCAGTCCAACATAAAGCAGTCACCACGTGGCTGGGTAAGATTTAAGACCAGGTCTAGAGTACGGGCAAGTCTCCAGTGGAACACCATGTTCCTGTAAGGTGTGCTCAACCTGTTCCCCTTGGCGGATAGGGTGATAAGAAAATGGATGAAATAAAAACAAATTTAAAATTCTGAAACACTAGCAATTTGAGAAGAACTTTTTCCATAACCTTCAATGTCATGTTCTAGTTTCCTCTAAAAGTACATGGAATGGGATTCGGGACTGGATAGAAGAGAAGCAATCATTTCTTTTTTTTAATAATTTTAAAATTTGCTTTAATTAGTGAAACATGACAATATGCAATATGACATATCATCTATAAATGGAGTATAATTTCTAATTTTTCTGGTCGTACATGATGTAGAGTCCCACCGGTTGTATAGTCATATATGTACATAGGGTAATAATTTCCTATTAATTCTACTATCCTTTCTACCCCTATACCCCTCCCCTCCATTCACTCCCCTCTACCTGATCTAAAGTAACTCTGTTCTTCCCTAGTGCCCCCCCTTTTGTAAGTTAGCATCCACATATGAGCTCTTCTTCAAATCCGCAGCATGTCCACGCCCGTCTCCCACTGCGCATGCTCTCTCCTCTGCTCCTACACCCTTTCCCTACACACGACTGACATTTCAAGTCTCTTCTCTTGCAGAACTGATTCTTTTTTACTTCCTACCCACTCCTTGGTGTCCACTTGGGATTCAGTTGAGCTTTCTGTCAGGTTCCTGGGGGAGAGCCTCATCTTCTTCACTACTGCGTACACAACACAGAGCACCGGGCCTGCCGCATAGTAGGCACTCGATTAATGTTTCTTCAGTGTGATTGAATTAATAGTAATAAATTGCTCTGGGTCAAGACAGGAAGCTTCCTTCTCTTATCAACCTTATTCTCTCTCTTTCTCTCTCTCTCTCTCTCTCTCTCTCTCTCTCTCTCTCTCTCTCTCTCTCGTGTGTGTGTGTGTGTGTGTATGTGTGTGTGTGTGTGTGTAGTGAGGGGTCAGAATTGACAACCCATATTTAAACTAGCCTGTGAATTTCCTGTGTTGAGGAAACAGAGGAAGGAACCAGGTTATAGGTGGACTTTTGGATCTTCCTCTGGAGTGCTGTGCCAGAGATGCTTTTTCTTGAATCAAGGGTAGCACTGAGAAGGAAGGAACAAGGCAGAATCTGAAGAGCTAATGTTGTGGAGGTACAGAGAGGCTATGTCACAAATGGCCTTGTAAGCCTGATAAGAAATTTAAGCCTCAACCTGAAAGAACTAGTTATTAAAGATATTTAAGCAGGAAATTGCATTTAAAAAAATTTAATCTGACAGAATTATGAAAACAATAGCCCATGACAGTTTTGAGGGCCTAAACTGAGATTGTAACTGAAGAGGTGAAAAAGTATGGCCTTGGTATCAAGGCATTAAAATTAACATGATTTGAAAAATCAATCGAATATGGGTAGATACAGAAGTAAATTAAATAGGTGAGACTTCATCATAGATGTCTAAATGATGGGGACGCCATGCACCAAGGTAGGCCAGACTTTTGTCTATCAGTCTATCCATGTGCATTGAGATGAGATAATAAGAGGAATGTTGGACATGCTGAGTTTGTGGTGTTTAGGGAATGGAACTCCAAGTGCCGATGGTCACGTTCTTGACTACACAGAGCTCTGGTCCAGGGCCCAGCTTACAACAACTCTGCAGTTAAAACTTTGACGTTGGATGCCATCATTCAGGGAGAAAATATAGAGGTAAAAGAACCAAAATCTCAGGACACAACTCTCAGAAATGGAGAGGAAGGGGCAGAGAGAATGCATAGGGGAGGAATAGAGAGATCCAGGGAGGGTGGTGTCCCGGAAGCCAAAGCCCAGGGCCTCCCTAAGGAAAGGGTCATTGACAGTATCAAGTCTGACAGAGAAGATGAGAAAATGCCATCATGTTTGCCATTTAGTCAGTGTAAATATCCATTTCAAGGGGCCTGGAAATGTGAAAGGAGAAAGTAGAGACTGGTTTCCAATATGCTTTACCAGAGAGGCCCTCATATAGGGCATGGCTGAAGAAATGCAAAGGGCTGACAGAGGAATTCGTTTAAAGTGAGAAGAACGTGAGCCTGGCCCCAAGGTGTTGAGAAGCCCGTGAAGAGGAAATGTTTAAAAATACAGAAGGGGAGTAAATACAGAGGAGATGGGAGAGAACGTGTGGGTCCAGGATCAGCTGTGAATAGAAGCCTCTTTCCCAAAGGCTGGAGGGAAGAGGGGAAGATGTGAGTGAGCATGAAGTTTATCCCACTCCAACTTCAATTATCTGTGAGCTGTAGACAGCAGCTTCACCAGCTAAGAGAGGAAAAGGCAGGTGTGGAAGGAGGAACTCGAACACTGTAGTTAGAGACGGTGGCACTTGTAAGTAAGTGGCAGGGGACACTGAGCAGAGGTGGGCAAAGGTCTTGCTGAGTAGGGCAAATGGTCCATCTGAGGCTGAAGACCATTAAATGATCCTGGTGCCCAAAACTCAAGCATGTAATTTTCTCTATTGCTCAGTAACTCATGTGGAGAAGCAGGAAAGGTAACCATTTGGATTCAATTGATTATAAGATTTGTGGGGTGGAAAAATAGAGTTGATCATTGAACACATAGGGAAGCACTTGGTTGAAGTAATAAATCTACTCAAAATGGGGACAAACATTAGACCATAAGGAGAATGAACAGAGAGAAAAACATAAAAGGAATTAGGGACCAGATAGGTCAATGATGGTGAAGAACCATCATTGGAGAAGGAGGGTATTCATTCATACAAGGAACTTTTCTTTTGGTTCCCACTTACCTTTTAATCCTTTAGTTGAGTAGGAGCATGGGGTAAGATGTTCCCTGCTCCTGAACGAGGGGTTCTCAATTCTTCTGGCCTTTCTCAGGTAGCAGAAAGTTCTACAGATCATTTCATTCACAAATAACTCAGTAATCAAAACTGTCCCTCTCAATATTAGCCCAAGGTTCAATCCTCATTGAAAGATATGCTCATTCCCCTCTCTGTCCTGATTTAGGGCTTATTCCAGGGTTGGAGGTTGCTTCCTGTCACTTGGGAGGGTTTCTTCTCCTGCTATTTCAGATTTTCCCAAGATGGAAGCAGAGGACAGGAGGGGAGGTAAGGGAGGTTGGAAAGTTCTTATTTGACTAGTCCTGCCTTCAGCTGGCTTTATGTTCACTGAATCGGGCAAATATTTAAGGCTGAATTCATTTTCCCCAGGGGCATTTTTGTGCTTCTGTCATAGACTTCCCTTCTGGGTCCCTCTGACTACAATTACCCTAATGCACAGGGTCCCTTCTTCCAGCTAACTTCTCCAGAGTTTCTCCCATCCAAGTACTAACCAGGCTCTCACCTGAGTTTCTGGCCCTGATCTGTGCTGCTTGGTCACACTCCTGGCAAGCCAGAATCTATTAATAAAAAAAAAGGGAGAAATATACATTCATGTGTGTAAAAATAAATATATTGCACAGTCATGTTGCTTAATGGCAGGATACACACTGAGAAATGCATCGTTAGGCATGTCCTCATTGTGTGGATGTCATAGAGTGTACTCACACAAACCCACAGAGCATAGTTTGCTAGACACGTGAGCTACATGGTATAGCCACTATTACAGTCTGGGTCTGGAATGACCCATCAAAACTCATTTGTGGAAGTCTTGGTCCTCCATGCAGCAATGCTCTGAGATGGGGATTTGGGGAGGTGATTCTAACAGGAGCGCTCTGATCTCTTCAATGGATTAACCTACTGATGGTGTTATGGTTTAGATACGAGGTATCCCCCAAAAGCTCATGTGTGAGCAGGGCGTGGTGGTACATATCTGTAATGCAAGTGGTTCTGGAGGCTAAGGCAGAAGGATTGCAAGTTCAAAGGCAGCCTCAGCAACTTAGTGAGGCTCTGAGCAACTTAGCTAGATCCTGTCTCTAAATAAAGTATAAAAAGGGCTGGGGATATGGTTCAGTGGTTAAATCCCTGTGTTCAATCCCTGGTACAAAAAAAAAAAAAAAGAAAGAAAGAAAGAGCTCATGTGTGACACAATGGAGGAAAATTTAGATGTGAAGTAATTGGGTAATGAAAGCTTTATTCAACCTAATCAGTGTATGAATCTGCTGATAAGGATCAACTGGGTGGTAACTGAAAGCAGTTAGGGAGTGGCTGGAGGAGGTGGGGACTTGCCTTATATTGTCCCTGGTGGATGGAACACTGTCCATGCCCCCCACACACACACACCTGGCTTCCTGATTGTTGTGTCCTGAGCTGTTTTCCTCCTCCACACCCTTCCACCATGATATGCTGCCTCACCTCAGGCACAAAATAATGGAATCTGCCACCTATGGACTGAGATCTCTGAAACCGTGAGCCCCAAATAACTTCTCCTCCTCTAAAATTGCTCTTGTCCGGTCTTTTGGTCACATCAGTGAAAAAGCTAACTAAAACAGATTCATCATTGAATGGAGTATTAGGAGGATGTGGAAGCTGCAGGAGGTGGGCCTATTTGTAAGGAGTAGGTCACCGGAGACCTGCTCTGGAAGGGTGTGTCTTGTCCCCAGCCTCTTCCTTGCTCTCTGTCTGCTTTCCAGGTGCCATGGTGCTCTGCCTCACTGCAGGCCCGAAGTAATGGAGCCAGCTGACCACGAATTAAAACCTTTGAAAAGTGAGCTAAAATAAATCTTCCCCCCTTTAAGTTGATTTTCTCAGGTATTTTGTCACAGTGATGAAATGCCAACACAACCACCACAGCAAGTACAATCCATTTTTAACTGAAACATCATTATGTGGCACATGACAGTGTATATATATAAACAAGATGTATATAACAGCCTTATGTAGACACAAATTTATCTTCATGTCTTCCCATGGGTTTGAGTCGCCGCTGTACACTGTCTTTTCTTTCAGCCTGAAGGTGTTCTTTTAGTATTTCTTTCAGGACAGATCAGTTAGCAACAAATTCCTCAGATTTTATTTATCTGGGAACATCTTTGTTTCACCTCCCTTTTCGAAAGGGAGTTTCACTGGATATAGGTTTCTTGATAAGCAGTTTTTCCTCTCTCAGCACTTTGAACACAACATTCTGCTGATCTCTGGACCCCATGTTTTTGGATGAAATGTCAATCACTCATTGTTTGTCATTCCCCTGAAGGAAATGAGTCACTTCTTTCTTGCTGCTTTCAGTATCATCTTTTGTTTTGGACTCTTATCTGTTTCATTGTGATGTCTGGAAGTGGGTCTTTAGTGTTTCTCTTACTTGGTATTTGTTTGACCTTCTTGGATTTGTAAATTAAGGTTTGCCTCAAATTTGAGCAATTTTCAGCCATTATTTCTTCAAATATTGTTTCTCCCCTTCTCTCTCTTCTGTCTCCTGTGAGACCATGTATATGGATACACTTGATATCGTTCCACAACTCTGAGGTTCTGTTTATTTTTCCTTTTTTACTCTCTTTTCTTCAGATTTATCCGAATTCAATATTACTGATTATTTCCTTTGCCATTTCAAATCTTCTCTCAAGCCCTTCTAGTAAATTTCTTGTTCCAATTATTGCAATTTTAGAAAAAAATTTGATTTTTGGAAAATTAAAAAATAAAATTCTAAAATTTCTATTTAGCTTTCTTTCCTAGTGTCTCTATTTATCTCTGTTTTTTGTTGAATATGAACATTTTAGTGATCTATTGTAGCAACTATGGATTCTGTTTTATTTCTCTTAGTGTTACATTTTTATTAATTTTCCCAGAAATACTGCAATGTCTATCTCCCCAACAATGTGCCCTAATGATGTCTCTCTTCAGATATTTTTCTTATTTTTATGTTTTCTTACGTTAATTAGTTAATATGTTAGTCGGACTTCCTATGAGTCATCCTTATGGCTGCATGGCTTAGGGGTCAGTCCATAATATAGACTGCAGTTGTGCTCACACATTTGGAGGCTGTAGGACTTCCGTCCCCTGCCTGATGATCTGCACATGGGCTGGGAATAACATTTCAAGTTGCAACAGGCTCTCAAGCGCCCCTGACTTACACACCATGCTACCATAAAGCTAAGGCAAATATTGTTTCAAGGATGAATGGAGAGGTTATCTCAGCCCTTCTCTACCTTATTTTTTTCCAGAATCTTCTTCTTGTAAAATTCGTACTAATTCACTTGCTCACCTTCACCAGGACCACAAACTCAGGCAAGCAATGCTATGGGTCTTCTTCATTTATTTCCTACCAAGTTCTTCACTTCTATTTAACACAACTATGGGCTTTTGCCTCCTTCACCAAATCAATTCTGTACACTCTGGCAATAAAGCTGCTGGGTTCTGTGGCTAGTCCACACTGGTATAGTTATACTTCTTGCTGACTGTTCTGGGTTCAAAGAGAGGATGAAAGCACCTCAAGTAAAAAGCCCCTTGAATCCTGCTGCTCTTACCTCAAACACTCCAGTGATTTAAGAATATAGACTTGATCATCCAGAGCCATAATTTTTTTTCTTTTTACAATTTTTCCCAATTTGGTTGGGAGGATTCACCAATTTCTTCATGCCACCATAACTGGAGTTTCTTCTAGGACAGCCTCTTTTAAAATTATACATGTCTCCCCTATAACTCCAGTAGTTCTGGAGACCAAGGTAGGAGGATTGCAAGTTCAAAGCCAGCCTCAGCAACTAAGAAAGGCCCTAAACAACTCAGCAAGACCCTGTCTCTAAATAAAATATAAAAAAAGGACTGGTAATAAACAACTAGTGTAACTTCATATCATGTATAACCACAAAAAATGGGAAGTTAGTACAATAGACCACCTAAAATGTTCATATTTAATTAAAAAATCGTGAGGCATGCACAGAATAATGGAATCTGCCATCTATGGACTGAGCCAGGTGTGGGAGGGGCATGGACAGAGTTCCATCCACCAGGGACAATATATATATATATATATATATATTATATATATATATATATATATTTCCCAAAGGCAAGTCCCATCTCCTCCAGCCCTAACTACTTTCAATTACCACCCAGTTGATCCTTATCAGCAGATTAATACACTGATTAGGTTAAATAAAGCTTTCATAACCCAATCACTTCAAACTGTATATCTATACAGGTGATTTCTTATCACCTCCACAGCTAGGACCAAACACCAAGCCACTTGTTCTCTCAAATGGGTCCTTGAAATAGCATCCTATCCAGCTTCCCTGCCAACTAGAGTAAGTTATAGTCCATGTGCTATAATATGTCAAAATATACTCTACTGTCATGTATAACTAAACAGAAAAAATTTAAAAATAAAAGGAAAAATAAAAGGCTAGGGATATGACTCAGTGGTTAAGCACCCTTGGGTTCAATTCCCAGTACCAAAAAGTAAAATAAAATAAAACTACACATGACTAATGTGGGTCCTATATGTGGTTGCCTGGAGCCACAGCCTCTGGGCTTCAGGTGGAAGGAAGAAGTGCTTTCACAGGCATGGCCCACTTCCAGCACAAGCAGGATGGATGTCTTCAGCATGGATCAAACCCCACTCTTGTGTGCCCACCACCTACTGAGCTTCCATACCTAGTTCTCAAGTGATTCCACTGGAATGCTTCTCACCAAATAGGATTGGGAGGTAATTCCCCTTGTGCCTACACCTTGTCTTTTGGTAGGTTGAATTCAACAGGACAGCTCTCCCCAAAGAAACCCTCTCTGAATTCTTTCCTTTATACGAACTGGATACTATTTAGGCCTTCAATGTTGTTTAAGAGTCAATGTAAACCACAGTGGCCAGACTTAGAATTCACTTTAGAAGGAGGTGGCATCTACAATCTTTGACATAATTTGTGTTTAATCAGCTGAGTCTGATTTTAACATGCTATTACAGGAATAATCTAATGAAAGATTTATAAATTCATAGGTTATTAAATGTCATCAAAACATTTTAACGTGGAGGCTTGTATGTTGGAAGTTTACTTGGCCAAATGGAAAAAGTGATTGCTAGTTTAGGTACCTTCAAACGAGTCCATCCTTAAAAGTGAATTGACATCTTCCTTTCCCTGTGAAAGGAAACAAGGACCTTCATGTGCTGCTCTGGCAGACAGCTAATTAAATGAAACACAAGTTACCACTAACTTAGCAAGTTTCATTAAGAGGCCTCTGTGGATGATTCGAGCAATTATGCCTGTCAAGAGAGGACATTATAGGAAGAATTTTATGTTCAGAAAGCACACAGTGTTATTAGTGTTATATTTTGGCAGCCTGAAACGTGAGAGCACCACTTAATGTTTCATTGTCCCTAAGAAGATCAAAGGAGAAGGAACCCCTCTGCCCACCTTTTACAGAACTTAAAAGAGATTGAAGAATGGAAGCACTTGATTGCAATGCAGCAAGTAAACAGCAGACTACAGCAGTCTAGTAATTCTTGTTTTAACTTTTTTACTCATTTAACAATTAACTAAGTGCGACAAAGACAAAGGTCACATGTCTTGGACGATAGTGCTTCAAAATTGCCAGTGTCGGCAGCACTTCAATGTTTATAGCAGCACAATTCACAATAGCTAGATTGTGGAACCAACCTAGATGCCCCTCAGTAGATGAGTGGATAAAGAAAATGTGGTATATATATATATATATACAATGGAATATTACTCAGCAATAAAAGAGAATAAAATAATGGCATTCACAGGTAAATGGATGGAGTTGGAGAATATAATGCTAAGTGAAGTTAGTCAATCACAAAAATCCAAATGCCAAATGTTTTCTCTGATATAAGGAGGATGATACACAGTGGTGTTGGGTCGGGGTACATACGAGGATTAGAGGAACACTAGAAAGGTCAAAAGGGAGGGAGGGGAAGGGAGGAGGCAAGGGGGTATGGAGAGTAAAAAAAAAAAAAAAAAACAAGAAGGTTGTAGAATAAGATGGGTATTATTATCCTAAATGCATGATTGAAGACTTGAATAGTACGAATATACTTTGTATACAGTGTTATGTAAAAAGATGCTCTATATGTGTATTATGAATTGTAATACATCTTACTGTTATAAATACAACTTTGAATTTTTTAAAAATGAATAAATTAAAAAAAAATAAAAAAGAATTGCCAGTGTCAGGCAAGAAAGATCTATCAGCATCTTTAGCTTCCCTAGGGAGATGATCTTCAATAGGAAAAAAGAAAAAGATGTTAATGAATAATGATGTACATGTGTGTCTGTTGGGGTTGGGAGTGGAGAAGATGGTACGCCCATTCACAACAAGCACATTTATTTTACATAGAGAAGAATTCAGCTGTCTGATTAGACTTTTTTGGCAACCACTGAAAGCATTAAGCATTCTGTTACACAAATTATTTTTCAGGGTCTCAGTTTCTCCATCTATTTAATGAGAGCATTTAACTAAATCACAATTAGGAAATGAAATTTTTCCATGAAAACTGGATGGCAGTGACTACTTGAATTTCACAAATAAAGGGATTTCAAGGCTGTAGAATGGCTTGGTAGAAAGTGTACTCTGGTGGGTTAGCAACATCTTTCAGTCAAAGGATAGGAGAGTGGTGGTTTAAGTTGCAATTTGGACATCCCAAACAATGAATCCAAGGATTTATTAATGTACTTTATCCTCCAACTCTATATTATATTCTATAGTGTGTTTTCTAGAACTGGGCAGTGTAGTTTGTGAACACAAGAGGATCTAATTGAGGACAAAACTGGTTTCCCTGGTAGGTAAATCAGTCACTCCTCTAAATGAAGACATTTGGAGAAGCGAAGTGGAAAGAAGTTCTCTTGCATCATTAGTGCTAGACATGTCTTTCATGGGTCAGGTATTTCCCCTCCAGTTTATATGCAATCACCTCTCGGAAATTAACTCACCACACTGAGATATCATTGAATAATACTAATGAGCCTATACACTTTTATTTCAATTTTCAGCTTGTAAAGTGCTTTTGCATTCAATTTTTCTCATGGATTGTTGCTGTTCCACAGTAACCCTGTACGACAAATATCCTTATTCTTATTTAAGGTAAGGAGCTTAATATCTTGTGAGGTTAAGTGAATTGGTTACCAAAGACTCCCTGGCTAAAGACAATAAGCATTAAAGATGGTATCTGAACACAGAATACTTAATACCAAGTTTAGGTAGTTTTACACCATGCCATGTCACAGTTAATAGTTTTCAGAAAGTGATTTCCAATAGGAAGGAGCAAAATGACATAAGAATAGTAAGTACCAGACAAGGCAGAAATGGGGGATGCTGGTGAGGGTGGAGTCACATGCTTTGAAAAAGAAAGTTAAAGGGTCTAAGCCACACATTACTACTCCTACCTTTGTGTACCCAACCACCACCTCCACAAAGAGAATTGTTGATTTTTACCCTACTCTTCCACCCTGCCCAATTCTATTTCTTCCTGTTTTCTGTACATTGTTATATTGTGCATTAATTTTCAAGGGCTGCCACAACAAAAGACCACAAACCGGGTGGCTTGCACAGCAGATTTATTTTCCCACGGGTCTGGAGGCTGGAAGTCAAGATCAAGTTGCTCTCAGGGTAGGTTCCAGTGAGAACTCTCTTCTAGGTGCACAATGAGCTGCCTTCCCACCATGTCTCCCTGTGGGGAGAGAGAGATCATTGGTGCCTCCTCTTATAAGGACATCAGCTCCATCAGAATAGGATACTATCCTATGACCTCTTTTAGCCTTAATTACTTCCCTGGAAATGCAGTCACATGGGATGTTAGTACTTTAACATATGCATTTGGGGAGAACACAATTTTGTCCATGTTATGTGACACAGCCTTTCACAAGGAGAAATATTAGTAGTTACCCTTGAATACTTTTTTTCCTGACATCCCACATCCTGTCCATCTACCTTCAAGCTGTGTGTTTACATAGGTGATTTCTTATCGTCTCCACAGCTAGAACCAAAGACCAAACCACTTGTTCTCTCAAATGGGTCACTGAAATAGCGACCTATCCAGCTTCCCTGCCAACTAGAGTGAGTTAGCCTCCATGTGTTATAATATGTCAAAATATACTCTACTGTCATGTATATCTAAAAAGAACAAATTAAAATACAAAAAAAAAAGTCATTTAATCCTGCAAAACAAATCACTCCTCTTTAATATACCATCAATGACTTCCCCTATGACTTAGAATTCAATTCAGATTCCTCCCTACATTTGGGAAAAGTCCAGAACAAGCTGGCTCCAGTCTAATCTCCAAGTCATTTTCCCTTTGTTCCTGAGGCTCCCCAGCCACAGGTCCACTAGCTGCTGCTTAGACACTCTGAATCCTTCCTACCCCAGGAGCTTGGTCCTTGCTCCTTCTGGCTGGAATGCTGGATTCCCAGATTGCCCATGGCTCAGCCTTCACCTAAACCAGGTCTCTTCCCCATTCCACCAAGTAGACAGGTTTTCCCAAAGCCCAGCAACTAAAATAGCCCAGCACTTGGTTGAGGTCAACTGCACAGCTCACTACAGCAACAGGCTGTCACCCTCCTAGGAAACTCTGATCCAGAAAGACGAAGTTGACCATAATGGTTGTTGCTTATTTCAGGAGCTTCCTAATACCCATTTATCCGAATGACACCAGCCTTCATTTGAGTAAAACCCTTTGTCTCAGAAAAACAGATTGCTCACCTGCATCCACCAAACACAGTTTATTCTTCAAAGCTCTTTCAAACCTAAGGCTCCCTATGTCCAACCATTCTAATGAAGCCCAACACTGAAGGACCTGTCTTAAGAGACCTCACCATTCCTGTCTTTCCCTCCAGCTCTGAGACACTTCTTAGACTTTGTCAAGGTAGTGTTCACATTCCCACATTCGTGGTCAACTCAGCTTTGCTTAATCAGCAGGTCATTTTGATGATTCGGGGAAAGAGATGGCATTTAACTCTTCTCTCTTCCTACTTACGCTTCTTAATTTGTATTCCTGTCTCTTATTGCTAACAGGCTCATCTATAATCATTTATTAGTTACTCATTTATTGTCTTTCTCCTGGAGCGGAATACAAAACCCCTAACGACAGGCATCTTATTATCTTATTCTCAGTAAAATTCCTAGCAACTGGAACAGTGCCTGGCATGTGGTAGCATCCCACTGAAATTGAAATGGGAGAGCTCTGTAGTTCTCTTATGCCAGGATCAAAAAGATAAGGCAGATTCTGAAGCTCATTAGATGAAGCACTCTGGGTCCCAGGAAGGAGCCAAGAGGTTGTAGAATCCTGTGCAAGATCTGCACCACCAGAGCACAGGTGTGGTGGGGGCCACACGGCTGCTCTCAGGGAGTTCCTGCCCTACCTGAGCAAATGCCCAGATCACCAGTGCTCTGCTCTGCTTTCTTCTCTTACCTCCGTAGGACAGGGGAACATGGCAAAGTAGGACTTCTGGGAACATTTCTGGTTCTGTCTGCTCTTCCTCCAGACCTTTGTGCCCTTCAAAAACTGGGATGAAACTGACCAGGGTGGCTGCATAAGAAGCAGGTGTGTGGCACATCAGAGACATGGCTGTGCCTGGAGACGTCACCACCCTTCAGGAGAAGAAGCTCCGCTAGGGCTGCCAGACAAAATGTAGGATGCCAAGCTAATTGAATTTTCAGATAAATAATGAGCCTATTTTTGCACCAGAGGACAAGTAATCTATGGGGTATATTTATACTAAAACGAATTTGTTGTTTATCTTAAATCTGAATTTAACTGGGGAGTCTATATTTTAATTTACTAAATCTGCCAATCCTAATCCATACATTTAACAACGGGCACATGTAACAAACATAGGGATAATTGAATGCATGTCCTCACTTACTAGGGCTCTTTTCAGTTTCGTTTTGTTTTTTTTTTTCTTTTTTCTTTTTTTTTCATAAAATGTAGCATCCCACTTAGATACCGTGAAAGTCCAGCACTGACAATCACATGCTAAACCAAGTAAGTGATAGACACAGGAATAAATAAGAGTCACTAACTAAATCAATGCTGTGTGGAAGCAAATAAATACCAACCACACAAGAATAAGCAAAGCTTTTCATTCTGAGCTTACTATATAACAAAGGAGTCACTTGTGTTTTGGCAAAAACTCAACAGCAGGCAGAAGAGTGGGCACACTTCTAGCAGATAAAAGAGGTGTAGGGTGTGCCCTGATTACAGGTTATGGGCATGGAGACTATCTGCAGGCTGCCTGGTTAAAGGAGTATTTTTTTGTGTATTTTTTTATTTTATTCTAAGTTGTTATATATGACAGCAGAATGCATTACAATTCATAGTACACATATAGATCACATTTTTACATATCTCTGGTTGTATACAAAGTATATGCACACCATTTGTGTCTTCATACATGCACTTAGGGTAATGATACCCATCTCATTCTACCATCTTTTTTTTAACCCTTTTGTCCCCTCCCTTCCCCTCTCTCCCCATTGGCCTTTTTAGTGTTCCTCTAATCCTCCTATGCTCCCAGTCCCAACTCTACTGTGAATCAGCCTCCTTATATCATATAATTGGCTAGTTGTGCATATTTGGTCTTTTCTGATTGGTCCTATATCAGAAGTGGACACAAAAATTAGGGAAGCCTTTAGTTATTTTTCAAGTCCTGGCCATCGTCATTGTTGATTTACTGGATTATGGCTAGAGATAATTGTCTGACTATCCATAAGCCTAATTTGCAGCAGGCTGGCTTCCTAGGGCTTGGTTTCCTGGGCTCATTGCTGCAGATACTCAGAGGTTTTTTTTGTTTTGTGTTGTTTTTGTGTTTTTTGGTACCAGGGATTGAACTCAGAGACACTCGGCCACTGAGCCACATCCCCAGCCCTGTTTTGTATTTTATTTAGAGACAGGGTTTCACAGAGTTGATCAGTGCCTCGCTGTTGCTGAGGCTGGCTTTAAACTCTCGATCCTCCTGTCTCAGCCTCCCAAGCAGCTGGGATTACAGTCGTGCACCCCACCCCCACCCCCTGTGCCAGGTGCTCAGAGTTCTATTTTTATATAGAGAGGGGATGTTGACAGTTTGCATATCAGTCCTTCAGGTATGAGGCTGCACTATCCAAACTGGTGGGCACTGGACATATGTGACTATTTGCATTAAAATCGAATAAAATTAAAGATGCATCATCTCTGTCACATTAGCCACATTCCAAGCATCTGTAGCTAGCTACATGTGGCTGGTAGACTACCAAACTAGATAGTGCAGATATGGGAGATTTCTCACACTGCAGAAAATTCTATTGAGCAGTACATAAGAGTTGACAAAATGCTTTTAAAACTTTGCTCATTAGACGTCTAAACACCTTTAGGAGAATACAAATGCTATTATGACCCCACTGGAAAATTTCTACCTTTTCCATTTCCCCTCTGAGTCTCATTTATTCTGTTCTCACATAACTTCACCTTCTTCATTCCCTTTCTTAATTAGCAGACGGTGCCTTTGCCCTGTTTTATGCTTTCCTAGTTTGCTAGGTTGATGGGTCTCTTTTTTCAACAAATAGGTTTTAAAGTCACTCTAGTGAACACTTATTGAATCTTCTAATTCTACTTTTCTAGAAATGGCCTTTTGCTGCTCTCCAAGGTTACCCAGAAGCTGACACATTCCTACGGTGTGCTGGCCACACTCCCACGCCCAGGGGTCTGATTGATTGGGTAACTGCCACCAATGGGCAATAAGTCCCTTTCCTGGGAATCGGAAAAGCAATTCTTTAACCTGCAAGAGCAAAGAATCTGCTTCTTACTGGGTCACTGGTCTGCCATAAGTGACTGCTACTTGGGAACAGGAAGTACTAGCCATTTAATCTGAAGCCACACAGCTGATAAGAAAACACTGAGAACAAAGAAAGAGATGGGCAGAGTGACAGGCAGAAAAGAGACATGGAACCAGGGCCATCTGGGTGCCCTGCAGTATTACATCATTAGTTTGATTCCCAAGGTCTAATCACTTCATTGTCCTCAAATTTAACCACATAGTCCATTTTTCCTCCAATAAATTTTCTTCTTTGCTTAGAGTAGTTTAAATTGATTTTCTGTTATTTGTAAGCAACCATCCTAATCAATATAAATTGTAATCAAGGGAATTTGGAAGTTGCCTACTTAGACCTTTCCTCTTTCTCAAAGTACCACAGGATCACCAAGCCCTCCTTTGCTGCTGGCTGGTACAAGATGTGTTCTGGCCAAGGTCTCCTCTTTTTAAAAAGAAATGAAAGAGCATGGGAAATAACATTCAAAATAGGTTACACTGATTTTTAGAATAAGATATTTCAATAATGCGTACTTTTCAAAACCACAACTAAAATGGGGGGGAAAAAGACAAGGGTGGCATTTTCTGTAATATTATTCAAATCATTAAAATTCCATGATCTTTTTAATTAAAAAAAGTTTAATTATTACCTTTCTACCATTTAGTATTTATTTACTCAGTGAATATTTATTGAACATCTTTTATGTGCTGGATGCTATGAAAGACACAGGAATTTCTTTTTAAAAACACACTCAAAAAACTAAAATTCTAAATTTTAACTACAAAATGCATATAAGTCAGAAACTTTATTCAAAAGAAATGTTGGAAGGTAATCTTAATTTTTTTCTCAATGATTCAGTGTTTCTACACAGTTGAGGTCTCTTGAGTATTGAAATTATACTGTATATATACTGTAGTAGTAAAGAATATATCCCCTTTCCTCCCAAAATCAATTGCTCTTCATATTTTAAGGGCATTCCACATAGAGTTGTTTGTATCCTTTATGGTAGAGACACCTTCTCCCATTGGACAATGAATAACATCTTTCTAATCTCTCATGAGCCAAATGTTCAGTTTCTAACATAGAGGCCTTCTCCTTGAACAGATGATTTCTTTTTACATTTTGAGTAATATACAATAAAGTAAAACAAATATTAAAAAATTCATTCAAAGGAGAATTTGAAGGGCAGATGGAAGATAGATACATAGACAGAATCAGGAAGGCTGAAGTTGAGCAAATGAAAAGCTAATAAAATGCAGTGTTTCAAGTGTTATCTTTTCAATTAGACAGAAGCTACCAAGCAAGTTCTGTGTTCTTATAAACAAGAATCACTGTCACCACTCCCAGTTTTCTGTAACTTAACTTCCATACATACAAAACTATAAAATTGCTCAGTCAGTAGAACAATAATCTAACAGACTCCTAGAGAGTCAGATTATCTTTGAAGGGTCAATACCCTATTCTATCTAGTCTAAGGACATCCAGTAGCTTCTTTTGCCCTTTCCCAAGTCTTCAACAGTTTTTCCTGATAGGAAAAATGAACAAAAAAGAGACATGGTCCTGACTATATATAACTTACAGTCTTGTGAAAGAGACTGATAGCAATTGAATAACCACAAAAATGGTCAAATAATTGCAAACTGATGAATAAATTAAAGATATGGTGTACAATGACATGAGAATGTACAATGGGAAACCTGGTGTGATTGTGGTCAGAAAACAGCCCTTAGCAAAACTTATTGTTTATACAGAATGATTTTTAATTGTGATTAAACACAGAAGGTATAAAATCCCAAAGGTACCAAGTAATACACAGTGAAAGGAATTCTCCCTTCTATTCCTAATCCTTAGTCACCTTGTGCCTTTTCTGAAATGAATTAGTGTCAACAGGTCCTGGTATATTCTTTTATTATATTGTAGGCATAAACATGAATAAATATATTCAAGTACACATGCATTTTTACACAAATAATAGCAAACCATGTACCATATAAATGGAACTGTACTGTCTTCTTTTTCAAATGGAACAATATGTCTTCAAAATTATTTTATATCAGTACATATAAAGTGTCTCATTCTTTTTAATGACCACAAAACTGTCCATTGAAAGTATGTACTATAATTTATTTCACTCACTGGACACAATTTTTATAGAAGAAAAATGTTTATGAGTATGATGAGTTTCATGACAATGTATGTAGGGTCACTCAGTTCACACGTAAGATTCATTGTTCTCAGGCTGTAATTACCTATCATGTTGGTATAAAGAGTACAGGGTTAGTTCAATGAACGTGGGCCTCAGTCTTGGTTTGATTACATACTAGGTTCAAGTCTTTGGGTAAACTGCTTAAATTCAGATGCCTGAAATTTTTTAATTAAAAAATCCCTGTCCAATCTGGTTTGAAGAGTTGTGGTAACAATACATGTCAGTGATTTCAAAAAAACTTGATGTGTGCAGCTCTGAAAGGCAGAGTCCTAGGGCTCTTTCTTACCATCTACCACACACACATTAACCAGAGAATTCAGCCCCTGAATCTAGTTATTTATTTTAAGTTTCCAAATAAGATTTTATTTAAAGGTGGGGGAAGTGTGTTGTTGTTGTTGTTTAATTTGAAAAAAAAAGTCTGGGAAATTGCAAACTATATAACAATGAATGCATAAATAGAATATATTGTTTATTACCAATTAAGATGAGAAGGAATCATAAAGCAAAAGGGGCAACCAATTAGGGGGCCAGCAAAGCTGCAGGTGCTTCATGGATAGGGCAAGTGGTGTGGCAGAATTTACCTCCCTTCCTGGGATTGAGGCATTTTATAAAAAGCAATCTTCTGTCAGAAGCAACTGAGAGCAATCGTTTAAGGACGAAAACAGGAGTAGGAAATGCAATCCTGCTTGGATTACCACAGAACAAAAGCTTGAGAGAAGTCTCCAAATAAATAAGTATGCGACTCACATTCAGTGTTAAAGGCCTATGCAGCATCTTTGAATGGGCATATTTTCAGTCATCCATAGTCCTCATGTTAGTATTTTGAAGTACAGCCCTACTCAGCTTTTTCCTGGGAAAAGCACACTTCATCCAAACTGAGTATCTTTGGATGAAAGTATCAACAGAGAAGTAGTCTCTTCTGAGTATTACAAATTATCTTATTTTTTGACTCAGTATCATTGTGTAGTACATAGTTGTAGCAACAGCCCTCCACATGTGTATAACCCCTCACAAAACACTTTCAATATATGGCATCAGGTGATCAATATATAAAAAGTACATAAAAAAGATGGGTCATAAAGAGTCTTCCTCTTCCATCCATTCAACAAAGAAAGACAGGCTATGTCCTCTCCCACATTCCAAATACCATGATAGGCCCTGGAGATGGAGGTCAGACAGACACAGTAAGAAATTCAAGGAACTGTCTTTGGGAAAGATAATCAGGCAGATGACTAGGAAAGCCCTTCCAATCTCAACGACCAGCTGGTATTAGGATCAACCTTACTGAGCTCCTTCTTCCCAGAATACTGCAGAATAAGAAATTGAAAATGTTCTAGATATTCAACTAAGCTCACTTCTAGTTTCATTTATCCCCTTGTGGTGAAGTTGATCTTTTAAAACCCTCCACTAACCATATTTTAGACTTGTCTTCAAAAAGGAATTACATTTTTATGGTGTCAATTTTTCTTGTTATGTTTTTTATTAGTTTTTAAAGGTATAAAGTATAGGATGAGGACCTCCACTTCCAAGGTAAACAATAGTGGGACCAGCAAGCATCTTGTCTTGTTCCTGAATTTAACAAGAATATGTTCTAACATTTGACCCATAAATGTTATGTTTACTTTTGATACTTGATATCACTTGCTGAATTAAAAAAGTTCCATTTTCCTCTTATTTTGCTAAAAGATTTATTGCTAACAGATTTATCATATATTAACTGTGAATTTTATCAAATTTATTTTTCTGCATATGGCTCTTCCTTATCAATCTCCAGGTGATGTGGAGCATTACATTGACAGATATTCTGAAGTTGACCTATTCATTCTGCAATAGACCAACTTGGTTATGATAATTATTTTAAGGTTCTATTAGTTTCAGTTTCCTAATATTTTTGGTACTTTTTCCAGTTTTATAACAAGATAATAAAAATAAGTCAGAGAGCTTCAAACCTTTTTAGATTTTTATAGATATATTTTCTCTAAGATCTGACTTGACTTTTCTTTGAAATTTATAAAAATTTGTCTATAAACCTGAAGTAGTATATTTTGGGGGATGGATGAGTAGATGCAGGAGGATTTTGATTCAAATTTTATTTCTCCTGTGGCTATTGTTCTTTGAAGTTTTTCACTTCATTTCTTTAAAGTTATTTATGATAATTTATCAGTCTCTTTAAGAATGTTCATTTCATCAAAGTTTTTAGTTTTTTTTCATAAACACTCTTCTTTATCCTGCTCGTAGTAAAGGTAGCTCCTGTTTTAATATTTTGCTCCAAGCATTTAGCAAATGTTGAACGTTGTCAACTACCCAATGTCAGTTCTCTTCTCACACAGGCCCAATATGAACCCAATATGATCCAGCCTGTGTTCATTGCCCCCAAGGATAATTTGACCACAATGACTTCTTTCAAACTTGTCAATGAATGCTGTATAACCCAACTGTTCTGCTGAGATATGTTACTTTAATGGGAGAGCTTCCTCACAGAGATTTTTAGTATTCAACTATGGAAAGAAGCAGTGTGACCTCAGCACAAGGAGCAAGTTATTTCTCCCCACTTCTGTGTGATGCATGTGCAATGCTTAGTATTGACTCTCACAATGCAGGCTAAAGGGAAAGTTTTACATTTTACCAAAAAATGCAGATATGAAGCCAAATTGCTTCATATGATTTATTTTGAAATCTATGAAGACTATGGATATCTTAACTACTATATCTGAGCTTTTAAGCGACTTAACAAGAGAACTTCTTTGTTTCAGACAGTTAAAAATAATTTGACACTGAAGGAATATAATCAATGAGAAGAAAGTATAGAAGAAAACCAGACCTGGAAAGAAGCATTTCTTTTACAATATTTAACTCCTGGAAGCATTCAGTCAACACAATCAATGTGCCTAGGCATTGTCAGACAAAAGGTCCTTTTTCCTTCTTGAAAACAAAGAACAACAAAAATTCCACCTGCTCCTTTGAACTGCTTACTGACCTACTTCAAACCCACTGATCATTCCCATTTGCTTTATATACAGGAGTCTGATCTTGCTTCAGCACCAACTTTGCTGCCTAAGTCTCCACCATTTGTCCTGGCATAATTGACAATGATTTCAACATCCACTGGCTACACTTCTTAGGTACCTTGAGTTTTATCTCTAATTATTCTTCTCTCAGCCCCCCTTCAGTCATATAATTCATGGCCATGCTTTGTCACTGTGTCACTGTGAAAGACTATATACAGTAGTTATCCCTTTTCTACAAGAGATACATTCCAAGACTGGATTCCTGAAAATGCAAATATTATCAGATCCTATATATACTATATTTTTCCTGTACATACATGCTATGATAAAGTAAAGAACTTTTACTTTTTCTTTTTTTTTTTAATATTTTTTTCTGTTGTTGAGAGACCTTTATTTTATTATTTACTTATTTGCAGTGCTGAAAATCGAACCAGTTCCTCACACATGCCAGACCAGTGTGCTACCGCTGAGCCACAGCCCCAGCCCCAAGAACTTTTACTTTTTCAAGGAAGCACTTTATGGTATGTCCTAATGTCTAGCATCACTTCTCTTGCACTTTGGAGCCATTGTTAAGTACAATAAGTTTACTCAAGCATAAACTTTGTGACATCACAACAGTTGATCCAATAATATAGATCTAACAGCATATACAGCATGGATACACTGGACAAAGGAATGATTAAAGTCTCAGGAAAGATGAAACAGGACAATAGAATGGCACACAATTTAAAATGTAATGAATTCTTTCCAAAATTTTCTTTTTAATATTTTTGAACCACAGTTGAAATATTATAGCTATATTGGAGAATATCCTTAGGTGATATATGTTAAAGTATTTAGAACTCTAACAATAACTACAAACTACTTTCAAATGGTTTAGTGTGTGTGTGTGTGTGTGTGTGTGTGTGTGTGTGTGTGTAGTGTGTGTGACTAGAAAAGAGAAAGGTTCAAAAATGGCCAAATGTTAATAAATCTGAATGAAAAGTATATATTTTCTCACTGTATTATTCCTTTGTACTTTGTGTAATATGTTTAAAATTTTTCTAAGTAAAAAAATGAGGGGTAAATTATATCATGATCAATTTGAATCCATCCCAGAAGTGAAAATGTAGTACGACTTTTGAAAAACAAACAATGTTTTGATTATCAGGAAAAACTCTCAACTTTAGAAAATTTAGAGCTTAATGTGGGGAAAAATGATTTTAACATATGCAGGAATATTATGCAATAAATTCAAAACTATTTATTATTTTTCTAAAAACGTAGGAAACTGAGATTAAAAGAGATACTTTTTTCATTTAATTAAAGAAACCTACTCAAATCTTTAGCCAACATAATTCTGAATGATGAAGCTCCTGGAAAATTAAATAAGAAGAATATTATATATGTATTTTTGAAAGGAAAATATAAAAGTGTCATCTGATGCAAAAAATAAGATCATCTACATAGAAAACCCAATAGTCACATCCATTTCATCCATTTCTGGCAATGCAGTATGCTACCAGTAACTGGAAATCTTCTCTCCCCTTAAAAAGCACCAGAAATTCTGGAAAATATAATAAATATAATATGTCCCAGAACTATGAATTCCCAAGGGCCCAAATGAAGCAGACACTTAAAAAAAAAAAAAAAAAAAAAAAACAGCAAGCAGAAGTTGATGTTGTGGCTATGTGGAATGAAGGTACATATCCTGGTTACCAAGAGACCTGGGCTCTAGAAGCCTCACAGATGGGAATAAAGGCCTTGGATACATATAGGCAATGAATTAGAACAAATGCCTTCTCAGGAAGCCAGGACTCTTGATAGGCTAAACGCCCCATAAAATGGTAGTTGGAGAAATATCATACATCATTCCAGGAAAATGAGACGGTCTACTAATTTCCTGGGACTAGTATTTTTTTAATTCTCCCCTCAATTTTTCCCAAATTGCCCATGCTGATATCCACAAAAGTTTAGAGCTGAATTTGCACTATCTATGTCATCTGAGAACCCCTAGAGTAAGAAATCAATATAAAAATTGTCCCAAGATGACAATAATCCATACATAAGCAAATGTATATATTCTTTGAAAGAATGCATCATCATCAAACTATACAAGATCCTACAAATCATACCCCAGTAAAGTTCACAGCCCTGATTTAAAAAGCATACAAGAAAATTTCTCTCCACAAGCAGAATCCAGCAGACACAATCAAAAGCAAATGTTATGCTCTAAGAACTTGAGATTATAAAATTATCAAAAGCTAGTTCAAAAGTTGTGTTAATCGTTTTTATTTCAATGCAACCAAAATACCTAACAAGAAGAAGTCAAAGGAGGAAAAGTCCACTTGGAGCTTATAGTTTCAGAGGTTCAGTGCATGGTCAGCTGGCATGGGCTTGAGATGAGGCAGAACATCATGTTGAAAAGCATGGTTGAAAAAAGCTGCTCATTTCGCAGCAGCAGGAAGCAGGAAAGCAGAGACTGAAAGAGAGAGAGAGAGAGAGAGAGGAGAGAGAGAAAATAGCCAGGGACATAATGTAATCCTCAAGGGGACATACTCAGTGACTATTTCTTCCTGTCATACGTTACCCGCCTACAGTTACCACCCAGTAATCAATTCAAATTATTAATCCATCAATTGGATTAATCCACTGATTAGTTTCAGCTCTCATAATTTGATCATTTTCTCTCTTAATACTCTTGCATTACCACAAAAACTTTTTGGGAAACCCCTTATATCCAACCATAACTTCCTGCCCCTGGCCACCAAAAGGTCATATCCATCTCACAATGTGAAATGCATTTAGTCCTTCTCCAAAATTCCTTATAGTATTAACAGTTCCAACATTACCCGAAAGTCTAAATCCAAAGTCTCCTCTGAAATTAAAGGTAAACTCTTGTCTGTGAGTTTGATTTGTAAAGATCAAAAGCAAGTTATATACATCTGATATAAAATGGCACAGAGTAAACATTTTCATTCGAAGAGGGAAGAATAGGGGCATAGAATGAAAAGATAGAGGGGGGAAGTGCGACCTTCCCATCTGCGACCAGAACAAGAGGTAGGCACCGGCTGGAAGGAGCAACCCAGCCGCCAGGTTGCCTGGCCTCCAGGGCCCGGAGGAGCAGCTGTTGCTGCATGCAGGGCCTGACCAGAGGAAAAGCCCCCTCCACTCCTGGGGGAACTGTGACCTGCCCAGCTGCAACCTGAACAAGAGGTCTGCGAAACTGCTGTTGAGCCCGAGGAGAGCACTGCCATCTTTGAGGAAAGAAGTGGCTGATTGGGACAAAGAAATAAGGAAGAAAGGAAAAGCAGCTGCAGACATCCAGGGAGCCGCCAATGCTCTGAGAACAGCACATACCTGGGTGAGACTCTGGCAACCAGCAGGAAAGGATATGTCTGAGGGTGGCACATCAGCCCCAAGAAGCTACAACTGTGGGTGGGCATGGGGAAAGGATGCCTTCTAGAGGGTCCCTTTCCCGGTGCCATTCATCTGCTGACACACAAACCCCCTGAGCCACTCTTCCGCTGTGCCATTCTGCCACTGGCCAAAGGTGCAGCCTTGACTCCACTAACAGGATCACTGAATGTCTGGATGTGATCCAGGACAATTGGCTTAAACTGGAAGGGAAAAAAGAAGGGCTTCCCAGGGTCCGTTTTGTTTGAGATTTGTTCCTGGGTTTGACTTTTTGTTTGTTTGTTTTGTTGTTTTTTGTTTTTTTGTTTTGTTTTGTTTTTCTTTATTTTTGTTTTGATTGACAGTGTGTTTGTTTGTTTGCTTGATTCTGCTCCTCTTTTCTTTCTTTCTTTTCTTCCTTCTCACTTTTGTATCTTTTCTTCTTCCTTCATCATCCCTATTTACACCCTGCCATTACATACTCAATAGAGGCAAAAACAAGTTATACTCAGAAATTGGAATTTCTAGAACAGGTGCAATTGAACTATATAGCAAAGCAGTGTTATATATAGGTTATTCTCTATTTTCTTGACTCACTCTCTCCCTCTCTCTCTTACACTAATTACTACTCCTTTGTCATTTTTTTTCTTTCTTTTCCATCTTTCTTTATTTCTTCTTTCAACGGCTGCATAAGTTAGGTTTATATATAAATCAGACTTTCCACCTAATTGTTCACTGAATTCTCTTTCCTCTCTCATCTGCTGATACTAAACCACTTCCATAGAACTCTCTTTTCATACTTTCTAAGAAAGAACAATTCAATACACTCACTTCCTTCTTCCTAAACATATCACCTCTGTGTCCAATACTTGAAACTATAAAACCCCATCAGAAGCGTACAGAGTAAACTGGAAACAATATCTGGGTTAACTAAATCTATACATTGTGATCAAACAGGGATTTTCTGAATAGAAAGTGTTTGATTTTAAAGTGTAAAGGAATTATAAGGGGAACTGATAGCATTGCACTACAGGAGCAACATAAGGCTTTAAGGTAAAATTGAAATAGTCAAGGTCCCACAGTGCAGGAAGAAAAGACACACAAGCAATATGAAGAAACAAGGGAAGAAAATGACACAAACAAATCAATATACCTCCTCAGTAGATTCCATGGCAAACACAGTTGGTGAAATGCCAGAGATGGAATTTAGAAATTACATATTTCAAATGTTTATGGAACTTAAGAATGAACTCAAAAATGAGATGAGGGAGCAAATACAGGTGGTAAAAGATCATTTTCACAAAGAACTCCAAAAAAAAAAAAAAAACAGGAAGTAAAAAATTACTTCAATAGGGAGATAGAGTCTCTAAAGAGAAACCAAACAGAAATTCCAGAAATGAAAGAAGCAATAAACCAAAATAAAAGTTCAGTTGAAAGCATCACCAACAGAGTAGACCACTTGGATAAAAGAACCTCAGGCAATGAAGACAAAATATATATCCTAGAGGAAAAATCTAGATTACACAGCAAAAATGGTAAGAAATCAAGAACAGAACATTCAAGAATTATGGGATAACATAAAAAAGACTAAACTTAACAGTGATTGGGGTAGAGGAAGGGACAGAGTTTCAAGCAAAAGGAATGAGCAATTTATTTAATGAAATAATTACAAAAAATTTTCCAAACTTGAGGAATGAATGGGAAAACCAAGTTCAAGAGGCTTAATGAACACCAAACACACAAAATCACAACAGACCCACACCAAGGCACATTATAATGAAAATGCCTAATATACTAAACAAGGAGAGAATATTAAAAGCCACAAGAGAAAGGAAGCAGATTACATATAGGGGGAAACCGATCAGACTATGTTCAGATTTTTCAACCCAGACCTTAAAAGCAAGAAGATCCTGGAATAGCATATTTCAAGCTCTGAAAGAAAAGGGATGTCAACCAAGAATCTTATATCCAGCAAAATTGAGCTTTAGATTTGAAGATGAAATAAAAACCTTCCACGACAAGCAAAAGTTAAAACATTTCACAACTCAAAAGCCAGCACTTCCGAACACCCTGGGCAAAATTTTTCATGAAGAAGAAGAGAAAAATTACAACAAAAATCAACAAAGGGAGATATTAAACTAAGGGAAATCCCAACCAAAAGAGAAACCAAAGCAAGCTAAAGACCATAATACAAATAAAAATGGATAGGAATAAAAATCACATCTCATTAATAACCCTGAATGTTAATGGCCTAAACTCACCATTCAAAAGACACAGATTATCAGACTGGATTAAAAGAAATGACCCAACAATTTGCTGTCTCCAAGAAACACACCTCATAGAAAAAGACATCAATAGACTAAAGGTGAAAGGCTGGGAAAAGTCTTATCACTCACATGGCCAGCGGAAGCAAGCAGGGGTTTCCATTCTCATATTAAATAAGGTAGACTTCAAGCCAAAGCTAATTAAAAGGGACAAAGAATGGATATTTCTTACTACTTAAGGGAACCATTCATCAACAGGATATAACAATCATAAATCTATATGCCCCAAATAATGGAGCACCTACATTCATCAAACAAACTCTTTTGAAGTTCAAGAGTAAAATAGTCCACAACACATTATTCTAGGGGACTTCAACACATCTCTCTCACCAATGGATAGATCATCCAAACAAAAGCTAAACAAAAAAAACTTTAGGGCTCATTAAAACAATTAATAACTTAGACCTAACAGACATATATAGAATATTTCATCCCTCAGTAAATGAATACACTTTTTTCTCAGCAGCACATGGCTCCTTCTCCAAAATAGACCATATATTATGTCACAAGGAAACTCTCAGCAATTATAAAAAAAAAAAAAAAATAGAGATACTACCCTGCATTCTATGAGACCATAAAGGGATGAAATTGGAAATCAATGACAAAACAAGGAATAAGAAAAACTACTCCAACAACTGGAAGCTAAATAACATGCTACTGAATGAACAAGGGGTTGAAGATGACATCAAGGAGGAGATTAAAAAATTCCTAGAGGTAAATGAGAACACAGATACATCATATAGAAATCTCTGGGACACTATGAAGGCAGTAGTAAGAGTAAAATTCATTGCACTGAGTTCATTCCTTAAAAGAAAAAAAAAAACAACAACAAATAAATGACTTAACATCACACCTCAAAGCACTAGAAAAGAAGAACAGATCAACACCAAGAGCAGTAGAAGACAGGAAATAATTAAAATCAGAGCAGAAATTAATGAAATTGAGACTAAGGAAACAATTCAAAGAATTGACAAAACTAAAAGTTGGTTCTTTGAAAAAATAAACAAAATTGACAGACCCTTAGTGATGCTAATGAAAAAAAGAAGAGAAAAAAACTCAAATTACTAACATTTGTGATGAAAAAGGGAATATCACAACAAACACTTCAGATATACAGAAGATAATTAGAAATTACTTTGAAAATTTGTACTCTAATAAAATAGAAAATATTGAAAGCATTGACAGATTTCTGGAGTCGTATGATTTGCCTAAACTGGAACTGGAGGCTATACACAATTTAAACAGATTGATTACAAGCGAAGAAATAGAAGACATCATTAAAAAGCTACCAACAAGGAAAAGTCCAGGACCTGATGGGTTTAGAGCCGAGTTCTACAAGACTTTCAAAGAAGAACTAATACTAATGCTCTTCAAACTATTTCAAGAGATAGAAAAAGAGGAAGCTCTTCCAGACTCATTCTATGAGGCCAATATTACATTAATTCCAAAGCCAGGCAAAGACACACCCATAAAAGAAAACTTCAGGCCAATCTCTTTAATGAACATATATGTAAAAATCCTCAACAAAATTCTTGCAAATCGGATACAAAAACATATCAAAAGATAGTGCACCACGATCAAGTGGGGTTTATTCTAGGGATGCAAGGCTGGTTCAACATTCGGAAATCAATAAACATAATACATCACATCAATAGACTTAAAGATAAAAATCATATGATCATCTCAATAGATGCAGAAAAAGCATTTGACAAAATACAGCACCCCTTTATGTACAAAACACTGGAAAAACTAGGAATATCAGGAACATATCTCAACATTATAAAAGCTATTTATGCACGGCCCCGAGCTAACATTATCTTAAATGGAGAAAAATTGAAAGCATTCCCTCTAAAAACTGGAACTAGACAGAGATGCCCTGTCACCACTGCTATTTAACATAGTACTAGAAACTCTGGCCAGAGCAATTAGACAGACGAAAGAAATTAAAGGGATCCACATAGGAAAAGAAGAGCTCAAATTAGCACTATTTGCTGATGACATGATAATATACCTAGAAGACCCAAAAAAATCTACCAGAAAAATTTTACAACTAGTAAATGAATTCGGCAAAGTTGCAGGATACAAAATCAATACCCATAAGTCAAAGGCACTTTTGTACATCAGCGACAAAGCCTCTGAAAGGGAAGTTATAAAAACTACCCCGTTTACAATAGCATCAAAAAATAAATAAAATAAAATACCTGGGAATCAACTTAATGAAAGAGGTGAAAGACCTCTATAAGGAAAACTATAGAACACTAAAGACAGAAATTATAGAAGAACTCAGAAGATGGAAAGACCTACCTTGTTCTTAGATAGGTAGAATTAATATTGTCAAAATGTCCATACTACCAAAAGCATTATACAGATTTAGTGCAATTCCAATCAAAATCCCAATAACATTCCTTGAAGAAATAGATAAAGCAGTCATGAAATTCATCTGGAAAAATAAGAGACCCAGAATAGCCAAAGCAATCCTGAGCAAGAAAAGTGAAGCAGGGGGCATCACCATACCAGACTTTAAATTATACTACAGAGCAATAGTAACAAAAACACCATGGTATTGGCACCAAAAGAGACTGGTGGACCAATGGTACAGAATTGAGGTCACAGAGACTAATAACATATAATTTCAGTTATCTTATATTAGACAAAGGTGCCAAAAATGTACAGTGGAGAAAGGATAGCCTCTTCAACAAATGGTGCTGGGAAAACTGGAAAGCCATATGCAACAAAATGAAATTAAACCCTTATCTCTCACCATGCACAAAACTCAATTCAAAGTGGATCAAGGACCTAGGAATTAGACCAGAGACAATACGCCTAATAGAAGAAAAAGTAAGCTCCAATTTCCAACATGTCGGATTAGGCCCCAAGTTCCTTAATAAGAATCCTGTAGCACAAGAATTAATACCAAGAATTAATGAATGGGATAGATTTAAACTAAAACACTTCTTCTCAGCAAAAGAAACAATCAGTGAGGTGAATAGAGAGCCAACTAATTAGGAACAAATATTTAATACATGCACGTCAGATAGAGCACTAATTTCTAGAATATATAAAGAACTCAAAAAACTTAACACCAAAAAAAAAAAAAAAAAAAAAAAAAAAAAAAAAAAAAAAAAAAACACCCAATCAATAAATGGGCTAAGGAATTGAAAAGACACTTCTCAGAAGAAGATATACAATTAGTCAACAAATACATGAAAAAATGCTCAACATCGCTGGCAATTAGAGAAATGCAAATCAAAACTACTCTAAGATTTCATTTCACTCCAGTCAGAATGGCAGCTATCAAGAACACAAACAACAATAAATGTTGGAGAGGATGTGGGGGAAAAGGCATGCTCATGCATTGCTGGTGGGACTATAAAATGGTGCAACCATTATGGAAAGCAGTATGGAGATTTCTTGGAAAACTGGGAATGGAACCACCCTATGACCCAGCCATCCCACTCCTGGGTCTATTCCCAAAGTACTTAAAAACAGCATATTACAGTGTCACAGCCATCTCAATGTTTGTAGCTGCACAACTCACAATAGCTAGGATGTGGAACCAACCTAGATGTCCCTCAGTAGATGAGTGGATAAAGAAAATGTGGTATATATGCAAGATGGAATTTTACTCAACAATAAGAGAATAAAATAATGGCATTTGCAGGTAAATGGATGAAGTTGGAGAATATAATGCTAAGTAAAATTAGTCAATCTCAAAAATCCAAATACTGAATGTTTTCTCTGATATAAGGAGGCTAGTTCACAGTGTTGTTGGATGGGGGTACATAGGAGGATTAGAGGAACACTAGAATGGTCAAAGGGAAGGGAGGGAAAGGGAGGGAGCAAGGGGAGATGGAGGGGGGAAAAAAGAAAAGAAAAAAAGGTGGTTGAATGAGATGGATATCATTATCCTAAATGCATGATTGAAGACCTGAATGGTACGAATATACTTCGTATACAAACAGTTGTATAAAAAAAAGATGCTATATATGTGCATTATGAATTGTAATACATACTGATATTATAAATAAAAAATAAATAAAATTTTTAAAAAATGAAAATTTAGAAATCTAGCTAGGGAAACAAAGTCCTGTAGCTCCATGTCTGATAACCAGGGCACATGGTGGTCAGATGGGAGCTACAAAGAGCTTGGGCAGGACCACCACCATGGCCTTACTGGTTGTGATCCATGTGGCCTCTCTCAAGCTGGCTCTGTCTGCAGTCTGTAGATTTCTTCTGCAGATGGTCTACATTTCTAGCATCTCCTAATTCCTGGGGGAGTTTCCACTGCAGCTTCAGCTTCACTATCACAGCTTCATGAATTACCCTCTTCATGAGATGCCCTGCACCATTTTGCCTGACCTCCCAGGCCTTCCTTTGGAATCTTGGTGGAAACCTCCATGACTCACTCACTCCAGCATCCTGCATTCCTGCAGAACCAGCACCATGTGGAAGATACCAAAGTCTGCTGCTAGCTGAAACAGAAGCCAGGTTTCCTTGGATGGTGGCTGCAGCAGTCCTTAGGTTTCTGTGTGGCTGAGCATGGTGAATTAAATCCTGGAAAACCAATTTCCTAGGCACTCCTATGTTATTAGTGTGGTCTCTTCTCAATGGAATTTTTACTTTTATACCCTTGAGTCTACTATGAGTGTGGTCTAGATGATGCCTTCAAGACATGTTTCCTATTGTTTCTCTGAGGAATACTTACCTTCTCTTTAGTGGAGGTAATCTTTTTTAAAACCACATCTTCCTTAACACCAATTTTACATGTGTTATTCTGGCCAAACTACAAGTTTTGAGAACCTTTCCTCTCTGCTTTTTTCTCCCAATTTTCACAACAAACCTGGATGAAAACCTCCAACAATACCCATGACACCACCTGAATGCTGTGCTGCCTTGAAATTTCTTCTGTCAGATTAGTAAGTCCTTCACCTTTAAATTCAGCCTCACATAAAGTTGTAGGACATGGGCAAAATATAGCCAAATTCTTTTCCAAAATGTAATCCAAATGGTCTCCACTTCAATTCCCAGTGGAGGTCCTGTTCCCCTCTGAGTGCTCATGAACACAGTCTTTTCTCTCTGCATTCCCATAAGCATTATGCTCTTCTGAGCTCTCACTGGAATCATCTATCAAACTCTGTTTACAGCATTGTAAATCTTCTCTATCCTGCATCTTCAAACTTTCTCAAACTCCTCCTGCAGACCAATTCCAAAAGTTTCTGAACCACAGGGTCAGGTTTGTCACCACACATCCTCATTCTCAGTACCAATTTCTAGGTTAGTCAGCTTTATGTTACTGTGATCAAGAAACCTGACAAAATCAACTTAGAGAAAAGGAAACGATTATTTTGGTCCACAGCTTCAGAAGGTCAGTCCTGGTTTCAGTCCACTCAATAAAGCTCTGGGTTCAATATGAGACAGAACATCTCATATTGGTGGAAAAAGCAAGGTGGAGGAAAGCTGTTTCTGTCACAGCAGCCAAGAAGCAGAGAGTAAGTGAGGAGCCAAAGACAAAATATAATCCCCAGGGTCAGGCATCCAATGACCTACTTCCTTTAGCCACACCCCACTGCTTACAGTTACCACCCAATAATCCATTCAAATCACTAATCTATCAAGTATATTAATCCATTAATTAAATTAATTAATTAACTAGATTAATTAATTAGTACATTAATTAGATTACAGCTCTCATCATTTAACCATTTCATCCCTAAACATTGCTACATGGGATATTTTTCCAACATATGAGCTTTTTAGGGAACACTTCATATATAGAACAAGAAAATTTAAGCTGATTAATACTTGTAGGAAGAAATTTAATTTCATCTTTACTATAAAATTAAAACCTCTGTTGACAAGCTAAAGAATAATTAGGTACAGCTAAAGAAATAATTAGTAAAAATGAAAGACCAAACTCAAGAAATTAACCCAATTTATCAACACAATTGAATAGTTAGAAAGTATTAAAGATAAGTAATGAGACAGTGAGAATGTAATGAGAAAAATGCAACCTACATCTCTTTCATTTAAACATTATTCCAGAGAACAGAAAGCTTGGGAACAGGTACTATTTTAAGATAAAACTAAGAGTTTTCCAGAATTGAAGAAAGATATGTGAACCACCAGAATAAAGAAGCTTTGGACTTGTTAATATAAGAAAAATTTTAAAAATTTACAACTAACATAACAAATATGTGGAATATCAAAAACCTTAAAACAGGCAAAAATATTATTAACTAACAGAATGAATTAGACTGGTCAAAGGTATATCAATAGCAATAGTCAAAAGCAAGAAAGAATTAAGTAGCATCTTCAGAAAATTGTTATACACTTAAGATTATATATACTAACCAACACAAAACCAAGGAGAAGTTAAAAAAATCATATTGACGTATCTTAAAAGACCTCATGTAAGGATGTTCAAAAAAAAAAAAAAAAAAAAAGAAGAAGAAGAAGAAAAGGAGGGAGGGAAGGAGGAAGAGGAAAGAAAGACAGACCAAGAGCAGGGGTCATTGTAAAAAGACCTTACCTGTATTTGCAATGCTTTTTATATTTCTTATTTAAGGGAAACAAATATGGTCAAATGCTAACTTTTATTAATGCTGGTTGGCAGGAATATAGGTATTTGTTCTATATTTTCTATTGTTCTAAATTTTTTTGGGGGGGGGTCATTGCAAAAAAACTGTGTACATATATAAAAGTGGAGAATATTCAATAAAATCTCACAGGATTCTCACAATGAATCTGATTTTTTTTTCATATTTAAGGAAATGAAATATTTTGAGCTTCTTTTAATTTATATACAAATTATAAATGTCTGCTCTTTGTCAGAATGCTGCCAGGCCCTGCAGGAGAAGAAAAGGTAATTAGTGTCAAAGTCTTGCCCCAAGGAGCTTAAAATACATTAGGGAAATAAAGGTAGCACAGAGATAGCTATCATTTTACACTTAAAATTTTAAGGGCCTAATGAAGACAAAACCAGGTAAGTAGAAGAAATAGGAAAGGGACCATAATTATTTGTGTATTCTTTGTCCATTCCTAATTTATTGTTAGAAATATTCATGTTTATGATTGTAGAATTTGGTTCATTACCTCTGGCCAAAATATAACATGCTAGCCCCAGAAAAGTGGTGATAAATAATTAAAATGAAGCAATCTTGCTATTCAGAGACTGCATGCAATAATTCAGTGTGCCTTTCTTATAGTAAGGAAAATAGAATATTTTTGTTTTCAGGTACATTTCTGAGATAACTACGAATGGACCATTGACAAAAAGCCAGGAGCTAATATGACTGTCAATTGAAAAAATAGCAAGAAAAATGCATTTTTTGAAGAGGATCTCCAAATCTCGTACTGCAAGTGATTTGTAGGCAGACTCAATTTGTTTTCTGTACCTGAAATGCTTTCTTTCAATCTCAGTCTATTGAAAGTGTTTTCAAACTACACCTTACTATTTTCACATCATATTATAAGTAATAGGCAAAGGAAAATAACAAATTTCATTAACCCTTAGAATACCTGCATATATACAGGTTTATGCAGCTTATTTAATTTTATTATCAATAAAAGACACAATTTTTATGTTAAATATAACTTGACTGAGTATGACTATCAACCTGAATATTTTAAAATTTGAGTCTAACCAGATGAGTAATAGAAACACTATCCATGCTAAAGCTGGAATCCCTGCTGGTTTTCCATGTGGAATCTCTGCATTATTCTTCTAAGTCCCTGATGAGGAGAGGAAGCCTGATAATGAAGTCCTTGGAGGAGGAACTGGGACCTGAACAGGATGACACCTCAAAAGTATAAAGGAAACCTCACTAAGATGTGAGGATCTTGGGGTGAGAATTCTATCAGAGCTTTCAGTAATAGAATCAGTTAGTGGACTCTGTACGGTGGCGACCATTGCTAGAGAATGCAAATCATCTCTTCACAAAGTGTTCAAATGGGAAATAAACATGGGCCCATGATTCTGTTTCTTTTCCAGTATCCACTGATATCAATGAGATAGTGGAAAGAACAACACTTCTGATAGACCTTTAAATTCTGGCTCTGTCTATCACATAGCCTTGTAAGTACTTTATCTCACTGTTCCAGCCTCAGTAAAATGGAAATAGACTCTCTGTTTCAGCATGGTCAAAAGGATTAGAAATACATACAGGACCTACAACATAAAAGGGAAACAATATATGATAATGAATTGCTGGGGTCCAGCCCCCAGGGCAGGGGGGGAATCCAAGGAGTCCTGAAGGATGAGTGGCATCAGCGTAAGAAACAGAATGAGGACTCCTTCTCTTTGAGCAATCTCCAGAGAGAAAGCTAATCTTGCTTTCTCTGGGTATTTATTTATATGATTTTTTCTTTCATCATGGGTACAGAATCATTCTAACAAAATACGTCATTGATTTACAGTTTCCAGATATGTGTAATTCTCCCAGAATGTAACAGTTCCTTGTTTAACAGGTGCCAGACTACATAACCAGATTCTATGTGTCCTAACCTATTATTAGTCTTTAACTTTAAATACACCTGTATTTTATTTCTAATCTAAGGTTCCCATCTAAAAGTCCCCTTCAGTCTTATGCTTATGATAACCTAAAATTTATAAACTATAACCTAAAATCTATAATCTTAAAGCATCTAAAAAACCCATACACCTAAAGACTTAGAAATCTGAAAATATTTCTAACATTATTCTAAAAATATATCTTATAAAACTTATTTTAATTAGTGTCTACATTTATTTTCTCATAAAACTGGTTGAACTGCTTTCTCAGAGAGTTTCTTTATTCTTTTGTTAAAGGTCACCAGGCCTTAAATATTTGTAATCTTTGACTAAAAGGTAAGTTTTGTAAGTCAACCCAGTATGTCAAACCATTTGCCATCAATATTAACTATGTGTTTTCCATCCTCATCATAAATCCCTGTGTAAGGTAAAGGAGGGTCTGTTGGAGGACTCCATAATCTTTCCTCAATCAAATAGGCTATGTATGGTGGGTCCTGTACTATGGGTAAAATAATTCTTTCTCTGTAATTAGGTCTTTGCAAGGATTGTGGCCCTAGGACAAAAGGCTCAGTAGGAATTATTAACTGAGGGACAAACAATTCCTGTTGCCCAAGTTTCTCCCAGAAATCTTGATCTGTAATTTTGTTTTTGTGAACTTTCAAAAAAAACATGTTGTTATTCATTTCTTGGGAAACATTGCACACCTGTGGACATTTCTTAATTACGTTTTTTAGTCCCATTCTGGGAATATTCCTGCAGGTCCAAACAACATGTTTTCTCCCCTGGAAATGGCAAATATTTCGTCATCCACATCATAAATATCAATAATAAAAAAAACACATTATTAAATCAAATGGTTCCGGTTTCCAGATACGTTGGGCTTGCGGCTGTATTCCCCATGCTGTGACCTTGTCAGACAGCAGATGCTGGAACACCTTCGCCAATGAATTTTTGTTGATAATGTCCTTTTATTCCTTCTGAAATTATAGTTCTTCTTTTATTCTATAGTATTTGTACCAAATTACATATGGTGCTCCTCAAAGATATATACAGTGGAATATGAGTAAGAACAATGAGACAACATTGTCCAGGTTTACCTGTTGGTAACGATGGTAGCTTTCAGAAACTTGGAGCCAGCATCTGCCTCGTGTGAGCAGGCGGCATGAAAATGAATGTGTTCTCAAGGGAATTGACTTGAGTGTGAGCATCTTAGTCCATTTTATATTATTATAACTGAATGCTGATAGATTGGTGTTTTAGTCAGCTTTGTTGCTGCTGTGACTAAAAGGATCTGACCATAACACCTGTAAGGAGGAAGAGTTTTATTCGAGTGTTCATGGTTTCAGAGGTCTTGGTCCATAGAAGGCTGGCTCCATTCCTCAGGGCTCGAGGTGAGGTTGAACATCATGGTGGAAGAGAGTGGCAAAAGGAAGCAGCTCACATCACGGTGGTCAGAAAGCAGAGAGACTCTATTTGCCAGATACATATATATATATACCAAAGCCATACCCCAATTTCCACCTCCTCCAGCCATACCCCAGCACTTCAGTTAATCCCATCAGGATTAACTCACTGATTAGTCTAAGGCCATAATCTAATCATTTCTCCTTCAAACCTTCTTGCATTGTCTTACATGTGAGCTTTCGGGGTACATCACACCTACACCCTAACAATTGGGTAATTTGTAAACATAAGACATTTATTTAGCTTTTGATTCTGGTGAGGATCTTTCTGCTGGGACCTGACATGCTAAAAGATATCACATGGCCCGACAGAGCAAAGGCACCAGAGAGAGCTCCTGCTACGGGTTGGATAATGTGGTATCTCCCAAGTGTTCATTTGCGGGGTTTCTCATCCGGGGATTTGAGCTCGACCCCAACCCATTAATTCGGGGCTGTGAGTCTGAGATCTCCCCAACCTGGAATTGAGCTGACCCCCAACCTGTTAATTCAGGGCTGTGTGGGCCTAGTTCTTCCAAACCAAGAATCAAGCCAGGTGTCCGCCTGCTAATCCAGAAATCTGGGTTCTTCCTTGGTTATGCAAATGAGTTTGAGCCCAAGCTCCCTCCAAATGTCTGGGGGTCTGAGCTTGGCTCCTCTTTGCGGATGAGATGCCACTTTTATGCGACCACCAAGAATTAACTTTGTGTGCTTTTGTCTGTACTCTTGATGTATTTCTACTGTATGACCACCAGGTTCTAATACATTTAATTATCAAAAATAAAACCAGTTCTATGGCCCTGTGGAATCTAGCCAGAAGCTGGCTATAGCAAAGATAACTAAGATTAACTTTTGCAAATAGCCCCTCCCTACAGGGTGTAACATTACTCATTAAAAAGCTAATGGTCTTTTTGTATCTGTAAAAGACTCTCCCTTATCCTTCAGCAAATCTAGGATAGATAAGATTGATCAATAGTAGGTACTTAGGATAACTATTTTGTTTTTCCTGATTGACCCTGGAATGTCCTGAAATCTTAACTATTTTGTTTTTCCTTGATTGACCCTGGAGTGTCCTGAATTTCTTTAAAGTAACTTTCTATAGTTAATTACTGGAATTCTTTGTTGTAATCTACTGGAAATCTTTAATCTCCCTTACTGGAAATCTTTAATCTCCCTTACTGGAAATCATCAATGTAACCTCCTTTACTGGAAATCTTTATTGAAATCTATAGTTGAAATGTAAATTGCTATGTTCGGTGGGATGTATAAAAAATCATGTGGAGAAAAGTAAAATCAGAACAGTAGAAGGATTTCTACAACCTGGCTTGTGTGTGGATTATTTCATATCGTCGACGTTCCCTTCAGTACCAAGCGGGAAGAATTAAACATCTTTGCTGAAGCTGGTCTTCAGCATTCATTATTTTAAAGGACTCCCCCCAGTCACTGTGGGCAGTATTCTGGAGGTAGGGAAGGTCCTTGAGTCACAGTGGGTGTGTCCTTAAATAGGATTGGGGAACACTGGTCTCTATATCTTTGTCTCTCTTCCACTATTTGAAACGTGAGCCCTTTTCTTCCATGTGCTCCTGTGATGATATGCTACCATCCATCCCCCTCCACAGAGCGGAGGCAATGCAGGAGCCATGCATTTGAACCTTCAAACCTGTGGCTAAATAAAATCTTTTGTCTTTATAAGTCATTTCATTGTAATACTGCAAGCTGAATAAATACCATTCCCTTTTATGATAAAGTCACTTCCACAATAACTCATTAACTCCCTAACCATTAATCCATGAAGGCAGTTACCTCATGACTCAATCACCTCATATTCCTACCCGATCCCACCTACTAATAGCTAATAATAAGGATGGAATTTAACATGAGTGCTGGTGAGTACATTAAAAGTATAAAAGTGACATAATTACATTCTCTCATACATTTTGGGGGACTCCAATACTCATCGATTTTTTTGTTTTTGTTTGTTGTTGTTGTTGTTGTTTGTTTGTTTGTTTTTTGGTACTGGAGATTGAACCCAGGAGCACTTTTCCACTGAGGCACATCCATGCCCTTTTTATTTTATTTTGAGACAGGGTCTTGCTATACTGCCCAGGGTAACCTTGAACTTGTGATTCTCCTGCTCTATCCTGCTAGGTTGCTGGAATTCCAGGCATGTTCCACTGCACCCAGGAGGTCATTTGATTTTTGTACTTGTTCGATGAAATTCTTTAGTTCAAACATCCTCTACTTCCTGCTGGAAATCTCCAAAGTCATGGAGACAGAGCTCCTAATTTATTGATCAATTTTAGAGTTGAGTAACCATTTAGACACATCTGTACTAATCAGTTAAAAAGCTGAAAACAAGTTGTCAATCAGGCACTAAGTGAGGAAAAGCAGCAGGAAACCTGTGCTTCTCGCCAGTGTGGAGCAAAGAGCATCAAATCTTTGCACCCTCTTAAACAAATTGAAAACTGGATAAGCATATGAGCCTTTTACCTTCAGGCTCTAGAAACAAGCACTATGAGACTGTGGTCTCTGGGAAGGGGAATCAAATGCGATGAGGGCTGTAATTACTCTGGATTTTTGCTTGGAGGGACTTTCTGGATTGAAGCACAGGGAGAGAAAACAAAGAACACAGAAGCCTTATTGCATTTAAAAGATTAAAAGTTTTAGGGGAAAAAAAAAAAGATAAGTGACTTGAAAAAAATTAGAAAACAGACTGCACAAACTGAAGCACACAGAGAAAAAAGACAAAACATTGTTTTCTAAAAATGATAACTCCTGAATGACTTGGGATACAATGTTATAGATTAGTACATAAGCAACTGAAATCTCAAAGGAAGGGAATGGGCAAAGGAAAATATTTGAATAAGTGTTTTGGCTTATTGAAAAATAAATTTCCAAGTGAAATGGAGCTATAATCCCACAAATCCAATAAAATGAGCATTAAACCTTGAATAGAAGAAAGAAAGAAAAACCAGGCCATGTCATATCACAATAAACCACTCAAATACAGTGACAAAGGGGGAAATCATTAAACAACTACAGGAAAAAATCATGATGACAATTCATGTCAGAAAAACAAAGTAAGTTTAAAAAAAAAAAACAACAGTAAATTGTCTCAGTTTCTGGAAGAAAACACTGCCAACTTGGAATTCTATAGACAGCAGACATACTTTTCACAAATAAAGGCAAATCATTTGGGATTTATCCCAAGAAAGCAAGGATGGTTCAATATAGAAGATCAATCCATGTGATATACTATATTAATAAAATGAAAAAAGAGATAAAACACATTTCATCACAATTGATGCACAAAAGCATTTAACATAAGATAAAAATGTGCAACAAATTTGAAATGGAAGTCTTCAACATGACAAAGTCTTCAACATGATAAAGGACATCTATAAAATCTCATGTACCTGGGTGAAGTGGCATAAACCTATAATCGCAGGGACTCTGAAGGCTGAGGCAGGAGAATCTCAAGTTCCAGTCCAGCCTCAGCAACTTAGTGAGATTCTATCTCAAAAATAAAAAAAATACAAAAAGAGCTAGGGATGTAGCTCAGTGGTAGAGTGTGCTTACCAAGCATGCTGGAGGCCCTGAGTTCAGTTCCAAGTCCCCAGTACCACCAAAACAAACAAAGAAACAAACAAAAAGCAGCTAACTTTATACTCAGTGGAGAAAAAGACAAAATTGCTCATTTTTACACTGTTTTCAATGTTATATTGGAAGTTCAAGCCAAAGCAATAAGACAAGTAAAATAGGTGAAAGGCATTCATTAAAAAGGAAGAATCAAAATTCTTTATTCATAGATGCCATGATTTTGTTTGTGGGAAATAGTTTTTTAAAAATTACAATTATTAGATTTAAATTAGATGAATGCAATAAATTTATAAGATGCAAGATCAAAAGACAGATATCATTATTATAATGATTTAACAAATGAATCAACAAATATAAGATGAAAAAAAGACATGTTCATATATCAATCTAGCAATATTTCTAGATGCAAATCAGAACTATTCTAAGATTTCACCTCATTCCAGTCAGAATGGCAGCTATTAAGAAAACAAACAACAATAAGTATTGGCAAGGATGTGGGGGAAAAGGCACATTCATACATTGCTGGTGAGACTGCAAATTGGTGTAGCCAATATGGAAAGCATTATGAAGAATCCTTGGAAAACTGGGAATGGAACTACCATTTGACCCAGCTATCCCACTCCTCCATCTATACTCAAAAGACTTAAAAATAGCATATTACAGGGACACAGCCACATCAATGTTTATAGCAGCACAATTCACAATAGCTAAACTGTGGAACCAACCTAGATGCCTTCATAAATTTATAAGATGCAAGATCAAAAGACAGATATCATACAATCAATCAACAAATATATGAAAAAATGTTCAATATTTCTAGCAATTAGAGAAATGCAAATCAGAACTATTCTAAGATTTCACCTCATTCCAGTCAGAATGGCAGCTATTAAGAAAACAAACAACAATAAGTATTGGCAAGGATGTGGGGGAAAAGGCACATTCATACATTGCTGGTGAGACTGCAAATTGGTGTAGCCAATATGGAAAGCATTATGAAGAATCCTTGGAAAACTGGGAATGGAACTACCATTTGACCCAGCTATCCCACTCCTCCATCTATACTCAAAAGACTTAAAAATAGCATATTACAGGCACACAGCCACATCAATGTTTATAGCAGCACAATTCACAATAGCTAAACTGTGGAACCAACCTAGATGCCCCTCAGTAGATGAATGGATAAAGAAAATGTGATATATGTACACAATGGAATATTACTCAGCATTAAAAGAGAATAAAATCATGGTATTTGCAGGTAAATGGATGGAGTTGGAGAATATAATGCTAAGTGAAGTTAGCCCATCCCAAAAAACCAAATGCCAAATGTTTCTCTGATTTAAGGATGCTGGTTCATAATGTGGTTGGGGGTGTTGGGCATGGGAAGATTAGATGAACTCTAGATAAGGAAAAGGGGAGGGGAGTGGAAGGGAGGGGTACGGAGGTAGGAAATATGGTGGAATGAGATGGATATCATTACCCTAAGTACATATATGAATACACAAATTGTGTGACACTACTTTGTGTACAACCAGAGATATGAAAAATTGTGCTCTATATGTATAATATGAATTGTTATGCATTGTGCTGTCATATATAACAAAATAAATCAGCAAAAAAGACAGATATCAGTTGTATGTATATACATTAGTAATGAACAATCTGAAGATGGAATTAAGAAAAAATTACATTGAAAATAGCATCAAGAAGAAAAAAATAAATTTAATCGAGGAGGTACAAGACAAGCACACTGAAACCTACAAAACAAAAGTTGCTAAAATAAATTAAGGAATAACTAAATGAATGGAAAGAACTCTGTGTTCATAGGTTGAAACATTTATTAAGACAGCAATAATCTTAACTCCTCCAACCAATCCATAGATTAAATTCAATGCTTTCCAAAATGACAATTTTGGGGGGGGTTATGAGGGAAATGAAAAGCAAATTTACAATTATATACAACTTTATATCCACTAAGAGGACTATAATAAAAAAAAGTTTTTTAATTGGAGGATCATATTTATATATAATAATGGGATTTGTTATGATATAGTCATACATGCATGTAACATCATTTGGTCAATTTTATTCTTCAGTACCTCCCACTTTCCTCCCAACCTTCTCCCACAAATCCCTTCCTCTACTCTCCCTTCTAGTTTCATGAAACACTTTTTTTCCTCTCTCATTTCCACATATGACCTTTGACCTTCTGAGTCTGACTTATTTCATTTAATACAGGGCTTTCCAGCTCCATCCATTTTCCTAAAAATGACATTACATTTTTTTTCTTGCTGAGTAAAATTCCATTTTATATATGCCAGGTTCTCTTTATCCATTCTAAATGGTTCCTTAACTTGGCTATTCAGAATTGTGCTGCTATAAACATGCATATGCACATATGGATAAAATATACTGAATTTAATTCTATAAAAAGAATTTTGAAATCCTGAAAAATAACTAGTGTTGGCAAGGATGTGGAAAAATTAGAATCCTCATACATTCCTGGTAGGAATGAAAAATTGTGCAGCCATTGTTGAAAATAGTTTGATGTTTCCTCAAAAAGTTAAACATAGAATATTCCATTCAATCTAGCAATTCACTTCTAAAAGAATTGAACTCATATACTCAAATATTTGTACATAAATATTTGTAGCAGCTCTATATAAAATAGCCAATAGGGAAACCAACCCAAATGCCCACCAGTTGATAAATGAATAAACAAATTGTGGTATATCCATAGAATGGAATATTAGTTTGTCATAAAAAGAATGAAATAGTAATATATGCTGCAAAGTGAATCAACCTCAAAAATATTATGTTAAGTAAGAGAAGCCAAATATAAAAAGTAATGCAATGTATGATTCCATTTATATGAGATATCCAAAATAGTTATGACCACAGAGACACAGAGGTAGCTGCCAGTGAGCAGAGAAAGGGAAGAACTAGGAGTGAATGCTTAATTGGAACTAGCTCTTATTTGGTCATGATGAAAATGTTTTGTATCTATATACAGGTGACAGTTGGACAACATTGTGGATGCACTAACCAGCACTGAATTGTGCAGTTTAAATTGGTTAATTATATATTATGTGAATTTCATCTCAATAAGAACACATAAACATATAAATCTGGTTTCCCTCAATTTCCAGAAGAAGAAGGCAAAATAGACTTTTTAGCAATCAAAAAACTGAGATAATTGATATCATTATAAAAATTATCAGTAAACTTGTAAAAGAAGAAAAATCTGCTTAACCCAACAAAAATTGTGTGTATGTATCTGTGAAAGAAACCCACAGCTGCCTTCAGACTTGAGAGAGAAAAACTGAACTCTTTTCATCTAAAAAAGCAAGGATTCTGTTTTAACCACTTTCAACTCAGCATAATGCTGTAGGACTAGTGGGTGCAATAAGACAAGAAAAAGAAACAAAAAGCATACATATTGGAAAGAACAGAATGATCTTTATTTGCAGAAAATGTAATCATGTATGTAGAAAATACTACAGAAACTATAATTTTAAAAAGAACTAATAAGTTTATTTATCAAGGTCTCAGAAATCAAGATAAATATGCATAAAAAATCAGTTGTTTTTCTAAATACCATCAAAAAATAAATAATTGAAAATTGAAAATTTTAAAAACATTTTAATTTTATGTCAGAAAAGTATCAATAATATGATATGTTTATGGAAAAAAAATTTAACAAAATGTGTAAGATCAAGATCTTTATAATGAAAACATTGCTGGGCAATTATCAAAAATATACACAAGTAGGGAATTATACCATGCTTATAAAACAAAAGACTCAATATTGTTAAGATATCCATTCTCCCCAAATTAATCATAACTGTATTCAAAATCCCAACAGGAGTTTTACTTGGAATAAGTTGATAATTGTATTCTAACTTTTTTCTAGAAATGAGAAGATTTATGCAGTAATAGCATAGGGACATAGACCACAGAAACAGAAAAGGGAGTTTAGAAATAAGCATATGTGGGGGGATCCAAGATGGTGGATTAGAGGAAGTCACACTTCAGGGCAGCTCCGTGGAAAGAATCCAACAAAGCAGATAAACTGCCCTTCATATATATATAGGCTGAAATTACCCATCTCCTGGATGGTTTGAATAACGCGACCCAGGAGAGAGAGACACACACGCTGTCTGTAGCCAGCCGCGTGGCTTCTGCTACACCGCCCGGAGGAGCAAAGGCGGTGCGGAACAAAGCCAGAGCTTGCGCTGGGACTACAACCCCAACCACACTCCTGGCACGCCAGCTTGAAGCCAGCAAAAACAGCCAGCGGAATTAGTGCTGGGAGACCGCAGGACAACAACGCCAGTTCAAATCCACACTCAGCCGGATGCGACCCTCACCAGTAAAGCCCCAGAGAAAGCGGCGCGGAGACCAGCGAATAGGCAAGGAGGAACCCAAGACTGGGAGGACCTTCAACAGACAGCAGGGGAATGCGAGTCCAGTGTGAGGACCCTCTGCGACCCTTCAATTGAGGAAGAGCACGGAAGTAGACTCCACACAAAGAACTGTCTCCAGCATCACTCCTCGCTAACCAGGTATGCAGACTTGACCCTGCCCACAAATTCTCCGCATCAGCCAGAGCAGATCTGCCAAACAGCTAATTTAACAAACTGAGAGAGGAGGAGAATAAGCTGCCTATTTGAGACTTGTGAATTCGACTTTGTGCTTTTTTTTTTAATGTCATTGTTTTATTGTGTTTTTTTCTTTCTTTCTTTTTTCTCTTCTTTTTTCCTCTCCCATTTTCATTCCCTCTTGCCTCTAATTCCTTATTTCCTCATCTTTCCTATCTACACCCTGCCCCTACATTCTCAACAGAGAAGAAAACAAGTTGTGTACAGGAACTTGGAATCTTAAAACTGGGGCGACTGAATAGTACATCAAATGGGTGTGTTTTATATAGTCTCCTCTCTCTTTTTTGACTCACCCCATCTTCTCTCTTTCATTAATTCCTACTACCCAGCCATTTTCTAATTTCTCTCAACGTTTACATAAGCCTAGCTGAAATACACATCAGTCTTCAGACTTAACTGTACACTCCAATTCCTTCCCCCCCCCTTCTGCTATTAAACTACTTCCATAGATTTTCAGTATTATACTCCCGAAGGTGGGGAGAAGCAATACCCTTCCTTCCTTCCTCCTAAGCATATCACCTGTGTACCCAATATCTGAAACTATAAACCCCATTATAATCACTCAGAATATATTGGAGGCAATATCTAAATTCTCTAACTCGGTAAATTGTTGTCGCCGGAAAAGGATTGCAGCCTGGAACGGCAGCGCCGCGGGAAGGAGTCCGGAGACAGGATGGAGACGAAAATATTCTTTAATCTTACAAGAAACTACAATATATCTACACAATAGCGATAACCCTGTCTTTTCTCCCTCTGGTCTCTTCCCATGCGCCCGAGCAGCAATGGCGCTCGCTCGATCTGCTGAGTCACCGTTCAAATCTCTCGAGAGCCTCAACCAAGTCCCACGAGATCCCGTGAGACTACGGAAAGCGGAAATGCCCAAAAACGTCTATGGCCCAATAGTCAACCGCAATCTTAGCTATCTCCGCAAACAGGGCTCCTGCATTTCCCCTTTTGTTTTAAAAGAGGGGATGCTCTAGGACATCTATGTGCAACCAACATTCTTACCCGTCATCGGATAATCAAGGCTGTGCCCTTGACTCCTGTCTTAGGTTGATATGTCGGCCACATGAGACTATCCCGTGCGACTGTGCCTGTCTTAGGTTGTCCCCCTCTGGGGATCTTACCCGTCATTGGCTAACCAGCCATCCAATGGAGCCCTTTAGGATCGACTGTGTAAGTTGACTAACAGCCGTCCAATTGTGGGGAGATGCTGCGGCTTTAAGGCGACAAGCCTTTTGGTGACGAGCCAAATTGCATAGCATATCAAATTCTTTAAACAAATCAGCTGCCTTAAGTTCTATCAAGTAACACACTGAGTTCTCTAAACAAATACCCCCAAGGTACTGTCCCATGAAGTCCCAAACAATGAAAGATCAAAATGTCCACTTGTTATAACACGTAGATCTAGAAGGCCCCATGCATGCAGAGCAGAGGACACACCGCTGGTGAGGTTGTTTGACATTTGAGCAGCAGGGATGCTTGCAGCGACCGCGATCCCTGCATCTGTAGCAGCAGCTGTCTTTTTTATGTCTAGACAATGCCACCGGCAAATCTTCAGGGCCTGCTCCCTAGAGACTCAAGCATCAATTATTAAAGGAAAGGCAGTGCTATTCCAGCACTGAGTCAAGAGGCGAGTTGTCAAACTAAAAAATAGAATTATTAGATTAGAAAATTAAAGTTGATTTCTGCTCACACACATTGCAGCCTGAGCTCCCACAAACATAAGCTGGCAAAACATCATGTTTAGAACAAAACAAAGAAAGACTGAGGGTATTTACTGTATTAAAGATAGATTAAAGAAAAACTAAAAGCACTTTGGAGAAATAATTTGTTAGCTGGAACTCTCGTGTTTCTGCATATACAGCAGTCCTTTACCTGTTGAAATAATTGAAATTAATCATTTATTAAACAAATGAAGTTAATAACAAATAAGCAACCTTATGTCAAAAACACCAAAATATCAGGTTATACAGCCCTAGTCATATTTTTCGCTAAAGAGAAATCCCTGGGACACCTATAAAACAAAATTGAAGGTACCTTCACTTATTAAATTATTTACCCAATTTGAATACTCTTAAACTTAAATGAATTCGAGTTATTTGGATCCATATATATATATATATGTATATATATATATATATATATTCACAAGCGCTTTGTTATTTTTGATGTCACACTGGACAGACAGACGCACATACAAACATATATTTGTGACGTCACATTAACATGAAATTTAGACAAATACACAGACATAAACACATATATATAAAAAAAAAAATACAATTGTATGCACACTAAAGAGAGATCTCTTCGTCCCAGCTGGGAGGAATGACACTTAAGTTGTGATGTATTTTGAAGGACTCTTTTAAGGGAATCATTCCATATCTTCATCATGGTCCTCTTGATTTTGTACCTTTTTTATTAATCTTGATTCCTCAACAACTTCATCTTGATCCTTTTGATTTGGTACTTGCTTTATTAATCTAGATGGTATCCATATTGGAGAGGATTCATGCTTTGGAAAAACACAAACAGATCCTCTCCCCCAAATTAACACTGGATCTGGACCCTTCCATGTACCTGAAAGAACATTCTTCCAGTAAACCAAAGGTTTATGTTGTTGATGTGGGTTCCAATGTCTGTCTCCAGCAGAATAACCATCAGAGTCTAAAGTTAAAAAATTTAAGGTAAACAGGGCAACTGCCAATCTGTCCTTAGGATTTTTCCAGTTTCCTTCTTTCTGTTTTAACAACATAACTTTTAGTGTGCGGTTTGCTCTTTCAATAATGCCCTGACCCTGAGGATTGTATGGGATGCCTGTTTTATGGGATATGTTGAATTTTGCGCAAAACTCTTTGAAAGATGAGGACGTATATGCGGGGCCATTATCTGTTTTAAGCATTTTGGGGATGCCCAATGCAGCAAAAGCTTGTAAACAATGAGATGTGACATCTTTAACTTTTTCTCCAGAATGTAAGGAAGCAAAAATCATGCCTGAGCATGTATCTATGGTTACATGAATAAATCGCAATTTTCCAAAACTTGGCTCATGAGTAACATCCATCTGCCACAAATGATTGGGCATTAATCCTCTAAGGTTAACACCAAAATGAGGATTGGGCAAATGTGTCATACAAGATTTACAATCTTTTACAATTGTTCTGGCTTGCTCCTTTGTGATTTTAAACCTACGTTGCAAGGTGGTGCTGTTGACGTGAAACTGGGAATGAAATAAAGTAGCTTGTTGTAGCGCTGAAAGTATAAATATAGTTTTTGTAAGTTCATCAGCCTTTTGATTACTTTCATGAAGGGGGCCAGGCAAATTAGTATGTGCTCTAATATGGCCTATGAATAGAGGTTCTTTTCTTGCCCACAAAAGTTTTTGTATTTGATAAAAACAATTTAAAGGCTGGAGTATGAGGTGCTATTGGTCCTGCTAACTCTAATTTTGGGACGGCTTGTACAATATAGTGGCTATCTGAAAAAATGTTTATGGGCTGGTCTCTAAAATGTTCCAGAGCTCTTACCACAGCTTCCAATTCCACAAGTTGAGCTGATTTGTGTGCAGTTATGTAAGTCATACTTTCCTTTGTAGTGACTACTGCAGCAGTACCATTAGAGGACCCATCTGTAAATACATTAAATGCCTTAGGAATAGGTTGATTTTTTATTACCTGTGGAAATATAATAGGATGATTAATACAAAAAGATAATATAGGAGACTTAGGAAGGTGATTATCAAAATTTGCAGAGGTAGAGCATCTAGCTATAGCCCAGTCATTATTGTTGAAGCATAAATATTCAATCTGTGACGATGAATAGGGAGTAATAATAGTAGCAGGGTGAATGCCAAATATTTTAGTAGAAGTTTTAAGTCCTTGAAGAATAAGTTTAGCCACCATGGAGGTATAAGACTCAATTATGCTTTTAGGAGAGACAGGCAAATGTATCCATAATAAAGGCCCTTGTTGCCACAATACTCCTGTGGGTGTATATTGTGAAGAAATAATAATCAATATCAGCGGTTGAGTTAAATCAAATCTGTCACAATGAGCTCCTTCGATGGCTTTTTCTACTACCTTTAAAGCTTTCCTAGCATCAGGAGTCAATGTTCGCGGTGAGGATGGATCAGGGTCCCCTCGAAGGATATCAAATAAAGGTTTTAATTGGCCAGTAGTGAGGTTTAGTGTAGGGCGAAGCCAATTAATGTCTCCCAGTAGTTTTTGGAAATCATTGAGGGTGGTTAAATGTTCTTTATTTATTAAAATTTTTGGGGGTCTAACAAAAGTATCCATGATTTTAAATCCTAAATATAATATGGGAGATCTGGTTTGAACTTTTTCTTCTGCTATATATAATCCGTATTTTTTTAAATTTTCTACCACATCACTGAATATATTAAATAAGATTTTTTGATTAGGGTGGGCCAGTAAAATATCATCCATGTAATGTAGACACATGAGGTTTGAATATTTATTTTTAATGGATTGGATGGCCTTGTCCACATATATTTGGCATATGGTGGGGCTATTAGCCATTCCCTGTGGCAAAACCTTCCATTGATATCTCTGATCAGGGCCATTAGTGTTCATAGAAGGAACTGAAAAGGCAAACCTGGGGGCATCCAGAGGATGTAGGGGAATAGAAAAGAAGCAATCCTTTATATCAAGACTAATAACATGGAAATTTTTTGGAATAGCTATAGGATTCGGAAGTCCAGGTTGAGTAGGGCCCATGACTTGCATGGTTTTATTAATTTGTCTAAGATCATGTAATAATCGCCATTTTCCTGATTTTTTCTTGATCACAAATATGGGGGAATTCCAGGGAGAGGTGGAAGGTTCTATATGTCCTGCTTCTAATTGTTCCTGAACTAGTAGGTGGGCCGCTTGTAATTTCTCTTTAGATAGGGACCACTGAGGGACCCACACTGGCTTATCAGAAAGCCATGGTATTTTCAAAATTATTTTCTCAGTGGCCCCAAAGAAAAATGTCTTTTTCCTATATGATAATGATTTCTTTTAGGGTTAAGCTTACCCTGTACTTTTTGATGATTTCTTATAGGGTTAAGATTACTCTGTAGATTTTTACATTTAACACCTGCAGGTTTGGTTGCAAGGTGTACTCCCATTTGTTGTAAAATATCTCTTCCCCATAAAGTAACCGGTAGATTAGGTAAAACATAAGGCTGAAACGTGCCTTTATGTCCTTCATCATCCTCCCATTTTAAAATTACCGCACTTTTTTCTGGGAGGTTATTATATCCCAAGCCTCTTAAACTGGTTGAAGCTTTTTGCAGAGGCCAGTGTTTGGGCCATTGACGTAAATTAATGATGGAAGAATCAGCTCCAGTATCTATAAGACCCTCCATTTCTATTCCTTGGATTCTTATTTTACACATAGGCCTCCTTGTACAGTCCCGAACCCAGCAAACCATGGGTTTCGAATCAGTGGAACAAAATCCTCTATTGTTCCTATTTAGAGGCATATTCATTTTAAATGACTTATGTAAATTTGGAAGGAGGAGCAACTGAGCAATTCTATCTCCCTGATTAATAGAACTTATACTTTGGGGTGAGCTAAGCATTATTTTTATTTCCCCTTTATAGTCTGAGTTTATTACGCCTGGGGTCACTTGCAAACCTAATAAGCTCTCAGGACTTCGCCCGATAATAAGTCCTACAGTCCCTGAGGGAAGAGGTCCCCTGACTCCTGTGGGAATCAGTTGAACCCCCATTTCAGGTGTTAACACTATTCGGGCGGTGGAACAGAGGTCTAATCCTGCATTTCCTCCTGTTCCTCTGGCGAGGGAGTGGATGGGTAATAGGGATTGTGTCGGGGAAGCATCTGAGTGGATGCTTGAGGATACTCCTCCTCCAATGCCTCGTACATTTGTGGGCCCCGGGGCATTGGGCCCCTTGCCCCGTTTTTTGAATTCCTGAATAAAGGATTTCCATGGATGTCAAATTTTGAATAGCATTTATTGGCCCAATGATTTCCTTTCTTACACCTGGGGCAGCAACCTGGAGCACGGTATGAATTTGGTCTTATTTCTCTTTTAGGATTTTGCCTAGAATAGCCTGATTGATTATGATAATTTTGCCTAGAATATCCTGATTGATTATAATGTCTATGTTGAGCTCTTGTAAAATTTTGAGGGGCAGCATCTCTCACAGCTGCTGCAATCATATTCCCTGTAACAAAGCCATCATTTATATCTTTACATAATTGTATATATATGGAAAGATCCTTTTTATTTTTCCATGGCCTGATGGCTTCCTGGCAATACTTATTAGCATTTTCGTACGCTAATTGGACAACTAATGGCATAACTTGATCAATGTCTCCAAAAACTCTACCTGCAGTTCTCAAAAGTCGATCAGCAAATTCAGCATATGGTTCATTAGGTCCTTGAATTACTTTGGACAAGCTACCTTGTAGATCCCCAGGTCCTTGTACAGTTTTCCATGCCTTTAAGGCAGCTGCGTTTATCTGAGCATATACTCCTGGGGTATAATATTTTTGATCCTGTACGTCTGCAAATTGCCCTTCTCCTGTGAGCATTTCTATATTATGGTCTCCAAACCCCGCATCTGCATTTCTTCTAGCTGTTTCTATACAAAGTTCTTGAAATTGCGATCACCAAACCAAGTATTGTCCCCCACTTAATGTTGCTTTACATAGACGTTTCCAGTCTGCGGGGGTTAAGCTAAAGGTGTTAAGGGACTCCAGTATACTCAACGTGAAAGGAGCTTGGGGTCCATAAGTCATTACTGCCTCTTTGAGATTTTTTATTGTTTTGAAATCTACTGGCTGGTGGTCCCTCCGTCCATTTCCATATTCAAATACTGGCAGTTCCCAACGTATCTGTGAGTTACCCTTGAGAGCACATAAGCGCTCAGAAAGACTTTTTATTTCTGTTTCTAGGGTATGCAAACGCCTAGTGATACCCTTCATATTTTCTGTAATCGATTTCACCCATGGGGGAGTAGAGGACACAAGTTCCTCCACTTGATGATCCCTTATCTTGGTCTTCCTTAATTTCCTTTTGTTCATTTTCTCAAAATCACCTTTAGTTAATTCCTCCTCACTACTACTACTCTCATTGGTCCTAATTGACTCAGTAACATCCTGAGTCCCAGGTTCAATTGAGACCATGTATCCTTGAAGTATCTCTAATAAATCTTGAATAGCTTTAGCAGCTCGGATCTTTGTCATTTTGGGGACACTTCTAATACTCTCCTTACTGGTCTTAGTTGACTCAGCGGAATCTACGCTTTCATGATCGCCTTCACTGTTTTCTAAATCCTCCTCGCTAACGACAGACTCATCTATATCAAAGAATTCATCAAGAGCCTCGTACACTTGGGTCTTAGATATTTTCGAACCCATTTTAACCGCTCTGACTAGAGACTCCTGCGAGGTTTCTCAGTTCTTACCTGCCGTGCTGAATGCCCCGTACAGGCCACCAACTGTTGTCGCCGGAAAAGGATTGCAGCCTGGAACGGCAGCGCCGCAGGAAGGAGTCCGGAGACAGGATGGAGACGAAAATATTCTTTAATCTTACAAGAAACTACAATATATCTACACAATAGCGATAACCCTGTCTTTTCTCCCTCTGGTCTCTTCCCATGCGCCCGAGCAGCAATGGCGCTCGCTCGATCTGCTGAGTCACCGTTCAAATCTCTCGAGAGCCTCGACCAAGTCCCACGAGATCCCGTGAGACTACGGAAAGCGGAAATGCCCAAAAACGTCTATGGCCCAATAGTCAACCGCAATCTTAGCTATCTCCGCAAACAGGGCTCCTGCAGTAAATTGTGAATAAACTGTGATTAACTGAATATAAAATGTCTGGTTTTAAGGTGTAAAGTATATATAAGGGGAGCTGATAGAATCCTACAACAGGAGCATCATTAGGCCTAAAGGTAAAAACAAAAAAAAGTCAAGGTTCCACAGTACTAAAAGAAAAGACACATAAGCAATATGAAAAAACAAGGGAAGAAAATGTCCCAAATAAATCAACATACCTCCTTAGCAGATTCCTTGGCAAGCACAATAGATCTAATGACAGAACAGGAATTCAGGAAATACATAGTCCAAATGATTTTGGAGCTCAAGGACGAATTCAAGAAGGAGGTGAGAGAGCAAATACAGGTAGTAAAAAATCACTTTGACAAAGAACTTCATAAACAAATACAAGAAGCAAAAGACTACTTCAATAGAGAGATAGAGGTTCTAAAGAGAAACCAAACAGAAATTCTGGAAATAAAAGAAGCAATAAACCAAATTAAATGCTCTATTGAAAACATCACCAATAGATTAGGCCCCCTGGAAGAAAGGACCTCAGATAATGAAGACAAAATATACAAACTGAAAAAATGCAGAGAACACAGGAAAAATGGTCAAAAATCAAGAACAAAACACCCAAGAAATTTGGAACAACATAAAAAGACCAAATTTAAGAGTGATTGGGGTAGAAGAAGGAGCAAAATTCCAAGCCAAAGGAATGAATAATTTATTCAATGAAATAATAGCAGAAAATTTTCCAAACTTGAGGAATGAATGGGAAAACCAAGTCCAAGAGGCTTACCGAACACCAAATGTACAAAATCACAACAGATCCACACCAAGGCACATCATAATGAAAATGCCTACTATACTGAACAAGGAGAGAATATTTAAAGCCACAAGAGAAAGGAAACAGATTACATATAGGAGGAAACCAATTAGACTATGTTCAGATTTTTCAATTCAGACCTTAAAAGCTAGAAGATCCTGAAATAACATATTTCAAGCCCTGAAAGAAAAGGGATGTCAACCAAGAATCCTATACCCAGCAAAATTAAGCTTTAGATTCGAAGATGAAATAAAAACCTGCCACGACAAACACAAGTTAAAAGAGTTCGCAACTCAAAAGCCAGCACTTATGAACATCCTGGGAAAAATATTCCATGAAGAAGAAAAGAAAAATAGCAATGAAAATCAACAAAGGGAGATATTAAACTAAAGGAATTACCAACCAGAGGACAAACCAAATCAAGGTGAATACCATAAACAAAAAAAAATGGATGGGAATACAAATCACATCTCAATAATAACCTTGAATGTTAATGGCCTAAATTCACCATTCAAAAGACACAGATTATCAGACTGGATTAAAAGAAACAACCCAACAATATGCTGTCACCAAGAAACCCACCTTGTAGAAAAAGACATCAATAGACTGAAGGTGAAAGGCTGGGAAAAATCTTACTACTCACATGGGCCAAGGAAGCAAGCAGGGGTTTCCATTCTCATATCAAATAAGGCAGACTTCAAGCCAAAGCTAATCAAAAGGGACAAAGATGGATATTTCTTACTGATTAAGGGAACTATTCATCAACAAGATATAACAATTATAAATCTATATGCCCCAAATAATGGAGCACCTACATTCATCAAACAAACCCTTCTCAAGTTCAAGAATAAAATAGATCACAACACAGTAATTCTAGGGGACTTTAACACACCTCTATCACCACTGGACAGATCATTTAAACAAAAGTTAAATAAAGAAACTTTAGGCCTCATTAAAACAATTAATAACTTAGACCTAACGGACATATATAGAATATTTCATTCTTCAGTAAGTGAATACACTTTCTTCTCAGCAGCACATGGCTCCTTCTCCAAAATAGACCATATATTATGCCACAAGGCAACCCTCAGCAAATATAAAAAAGCAGAGATAATTCCTGCATTCTATCAGACCATAATGGGATGAAATTGGAAATCAATGATAAAACAAGAAATAAAAAAAATTACTCCAACCATTGGAAGCTAAACAACATCTTACTGAATGAACAAGGGGTTGAAGAAGACATCAAGGAGAAGATTAAAAAATTCCTAGAGGTAAATGAGAACACAGATACATCATATAGAAATCTCTGGGACACTATGAATGCAGTATTAAGAGGAAAATTCATTGCACTGAGTTCATTCCTCAAAAGGAAAAAAAAAAAAAAAAAATAAATGACTTAACATCGCACCTCAAAGCACTAGAAAAAGAAGAACAGACCAACACCAAGAGCAGTAGAAGACAGGAAATAATTAAAATCAGAGCTGAAATTAATGAAATTGAGTCTAAAGAAACAATTCAAAGAATTGACAAAAGTAAAAGTTGGTTCTTTGAAAAATAAATAAAATTGACAGACCTTTAGCGATGCTAATGAAAAGAAGGAGAGAAAAAACTCAAATCACTAACATCCGTGATGAAAAAGGAAATATCACAACAAACACCTCAGATATACAGAGAATAATTAGAAATTACTTTGAAAACTTGTGCTCTAACAAAATAGAAAATACTGAAGACATTGACAGATTCCTAGAGTCGTATGAATTGCCCAAACTGGATCTGGAGGATATACACAATTTAAATAGATCAATTTCAAGTGAGGAAATAGAAGACGTCATCAAAAAACTACCAGCTAGAAAAAGCCCAGGGCCTGATGGCTTTACAGCCGAGTTCTACAAGACCTTCAAAGAAGAACTAATACCATTGCTCTTCAACTTATTTCAAGAAATAGAAAAAGAGGGAGCTATCCCAGACTCCTTCTATGAAGCCAATATTACACTGATTCCAAAGCCAGGCAAAGACACAGCCAAAAAGGAAAACTTCAGGCCAATATCTTTAATAAACATAGATGCAAAAATTCTCAACAAAATCCTGGCAAATTGAATACAAAAACATATCAAAAAGATAGTGCACCACGATCAAGTGGGGTTTATCCCAGGGATGCAAGTTTGGTTCAACATACGGAAATCAATTAACATAATACATCACATCAATAGACTCAAAGATAAAAACCATATGACCATCTCAATAAATGCAGAGAAAGCATTTGACAAAATACAACACCCCTTTATGTTCAAAACACTAGAAAAACTAGAAATAACAGGAACATATCTCAACATCATAAAAGCTATTTATGAAAAACCCCAGGCTAACATTATCTTAAATGGAGAAAAATTGAAAGCATTCCCTCTAAAAACTGGAACAAGACAGGGGTGCCCCCTTTCACCGCTGTTATTTAACATAGTACTTGAAACTCTGGCCAAAGCAATTAGACAAAAGAAATTAAAGGGATCCACATAGGAAAAGAAGAGCTCAAATTAGCACTATTTGCTGATGACATGATAATATACCTAGAAGACCCCCAAAAAAACTCTACCAGAAAACTTTTACAACTAGTAAATGAATTCAGCAAAGTGGCAGGATATAAAATCAATACCCATAAGTCAAAGGCATTTTTGTACATCAGTGACAAACCCTCTGAGAGGGAAATGATGAAAACTACCCCATTTACAATAGCATAAAAAAAATACCTAGGAATCAACTTAACGAAAGAAGTGAAAGATCTCTTTAAAGAAAATTATAGAACACTAAAGAAAGCAATTATAGAAGAACTCAGAAGATGGAAAGACATTCCTTGTTCCTGGATAGGCAGAATAAATATTGTCAAAATATCCATACTACGAAAAGCATTATACAGATTTAATGCAATTCCAATCAAAATCCCAATGACATTCCTCGAAGAAATAGAAAACGCAGTCATGAAATTCATCTGGAAAAATAAGAGACCCAGAATAGCTAAAGCAATCCTTAACAAGAAAAGTGAAGCAGGTGGCATCACCATACCAGATTTTAAATTATACTATAGAGCAATAGTAACAAAAACAGCATGGTATTGGCACCAAAACAGACAGGTAGACCAATGGTACAGAATTGAGGACACAGAGACTAATACATATAATTTCAGCTATCTTATATTGGACAAAGACGCCAAAAATGTACAGTGGAGAAAGGACAGCCTCTTCAAGAAATGGTGCTGGGAAAGCTGGAAATCCATATGCAACAAAATGAAATTAAACCCTTATCTCTCACCATGCACAAAATTCAATTCAAAGAAGATCAAGGACCTAGGAATTAGACCAGACACAATACGCCTAATAGAAGAAAAAGTAAGCTCCAATTTCCAACATGTTGGATTAGGCCCCAAGTTCTTTAATAAGAATCCTGTAGCACAAGAATTAGTATCAAGAATTAATGAATGGGATAGATTTAAACTAAAAAGCTTCTTCTCAGCAAAAGAAACAATCAGTGAGGTGAATAGAGAACCAACTAACTGGGAACAAATATTTAATACATGCACATCAGATAGAGCACTAATTTCTAGAATGTATAAAGAACTCAAAAAACTCAACACCAAAAAAACAAATATCCCAATTAATAAATGGGCCAAAGAAATGAACAGACACTTCTCAGAAGAAGATATACAACCAATCAACAAATACATGAAAAAATGCTCAACATCACTGGTAATTAGAGAGATGCAAATCAAAACTACCCTAAGATATCATTTCACACCAGTCAGAATGGCAGCTATTAAGAACACAAACAACAATAAATGTTGGAGAGGATGTGGGGGAAAAGGCACACTCATGCATTGCTGGTGGGACTGCAAAATGGTGCAACCATTATGGAAAGCAGTATGGAGATTTCTTGGAAAACTGAGAATGGAACCACCCTATGACCCAGCCATCCCACTCCTAGGTCTATTTCCAAAGTACTTAAAAACAGCATACTACAATGACACAGCTATCTCAATGTTTGTAGCTGCACAATTCACAATAGCTAGGATGTGGAAACAACCTAGATGTCCCTCAGTAGATGAGTGGATTAAGAAAATGTTGTATATACATACAATGGAATTTTACTCAGCAATAAAAGAAAATAAAATAATGGCATTTGCAGGTAAATGGACGAAGTTGGAGGACATAATGCTAAGTGAAGTTAGTCAGTCTCAAAAATCCAAGTACCAAATGTTTTCTCTGATATAAGGAGTCAGAGTCACAGTGGTGTTGGGTGTCGGGGTACTTAGGAAGATTAGAGGAACACTAGAGTGGTCAAAGGGGAGGGAAGAGAAGGGAGGGAGCTAGGGGGGTATGGGGGGGTGGAAAAAAAGAAGGGGAGGTAAAATAAGATGGATATCATTATCCTAAATGCATGATTGAAGACTTGAATAGTATGAATATACTTTGTATACAAACAGTGTTATGTGAAAAGAGGCTCTATGTGTGTATTATGAACCGTAATGCATTCTACTAGAATGGCCAATGGGGAGGGAGGGGAGGAGAAGGGGCAAAAGGGTGAAGGAAAAAAAAGTGCTCTATATGTGTAATATGAAATGTAATGCATTCTGCTGTCATTTATAAAATCTTAGAATTAAAAAAAAGAAATAAGCATATGTACAGATACAGTCAACTGATATTTTTGGTACTGGGGATTGAACTGGGGGCACATTACAGCTGAGCTACACCACCAGCCCTTTTTTATTTTTTATTTTGAAACAGGGTCTCACTAAATTGCTTAGCTTCTTGAATCACTGAGATTACAGGTATGCACTGCTATGCCCAGCCAGTCAATTGATTTTTTTTTTTTAAATGCCAATGGGGAAAAGAAAGCCTTTTCAATAAATGATGCTTACACAAGTGAACAGTTTTTTAATTATTTTTAAAAAAAAAAAGTTATCCCTACCTCACACCACACACAAAATTAATTTGAATCATTGACCTAAATATAAAAGCTAAGTTAGAAAAAACGCAGGAAATATTTTTTTAATCTTGGTTAGGCCAAAAATAAATTAGAAGACAACAAGTACAAAATGTAAAATAAAACTTGGTAATTCAGACTTTATCAAAATTAAAGCCTTTTTCTCCTTAAAGCTGCATCATAGCAGAAAAGATTCACAATATACCCAGTTGACAAAGGACTCACACCCAGAATTTATAAGGAAATTCAGCAAATTTAGACAACAATTAGAAGATAGACAATCTAATGGAAATGATGAAATATTTGGACAATTCAAACTGACTGAAAAACACGAAAAGGTGTTCAATGTCATTACTCATCAGGAAAATCAAAACTGAAACTAGAACAAGATAAGAATACAAACCCAGCACAGTGACTGACCACACCATGGCCTGGATGCAGAACCACTGGCACTCACATGCTTTGCTGATGGGGTGTAAAGTAACACAAACACTTTTGAAAACCATTTAGCAATTTCTTATAAAGTTAAATTATTCTTCCCGTACAATCCTTCAACCCCACTCTGACACAGTAACTCAGGAGAAAAAAAAAAAAAAAAAATACTTGGTGCATAATGTTAGTAATTACTTGGTATATAAGTTATTTCAAATCACCAAAACCTAGAAATAATCCAGATTTTTAGCTACATGTTAATAGGCTCACAAATTATCACACAAGCTAACATTACTCAGTGAGAAAGAAATACACTTCTATTATACACACAGCATGAATGAATCACAAAATAAAAGTTTAAAAACTTCTAAGCCCAGCACCAAAGTACATATTGTTTTAATTTTATTTATATAAAGTTCTAAACAGGCAAAGCTCTAATTACAAAAAAAAAAAAAAAAAAAAAAAAAGATTCTTTCTTTCTTGCCTAAGACTGTGTGAGTATTAATTGCAAAGGAGAAAACATTTAGGGATAATGGCGACTTATGCATTTTTCCCATGCTTATTGCATCACTATTCACAACAGTTAATATATGGAATTATATCAACAGATGAATAGATAATAAATATGTGGCATATACATACAACAGAATATTCAGCGATAAAAGAATGGAATGTCATCATGTGCAACAGCATGGATGGAACTGGAGATCGTCACATTAAATAAAATATGCTAAACAAAGAAAACCAAATACTACTGTTTCTCACTCATTTGTAGAAACTAGAAATGTCAGTCTCATAAAAGAACAAACTAGAATAGTGGCCACTAGAGACTAGGAAGGGCAAGGGCAGGGGGACAGAAAGAAGTTGGATGAGGGACACCAAACACAGAAGGAATTAGTACTGTTTCTCTGTAACATGGAAGAGTAAATATTGGTTACAACAATCTACAATATATTTCAAAAGAACTAGAAAAGTATGAAGTTCCCAGCACAGAGAAATGATCAATGTGAGAGGAGATGGAAGTGCTTCTGATACTAATTTGATCATTACACATGTATACACATATCAAATTATAGTACCATACGCCATAAAGATGTACAAATATAATGTCTCAATAAAAACTTGTGCATTTTTCTTATATAAATTATACCTTCATAAAATTGCTTTAAACATTGCATCAGGACATATATATTTAATGCTATTTATGTGTCAGGGCTCCCAAGAGTATATGCATATAGGGGGAGATTTTTTTCTATGCAGAATCTTTGCCACTTCATGGAACCCCGGACACTTTCTTCCTGGTAGGCACACCAGTGTAGAAGGGAAGGGAAGTTTTTCTTATCATAAAAATCTGGCCATCTGACTCAGCTAACCCAATTAGAAGGAACTTCCAGGAATCCCCAAGAGCAGAGATCAAAGTCAGATCCAAGAGCAATTCCAATTCACCATGAAAGAAAACCTCAGGAAATCAGTTTGGCGATGACAAGAAATTGTGCACGGGACCCTGAATCATGGCTTTAAAAATCAGAGACAGTAGGAGGGTCTTTTTTTGAACATTACAAATCAAAGATGAAGCTATGGTAACTGAAGGAAAACCTCTGAATTACCCATGGAAATAAAAAATGCTGACCACAAAGGATTCTGACCTTCACCAAGGTCAGAAATGTCAATGACTGATCCCCAAGAGCTTTAAAACACATGATTTGATCAACTGACTAATAACTGCATTAGATAAAAGTGCAAAAATATCCCTCCTCTCTGCTTTTCCTAAAGGAGGTGAGAATTTTTGTCATCAGAAACAGAAGAAATTATTATTATTATATCTCCAGTTGACAAATGAGTTGATTTAATAGGCACTGAATAGATAAGCCTACTTGTTTTTGTGTTAAAAAGTCTGATGTGAGCCTTGAAGAGTCTCAGCAGAGGTTTTATTCGTTCCATTTGTTTCCAGTCCCTTGGGGCTACATGAGAAAAGAAGGGTTGTCTGCATTTTGAGACAGAGGTCAGAATCATGTCTCTATCCCTTCTTGGAGTGTGACCTTGAGAAAGTCGCTTGACCTAATTTACTTTACTTTTCTCATCTGCACATTAACTCTTACTGAGCTGGGCTCTAGGGAGAAGGAATTGGAACCAGGAAGGTGGACTATGGGAGGCAGAGGTCATGGGTGAAAGATTAGGCTGCAGTCCTACAGTGGTAAAGTACAGGGTTAGCTCAGAAATGAACTCTATTGTCAAGAAATGTCCAGAGACAGCCTTGTGGGTGATCAATGGGCGAGTTGAGCTGGTTTAAAACATCAGACCAGATAGACCAGAGCAACGTACTACTCAAGATTACGAGGACACAGATCCTGTTGCAGTGGTTGACACTAAGAATGTTCAGAAAAAAAGCTCAGGTATTTGTTATGAGCTGAATTGGGTCCCCTCAAACTTCTTATGCTGAACCACTAACCCTGTCTCCCCACCCCCTCCCCAGTGCTACAACTGGAGATAGGGCCTTTAAAGAGAGAACTAAACTAAAATAAAGCCTTTGGGGTGGGCTCTAAGCCACTATGACAGGTGTCCTCCTAAGAAGACACATGGTCACACCAGGGATGCACACACCCAGAGGACAAACCATGATGACTCCCAAGAGGCCAGCTGTCTGCAAGCTGAGGAGAGAAGCCTCAGAAGAAGTCCACCTTCTGACCTCGATCACCTCCTTCCAGCTTCTACAACGTGAGAGATGAATCTCTGTGGCTTAATTGGCCCAGTCGGTATATTCTGTTGTGCCAGCCCTAGTAATGTTGGGGGCAGGTCGCTTAGAAAACTCACCAAGTCCCAAGTTTGTCCAAATTGAAGAGTTTTTATTCTGACCTGTTGGGACTGCTCCCTACAGGACCAAGTTGTCTCTGCAGGAAACAGCCCCAAGCCTGAGCATTTTAGGAGATTTAAAGGCAAAAAACACATCTGGGTTAACATAGCTGCAAGCAAGCAGGTAGAGAAATTGAATTGGGCAGTTAGCGAGACAATGCAATGGACACATTGGTATTTCCCATGGGACTTTCTGGTTGGCATAGCAGCAAACAAGCAGAAGGGAAGTGGGTCAAAACATCTCTAGTTGTGTACAAGATAAAAATGGTTACTAACATCTAGACAATCAATCTCTGACAGGGTACATTGTTCAAGAAAAATGGGAACCAAGGAGAGAACACTTTTACATTGTATAAGAATGGCCATTTTGTGTTGCCAAACATGCTATGCTAAGCAACTGTTGATGGGTACAGAGGTGGGGCTTTCCCTGGGAGAAGCATTTCTTCCATGATGTGGAGTCTCAGGGCAAAAATGGAGTCTGTTTGGTCATTGCCCACATAGCCTGGCCCATAACAGTAAAACTAATAGGGTGTTCACTCACAGTTGATCTGAGCAGTCGACCTTCACGTTCAAGCAGTGGGGGGTGTTTGAAGGAAACACAGGTATTGTGGTATTGTGGATTTGGAGACAACAGACAAGAACAAATGCATTCACTGGTGTTCCTATCAAAAATATGTTTAAAGACATAGGAAATATCACAGTCCTTTCAGTGTTTACAAGAAATACACTTAAGTTTATCTTCTGGGGAGTAGTCTAAGGCACAAAAGATAAGAACAGAAAATGAAATCCAGATAAATTTTATGATACATTTACGATGTCTTAGAACTCTCTAGAAAGGGTCAAAGCACCCTTCATCTTATCTCCTATGTCCCAGTTGACCCACAAGCCCAGAGCTGTGACCAGGTTAATCTAGTGGCCCTGAGAGAGACCAGCTGGATGGCATCAGGCCAGCTACCAAGCTATGAAGGAATGTGTTTTGTATCATTCGGGGTAGAAGAGTGAAACAGAGAGTTCTATCTGAGAAACCAATTAAAAAAAAAATAAAAATAAAAAATAAGAAGAGGGAGACACCCAAAGAATCAAACAAACAAATGTTCTGCTTTTATTTGGAGAAAGAAAGAAAAATGGATTTTGGAATTCCAAAGCAGGTAGGTTTAACAATGAATGGTCCTTGGCAACATGCTAAAACAGAATTATTTCTGCTTTGACTGCTTGGCTTTTAAAAGAGAACAGGAAGAGGTGATGGAACAATTAGGCAGAAAAAGACCCTGCTGAGAAAACAGGCGGGCAGCCTCATGGTGCCATGACAGCAGCCCCACCAGGTTGCTCTCCAGGGAGGGCAGCAGAGGAAAGGATGTCCCAGATTGTTCCCCTGCGACAACAGTCCTGGGTGGCTCGAGAAACATCTGCTTCTGGTGCTTGTGCTCCGAGTGTGCCCCTGGCTGTCTAATCACGCGCATCAGTGCGCAGTCGGGATAGTGAAGGCATCTGGCCTTTTGCAAATGGAGCTGGGCCAGTGGAAAAGCCACCTATCCATCATCTGTCTAGCCTGCAGGATAACTAATTTCTGTGAACCTGAGGGATGTTCCTTCAGAGCAATGCAGGTGACAGAAGAATACAAATGACCTGTTTACAGATGTCAGTACCAAGCAGAGCAGTCGGCTAGGTGGACAGCAGAAAAACGTTGACAGGTTTTAATATCTTGCTGTCTAGCCATGGGGATGTGTACAGGGGCTCACAGAATCATGCATGACCTTGCAAGGGGGGCATCTCCTTTGTTTCTCAGCTTTGAACAAAATAAACTTCAGCTATGCAGAACAGCATATATCCATCATCAAATTTTCCATTCTTCCCTCCAAAAGCTCTTTGTGGAAAGCTGACTGTGTGCCAAGCACTGAGTTATGTGCCAGGGACTCAAGCCTGAGTAATTTCAGCTCCTCCCCACAAGGTACCTAAGAAACAGGCAACAAACCTGATGACCAGAGGGTTAGAAGGACACAGAAGGAGCATCTTTTTTCTGGCTGGGAATGAGAGTGAGGCCAATTTATGAAATCTGAGAGATCTAATTTTAAAACTTCCAGAGAGGGATAAATCATATAATCTTCAAGAATGCTCTAGAAGCCTGATCATCTAGAGGGGGAGTAATCCATTTCCTTTTATTTTCTATTCAGTAGACAAACCCAGATTCAAAAGCACTCTGTTATTTGTACCTTGTAGCAGATATTGTGTTTCCCCAATCAGGAAGCCAGCTAGTTCATCTCTCTTTCCACCACTTACACCATATGGCTTCTGGGAAAAGCAAAGGGAGATGGTGTTGGGGGGTGGGAAAGGGGAGCGTCACCCTTGCCAACCCTGCAAGACAGCAGAAGCAGAGGGGCAGAGTAACGGTGAGGGAACAGATGCAGTATTGCTGCTCCAGATTTGGGCTAAGAGAAAAAGTTGGTACAGATAAGTAGAGGGGAGTGATGTGAGCGGTGGAATTGAATCTGGATTCTGGAACAGGTCCTCTCGAGACTGCCCTCACTTTTTGGACAAGTAGCAAAAATTCTCATTACTCTTAAATGGCCTGGGAAAACAGATCTGGTGGATATCAATGGTCCTGCCATTGGCCTGCCTGGGTAGAGACAAGGAAACCAAACAAGAGATCAAGAAAGTTCTGTAGTCCCAGCAGCTGTTAAATGGGAGACCCATTTAACCAAAGGCACTGGCCAAGGCAAGGAAGATGTCACCATGAATTATTCCAACTTCCAACATCAACTAAGAATGGCAGCCGAAAGTAGAAACTAGAACCAGGGCTGTGGAGTCTAGAAGAGCCACATCCATGGATCCTTTAGCTCTGCAGGGGTGGAAGTCACAGGAGGCCTCTTTGTGCATCCAGATGGCATCCTAGTGGGACAAAATAGAGGAGGGGAAGTCCAAGCATCCAACCCAGAGAGACTGCTCAAGTTATTGAATCAGCAAAAACATAGTCACCAGCAAATCCACTGTGGTTCCCTAAGAGAGAGAGAGAATATCAAGCAATTTTTACTTACTTCTTCACTTTCATGCCTTGTCTGGATTTTCTCCCATGAGCTTGAATTTTTATATAATCAGAAAAGTATGCTATGTTTATCACACTAAGATAACTGGATTAGACTAAATCAATTCTCTCTCTCTCTCTCTCTCTCTCTCTCTCCTACTATTTAGTAACTGGAAGCTATGAACATGATCAATAATACAAGGAGAATAAAAGTTCAATTCTCCCAAGCCTCAGCTGAGGTGATAAAGTTTGCAACCACCTCCTAAATTCCAGCCCCCATAGCCACACCTGGACCCCAGATCCGCTGCTCTTGATTGGCAGTCCACACCTTTTGTCTCTCAGAGACAAACTACCCTGGGATCTAAATTTCCCATAGGCCTGACCTGCTCTTATATTTGGTCCTTGTTGATCTTTCCCACCCTTTACCAGCTCTCCTTATTGAGATAAGGATTCATAATGTCTTGTGGGGGGAGCAGATTGAACAATTGTCTTCTTTGTTTCTTTTGTCACTTTTGCGTGTATTCCATCAAGGGCAAGGTTCTTACCCAACATCCCTAGTAACCTTTAACTAAATTCTTAATTACCCACAGCTTCAACAAGCAAAAGGCAGGAGTTCAAATAAAGTGATTGAGCAAATTAAACAAAAGGGGTCTAACAGTCTTTACTTAGACTGAATAGCCCCATAGGGAGTAAATCAGCCTCTTAAAGTGAGCAAAATGATTAAGAGAAAGGAATGAATTTTACTTTAATTCTTAACATACAAATAATAATAATTACCTCATAAATAGAAGAAATAGAATAAGGTCCCTGGGAAGGTGCTGTGGAAGGAGGGGATACTTGAAATCCTCACAGTAGGTGCGCTCTGTTCTCTCTGAGCTGAGCTCAGCCATCCCTCTATATCAGGGCCCTCCAGACCCCTCTTCTCTAGGACAATGATCCCTTCCTCACAGGTCCTCTGTGACAATTTTCCAGTCAATTCTCTAAGGTATCTCGAGCTTTTTTCATCACTGTAACCAAAATATCTGGCCAGAACAACTTAGAGGAGGTAAGGTTTATTTTGGACTCATGGTTTCAAATATTCGGTCCATAGTAGGCTAACTCCATCACTCAGAGCCACAGGTGAGGCAGAACATCATGGCGGAAGGGCAAGGCGGAGGAAAGCTGATCACTCAAGGTAGCAGGGAAACAGAGTGGAGGAGCAGTCAGGGACAAAATACAAATCTCAAGGGCATGCTCCCAGTGAGCTCCTTCCTCCTGCCAGGCCCCACCTGCCTTCCGTCATCTCCCAGTACAGTAGTTTATTCAAATGATTAATCCATCAAATGAACTAATCCACGGATTAGGTTACAGCTTTTGTGATCTAATTGTTTTACTCTGAACATCCTGCATTGTCTAGCATAAGCTTTTGGGGGGACATCTCACTCCCAAACTACAGCAGATGTGTGGTAGCAGATCCTCTTCAGCACAGACTCATGACCATGGTGTAACCAGATTGGACCCAAGGATAACTTGGTCTTCCAGGTTTTCATAAACAATCGTTCCTTCTGTACCCGGGACAAAGCATTGCTTGCCTCTTTGCCTTGGTTTAATGCAATTGAGTCTGTTCACTGACATCCAAATGCTCTTACCCTGTATTCTCACATTGTGTTTTCCCTGCTCCAAGGGAATACTCCCATCTTCCTAGGTGCCCTGTCTTCTACCGGATCTTATTGAATGCCACACTGCTTGCTTCTGACCACTTCCTGTAAGCCCCCAGAACTTTGGGAGGCCAGCACCACTTGTTCATGGCCTCCCTGACAGTCTCCCCAAGGTGGACACTCTGCTCCATCACAAATCTTCTAGAAGTCTTCAACCAGGGCTGATCCCCTCCTCGCCCCCCAGCCAGGAGACCCTTGCCTTCCTTGGAGGTATTTTTGATTGTTATAATCGGGGAAGGGTTATGACTAGTACCAAATAGGTAGAGACCAGAGATGCTACTAAATAGCCTACAGTGCCCAGCATAGCAAAGAATTAACCCAAAATGTCACAGTGCTGAAGTTAAAGGGCCTTGATTTAAGGAAAGACTCAGTTTTGGGGGCGCTGGTAGGTCCCTTCAGAGGGGGATTTAAAAAATAATAATAAATCATGGAATTGAAGAACACAAATATTGAAATGGCCTCATTTCCTAGACAAGGAAGCTGAGTGCCCAAGGGAAGTCACAGCTCTACCAAAGTCAAACGGGGAGGGTGGGCTGTCTGGAACTTAATGTTCTGTTTCAGTTAAAACTCCTCATTAATCTCTCTGGCAGGAATTTTATTCAGAAATGGAAGGTAGGTCAATCTGACGGAACCCACTCTGGACAATTTCACCCTGTGTTCTTCTGTTGTCTCTGAGGGACAGTATGGTGTCGGTCTTCAGTAATTTTTAAATTACTTGAGGTCTGTGCTTTCCTATATTATAAAACAACAACCACAACATTCGCCTCATCCTTTGTGTGTCTGCCATGTACTTGGTTTAATTATTGTGTAGTACCTTCCAAGGTGACGTTTGCCCTAGACTGATCCTTACCACTGATACATTCCACAAGGCCATGGAAAAAAACTTCAATTCTGGGGCGACACAAATTTGGATTCACCATTGTGTAAGTCTTCTTTTCAGATGTGGTAGTAGACATGCAACCCAGACTCTCTTATGCCTAAAAGAGAAACTTCAGGGCTCATTTATTTTGGAAGCCCAACATTACCACTAGCTTAGGAATGAATGGCCGAGTCTAGGGATTCAGCTGATGTATGTCACCAGGGTTTATTTTCTCTTTCCCCTCCATTTCTGTCTGCTTCCTTCCTGAAATAAACAGGATTCTATTCACATCAACATTCCCCCCCCTCTGTGGCAAAGATGGCCCTCAACATCTTACCTCTCAGGAGCTAGGGCCTCTTCTTTCTGGCACTCAAATCAGTCTCCAAAAGTATCTCTATTAAGCCTCCTTTGGCAGAGGAGGTGAGACATCCCTTTGAATCACATGGAGTGGAGAAAGGAAAACTTTACCAAAGGAAGTTTTCATTGGCAGAGCAAACCCTAAAGGTCATACATATTGACACATATATATGCCACAAAACCATCACCACAATCAAAATTAAGACCATATTCTTGAAGCCTGTCATGGTGATGCATGCCTATAATCCCAGCAACTCTGGAGGCTGAGGCAGGAGGATCACAAGTTCAGAGCCAGCCTCAGCAACTTAGTGAGGCACTTAGCAACTCAGAGAGACCCTGTCTGTAAATAAAATACAAAAAAAGGGCTGGGGATGTGGCCCAGTGGTTAAGTGCCCCTGAGTTCAATCACTGATTAAAAAAAAAAAAAGATCATGTTCTTTCCCTTCAAAAGTTTTCTCCTATATCTATAATCTGCTGTTTACCTTTTCCCACTCCCCGCTCTGCTTTCCCTGGGCAACAGACACACTGCCTTCTGTCATTATACCTTAGTTTGCAATTCCAAAATCTTAAGCAAATTGAATCATGCAATTGTATGTCTTCTCACTCTGCATAATTATCTTGAAATTCATCCACATTGTTGATGTATCAATAGTTTATTCATTTTCATTACTCAATATATTCCATTATGAGTATGTAGCACAATTTGTTTATCTATTCTCTGTTGATGGAAATTTGGGTTGTTTCCAGTTTAGGACCATAGTAGATTAAATTGTATCCCTCCCAAAATACACGTCCAAGTCATAACTCCAAGTCACATATCCAGTCGTCTAGTCAGGATTTCAGGCAATTATATCTTTCACAAATGCTGATACACAAAAAGGATATCTCTTCATTTATTAAGGAAATTTCAATATTTTTATGCACGTGCACAATGCTTACAGATAGAGTCAATGCTGGGATAATGTACCCATGTAGAGTCAAACTTGAAAACATGAACAACATGAATTAGAGTGCTCTAAACATCTTCCCACAACTTATATTTCCAGCATTGGAAATGATGCAAGGGTAAACTACACAGTATGGCAAATTATAAAAAAATAGTGCTGACAATTTACAATGGTGGAAAAACATTAAAAAGGCAGAAAAAAAAAAGAGGAGAGAAAGAAAGGAAGAAAGAAGAAGGGAGGGAGGAAGGAAGAAGTTAGAGATAAATGAAAGAAAATAGAGGAAAGGAGGGAGGAAGGGAGGAAGGAGAAAAGAAAATTCAGGATTTCACCACTCAGGATTTTACGTTTTCAAAAATTGTGATTGGGGGATTTTAAACTAGGAATTTTAGATTTTGAGAGATGCTTTTTTTTTTTTTTTTTTTTTTTTTTTTCTCGAGATTTCAACATTTGAGGTCTTGGTATTTGGGATTGTATGTTTGGGGATTCTGATTGGCACCATTTAATTTCAAATTCTGGCCTCCAGAACTGTGACAGATATGTTTTTGTTGTTGTAAGTCACTAAATGTGTGGTCATTTGTTGCAACAGTCCTAGGAAAGTAATACAGAGGCTGTTATAAATAAAGCTGCTAAACATCATGCACAGTTTTTATATGCAGTTACATATGCCTTCATATCTGTTTAAGAAAATATCTAGACATTGAATGGCTGGATGACATAGCGAGCATATGTTGAAGTTCCGAGCTGCTTTGTAAAGTCCTTGTTTCAGATATTCCATGTCCCCAGTGACACTAGGTATGGTCACTCTTTTTTATTTTAGCCATTTATATAGATTTGTAACTATACCATTCAGATTTCAATTTCTATTGCCCCAAGCACTAATGATGCTGAGAATCTTCTTGTGGACTTATTATCCAGCCATACGCCTAGTTGGTGAAGGGCTATTTCAAGTACTTTACTAATTTGTATTGGATTTTGTTTTGTTTTGTTTGTTATTACTATGTTCTTAGGGTTCTTTATACTTTCAGGTATAAGTCCTTTATCAAATATATGCCTTGTAAATATTTTCTTCTACTTTGTCACTAGCATTTTTATCCTCTTAATAATATCTTTATTTATCTTGATTTTATGCAGTTTAAATGAAGTTCTATGAAGTTTAAATTTTCGGGTTTTCTTTTTGAGTGTGTTATGGGTTTTATGTCTAAAGAAAGCATTGTCTTAATGCAAGATGAAAAATACTTCTTGCATACTTTTCTATATAAATTTTATAAGTTATGATGTCACTTTCAGAGCTACAATTCATTTCATTAATTTTTGATAGGGTACAGAGTTCATATTTTGCATATTCATTTCCAATTTTTCTAGCATCAGTTGTTGAAAGGCTATCCTTTCTCCATGAAGTTGTTTTTACAACTTTGTCAAAAATTGACCACATGTTTGAGCCTATTTCATGATTCTATCTAGTTCTACCAATTTACTGATCTATCGTTATGCCAATACCACACTCTCTTGGTTATTATAGATTTGATTGTAAGATTTGATATCAGACAGAAGTCCTCTGACTTGGTTTTTCTTTTTCAAAAACAATTCTATATTTTTACATTGTATTTCCAAATTAATTTTAGAATCAGCTTATTAATTTCTGCAGGAAAAAAAAAAAACCCAGAAGCTAGTATTTTGAGTGGTGTGGCATTGAATTTATGGATTAATTTGCAGAGAATGAGCATCTAGAAAAATGTGAGTCTTTAGAATCATGAACATGGTATGTATCTTGAATTATTTAGATCTTCTTTAGTTTCTCAGCGATGTCTACTTTTGCATATAGTTTCTGACAATTTTGTCAGTCTGTTCTCTAAACATTTTGTATTTGTTATGCAATGTTGAATGGCATTGCTTTTAAACTTCAGATTTGTTTTAAATTTTTTCCAATGGTTTGTTACTTGTTTATAGATATACAGTTGACTTTTGAGCATTGATCTTGTATATTACATTCTGTGCATAAAGACAGTTCTCATGGGACTGGGAAGGTAGCTCAGTGGTGGGGCACTTGCTTAGCATGCATGAGCCCCTTGATGTCATCCCCTGCACTGAAAGAACAACAAAAAAAGAGACAGTTCTCATCTCGAGGTTTCACTAAGGAAGAATCTGCTTTCAAACTCCATTAGGCTATTGGTAGAGTTCATCTAGAGGTCAGATTTAGCTTCAGTTCTCTGCTCTAGTGTCCTGTTTTGTGGGCCTCCTCAACACAGCCACTTATCTCATTGAGCTCATGAAGGAGAATCTCTGGAGTAAATCTTCTTGTAAAACAAAGTCTAATGTGATAGAACATGATAAAATCACGGAAGTGACATTCTGCAACTGTGATGGTTGGTAGAAAGGTTGTGGGTTTTACCACACTCAAAGGGAGGGGATTACACATGGATATGTATGCTAGAACATGATTGTTGTTATTTAGTGTCTGTCCACACAGATTGTGACATGGGAAGAGGAAAAGCATCCTTGCTTAAGTGTTCTGTGCTTATAAATAGGAGCAGGAGTGTGTGTGTGTGTGTGTGTGTGTGTGTGTATACGCATGCGTGTACACTCACACATGCAGTTTCTTAAGCAGAGGGAAAATTATCATCCCCTTCAGGTTCCAGTCTCTTCCGTGTACAATTTTTATCTCTCCACATTTTCAGTCACTATGTATGATTGATAATTTTAGGCGTCAACTGGGTTAAGTGGTAGTACCCACTTATTTAATCAAACACTGGTTTGGGTGTTCCTGTGAAGGTATTTCTAACATGTGGCCAATATTTACAATCAATTGTCTTTAAATAAGGCAGATTGCCCTTGATAAGGTGGCTCAAACTCATGCAGTCAATTGAAGGTTTTAAAAGTAAAAACTCAGCAGGGCACATTGGCACATGCTTGTAATCCCAGTGACTTGGGAGGCTGAGGCAGGAGGATCACAAGTTCAAAAGCCAGCCTCAGTAACCAAGTGAGGCCTTCAGCAACTTAATGAGACCCTGTCTCAAAAATTTAAAAAAAAAAAAAAAAAAAATGAATGGCAGGAAGAGATGTTGCTCAGTGCTTAAGCACCTTGAGTTCAATCCCTCATACCAAAAAGAGCAAAAACTCAAGTTTCCCCCCTCAAAAAAAAACCAGAAATTCTGCCTTAAGTCTGGAACTTCCAACCTGCTAGCCTATCATAATAAATTTCAGACTTGCCAGCACCCACAATTGCATGACCCAATTGCTTAAAATAAATTTCATATACATGTGTATATGATTGGTTCTGTTTATCTGGAGAGCCCTGACGAATAAACCATACATTCATTGAAATACGTCCTCTGCTGGTAGCTTCCTTCTCATTGTTTTTACTTTTGTGGGTTCATGGCTATTTGAAATTCCTTTGCTATTATTTTAATGGAGTTTTTTTTTTTTTTTTTAAGGGAAACTATACAATTCTGTGCTCAATTTAAAATAGAGGACAAGATAAATATGATCTGGTTAAGTGAAATCTGAACCTCTAATTGAAAATATGTTAATATCTCTCTCTCTCTCTCTCTCTCTCTCTCTCTCTCTCTCTCTCTTTTAGTTTTCTGAGTCTCTTGCGAAGGTTTCTAAATAATACTATTTATTTGGGAATTGTGAAAGATACAAGCCCAGGGGAGGGGGTGGATCATGCCTGGATGCAGAAATCCAATTTCCAGAGGGATTTCTTTAATATCTGCTGAGGCATAAAGAAAGAGAAGGAAACACGGTAAAGCCCAGGCATCACAATCCATTCAGATTCCCAGCTATCATCAGGGAGAGGCAGATGCAACATGCTTAGTTTTGTTGTGATGCCCTAAAGGAATTTTTATTTGCTTTTTTAATACAAAAACCAAAGAATTTGTCACGAGTTTTTCTGCATATGTAATGCATTCACAAGGGAGGATGAAACTATTATTAAGAAAGGCATTACCTACACTAGTCAATTAACCTAGCCACTGCTGCTAGTAAGCCAGCAGGGACAGGAAAGAATTTGACGTTCAACATAGAAAAAGTATACATTACTGAACAATGGTAGGGAGACTTTAATATTTCTATCAGATGTAATTTTCTTTACCTGATGAAAAATAGAAATGCACATATAACTCCTTTTGCTGCATTAATACAGACTGTGGGGGTGGGAGGGGGTAGCTTTTTATTAATCAAGACTTCCTGGGGCATGCACATCAGTTGGTATAGGCATGTTTGCAGCATAGAAAAATTTACATAGGTCTTTGCAGGACACAAAAGGAAAAGAAATTGCTACCTAAGAATATGGGTACATGTTTGTAAAATTTTTCAAGTCTGAAACTATGGCAATTATTCTGATGCTCCCAATTTTGTGCAATACTGACAACGACTAACATTAGGTTCTTCCTATATAAAGCACAGTTCTAGATGATCCATATATTTTCATCTCTTTCTCTCTAATCTCTTTTGCTCCCAACCTTAATAGAAGAGGTCTCAATAGTGTATATTTATAAGACTATACCAGGTCCCACGCTGTGAGTCCTGTTTTACTGTGCTGCAGCTCTGATGCCATTATACTATGATTAGTATTCTCCCATTGAATTTTTCATTGCCGAAAATTCCATTGTCTCTGTCCACTTGTTTTTACAAACACACACAAACCTACACTTTTAATTTTCTTTCACTAGTTCAGATTCAGGCTTTCCCAGCCTTCATTACAATCTTTTCCTGACAGATCAACTTAAACCTGAGCTTATTGCTGCAACAATCAATCTTAATAATTGCTATTGAACTTAAAATTACAGCAATCATCCTTGTAACTTGGTTTACATTAGTTTCCACCTATTTCTTTGTTGGTGAACTTGACAAAGATCCCTTGATTTCCTGCTACTATTTATAAATGGTAATATTTTCAAAATATTGCTATTCATTGCAGGGAACCAGTATGTATAATTCCTGTCTCTGCTCATAATCCAGCCAGGAGGGAAGAGATATGAAACAATCAGGAAGGCTACAGAACAATAAAATGGGTGAGTTTACTACAATTCTTCTCTTTGAAAAATCTCCCACCGTCACCTCCACTCACACCTGCTCCTGAATTTCTACAGCCTGGTTTTCTGCAATATATGCATACTTTCTCCCCATTTCCATATATGCAAACTTCTCTACTGGCATCTCTCTGTGCATTTAAGCAAGCTACGAAATCTTGTCAAAGATCTTGTCGATGGAACAACAAACTCTTAGTAAATGCCTTGGAAAAGACCAGATGTATAACGATGGTGTTGTATTTTCAGTTTCCATTTCCTATTTGGATTTTTCCATGAGGCAGACAAGGGAAAGAAAGAGAAGGTGGTGGGGAGAGAGAGAGAGGGAAGAGCCTCAGTTCCTGATCCCAGCTCTGAGCAGAGTGTAAGCCCATCTGAGTATTCTTTGGAACACACATGGATGAGGATTTTGTAAATTCCTGTGTTATTATTCCTCTCTTGTGTATTCTACGATGGCGTTTGAAAGAGCAGCACTTAGATAACAGTAGATACATTGTGCACAGTGACATAGTTACTATCCCTAAATACCCTAATATGGCTTAGTATTGCAGTACCTGAAACTCTAATGAGAGTCTAACAAGCAAAATAGAAACACAATTATGTTTTTGTCCTGTCTTGTCACATTTCTTCCTTCTTACATGCTAAAGAGAACATGCACGTTACTTAAGAAAAGAATGATTTCAGACTTTAGTTTTTTTTATAACTTTTTTCTTTTTCTTTTTTTATTTATAATAGTAGTATGTATTACAATTCATAATGCACATATATAGCATCTTTTTACATACAACTGTTTGTATATAAGACTTTAGTTTTTATTTGGACTTAAAACACCTCTTTCGTGTATGTGTGTATGTGTGTGTGTGTGTGTGTGTGTGTGTGTGTGTGTGTGATGCCACATAAGGAAATTTAAACCCTGACATGCTCTTAGTATATGAAAGAGAGAGAGTTAATAACTGTACTGAATATGCCAGTATTCCTTCTCTGTCTTGAGCCCTGCTGATGAGGGAGAGGTCAACATTGATGAGGCTGGAGCTGGGCTTCTGACCTAAGGTAACCTAGCTGAAGGCTTGGCAGGCCCACTGTAGCGACAGAGAGTAAAAGGTGCTGCCTGGGCAGATCGTGCAGACTGTGTGGAATTTGAAGGGTCTCAGCATGCCCCCCAAAGTTCATTTGTTGAAATTTAATTGTCAGAGTCATCATTTTTAAGAGGTGAGAACTTTAGTGCCATGACCAGCACGGCCAAACTAGCAGGTTCTGGTGAAAGGCAAAGGGGGATAAGAAAAATAAAGACTCATACACGTTCAGACGTTTTTGAAGATAAAGCTAGGATCAGGTGGAGCACGGCTCTCTGGGGAGAAGCAGGTCTAAAGAATTATGCTCGCAATCTTTATTTATATATGTCTCATTATCAGGTAAAAGACCATGCAAGCATTATTCTTTGTATTCAGGAAAGTCATAGGGCTCCCAACATTAGGCAGCTTTTCCACTGTTGCAATCTACACTTGCAATGTGCAAAATTAGGAGTTTTGTGTAGCTTTCAAGAAAAGTCCATTGTTTGAAGTTACTGTCAGGCAGACAGGTTTAAGAGCAGGGATGCTGGTGGAACATTGTGGTTGTCTGGCAAGAAAGTTCCTTTATTCCCAGGAGCTGTGTGCCTGAGATCAAGGCCAAGGCTAATAAGACTCTAGCACAGAACCTCCTCACGGAGGGCATTACCACAGCAGCCAGGCATCCTGCACCTTTGCATAGAAACATTCCCAGGCACCAAGCATGTCACAGCCATGAGGTCATCAGAGTCCCCAGTCTCAGACACTGCTCTCCCATTCTCTGTCACCACTCTTGACACTTTAGGATATGATTGAGTTGTGAAGGCACAGCCCTTTGGGAATGGGATTAGTATCTGCTATTATTTGGATATTGAATGTCCCCCCAAGGATTCATGTGCTTAAAGGCTTGGTCCCATGATGGAGATCCTGTGGATTTTTAGGAGGTAGAGCCCTAAGCGGGTTCCTCAGGTCATTGAGGATGTACCCCCAAGAGGATTATGGGAACACAGTCTCATTCTCTTTCTCTGTATCCTTACTAGAGATATGACTGGTTTCTTTACAAGATCTCCTGCCATGATCTGCTGACCTTACCAGAGACCGTAAGCATGGGGCTACCCAATCTTGAGCTGTAACCCAGAACCATGAGCTAAGTAAACCTTTCTGGTTTATAAATCAATTGCATCAGGTGTTTTGTTATAATCACATGAAGCTAATTAATAGAGTGCTCTTAAAAAAGGACTTTGCGAGAGTGGGTTCATTCTCTTTCACTTATATGTCATGTGAGGATACAGCTTTCATCCCCTTTTGTGACCTTCCATCATTTCACCATATGAGGACACCCAGACAGCATTATGTATGAGAAACAAGACTTCACCAGACACCAAACCTACCAATGCCTTGATTTTTACTTCTTCGCCTCCAGAATGAGGATGAATTTTCTATAGTTTATAAATCACCCAGTCTCAGCTATTTTATGATAGCAGCACAAACAGACTAATACAGATGGGGAAGTAAATGAGAATTAGCCAGTGGGTAGGTAGTGAGAAGAATAAAAGTAAAATAAGAAGAGAGAGACCAGAAAAGCAGCACAGTCACTGAGGTGAAAGCCTTAGGGCATCCGGGTCATGGAGCTGCCTTGAGTCTGTAGGCACAGCCAGGCATTCACCTGACAGATGCCTGTCTTTCTGCCATTGGTCCCATAGTTGAAGGTGGCTGTAAGCTCCTCACCACCCAAGGGCTTACATGAATGCACCACTTCCTATTGTCACTCAGGGTTGTGCTTGATCCTCAAAAATGGCAATAACCTAGAACTGAGCCCAACACAGTGGATATTGTTGGTTGCTACCTGGTGCCTCTTCTCACCTGCAGCCTTGTTTACCTACAGAAACCAGAGAAGAAGAGGGAAGTCCCCCAGGGTTCTTCTGAGAAGTTTCTCAGGAAATGTTACAAGAAGACTTCCTCCGTTTATTCTGGTTACTGGCACATCTGAGGAGGAAGTTGACACCAAGGAAAGAAAGGAGGAAGAGAATAGCTAGAACCGTCAAATCAACCTGAAGCTCATTCTCCTCCAGGACTCACCACCATTCATGATTTAAAAAAAAAAAAAAAAAAAAAAAAGGAGGGGGGTATAGCAGGGGTGTAGCTTAGTGGGGAAGCCCTGGGTCAGTCCCCAGCACTATAAGACCAACAACAAAAATCCTTTCTTCTAAAAAAATTCCTTGTAATGGAGATGGTGGGAAGTTGGGGGATGTTTTAGTCTGCCTTTTCTGCTGCTATGACTAAAAGACCTGACCAGAACAACTGTAGAGGAAGAAAAGTTTATCTGGAGGCTTCTGGCTTCAGAGGCCTCAACCCACAGGCAGCAGGCTCCATTCCTTAGGGCTTGAGGTGAGGCAGAACAACACAGAGGAAGGATGTGGCAGAGGGAAACAATTTCCGTGATGATCAGGAAGCAGAGAGAGAGAGAGAGAGAAAGGTCTCCTCCGGCCAGATACAAATAAATACCCCCAAACCACACCCCAATTCCCACCTCCTTCAGTCACACCCCACCTGCCTTCAGTTGCCACTCCGTTAATCCTTGTCAGGGGACGAATTCGCTGATTAGGTTAAGACTCTTAAAACCCAATTATTTCTCCTCTGAACCTTCTTGCATTGCCTCACACGAGAGCTTTTGGGGGACATCACATCTAAGCCATAACAAGGAGCCACTGGAATTTCTCATGGTAAAGGGAACACTTCAAAGAGGTTAGCCCTATCGTTCCACATTCGGGCCTGATAATTTGTCCCCAGTGTGCTGCAAAACCAAGGGCAGTTTCCCAGTCTATACACTGAGTGGGACTGGTATTGAGGGACCTCTGACCACCCACTTCTCCCTGGAGCCTGACCGTCCACTCAGACCTTTGCTCCTGGCACTCACGGCAGGGATGGGGTTAAATTCAAATGGTGTGACTGCTGAGGGAAAGGGGACGTTTCAAAGTCTGTTTACAGTTTCTACTTTGGTGTAAACAAGTTTGAGAAGTTTTCTTTAAATTGAATTTTCATATGGAAGAGAATAAACAGAAAGGAGAAAGAGTAGGAAGTAAAGGCCTTTTAAAAGGGAATAAATTCCTTTTTTCAGGACGGCTATAATGAAATACCACAGACTGGAGACTTCGACAACAGGAATTTATTTTCTCATAGTTCAGGATGTTGGAAGAGCAAGAGGACAGCAGGATTGGCGGGGGTCCTCTAGGGCCCCTCTCCTTGGCTTGCAGGTGGCTGCCCTTCGCATAGCTTTTCCTCTGTGCGCAAACACACCTCTATGCCTCCTCACATGTCCAAGAGGTTCTTACAAGGACACCTGTCAGACTGAATTAGTCACCCAAACAGCCTCGTGTTACCTTGACCACCTTTTAAAAGGCCTGTCTCCAAATATAGTCACATCCTGGGGTACTAGAGGGTATTAGGACTTCAGCGTGTAGATCCGGGGAGAGACACAACTCAGCTCCAAGCAGAGAAGGAGAGGCTTTGAGGCACCAGTGAACAAAATCCTTTCTGGACACAGGCTGGTCACTGGGTCCCTATAACACGGAGGAAATCCAGGTATGTTTGATAGGTGAGAACCAGCAGGATCCAGGCGCAGTGGCACACGCCTGTAATCCCAGCACTTGGGAGGCCGAGGCAGGAGGACCGCGAGTTCAAAGCCAGTCTCAGCAATGGCGAGGCACTTAACAACTCAGTGAAACCCTGTCTCTAATAAAATACAAAAAAAGGCTGGAGATGTGGCCTAGTGGTCGAGTGTCCCTGAGTTCAATCCCTGGTACCAAAAAAAAAAAAAAAAAAAAAAAGAACCAGCAGGACACACCCAAAGATGGCAGAGGGGTCACCCTGCGGAGGCTGGAACCCCAGCAGCTCCATTGTCCTCACAGCTCACCCTGTCACAGCTTCACTGGCCCCCCAGAAGGCTGACCTGCAGCCTCCCACACAATCCTGCTCGCTCCGTGGGCTCTCTTGGCCTGCTGTCCCTGAGGTCCAGGCCAGCCTCGACTGGTTGCTTTCAGAAGGACTTCCTTCACTTCTCGGCTCTCCTTGGCAGCAGAGACAGCCCGTTTGCTGAGAACCACTTGGGTTATTTTTAAACTCATGATTTTTAAAAATAGCCACCAAGAGCCTTGCCAGATTTCCACACATGTTTAAAAGCCATGGGTTTATTCTCCAACTCTGGCTGGGACGCTGAAATGCCAGGCTCTGAGGAGTCCCACGGTCAGAGTCAAGCAGGCTTTGCTCCACACCCTGGGTACTGCTGTTTTTCCCTGAACATCTATCAAAGCAGATGCACATTCCCGGCTGTGCGTCTCCTCGTTTGAAGGTGTCTGTCTTTTGTGTCAGCTATCAAGCAGGGATTTCTACCGATGATTCTTCCAAGCACAACAGGCTGACCTTGAACTCCATGTGTTGCAGGGAAGCAGTGGGGTGTTTCGTAGGGTGTTTCTTGTTGGCAAACCAGAGTAAACATTTCTAAAAATCGTCACTGTCTGTCACACTGCAACTCCTGGTGCTGTCTCATGCCATCTGTATCTGGGAAAACTGGGTTTGGATCCTAAAGGAAAACACTGTGATTTTATGGATTTATTTTTTTTCTCTACTTTTGGGTGCTTGATTTGGTTTCACCCGAACGATATTTGCTGTGCTGTGTTTTCCTTCATTCAACAACAAAAAAAATCACCAATCACAAAAAAAAAAAACAAAAACCAAACACACACCAAATCAAAACAACACACACAAAAACAAACAAAAAAAATCAATCACAAAATCAAAAAAAAACACACAACATCACAAAAAACATCAACCACACAACACACAAAAAACAACAAAAACAAAAAACAACAAACACAAAAAACAAACAACAACAAAAAACAAACACACAAAACAAAACACACAAAAACACAAACAAACAAAAACAACCAAAAAACAAAAACAACAAAAAAAAAAAATCAAACAATCAAAACAAAAAAACCAAAAAAAAACAACAACAACAAAAAAATCACACAAAAAAAAACAAAAAACAAAAAAAAAAAACATCAAAAAAAAAAAAAAAAAATCAAAAAACACACACAAAAACAACAAAAAAAAAAACAAATCAAAATTTCAAACAACAAAAAACACATCCTAACACACAAACGTTTTCAACAATGTGTTCGCTTCCCAGCCTGAGTGGGCTTTCACACACCTGGACGTCTCCGGTCTTACCCGTCTCCGGTGGTAGAGATCTCAAGAGCATCTGGAATCAGGACAGACAGGCCCCTCAGGGGCTTCCTCCCGTGTCCTGCTTTAATCTGGACTCTGCCTCACCAACACTCCTGGGAGGGTCCTTCAACACTGTGCCAGGCCCTTTCCCCCTTCTGTCTTCTCTGCCATCAGGAATATTCCAGAGCCTGGTAACCAACTTTGCTCATAAACTCATCTTTCAATATGACCCATGGCTTCAATGGAAAGGGGCCAGTTTCCAGAATGTTTCTTTCTGGCCAGCCCTACATCAACATCTCCGGAGGTTTCTGAGTATGTTCCTGGTGCACGTGTGTACGGCCAAATGTATCCAATCACCCCTTGGGAAGCATTCTCTCCCCCAGTCCCTCCATCTTTCCAAGAATGAAAGCTACGGGAAGGAAGTACCAGGCAATGGGCCTAGAGAAGAAGAAGGACATCCTTATCCTCACAACGCACATTCTTATTTCCAGTTAAGCAGATTTAGCAAAGGGTGGAGATGAGCATGTAACCAAATGAGAAGACTCCCTGGGCCTGTCCTGTGTACTGACATGGAATCACAACCCTTCTGTGGCAAGGAACCTGAATTGTTTGATCTCCATTTCTGTCACAACCAGCCTTAGGTTCCTGCCTCCAAGGGGATGTGTTCATTACAGCTAAGAGAAATGTGAAGCAGGGGAGGGGAAGTGACATTCTTATTCAATCTCAGGTCTTGCTCTGCCACAATTTTTTTTTCACATCTATATATATATATGTATATATATATATATATATATATATTTTTTTTTTTTTTTTTCAGAAAATTGATAGGGGCTATAATGACTGTTGGAAAGAAATAGGTCAGAACCATGTTTTTCCCCCTTGCAGTGAGGGCTGCAGAGATGAGAGGCAAAGGAGAGGTTGCTTAACCAAGACATTGCTTGCCTCTCTGTCCTCCTCTGTTTGATTAAAAATGGGTCAACACCAGGCACCAGAAGAAGCATGAAAAATAGTGTAGTCAGTAGTCAGAGAGATTGGCTCTGCCCTTGTTGGCAGCTCAGTGCAAAACGGGTCATTCCATGCCCCCTCAATTCTTTCTAATTCTACTTTTCCAAGTCGAAAATGATGCCTCCATGTTTTAAAATGTGCCATTTTATACACTGTTTTCCAAAGATGTGGAAGCTTCAGCTTCAGAAAATTGCTGCCAGCAAAGAATGAAGGAAGGGAATGTGTTGCATCATCTCAGACTCCCACCTGTGGCCAGTTGGCTTCAATACATCTAAAAATGTTGTGGCCATGGAACAGAATGGAGAATTCCTTTACTCTGCACCTATAACCAGTTGGAGTTTTGAGAATGCATTTGACCTGAACACTGATGGGCACCCCTGTCCAACTCAAGAGCTGCCATCTGCAATTCAGGTGTCCTGTGCAGTTGTTTCCTACATCTCTGTGACATCCTTGGCTTCCCTTTCCACAGCCTGGCATGGTCCTTGTTCCTTGCCTCACCTCTCCTAGACTCGTTTCCTGGGAAGCCAAACCAGGTGGAAGGGTGAGGGTGAGAGTGAGTGACTTAAGTTGCAATGGAGATATTTTAACCCACACATTCCTCCAAAGTCCATACAGATGTTTAAAAATTGGGAGCCACTTGGTTCTCTCCTTGTAGTCATTTAATTGGAATGTGCTCCAGTTTCCTCGTAGGTCAATTTGACTCAAATACCCAATTTGTAAAAGACCTATTGGGACTAAGAAGCCTCACCATGAATTCTCCCAGTTCTTGATGGTTAGCTTGCCCAGAATGCCTTGTCTCTACCGCTGTGTCGAGGTGAGTGGCCTTAGTCACTCCCTGGTCACAAGCCTCCCCTTTCTCTTGAGTCCATAATAATTATGCTGAACTCATGCACAGATACATTAACTTTACTAGAAATATGAGAACTCTAAGGGAAGTGTTCTATCAGAAAACCTCTCATCAAACCTTAATGGTTTTCTCTTTCACTCTCCTTCCTCCCCATTCCCTTTCCAGAATAATGGACACAATTGTCCCTCTGTCTCCTTCCTGGAGCTCATTACATGTCATTGGCTTTCTCCAAGTTCTACTGTGGTATTTTTCCAAACACAAAAACAGTTCTTAAGAGAAATTTCAGTGCCAGATGTGTATCTAATAACATTAGCTACTTTTTTTTTAATCAATTAAATAAGCAAACCCACAAATGAAATGTGTGTCCCCTAATGCCCTTAGTAGCATTGGAATGAATTCTCTGGAAATTTGTGTTATTGTTGTGGGGTAGGTTTTCTAGGGGAAGCAACTCCTGAGACACTGAGTCTTACAAGAAACGTTCCGTCATGGATACCTCCCCACTCAGCTCCGAGATGGAGCAGAAGTGGCCACCCTGATATCTGACTCCCTTCCACGAGTGCCTCCCAGCATATGTGAAGTTAAATAAAATGTGAATTAACTTCATAGAGAGAATATCTTATCATTCTTGCTTGCCAGAAACATCCAAGGGTTAGAATTCATACTTTTAAAGGTGTTCTCTTTGGGTATAAACCATACATGGCTGAGGAGTATCTGTGTTTTAATGTTCTGAGCTGCCAAAACAAAGTATCACAACTTGTGTGTGGGGGGGTGTTTCTTGCAGTTCTTGGCCAAGACCAAGATGCCATCACAGTTGGTCTCCTGTGGGGCCTCTCTCCCTGGCTTATGGATGACCCTGCTGTGATGTGAATATTCCCACCAAGACTCCCATTGAAATTCGCTTGCCATTTTGATTGTATTAGGAAGTTTAAAAGGTGATTAGGTTAGGAGGGCATTTTTGCCCTTATCAAGGGAATGGCTTTGTTAATATCTAGAGAGTGGATTCCTGGTGAAAAAGTAAGTTCATCCCTTATGGTCTCCTTTTCCCTCTCCCTCTCTCTTCTCTCTCTTGCACAAATGTACACGTGTCCTTCCACCTTCTGCAGTGGTATAATGCAACATGAAAGTCAGACACCAGCACCTTGACATTGGACTTCCCAGCCTCCAGAACCATACAAAATAAATTTCTTTTCTTTATAAATTACCTAGTCTGTGGTGTTCTGTTATAACAGTAGAAAGCAGACAAAGATGGTGTCTCTTTCTCCTCTTATAAAATCACCAATCCAATTGGATTAGTGCCCTACCATTAAAGCTCATTTATCTTTTATCACTTTTTTATTAGCCCTATGTCCAAAGTAGAGTATCAACATGAATTGAAGGGGGACACAAATTAGCCCATAAAAGCTACATGGGACAACCTCATAAAGTACACCTGACAAAATAGTCCCCCTCTTTTCATTTAGCATGGATGAGTTCTGATATAAAACCATGCATGTGATCTTTATTGCTTTTAGTGGCTTATAGCTTTAAATGTTTTTTAGCTTAGCAATGTCTTTTACATCATCTCATTTGGTTGTTTGCAAGCCCATTAGAGAGGCAAGGCAGGTGGCAATGTCCTCATTTCGAGTCAAACGGACAGGCTTGCAGAGAGTGGCTGGCTTTGAAAATATCTTTGGCTGGTGAGGGGCTGAGCTGGGACTGGAGCCACATGTTGGCGTCTCAGGGTTCCAGGGCAGGGCTTATGCCTCACGGTGAGTCCTCAGCATCCAAACTCTTGCATACACACGATAGTGGTTCTCCAGAACGCATTAAATAGGGTAGCACCAGTCTCATTAAAATGTTTGCCTCAGTGGTAGGGCAAGAAGGAAGGGAGTGGATAATGGCAGTGAAAGAGAATAATCCAACAGATAAAAGCAAGACAGATAAAAACAGGGTCTGCTACCAAGCTGGGTGATAGCACGGCATGGACCAGAGGCTATGATTAACTCTACCCTCTGCACCTGTCGAACAGAAAGAAATGGCTCCGTGCCCAGAATGTCTTGATGTGGGAGTTGGGGAAAGCACCAGGAACACCCAGTCTGGGCTATCCAAGCCACTAATTGGTAGTGAGCAGGGAGGAAATTTGGAGTTCTGCTAGAAACAGTTTTCACTTCCCGACATCCTTGCTGCGTTGGAGTTTTAACCTGATTGGCTTGGGCTAAATTATCTGTGTATCTCTTGCCCTTTGGAGGGGCTGCCTTTTGAGTTGAGAATGCAGATGTGGGGTGAGGCATATGGGGGTTCAGAGCCCAGGCCTGCCTATTGTCTGCTGAGAAAGTGTCCTGCTGAGTAGGTCTCTCATCCCTGAAATGGGACCATAATAGTTATTCTGTGGGGTTCTGTGAGGACTGGAGCAGTGGCTATAATGTGCCCAGGACAAATGTCTGACATCATAGGTGTTTAACAAAGGCAGGATTATTATAAGAATTTGTCGTGAAGTGCTGGAGAAAGTATTAATAGAGGAATCCAGAGGTGACTAAATGTGTCCTTTCAATGTTTACAGTCATGAGCAATTAATAAGTGACCAGAGTTAGGGACAGATTTTACTTTGGGGAAGCCACATATGAAAGTGTGAAGGCAGGAAGTTCTATCATTGTTAAATATCAACCATTATCCAACTTATTTGTAGGAATTGAATCCAAGAACAGTGCATGTTCTTTCTTAACAATGTCAGAAATTACATTATCAAATGAATTATCCCATGAATTGCCAAAGAAAACATCTTGTTCTTAAAATTCACCTAGAAAATGTGACCTGAGACTGAGGAGCAGGTGGGTATGGTGGTCCTGGGCTGCCTCGTGATGTTTTAGTAGCTCTTTCTAAAACAGATACACAGGAATGTTACTCATTCAAGGAATGGCAGTCAGTGCTCCTCGTTGGCAGTGAAAAACTCCTTCCTATATTTAAAACAAAATTCTTCCCTGACACTAGAAATCATCATTTTTTCCCTCCTGCCTTCCATGAGACTTAGAGGTAAATGGGGGCCACATCAGTATGGTTGCCAGAAAATGAGCATTTTTATTTTCATTTTATTTATTTTAAATATTTATTTATTTGCTTTAGTTGTACACAATGTACGTGGTGCTGAGGATCGAACCCGGGCCGCTCACGTGCTAGGCGAACGCTCTACCGCTGAGCCACAACCCCAGCCCTTATTTTATTTTTGCAATTAGAAAATCAGATCCAACTTTCCTTTGACTTTCAGTCACAGACCTACTAGGGGAACAGGTCAACTGTCACTGAGAAGATTTGGGCTCCAAAAGTGAAGCTTGGTAACTGCATCCTCCATCCTTATTTGCAAAGCAAGCTGACACTGAACTTTCTTAAAGTCTATGTTTTTTCTTGGATATTATGTAGACCGGAGGAAAGAGACTGCTAAGTTTCCAAGTACAGTTATTTCTTGCTTTTGTTTTCTCTTCTATTTATCTTGTCACTTTTGGCTTGCAGGCTAGAACCCTCTGTGATGTGGACTGCTCCATCAGGGGAAGAGTGTATGATCCCCATTCCCACTGCTTATTTCTGGTCCACGTTACATTTCCTTTCTTTTTCACAGTTACACTTCTCAAGTTTATGCAGGTCATTTCTCATAAATCCTTCATTCGGCTAGCCTCCTGTGATCCGCATCTGCCCCTGGTGCTCCCCTGAAGACTGCTCTCTTCACAGGAGGTAGAAGGTGGAAACTACCCAATCCATTGAGGAATGAAGGGAGAAGCAAACTGGAGTATGCTTATAATGGGATGTTCTTCAGCCTCAAAAAGGAAAGAAACTCTGACACATGTTGCAACATGGACGAATTTCAGGGACATTGTACCAAGTGAAATAAGCCAGACACTGTATGGGACAAATATTGTATGATTCCACCTCTAGGAGCTAACTGGAATATGCAAATTCACAGAGGCAGAAAGTAGAACAGTAGTATCTAGGATCTTGCAGGAAGGGAGGATGGTGCATTAGTGTTTAATGGGTACAGAGTTTCAGAGTTTCAGTTTGGGGTGAGGAAAAGCCTTGGGAATAGTCAGAGGTGATGGTTGTAAGACAGGGTGAATGTGTTAAATGCCACTGAACCCTGCATTTAGAAATTATTAAAATGGTAACTGTGACATGTTTTCAACACAATAAAAACATGCTTTTTAATGTTTCCAGTCATCTTCTAATTAATTTTCATGTCTTCTCTCAGTCTACATGTTCCTTAAAAGGATTGGATATCTAGTCTTTCTTATCTACACTTTCTTCTTTCCAATGCTCATATATCTACATCTTTCTCAATTGCAAATCTATAATTTTAATTTTGTTACTTTTGCTTCAATCTGACAAACATAATTACTTTTACATTTTATTTGTTATTCCATTAATTTGAGAAATTAAATTAAAAATTTAAATGTTTTAATTTTATGTGTGAGTCATTTTATCTTTTTTTTTTAATATTTATTTTTTAGTTGTAGTTGGACACAATGTCTTTATTTTATTTACTTATTTTTACATGGTGCTGAGAATGGAACCCAAGGCTGTGCACATGCTAGGTGAGCACTCTACTGCTGAGCCACAACCCCAGCCCCATTTTTTATCTTTTTAAAAACACAACAGTAGCGTTTTAATTCTGTGTGCTCTCAAAGAGCCCTAAAAATTTGTAAGTAGCTAGTCACAGAAGAACATGCCTGTAATCCCAGCAAAGCTCAGGAGGCTGAGGCCGGAGGATTGCAGGTTCAAAACCAGCCTCAGGAACTTAGTCAAATTGAAAAATCAGAAAGGGCTAGGGAGGTGGCTCAGTGGTAAAGTGTCCCTGGGTTCAATCCTTGATACCATAAATAAATAAATAAATAAATAAATAATAGTCTTGCATGAAAATAAAAAATAAAAAAAGAAAGAAAAAGAAGAAAAGAAAGGGGAAAAGTGTGAGTTGGTTTATTCCACAAGGGCAGACTCTCCACTACCTTTAGATCAAATTCGGGAGAAGACCCTGAGGCAGGTAACACTCCCAGCTTGCATGGCTCTGTAGAGCAGATAAGACTGTGCCATCAAAAGAACATAACTATTAGAGACTAGAATATGCCACTACAAATGTGCCTCTTTAGTTTATGGGTTATTCTGAGATGATTATTTTGAGAAACAGCAAACACAGGAGAAACTCTGAAAACAGAATGTCAGTTATCCCTTCACAAGGGAAATTTGCATTTGTAAATTAATTCTCCATTTGTAAGCATGTCTCCCTTTCTGTATCAGGCAGAGAAGTATGACTCAAAATTACAAGTGACTCTCATTAATTCCAAAGGCATGGGCTTGAATCTGCATAATAAATCTTACTCTTGTTTACAGTAATTTTCCTGGTCACTTTCCCAAAATTTACTTCCCTTACACCTGTCTTCTTTTGTTTTACTTGAAGATGGCATTTAAGCCTAAATTGAGTTCTTAGAGTTACTCTTCCCTTATTTCTCCATTATTTATGTGTTATGGTTTGGATATGAAGTGTTTGGCAAAAGCTCCTATGTTAGTGTAGGAGGTGAAATGATCAGATTATGAGATCTGTAACCTAATCAGTGGATTAATCTACTTGATGGATTAATAATTTGAACTAATTACTGGGTGATAATTGCTCCCCTCACCTTGGGCACAGAGTAATTGAGTCAGTCAACCATAAGCTGAACCTCTGAAGCCATGAGCCAAAAATAAACTTTCACTCCAGTAAGTTGTTCTTAGGTATTTTGATGACAGTGATGAAAAGCTAACACAAGTCTGTGTGTGTGTGTGTGTGTGTGTGTGTGTGTGTGTGTGTGTATGTGTTTCAGTTTGTTTTCCTCTTGTTAATCTATCTTTTGTAACTAAGACCCCGAATAAGAGTTAAGCATGGAGGGAAAATTTTTCCTTCCCTATGACACCCACTTTTTATCAACAGTCTTAAGTTAGAAATACAGAAATTAATTTGAAAGTAAAAATAAGAATGAGAAGGTCCTTTTTAATAACCCTCCAGTATCTCACTGAAATTTTGAAAAAACAAAACCACAATGAGACTCAGGATAAATTTATGATGTGACAGCAAAAACAAAACTCCCCAAACCATCTACATGCTCACATCATGATCATTTTATTCAGGAGAGGGGACTCTTTTAATGAAGTCATGAGAATTCAACTGTAAACAGAAAGACATTTGAAAAATAATTGTCTCATGTTAGCCAGAGTTCTATAGGGGAAAAAAAATGAAGTAAATGATCATGAAGGTGCTATAAGAGGAATCAAGTACCAAATTTCCTGTTTTATTCTTAAATTGACAAAAAGAAATCCCTCTAAATATTAAAGGCAAAGCTTGCAATTTTTCTTTATTATTAATACAGGTGCGACGCCAACCCCTCAAATCTCTCTTTATGCAACCTCACTTTTAGAGTGAACCACCACTCAGGTAGTGGGTATCTCTAATAATCTTTAGACATTCTTCATGTCCCAGTGCAAAATAGTCACTCTTGTGTCTTCAGTCAAGACAAATGTTCTCTTCCTTAATGAATATACACACTTACTAAATTCACAGGGAGTTGTTTGTGATGCAAATTGAATTGTCAGATCAAACATTCTCATAGTGCTTTTCTTGAAACTCCTAAAGGCCTTCCGATTTGTAATAATGGCATAGCTAATTGAGACATCAATTTACCAATGTCTGTGTATCTCAATAAAGCACACATTGCAGAACCCAAAGAGGTGCCAGACTTTTGTAGGCAAATATTCTATAGACAGAGGTTGCATTTTGGGGGGACTGAATCCACTCCTTACAATGCTCAGGTCACCCCTGTTAAAAATGCACAGAGGGGAAAAATTAGGATGACAGGGTATGAATATTTTCAAAACATCAGTAGAGTTATTCCCCTGCTTCCCTGTAATATCAAACTCAAGTACTACTTTGTTTTAGGTGACTCTTGAGTCTTCAATTTTATAAGTGTAAGTCTGTGTTCTGCTTGTTTTATTGTCCCTTTAGGTTAAAGTAGTATTTATTTGCTCTCTCCTGGAAAAATCAACAATATACTGAAATGTTATGGCCAAGGAGATTATTGCTTCACCCTCTTACTTTTCAGAAGTCCTCAACCATGACTTCAAGAACTTTAAACTTCCCTGTGATTCTATATTTATCCAAGGTGTGGATGACCTTTTGCTGTGTTCTAAGGAAAAGATTAGCCCCAATATCGATTCCATCTACCTGCTTACTATTTTAGCTCAGAAAGGACATAAGGTTTCCAAAGAGGAGCTACAATTTTGTCAAAGTTCATTATCTGGAACATGAGTTATCCCAGGGAGGTAAATTTCTTTAACACACTTTGCTTTTCCAGAATTTCCCAGAGCAGTACCTAAGAAATAATTAAGAAAACTCGACAATGAGGTCTGTCCACAACAGGATAGGTCATTAGAAATCTTAAATCCTTGCCACACTATCTCTAAGAAAGTTGGTTCCTGCATCTGTCAACTGAGACAACATTGAAGGGCATTTCCTGGAAACAGGTTTTGTACCAGAATTTTTACAGAAATAGAATTTAGGAGCAGGAGTCTATATTTGGAGGCTTTCTCGTGTTCACAGCTCTTATGAGTAAGACAGACAACTTCTCCTTTGCTTTTGATTTAGCTCATATTAATTCTATAGTTCTCATTGTCTGGTGCCATACTACTCTTGATGACAGGTATGAAAGTAGTTGAAACTTGTTTGACAATTGTTTCACACTGTCTCATAGCAGCATTTTGACAAAAACAAATTCATTGGCATTCCTCCAATGATGAGTATTTTATTTTTGCTACTATGTGGGCAGAAAATAGATTTTGGTTGATTAGTTTACTTTCCTTCGTAAAGAGATTGTTTGGTAATATTTCAAGAAGTATAAAAATTGGGACTTGACTTGAGAATCTTGTTTAAGGGGAATTTTTTATTACTTTCTTTTCTCCTTAAGATTCTCTATTTCATACTTAACAAGAAACCCAAAAGTAAAGAGAATCATTCATACTACATATCACATATCAGTGGAAGAGTTAGATAACACCATCAAGGGTATAGAGTCACTGGCTCGAGATGTTCATGATACTGGGCAAGAATTGGTTCTGAATAGAGCTGCTTTAAAAACCTAATGGGCATTTCAAGGGGATGGGGTGTTGTTTTCAGGACCGACCATTTGGTATGCATATTACTATGAGATCCAGGATTCAAAAAAAGGATACGATGAATTCAGAGCTTTTGCTTAATAATGCCATTCCTTTTAAGCCCAAGCCTATTTGTCTGGTTTAGTTTGGGTGGTTCCTGTGGCTGACTCTGGTCATAGTCCTTTCCCTGATGTTTCTCTGGATTGTAACACTCAGCTCTGTGAGCCCACGGTTGTTGTACACATTGTGTGTAGCTGCTGCCCCTCTAATCACCCAACACACAATCATCCCACAGAAAGAATGGGAAAACACCATGGGGTAGAAAGGACCCCCCTGAAACATGATACCCAATCATGATGTGGCATGATCCAGATGTTAATGGGGCCCAGCAGCTGGGGCTGAAGCCGCTGAGACACAAAAGCATCGACACCATTTTCTTTGCATTGTCATGACTTCACAAGTCCTTTCCTTTACTAACATAGCTTTGGTATTCCTCTGTGTTCATCTTCATGACTTGATTACAACTTTATTGTTCATTCGAGAAACTTTCCCAAAAAACCCCATTTATATGAACGTGCGTTCTTTAACACATAGTATCTAACAATGTGTTTCTCTAAGATTCATCAAAACCCTGTGTCAGAATCTTCAGCTTGCTGTGCCTACTGAATCAAAATCCTTATATCATCTCCCTTTTGCAACCTGACCAAGTCCTTACCCATCTGAGGAAATACAAAAATTAATAAACAAACAAAAAAACACCCAACTCTGCCAAATGGTGTTCTCTTTTACTGCTTTAAATGATAAACTCAGCTTTGTTTTACCAATAAATTACTTTAGTGGTATGTTGGGGTACCAGCAGGCACACATGGCAGTCTTAGCATGGTTTGTATAAATTCATATTCAGCATACCCTGGGGGTGCTCAATTTGATTTCAAGTGCTACCAAGGAAAGACATGTAAAGACCACACTCCTACACCTGTGTTAACCCTTGCAAAAACTGACTGAGATTATCACATGAATTAGCTAAATAGTTTTTGAGGCAGGACCAATTGCAGCTTGTATTTTGGTGCTCTTGTCCATGGATTTTCTCTTAAGTACTCTGCTGTAGAAACTCCACTTTAAAAAAAAAAAAAAAAAATGGATCTATATGTGATAAACCCGAAGAGAACTGATACTGGATAACTAATCTCTGGAGAATCCATTCACATTCACAGGGAAATTTACAGTGTCTGCTCCACAGGACTCCTCCTTTTGTTATCAATAGAATGTTAGAAGTGAATGTAATAATCAGTTCGTGTTTGCTGAATACATTAAAAGAATAGATTTGCAAAATATTTCAAACAAATTGACCATCTAGAACATATTACTGCCTTCTAAAAGATGAGAGTTTTTACCTCTATGTAAAAGAGCCAGACCTTCAAACAAAAAGAGCTTTTGGAGGACAGAAAGTAAGTAGTATTTATAGTTCCATTACATGGCAATCACATTCTGATTAGTTAATGGCTTGGCCAGATTTAGCAAAACCCAGAAATTCCGGTTATTAATTAAGCAAAGAAACAAAGATACAAAAAAGGATCTCAGGAAATAATTTCTGGATGCCACAGACGTTTCTGGCTCTTGTTATTTTTGTAATTCATGTCTGGTTTAGCAGTGCCTGCTACACATGGCCCATCTAGAAGACATGGTTTTTAGAAACATATATCATGTTTCTCTAGAAATATTAGCATTTTCTGAACTAAGTACAAAGCCAAGCTAAGGGAAGACTGTCATTTGTTTTGTTTTTCTGGATCCTTATTCATACCTTAGTATAACTTTTAGTACTAAGAATGTATTGTTGCCATCCAAGGGTACTCTACTTTTTAAAATCCTGAACTAATGTTGATAATTGTTTTATCACTCATTTGTCATTTTTGTAGATTTCATGGATCACTAACTATATGTATTTGCAACACAAAAATATAATAGTAATTCAGCATCCAAAACGTACACTGAAGGATGCTAATAGTAAGACAGAAGGGTTCTGTGGTTAAATGCTTTAGAAATACAAAGTGATGTGCATTTAGGCAGTTTCTTTTTTTCAGATTTCTAAAGCTCTTAATATGTTCATGTGTATTGTGAATCTCCACAGGGCACTACAGCATCAGAAAATTTCTTAACCAGAGAATCTATTAACTGTTTAGATATGAGGGGTCCCCCAAAAGTGCATGTGTGAGATGGTTCAAGAAAGTTCAGAGGTGAAACGATTAGATTGTGAGAGCATTAACCTAATCAGTGCATTAAGCACAATATGGATTAACTGGGTGGTAGCTGTAGGCAGGTAGAGTGTGGCTGGAGGAGGTGGGTCAGTGAGGGCTTGCCTTTGGAGCTTATATTCTGTCCTGAGCAGAGCACTGTCTCTCTGCTTCCAGCTGTAATGTCCTGAGCTACTTTCCTCTGCTTCCAGACAGCAGATGGTGGGGTTTCTTAGCCTTCATAATTTTGTAAGCCAACCTTTCATAATAAATCACTTTCTACATATCTCTATACATTTTTGCCTGTTTCTCAGAGAACACTAATACAATTACTAATTCAATAATTGTGATTTTTTTTTCCAATGGAGGACAAAGTTATGCTGAGGGCAAATGTCAGTTTATTTCTCCTAATTATCCACATGCAAAATTAAAAATGTTAGCAACAAAGAGGCTGCCTATAAAAGAACACGTGAAACCAAGAATATGTGTTCACTGCAAAGATTCTAAAACACCACACACCTAGGTTAGCCTGCTAGTGTGTTGAAGGTGAAGCTATTTCCTCATTCATGCCAGTCTAGCCATCCCACATCAGCCAACAGCCTCTGGACCTGGAAGCAAACCGGCTACCCTCTGCGGAACCCTCAGGGGATCCAAGGCTCCCCATACATGTGTGGTCAAATCCAGCTGAGGTCACAAGAGCCTTCCTGGGTTAGCTGAACCCCACATCCCATGACTAAGTCAATGCTAATTATTGAGGTTTTGTGGCTGCCTCGCAGCACTATTAGCATGATAGACAAGAGATACCACAGGTATTGGAGACTGTGATTATGATGGTCTCCCAGCCTCCACAGCAGGCACATTCTGGTCACTTAATTAACATCACAAAAATACAAGCTGACATCATTTTTCAATGAAGTTTTGGACCCTACTTACAGGTTTAAGTGGTGTTTATTATATTTTCATTAAGTTCTCAGTAAAAAAGACCTTTGGAAAAGTTGGTCTACTGAAACAGTAAATGTGTTTGGAATGGGGGATATCCAAGAGCAAACCACATTCATGTGTGTGTGTGTGTGTGTGTGTGTGTGTGTGTGGTGTGGTGTGTGTGTGTAAACTTCAGTGATGTACAACAAGCTAATAAAAACAAAATTTTTAAATTTTGTTATTACTTTTACTTCCAACTACCTATTTCATAAGTTATTGGAAGACAATTGTCTAGAAATTCTTAATGTGAATATTACTCTGTGGTAGATAAAATGTTTAAAATGTTAGTTTATCATAATGCATGTTTTATTTATTTTAACATGTACTTGGAAATTTTTTCTAATTCAGAGTGGAATTATAATTTTAGAATCAAGTAACGTGATTCTTGACAGTTTCCTATTGGATGCCTTCAGAAATTGATTATCTCTGCTACCAGAGTGGTTAAAATCCAGTACAAAGAGGAGCTTAAAGATTTGAGAGAGTAGCCAACTGAATGCTAATAGTGTCTAGTTATAAAAACGAAGGCTGAAGAGACCTTTATGTATCTATTTTTATATCCAACATTATTTTTCCTTATCAATAAACTTTTGATCTACAAAGGAAATTAAGAATGCCATAATTATAATTATACATATATATGTGTGTGTATATATTATAATATATATTATATATATAATAATACATACACACACACACATGTTACAGGGAAGAGAATAAGATTTTTAAAAAACCAAAGAATCAAAAGGAGAGTTAACTGGAGTGTATGAGAGAAGTTGCCAGAAAATATGTAGATTTATCAACATATAGGCTCACTCTATAGTTTATTTTCATCAATGTACATTCAAGGGTCAGAGTCTGTTAGTGAACACAAGTAAATATCAAAATTATTTTGTGTTAAAATTACTTTTATTCAGGATGAAAAATACAACATGTAACCAGATTAGATGATAATCTATGAGTTATTCTTTACCACATATTTCAAAAGAATGATATACTTATTTCCCATTGTTGTTACTGCAATATATTTCTTTTTATTATTACTTAGAAGGTTACAATGTAGTGTTTTATGTAGCTTTTCTCTAATAGCAGATAGAGAACATTTTGCATACAAATACAGGCAAAAAACTGAACATATGACTTCTCCAAGAACAAGGAAAACACCAAATCTACAACTTGGAGTTCTGAGTTCAGGGGATTTAATTTTTTTCTTTAAATAGGTGCTTTCTTGGGTATGATATGGCCTGATAAAAGCTCTAGACTTTGCAGACTGCACAGCATAAAGCTATTTCCAACACAAGGGAGGAAGGTGGATCTGAGGTAGAAAGGTGGTCATGGCTTTCCTCTTATATAAAACATTTTTCTTCTTCTCAAAATATCTATGCTGCAAATAGACCCTTGCCCCCCAACCCACCCAACCTATTCTAAAAGAATAGCAATTTCTAACTTTAAGCCTCCTTCTGGCCAGATCCCAGTTAAAGAGAACCCAAAGTTAAAATGTCCTGATGTTTTAAAAGCACATATGCTTGAATCAAAACACATTATTCTCACTTTTATTTTTGGTTTCTCTACATTTGGTAATCAGGTAACATGTTTACAATGAATCAATTAAATGTTTTTTAAAAAGGAATCCAATAGCTAATTGAATGTTTAAAAAAAAAAAAAAAAAAAAGGAACCAGATACTTAATTGAATGCACTCATAGGCAGAGGCAGGGGTACAGCCATCTAAGCATTTCATTCATTCTTCTATGGAAGTAGTGACATAGGCTTTTGATAAGCACCCTTCCCAAACGTACTGATTAAGTGAAGGGTAGTAACATTTCTGCTCATTCCCCCAAAAGGTAAAAGAAGACATGCACTGAACTTGGGTCTGCTTTCAGAAATGAGTTTCGAGAATGATAAAAGGGATGGAAAATACAACAAACAACGAAATTCTCATCAAGGGGAACTAACAACAATGATGTGCCCTGGTCTCACAATAGCTAATTGCTAGCTGTGTATTCAATGATGAAAATCAAGACCCCAGGACTAGAAAAGGTTGTACCAACATTTGTTTCTGTATCAAAATGAAAACATGCTTCAATGGATAACCTTTGGTAAAATGATCTTTGAGATTATTATAATGCTGTCTTCTCTATTGTATAGATTGGGACATGAAATAAATAAAGAAATCAAAACCTACTTACACAAAGGAATAAAGAGCAGGGGGAAAATCCCAATAAACATGCCATTTAGGATTTTTATTGTGGTTATCCAAGTGGTCACTGAAGAAGTAGGTGTCTGATGTCAAATAAAGTTCAATAGTATACTCAGAGCTTTTGCCTAATCCATGTGTGTGTGTGTGTGTGTGTGTGTGTGTATGTGTGTGTGTATATATATATATATATATATATATACACACACACATGTATATGTATATATATGTAAAATATTTTATTTAAATCTATGAACTTACTAATTTGGCCAAATTATAGAAAAAAATACACAGAATCTATTTGGTCATGTGGTGGACAAATTATAAATAACCAAAACATAATGTAATAGAGTCAACGAAATAAATGAAGTCATTGTACAAGGTTAATATGGACAGCAAAGGAATGTAAAAATGAAAAGTGGTCTTCTAATTCTTACGCAAATTTTGTCACGGTTATTAAAAAGACAGTATCATATTAGAAAGCCCCCACCCACTTTCCCAATGCTGTATACATTATACAAATCAGTGACAAATGTATTACCATTTCCAAATATCTCTCTGTTCATTAATTTACAGTTGCATAGAAAGGGAAGAAGAAAACAATAATATATGGTTATTATAAAAACAAAATATCCTTTTCTCTTTGGATAGTCAAGTGTTTTACTCTCTCAGTAGAACACACAGTCAGCGCTCAACAGCACGCGTCAAGGAGCCATGGAGCTTCTGATTAAATGGAACTTGGAATTGGCATTTGCAGAAAAGGGCAATACTGTAAGTCAGGAAATGTCAGCCGGCTGGATGGATGTTTCACATTGCCTGTGGGAAGGGAAAATCGCAGTGTCAGAACAAGGTTTGCATGGAGTATTCCAGGCAGCAAAGACCTGCTAACACTTCAATAGAAGCATTCCTTTCAGAACTAGTGGAACTTTCTCCAGCTGAGTTCAGAGGGCACCCTTAACTCTCATGTGGCTTCTGCCCTCTGGGGTGAGGTCCTTCCCTCTCATTCTAAAGTCACCCAGTCTCCTTTTCACTACTGCAGCCAACATAGAAGGAAGTATGGATGCCCTTCCTTTTCCCAGGCTGGAAACTTAGTTAAAAATCAAGAGGATGTGCTTCTTCCTGCTGAAGCTACCAGTGGTGAGTGTATAATGAGCACCTAGTACCCTTGGGGTACCAGGAGAGGTCTCCTGTGGAGATGACACTCTGACATCTCCAGCCTCTCAGTAGTGACCAGGGATCCAGAAAGGAGAAAAAGAAGGCAGAATAGTAATCTGAGGCTGTGCAGAGGTAGCCATTAAATTTAAAATGTCCCAGGCAAGAGGATACAAATCAGGCCACACTTAAGGAAGCAGGCTCAACTTTTCCAAGGCAAGTTGTCTTTTAAGAGTATTTTGAAGGCATCTCAACAGCACTTCATTCATTTCTGTGCCAACCATAGTAAATTCAAAGACATTTGAGGACAGAGAAGGAGAGAGATCAATTTTACCTGTGAAAAGAACATGCTGTTATATATTAATATTGATAACTAAAGCTTTGGTGCTGATTCTTATTGAAATTAAAGGCCAAAGGATTTTTAAATCTTTTTTTTTTTTTTTTGGTACTGGGGATTGAACCCAGGGGTGCTTAACCACTGAGCCACATCCTCAGCCCTTTTTGTTATATTTTATTTAGAGACAGGGTCTTGCTGAGTTGCTTAGAGCCTGAATGATTTACTAAGGGTGGCTCTGAACTTGAGATTCTCCTGCCTCAGACTCCCACGTTGCTGGGATTTCAGGCATGTGCCACCATACCTGAAAGAGTTTTAGAATCATTTCTATGCGTTCCCTGGGAATTGGATGTGTCTATTAAATGAGTGACACCCACTTTGGATGTCAGAATTCTAAACTTAAAGACCATGCAATGTAATTGTTAGCACAACTATTCAGGTGAAAACATACACTTTTCATGAACTTCCACTTGATCCAAGAAATGGAAAAATGAGGGTAGGGGAAATGCTGAAGGGAAAAGGAAAAAGGAAAAAAAATGGAGAGGGAAGGGAGAAAGGAGGAAGGGGCTCCTGGGGGTTAGATGTTTGCTCTATCCAGTAGGTGGCTACATTGTCAGGAACACTGTAGCTCTTTTTAAACTCAATTTCTTATTTTTTAATTGATTGATTAATTAATTAATGGTACTCAGTACTGGAGATATAGCTTTATCAATGAATTACATCCCTGGCCCTTTTTATTTTATTTTGAGACAGGGTTTTGCTCAACTGCTCAACTCCTGCCTCAGCCTCCCGAGTTGCTGGGATCAGAGGCATGCACCATGTGTACCTGGTTAAACTCAATTTCTTAAAATCTAAAAACAGAGTAGGAGGAGGTCTCTAAGACCATCTCGGGCTTTAAAGTCTGAGCACCTGTACTGTTAAGTACTTGAAGATTCGTAAGATGATTCCCTCTCTGCTTCCCGGCCACCATCACGCAGGCCTTGCCAGCACCTTGGGACCACCAAGACTAATCACGGCCTCTCTCCTTGTTCTTAATGGATCACCATAACATGCTCCAGGTTCCTAGTCACCCTTTTATCCCCTGCATGCTGTTCCACAGAGAAATCTGAACTCCTCTAATTGTGTCCCCATGTCCTACCCTCCCTAGTTCTTGAAACCCCCCTCCATGGCCCCGGGATCACATAGCCATCATTCAGTAACACCACATCCTCCACTTCTTCTCTAGATGCTTTCCTTGCCTGCTTGCCTAATCAATATCTGGATCTTCATGAAGACACAGGTTTCCATACAACACATAAAAGTCACACATGGCTTTTCTCCCACCTCCTCACAGCCAAGAGTCTTCCTGGGCCTCACTGAAGCTGTTCAGGGTTAGCCTCTTTCTTTTCTTCTCCCTGGAAACACCCATTTGAATCTCAGATAGAAACACTAAAACCACCCACTGTGCACTCACCTACTGGCTCCTTGAATCACCTCCTCACTTCTTGAAAAAGGAATGACTCATTGTCACCCACCCAGAACCTATTTTTAAGTTAATGATTTCAACACCTGCACTGATGACTTTGCCAACGCTCTGACCTCTCACTTCTTTGAGTGCCTCTTCTCCAGGGATCCGATCCTCTTCTCTTCTTAGCCTTTCACTCAACATGCAATTCCTCCAACATTACCATCAGCCTACCTTCGAACAACCACATCCAGCCTTTCAGTTTATTTCTGCTAGGATGGCCACATCATCCATCCTTGGATACTATAATCCATAGAGCCTCACCTCTTTTTTTTTTTTTCTCTCTCTCTCTCTCTCCTACACTCGACTCAATGTCTCTCATCATTGATCTTAAGGTTCTGATTAAATCATTTCAATCACAACTTTGCCTCTTTCCCTGACGGGTTGCACTCGACTGGCTCGACCACAACTTTGACTTTGTTAAATGTTAAATACAACACTCCAGTGATTCTGGTGCATGTGTTTATGAACTGGAATGTGGCTGGGGGCTGGCCTCCTGTTAAATTCATGACTGGCACTTCGGGTGCTGTCCTCTACTGCTGCTTGGTGCCACACTTTTTCTGGGAGCACCTGCTCTGGTGTTCTCAAAGCACATCCTCCATTCTCTCCTCACATCTCTGACACCTCCCCAGCTTCACTCCCTGCTGAAATCCAGTTTTCAATTCACTGTGACAATAGAAGCAATCAGAAGAAACCCATGGCCATCATCAATGTGATGTGGAATAGTGTCTTCCAGCCAAGACCCCAGCTCCCCTGCCAATAAAACACTCAGAATATTCGCCATTTTGAAAAAAAAGACTAATTAACAAGTTCATGGAAGAAAATGTTCCTAAAGATCTACTGCAGTCCCATGGCACATTATTACTAGGAGTCCCTGCTAATAAAAATACTGCAAGGCATAAAGCTATAGCTGCCAAACAAATTGCAACAAAATTTTAAATGAAAAATTCAAACTTTTCCCCATGAAAGTAATAATCTTTGTACCAATGCTGTGGCACTAGTCACTTTTTTAATGTCAATGTTCTGTGCTAACTAGACATGGGAGACAAGTGGTGGGCCAAATCCACCAGGGTAACTTCAAAATAGCAATAACATACATTAGAACACAGAAGATCAAACACAGGGTATTTTTGATATCTGTAGAATCTGGCTTGGAAGCCTGCCTTTATGACCCCCTCCAGATTGACAAATTATTGTATAGAATCAACTAGTATTTAAATGCCAAACAAGTTTATGTATTTACATGGAGAATGAAGTAAGACTAAAATCGGTGGTAGCTACTCTGCTTACTCTAGGTTAGGATCAGTGACAATTGAGCCAATCAAGACATTAACTCTTACCTGTGGCCTGCTGGGGACATTTGCTGAAAAAGAAAACAAAAGAAATCAGTCAAAGGCCCTATTTTTGCTTTATTGCTTCCAGCTTTCATGCATGCAAATGTGTGGCATGTACCACTCAGAGTGGGATAAGAACTCAACTGTTGATGGATGCTAACAGGAGAATAAGGACCAGGCTCTCCTCACCCCCAAATGTTCTAACAAGGGATAGTTCCTACTTTTTCATATCCCATGTGACTTGAAATAAAAAGTTCACCAAAACCATGCAAAATATATGTTAGCTCTCTCAAATAAATATGCACTAAAGCATTCTGTGAGCACATTGCAAAAAAATCTCTAAGCTTCCTGTTCAAATCGCATCATGAATTTGGTTTATGTATCAGAACAGACAAATTCAGCATATTTTGCTGAACAGTATAAATTGTGACCAATGGACCACTTGGAGACAATAGTGTCTGGTTTCTGCCACCCTTAGCCAGCTCTGTACTGGAAGTCATGGGGAGAGGGTGGCTATGTGCTTGTGTCAAAGAAAGGACTAGCCCAATCCTTGCCAGCTTTCTGGACACTTGGCTAATGCCAAGGATAGGCCTAGTTAAGAGCACTGGAGAAGTTGGAATATGGCGTCTAATTCGCCTCTGTATTTGGGTGACTCAGTTTCCTCTTTGTTCTGAAGCTACAACAGTGAGACTGGTCTGCTCCAGTGGGTTTTGCAAGGGCAGCCACTACCTAATTTCTTCTTCAAGGTCTCAGATGTTTCAATTCCCCTTTTGCTGCACAACAATCATGTTCAACATAGGGGTAAAAAGGAGGAGCTCCTGTCCCCTGTAATGGCAACCTCTGTTCTTGGTCCAATAGGAGTGGACCTAGTCATCTAGCATGCTGCACTCCTTCCCCTCTCATTTTCCTCTGCAGGGTGGTAGAGGATGGAGAAGACATCAGTGACCACAGGCTGGATGCCAGTGCTTTTGTGATAACAAAAGAGAAGATGTGGAGGGTGACCTCCTTATGATGCCTGGAAGGAAAGTGTGAACTCCCCTATTGGGGTAAGAATCAGGCTAAAGCAAATCTCCCTATCAGATATGCAAGTTACATCCAAGAGAAAAGTGGATTCCATGTGCCAGTGAGCTATACACCAGGGAGAGCTGAGTTGAATCATTACTAAGTACCTGTTACCTTTATACACTCTTTCTAAAAGAAACAGTTACGCTTCTCTTGTATGTAACAGATGTAACAAATAGCATATCCTAGGCAGAAGTACAATCCATTGTGCTCCAAATCAATACTTTTAACCCTACAGCATTTTTAATCAAATACAAGGCCAGAGGTACTTCCCTGCACAAATCTTACTAACGTATTTCAGAAGGAAATTAGGAAATTGCGTTTTAGTAGGTTTTGAGTTTTTAATGAATATCATTCAAGCTTAACAAATACGGGTGATTCACAGTGGAAATCTGCTGGTAAATTAATAATAATCTTAAAAGCACTTGGTGTATCAGCAAAATTTACTCAGCTTACTACCAGTATCCCATACCTATGAGGGACATAAAAGAAAAAAAAAAAAGTGGCAATATATTTTACACTAAAAAAGAAATGGGTAGAGCAGTCAGTGGAAATTTTAGCATGTATATTAATTGGCAGCACAATTAAATTCACTTCATTAATTCTTTGCCAGGAAAAGAAGGCAATGCTTTCCTTCTACTAGGAAACTCAATGTAATTTTAAGATTTTAAAAAGGCCATATTCAAAAATGCTATCAGGACCAATTGGGATATTTATTTAAAATGGAGGAATTCTAAAGTTTTTTTTTTTTTTTTTTTAAAGTCATGTTAAAATAAGCAATCCATGCAATTAGGATTTATGAATACAGAGTTTCATTTTAATTCCAAAATTGCCAGGAGGAGAAATTCATTTGTGGCCATGCTAGTTTTTAATCCACAAGGATCAAAAGTCAAGATTAACATGCAGATCAATTCATCCCTTGCTGGTGACAAGCAATTTTAAAGTTCTCATTACTTACAGGGGCTCAAGAGATTGGTTTGGCATTGGGAGAGTGCCAATGCGATTTGTTTAGATAAATGCTCCAAAGGTGGTCAGTAAGCTCAGGGAATTGTGAAGCCTTATTAAAATATCTGCTAGCTGAGCAACTTAAAGGGGGCACTACAACAAATGGATACTACAGAACTTTCTGCATACCATCTAGGAAAATTTCAACTAAACTTTCCAGTTAGAAAATGTAATCAGTCACTCATTCTTTCAATTTAGAAACATGTTTCAAGGCACCAATTCTATGTCACATGCAAACCGATCCTCTAATTTAAAAATACATACCAACTTTAGGAAGAATTTTAAAACATATAATCAATTTTATAAATCAGTCGATTGAGACTTTTTTTTAAATAGGAAGTTGTCCGTCTTGAAGATTTTTATATTGTCAAAGCAAAATATAAATACTAAGAAGAACAAACTAAACCCAAACTGATAGCATGACTTACAGAAACCAAAAAAACAAAACAAAAATCTGAATTTCAAAGGACTCTGAAACTACACTCTTGATCACTTCTTATGTAAGAGGTAATTGAATTCTTCAAAATAACACATGTCTGGTACCGTTCATCATTCACAGAAATGATGATTTTTTAGAAAGCTATAAAAGTTATAGATATTTGTGAGTATGCAAACATAAGATGAGGGGGACATGGAACTGGCCCCCCATTAAGGAATCTCAGGGCTCCAGACACTACCTCTAACCTCTGAGAACCACTCAGGGGAAGAGGTACCCATGCAAGGGACAGGGTTAGCCTCTTATGTGGGTAGCTTAAAAAGAAATACTCTTCTCAGGAACCATTATCCAGCTGATAATGTTGCCAACCAATAGGAATTTCAGGCATGCCTTTAAATGGGGGGGGGGTGGAGGGGTCATAACATGAGATGAATACGTTTACCTCTTAAAACACATTTTTTGCTCTATATTTATATATGTAATTTCAATTATATTATTTGGAGTATGACATCGATCAATCTTTTACACAATACATGTATATAGAAAGATTTAAGAGTAACTGCTTTAGAAACTGAAACTAGTAAAAACAATCATGGATTTGTAAGAAAATTTTAATATGGAAATTATATACTTTATATTCGTTACAAGACATACACTTATACAAACTTCCCATCTGACTTTCACTGTCAACTGATTTTTAAATTGAAAATGTCCACCACGGCATTTAAAGGGAAAAAACAAACAAACAAACAAAACAAAAACTTCTAGGCAGAATTTGATTTGTAGATTTTTTTCTTTAATTATTAATGTATTTAGGTATAAGCTGAACTAAAAAGTAATATCCTTTAGAAATTTAATGTTGAAACACTTGATTTACAAAGAAGTATGATGAGGTTTCATGTAGCCATTAAATCATATACAACTCAAAACCAAAACCTCTAAAATAAAATTCAATCTTGAATTATAATTAACATAAAGGATTTAATCTGTTCATCTATTGTGATGGCTATATAGCCTAGAAAACAAGCAACAGCCACAGTGTGACTCTTAAGTTTTTTTGGCGGGAAGGTACCGGGGATTGAACTCAGAGGCACTCGACCACTGGGCCACATCCCCAGCCCTTTTTTGTATTTTATTTAGAGACAGGGTCTCACTGAGTTGCTAAGTGCCTCCCCATTGCTGAGGCTGGCTTTGAACTTGCGATCCTCCTGCCTCAGTCTCCCAAATGCTAGGATTACAGGCGTGCAACACCGCGCCCGGCTATGACTCTTCAGTTTCTATGAGATTCTACAAGAGTCAAAAATGTGTGTGTGTGGGGGGGGGGGGTGTTCACCGATGTGTACACACACCTGGGTGTGTGCATGTGATGTGTGTACACTCACATGTAGGCAGATGTGTTTGGGGCAGAAAATGTGGGGACTGACCCACTGTAAGTGTGATTCTGCAAATTTTGGGAGGCAAAATAATAAAATTACAAATAAACACCTGGGAAATGACGTGTAAATATAAAGTTACGTGCTTGTGGAACTGATAATATTCCCTTTAGGCTAACACTCCTGAAAATTCAGGAATATATTTTAAATAGTTGTTTTTACATCTTGCTAATGATGGCATTTTTAAAACTACAGAGTAGTGGAAAATGAAAATAAATTTTTTAATGAAGTCAATATATCTTATTTATCCATAATACTGATAATTGATGGTATCTTTTTCCTCATTTAGTTATTTTCTAAGGAGATGATAGAAAAGGATGAAATGGGAAGCTGTGCTTCATGTAAAATCTTACTTTAGTGGCTGCCTTGTTTTAAAATCAGTTTGAGAGGGTTTCACCCAGAAATTATAGATAATACTTCCATACTCTTTAGAAGATTATTTAAAATTAAGTGTGGCATTAAGTAGTGTGTGTGTGTGTGTGTGTGTGTGTGTGTGTGTGCGTGCACGCACATAAGTAGACTGTTTCTTTTGAAATCACAGAGGTTGTTTAGGTGAGAACTCAGAAGAAATTGCAAGGTAAAAAGATGCCAAAGACAAAACAATTGGGAAAAAAAATCAATAAATTAGAATTGTTATAAAACTTCCCCTCAGATTTGGACTGTTTTTATTTGGTGATTGTCTGGCTCTTGGTTGTTCATATGGAAAATTCACAAAGCCATAATCTGTGATGCTTTAAATTATTTGGCCTTAACAAAATGATTATTTTATCCCATGAAAAAAGAACCCAGTTGAAAAAAAAATCTGAAAATAATCCCTTTATATGCCAGAATCCGATGACATCTGACAGCAATATCTGAAGAAAAGAGGGAATTACATTAGAAAGGCTATTTTCATGCCTTGTTTGGCATGCTGCTAAAGCTCTCCTTTGAAGTAAAACAAGTTTCTTATGATAGCTTGCACTGAAGAGAATAATTTCTTCTTAAAATTAGACATTATTTTATTTGCCTTCCTTTTATCACTCACAAGGTATATTGAAAAAATATCTCAGAGTGGGCCTGTGTTGTCACCACACCCCAGTGACATGATGGTGTCGAGACTGAGCTTTTTTTTTCTTTATCAACATGTATAAATGTTTGCCTTATTTTCAAATAATATTCAGTCCTGTTTCTAACATTAGTTTTTGTTACCTTACCAAAGAAGACAAGGGGCTGCTTATGGAAAAAGAAAGGGTGGGATGAAGCACGCAGTGGCATCATGATCTTTCATACTCACAGCAGCAGGATGGAAAAGTGTTGTTGATCTGCTCCATGACCTCCGTGAGGTCCGTGCTGGTGTCCTGGGGTGGGACTAGCAGGTCCTCTGCTGCTGCAATAGCACACAGAAAGAACAGAGCTTCTGAACTTGATGCCCAGACTCCCACCAACACTCAACATCAGGAGAAAATACTATGCCCAGCCTCAAAACATCAATGGGAAATGACTTCTCATTGAAAAGACAATTTCAAAGGAAATATAAAAAATATTTTTACATTCAATTGTTGGTAATATGATTTTATGTAATTAAAATGTACTAGATGCTTGTGTTGAAATGACCCATGCACTAAGGGAAAACATAAAACTGAAAATAAGTAATGTAATCATTTGTTCCCAATGTCTTAGTTCAAAATCCATTATTCTATATGTTTTCATAATACACACACACACACACACACACACACACACACACACATAGGGGATGGGGTTGGAGCTCAGTGGTAGAGCGCTCACCTGGCACACATGAGGCACTTGAGTTTGATCCTCAGCACCACATAAAAATAAAATAAATTTATTGTGTCCACCTACAACTATATATATATATATATATATATATATATATATATATATATTCATTCTACCACTTTCTTTCTTTTTCCTTCTTTCTTTTTGAGCTTCTAGCATAGGCTAGCTTATCGTGCCACAAAGATTGAGGTATGTTACACTTTATACTTCGATATGTTTTATATTATAATATAATCAAGTCACAATAGTTTACTTAAGACAATAGTACACTGATATTAATATTTTAATTTTCTTCTGATTAATGTACCAAAATATATCTTACAGATAAATTAATTTGATTACAGTATATAGTCTTCAGTAGAACTGCAGAACTTGAATTTCAACAAAATGCCATTCTTAAATGCCTAGAGGGTCCTTCCTGGAATTAGTGATAGGTCTCCCTGTGACCAGTAATGGTCTTGCTGGGACCTCTGCCTCAGAGGGAAGGAGGGGCAATTTTTACAAGCACGAGATGTATGAAGAGATAAATGAGTTCTCAGACCTGAGCAGAGAAACCCACAATGTTGGATAATATATTTTGAACATGTACAAATGTGAAAATTAAAGAGATATGATGTACTTTAAAAAAAATCATTCTTGAAGCAAATGAAAAGTTAATTTCTTGCTCATTCCAAAAGAAATGTACATTTTTCATCTTTCACCAAAATTCAATGCACTCCTATCGTTATATAAACAAGAATATTATGACTTATTATTATTTTAAAATGTTTGCTTTTTGAGGTTGTTAAAATGGATTTGCGCTCACTTAAGACCAAAGAGAATACACATTTATGCTCTAAGGCACCTTGAAATGAAAACCAAACAAATGGCCAAGTACAAAGCACACTGGGCACAGTAGCAGTGCCTTAGCGGTACTGACCTGCCTGGTGGAACTGTGGGCCTGGGTCAGGGTCAAGTGAGTAGCTCAGTGCAGAATGCTGAGGTGAAGCCCAAGGGGAGACGCCATTGATTCGGGAATCAGATTCAGGCTGGAATCACAAGAAGTGGTTAGAATAGAGACAGGATTCAAAAAACCCTGAATGAAAGCGGTTACCTTTCAATGTCCCCTCCTTTGCCATGGATAATTAATCAGATGCAGTTCTTTGCCCTCAGGCATTTTCAAATAGCTCTTAGCATCAGCTGGTGGGGACACTAGTACTTCACTAGAGTGAAATGCAAGAGGTCCTTCCCTTTCTGTGTGGCACCTTGAAGAGCTCACTTGGATACACTGCAGGATTCATTTATCAATGTCATTTTCATTCCTTCATTTTTCCATTATTTTTATATCGAACAAGTGAACTTAGAAACATGTTTCTCTCATCTTTTAAAGATTAGCACTGGGCTTATAATGATACAGTAAATGTGTTTAATTACAAAATTAGTTCAGATTTAAAGGAAATATTGGAGAGAGAGAGAGTGGATAAGAGCAGAATTTTACATCATTTGGCTTGAATTCAAATTCTAACTCTGCTATTCAGAAGCAGTGCAATTCTGGGCAAAGTATACAACTTTGGATTCTTTATTTATAAAATGGGGATGGCAACAAGATGCCCATGTCATAGGACTCTGAGGGGTTGATGAATGAGTACTTCTAAAGTGACAGGAACATTCTGACACCTAGCAGACTCTTCTTAAATGCACTTTTAACCAAATCTTTAAAATGGTCACATTTGATGAGTATATGGTCAAATCAGAAAACAAGATTCCTTGTATACAGGATGCAAAAGTTACAATTTTTTGTTATAGATTTTCCCATGAAATGTATATTAGCTGAAGTCTGGTAGTTTTGCTTGTTTTTATTATCAGAGTTAAATTTTCCCATCTACTTATGGCATTTATGCTAAATCATTAACAAGGGATAGGATTCCAGAGTCTGGGATATTCAGAGCTATTTAGATATCAGTTATCTTCAAACACATTACTGTGCAATTCTGGAGGCACATGAGCCATTAGGCAGCTCTGCCTAATGGGATGGAGGGAGTAAGGGGAGCGAGGGGGGAACATAAGAGCCTTTAGGTCTCCCATAAGCCTCAACAAGCCAGAGCTGATAAAGGTTTCTTCTGCAATGATTCTACATACACACTAGGCTGTCAACACTGACACTCCATATTCTAAGTGAGAGATCACATGAGCAAACTCATTCCTTACTCAGGCACCATTAAGAAACTTCCAATCCAAAGCATAAGCAATGCCATCTTTCTAGTGTATGCGACTGGCACTGAGGTAAGAATCGAGCATTCTTGAAGTGCTATCAGAAAGCTAAGTCTCGGGTCACTCTTGAGGGAAAATTGTTTTCAAAAGGTGCAGAATTTGGAAGCCCTGAGCTGAACCTCCCGCAAAGCAGCACTACAAAAATTCTGAAATGATGATAGGCAGGAGAAAAAAAAGCATATGGTCAAACTATAAGGAGAGATCTGTGGCCCACTATGGAGGTAATGCAGAAATTATAATGTTTTGACGGATTCTGACAAGTTAAAAAGACACTGAGAGCAACTGTGACAAGATAGTTTCCTAAAATTTGAGCAAATCACTAGAGAGAAAGTTGTTTTGGTTTTGATACCATGAATCATTTCTGGAGAAAATCATCCTTAGTCCATTGCCAAGGGGCTCCACACTGCATAAGCAATAAAAAAGGCAAAATAGGACATGTATGTTGATGTAAGGGATTCTTCAAGCAAGGAGTTCCTGGCCCTGCACTGGGATTCTACCCTTTATGCACCTACTGTCAAGGCGTCTTCACTGCTTGTCCTGTGTCATGACTCCTACTCTTTAAGCCTACGTGTGATGAAGTATCGGACTCTCTGCAGTGTGCTGTGTCTTCGTACAGGATGTATTTTGTTATGTACAACTGTAATATAGGATACTATCTTGTTGTGGTCTCCAAAACTGCAAGCTATCACCTATTAATTAGTTATAAAATTGATTTAGTGGGGTCTGACCAGCATTAAGAAAGAAAAATAAGAGAAGTTTAAAAATAAAAATGAAGAAGAAGAAGAAAAGAAGGGTGAGAGGAAGGCAGGCAGGCAGGGAGGAAGGAAGAAAAGACAGAGAGGGAGGGAGGAAAGGAAGAAGAAAAAAAGGAAAAAGAATAGAAAATTAAGAGATGTATTTCTCTATAAAGGCAAGTATTATTTTGTATTCATCAAACATATATTTTCATCACAATGCAAATTGTATTTCTTATTGCAAAAAAGTTTACAAGCAACTGCCATAAAACATGAACCAGTGTTAGGAAATAATAGTAGCAAATTAATAACCATCTGTTACTCAATTTCTTAGAAATAGAAAATAGTGATTTTGGGAGTATGCATTCTTGGCTGGTGGAAGAAAGTTTTAGAATACAGATTCAGGTCACTTGCTGTCCTTTAATCTCCACAGATGCTTCTCCCATATGCAATAGGCAAATGTATGCCATAGGATCTTTTCTATTAAACTATTTTCAAGCTGAGATAGACTTCCGTGCTAAAGAAAAACAAGATTCCACTGTAAAATGGGGGAAAACACATTTTTCTGTGCCAGTAAGGATTTAATGTGCACATACAAAAAGGGATTTCTAAGCCTGTCCAAATTAAATTAACTATGGAAGTAAGAAATTGAAGGTGGACCTTTATGTCTACTGGTGTCAGGCCCAGACCTCTAGGAGGTAGACAGGTGCCACAGGGGTTGTGGCACTGGATTCGGCACACCCTACCTGCTCCAGCAGCTGTCGAAGGCGGTGCAGCTGAGACTCCAGCTGTTTGTTGTGATCTTCTAAAATCTGCATCCTAGCTTCCAGCCGACCTTTGTGCTGCCTAAGAAGTTTTGCTTCTGCTATAAGTTCTGAATCTTCCGACGTATGATGAGGAGATACAATCGAGTCTGGAGGTGAGCCGACAGGAAGTCCCCTTCTCAGGTGCTGCTCCTTCAGCTGCTCATATTCCACCTGCAGATTTCTAATCCAAAAAAAGGAAAACATTGAAATTACTATTGAGTGCATCGTTTTCTCCCCCAAACTGTCTATGGGCTCCAAATTTAGCTTATGCTATTATTCCCTCTATATGAAGACATGTATTAGCAGTCATATCAGCAAGCATCAAGGAAACAATAGTTTTAAGCAAGTATTGTCACGGACATCATCAATGTCAAGCACTGCCAGGTCTGCCGCCCCCATCCCAATGTGTCAATGTCCTCCAAGACTCTGACTCCACTGTGACGTCTTAGACAATCATTCTGAAAAGAAAATGGGCCTGCTGACATCCATAGGAAAGAAAGAGTGACACGTTTTCTTCTCCTGGGTCTAGCAAACCTTTGTTCTTCCTCTAAGTCAGCAATGATCCGCTCCAGTTCTCCACGTTCTTCCCTTTCCACAGACTTCAGGATCTGAGCTGGACTCTGCGGCTGGCTCACGGGGGACTCCCCACCGAGTGTCTGGCAGTACTGCTGGATGAGGGCATGCTCATCTTCCCTAGAAAACAAGGCGCACAGACACAGATGCTCTTGTTGGGATGGTGACGTCTCTGGACAAACAGGAAGCAGAAATGAGGATACGCAGGTTGGTGGCGGGGCCAAGCCCCTGTGTAGTTGTGTCTGCACGGACGCCCTTTCAAAACTCAAGCAAGATAGTCATCTAATGGTGCAAATGTATGATGCACACTGACGTTTCATGCTTGTCTTAGTCTAATAAAGATTTCCCATGAATCTCAGAGTAAAGATTTTGCTCAGCAGAAAACAATAAGGCATGATCATTAAATAAGGTTTAAATGTTAATAAAAGTAAGGCTTAAAGAGTTAATGTGAAATCATTAATATAAAGAATATAACGGGCAAAATCACTTCCCAAATGCCAAAAAAATAGATTAAAAGATGACTGAAGAAGACTAAGCTGACCTCTCTATCTTCAGCATTTCATTGTAAGCAATTTTGAAATGCTTTATAATTCACAGAATGGGGTTTACCATCCTTATAGTCTTTTATTTAGGTAACTAAGCAGGAGCCATAATTGTAGATGTTTTACTTGTTATTATCAGTAGGTAACTTTTAGGATCAATCATTCTACATTAAAACATTAACTAAATTGAATTCCCTGCAAAACTCTCATTTATCTGACTACTTGTCTGAAGAACTAGACATATCAATAGTGGAGGGGAATTAACAATTGACACAAGCAGAAGCATTACAAAGTAGTCAAAGTTGATACAATTGTGGGAAGGAAATGCTTTCAGGAAAACCTGGAATCTCTTCTCCTGCATGAGGAAGATGCAGTCTGATCTTCTTGTAAAGGTGAGAATGCCAGATCTCCTGGCTATGGCTAACAGAGGAGTCCTTTGGCAAACTGTACCTGCTCTGCTTCAATGGCTTTTGATAAACAAGTCCTGGAATCTATTGTAAGATATGGCTCCAGGAAAACCTCACATAAGTTATGTAGCTGTCAGAGTATAAAATGAAGCAATTCTGCGAATGGACCCTTCTGTGTAAGTGATGTGGATACATGTATCTCTTAGCAACCTCCTCTGTCACTCTGTGGACAGACTGTGTCCTAAGGCAGCCAAGAAGAACCTGGTGCAAGGTGCTGGCAGCCTGGCCTTTCTCTGCTTCTCCTGGGCCTTGAAATTACCTATGCTCTTGAGCTGATTAGTGAGCTGATGTGGAGCAGGTGCTCTGATTCTTTTTGAGTTTGATATGAAAATCCAGCCCTCTGAGTCTCACAGTTTACTTTGAGAAAAAAGGAACACAAATCTACGATCAGTGAGTTCTTTAAAAAGCTGTGACCGCCCTCTAAGCACTGAGATCACAGGGATCAGAGGGCAGCAAGGAAGCTGGGAGGAACATGAGGGCTCTGCTGACCAAGCAGCTTCAAGAGCTTGCACAACATGTGGGGGCAGGAAAGATGGTGGAATGAGATGGGCATCATCACCCTAGGCACAGGTGCAACTGCACATATGGTGCGATGCTACACTGTGTACAATCAGAGAAATGAAAAGTTGTATTGCAATTGTGTGTTTGAATAAATCAAAATGCATTCTGCTGTCATATATACCTAATTAAAATAAATAAATTAAAAAAAAAAAAAAGATCTTGCACAAGCCGCCTGGTGGTGTATTTTGTTTCCATCCCACTCTTCTCTCCCTTCCTCTTCTCCTCTACACAAACACACACACACAAACTATAGCTATGTATATGTACATGTATGTGTAGGGGTATGTATGTATGTATGTGTGTGTGTGTATGTGTGTATATATATATATATATATATATATACACATATGTATATAAATTTTTAAATAAAGGTCATACACTTTGGTTAAGACCATAATACAAACACACATACCTAATCTCCCATCCTTCCATCAAATTAATTATTTTTTATTTATTTATATTTTTTGGTACCAGGTATTGAACCCAGCGGTGCTTAACCACTGAGCCACATCCCTGGCCTTTTTTATATTTTACTTGGAGACAGGGTCTTACTAAGTTGCTTAGGGCCTCGCTAAGTTGCTAAGGCTGGCATTGAACTTGGTGATTCTCCTGCCTCAGTCTCCCAAGCTGCTGGGATTACAGGCATGTGCCACTGTCCCCGGCTTCCATCAAATGAATTTTAAGGAGTTGAGGATATAGCTAAGTGGTATATTGCTTATCTAGCATGCATAAGGTTGAGGATTCAATACTTAGTAAAGAAAAAAAATTCAAAAGAGGGCGATAAGGGCTAAAGTAAGACATGATATCACGCTTTGATTTCTTTTCCTGAGAAAGCACAACATCACTGGGACATAAATGAAGGAGGTACTATAAGAATCACACATTTGTTCCCAGGTTTAGAGGATGAAGAGGGAAAAAATGGGTCTACCACCACTGTAGAGCAGCAGCACTTGAAACCAGGTCCAAAGCTCCCAGGCTATCAATGTAGCAGAATCAAACAGAAACTTGGTGGTGAGACCTGGGAGAAGAGTGCATTCTCCTGATGGGAAGCAAAGGGCCAACACCCTAACCTATTACGAAGAGGCAGTAGCAGACGATGAGAAGAATAAATCCACACCCCTGAGCTACCACTGAGCTGCTATGGATCACAAGCCATTCGTGGATGGAGGCACACCACTCACCTCACGTAGAGAGAGAGACAGTGAAGGCGGATTAAAGGTATAAGATGAACATACTGACAGGACCAATGGACAAGGCACAAAGATACGGTGGACATAAAATTAAGTAACTGCAAAGGAAGAGCACAGTAGAACATCATTTTGTTACTAGTTCTCAGGTTAAAAGAGACCTGAGCACAGAAACTAATAAGATGGAGCATCCAAAAAAAGAAAAACATTTACATATTCTTAAATAAAAAACATTTATTTAAGATTAAAGCATCACAGGCAATCACCAGAAATCAAAACAACAAATCATTTGTAAATAAAAAAGGTTTAGTTCCCTGTTGCCCCAAATATTAAATTACAATGAGGCAATGTCTAACCAACTGTCATTCATATGAGCAGGGTTATGATTTTGATATTAGGTGTCTCCCAAAAGCTCCTGTGTGAAGCAGTACAAGAAATCTCAGAGGTGAAATGATTGGGTTATAAGAGCCCTGACCTAATAAGTGTGTTCATCCCCTGAGAAGGATTAACTAAGTGGTGACTCTAGTCAGGTAGGGTGTGGCTGGAGAAGGTGGGCCATCTGGGGACTTGCCCTTGTGAGATGAACTCATTCTCTCTTTGCTTCCTGATGCGCAACCTGAGCCACTTTCCTCCACCACACTCTTCTGCCATGATGTTCTGCCTCAGGCCCAGAGCAGTAGAGCCGGCCATCTATAGACTGAGACCTCTGAAACTGTGAGCCCCCATATAAACTTTTCCTCCTCTAAAATTATTCTTGTCAGGTCTTTTTGGTCATAGCAGTGAAAAAGCAGACTATATCAACCAGCCAGATCATTTAGTTGGACTGGCAAAGGTCTTAGTTTATATGACAAAACAAAGAAAGGATGAGCAAGGACAATAGAAGTTAGAACAGAAGTAATGGTCATCTCAGGTGTTGAAATAAGAGGTAAATTGAGTTGCATATTGGCTAAAATTAGTTATACGATACCTATTAATATGATACCTATTACTATTATGCCTAAAAGAAAATGATAAAAACTAAAAGTAAAAAAAAAAAAAAAATAAGTGAAATAAGGATATCAAAAGCAAAAAGAAAACTTGGACCCCCATAAGCTGCTGACAATCTCATGGCCATGACTGACCAGATTCTGACTCAGCACTCCTCTGTGCCATAAGCACCATTGCATAATTTTATTACCTTAAAACATTTATGCAAACACCAACCTCAATGGTTGAATTTAGTGCTCAATATTTACATTAATTAAATTTTTGTGTTAAAGACTTGGGTACTATGACACCAGTCAAAATCATATTTGAGATGCACATTTTTGCCAACCTTTATGTAGATCCATTTCTTTTGGAAGGCTCATGGGGTTTAATATATTATAATTATCATTTCCATTAACATTATATTCTTTCATTAATGTGTCTGAAAAAGAATTAAGGCAGTTTTTACAAAAATAAGAACTTAAAAATAATTTACATATAACATATAATTTTAATCTTAAGTTTTCTACAGATTAATAGACCTAACAGTTAAATACAAAAATAGATACATTCTAGTTCTTAATTATATATGTAGTAAAAACCAAGAGCACACTCTTTAATTGCAGATGGTACATGACGTACTAGATTAGGGTTATTAAACATCAATACTGTGCCTGGTGCTAAAATAGAAAATGTTTAAAAAATGTAGGTCTACACCAAGATATATCATTAGATAGAATTCATTTACACTACACTTGCCACACATGGTAAACACTATCTAGATTATAAAATTAGTACCTATCAGATAATGAACTGTGATTCATTCAATGACCTTTTGGGAGTAAACAAGACATAAATAAAAATAAAAACTTCCCTCCTTTTAAGGATTGTTCTGCTCTAGACTTCAGATTTGCCAACAATAATGCCAACACAAACCACAGTCAGCTTCCTCCCTCTATCCTTTCACATGCGACAGTGTCACCCAAGGGAGAAGGCAGATGGAACAGGACATTATGATGAGAAGGACCTAAGGAACTGTCATCCTTGAGTTCCAGCTTTTAAGACTCCCCAGGACAGTCCTGGGTCTTGCCCTTCCTGAGATATGGTTGCTCAATTCTTCATTCAAAGTCACTTAGTGCCCTTAAAGTTAATGCCTTCTTGATTGGTGCAGAGTCAGACTTTCAGAAAAAAGGGTATATGTGGACTAAAAAGCTGTGAAATTGGTTCATACTCTAGCCTAGAAGTGTGTGAAACATGGTGGCACAACCAATAATCAAAGAGTTTCATGGAAGATAAAAGCTACAGGGGTGAGAGGGTACTGCTTCCCTGTACCAATCTGAGGGAACGAGGAAGACCTGAACCGTAGCTGCCGAAGATATAAGCAACTGAAAGGACTCTGAATAACTTAAAAGAAAGAGTTCAAGTTCAAATTTCAACACTCTTACCTCAAAGTATAAATTTGTTTTCTTGCCAAAGGCTGAGATTCCCCAAAGCTAAGCTTAAAAGATTGATCAGGTGGGTTGCTGAAGTGTAAAATCCCCTGCAATAAAAAATCTAGTGAGGTCTCAAGTGTGAAGCTGGGTGTGGACACAGAATGGGCAGAATGGGTCAAGGACAGGGATGACCTCCAGGAAGACTGGACAGATCCGCAGACACCCTTCCTCCTTCCCTTGACAGCATAGCATAGCCAGGAGTGCCCACAGTGGCGTAACCAGGAATGCCCATGCTTGCAGCCAGACTGCTTGGGACTGATCCCAACTCCTCTAATTACTATGAGACTCTAAGCAAGCTCCTTAACCTCTTTAGGCCTCCACTAACTAATCTGTAAAATGGTGCTAATAATGTGAACAAGATTATCATCCCAAAGGTTTTCATGCCAATCCCCCCAATAATGTGCAGAGGGCTGAGCACACTGCCTGGCACTGTATGCCAATATTACTAAAGAGAAACCTAAGACTATTCTTCATGGACCAGCTTAAATAATAAGAACCTCAAGAGTGCAGAGTTCAAGAAGGAGAAAAATTGCCACTATACCATCTTTTGCTTAAGGCACTTCTGAGTTGGTTTTCAAACTGTCCCAGGCAGCAACAAAATCTTCTTAGTCCCTTGATGTTGACAACCTCAAGACACAGGGTTGAGAATGAAGCCAGAGTCAAGACAATCTTGAGAAACCACTGAACCCTCATTCAGAAGTTGGGAATCCTATTTGGTGGTACTGAAAATTGTTATCCACCATCTCTTGGGACTGTGTCATGAGGCAACCAGTACTGGAACTTTAGGAAACTTCCAGGAAAAGGTCAGGGCACTAGAGAATGTTCCTACTTCTTGCTACTGAAAGGAGCTCCCATAAGAAACAGATGTTTGCTCCTGGGTGGAGTTGCAATTTCCCAGCAGTAACGTGTGTGGCAAACCCAAGGATTAAGAAGTAGACCAGTTATCTCAAGTAGACTTTGATTTGTCAGTCTCACAAACACTTTGTGCTTCCCTACAGGACCCAGAGTACCAAAAGCCACTACCAATTGTCTTGCTGTAGCTCCTGGGACATTGAACAACCCGCCTAGTGCTTGTGGAAGGAAAGTATAAATGTGGATGAGACTTAACTATTTTCTTTTAAGTGACAGAGATTCTCTGGGTAAAAGACGGATTAGGAACTCAAGGGCAAACATACCTACCAAAAGGGCAGACTTTACTGTGATGGGGTAAATGTTCTAGGTGCTTGGTGCTCCAATCTGTATTTTACAAACTTCAGTAATCTTCATACCACCCTCTTACATGCTGCCATATCCAACTATCTTCAATTACTATAAATTGAGATATCATGATTTTTACCTTTTTATTCTATCCAATATCTACAAAATCACTGATCTGACCTGCTTATTATAATATGTATGTTTTGATATATATTAACTCAACACATAATTATTTTCGTTTAAAAAAATTATAATCTCATATGACACTTTGGAGGAAAATGTGCCTTAAGTAATACAAAAAAATACTTTTCTGTGAATAGTTTAAAATATTTTCTCCCGTTAATTTTCTGTGCTGCTTAAGGGAATCAAGTACACCCTCACATCTCATAGCAATGGCATCTGGGCTGAGTGAGGCATGGGCTGTCTTCAGGGGAGGCCAGACCTCCGCGTGCTCCATCACTCCAGGAAGCTGCTCACAGAGGTGTCTATTGTGTATTTCAGTATTTATTGTAGGAAAACTCATTCACCCAGTTCATAATACTGACTGAAATGTTAAACTGGAATGTTTAAATAAGTAAGTGTCAGCGCTAAGGAGGAAAGAGGACTACCCCAAGCCAAACCACCTTGTTTGGGATCTAAGGTATGGCTTCCATGACTTGGGCTTGTTATCAGCCTTCTCATCCAAATGGTAAATCACTGCATGTTTTCGAGAAAAAGCACCCCAGGACACTCCGTCATTCAAACTGTGACAGAGCACAGAACCTCCCCTGCCGGCGTTCACAAAATGAGGTTTATCATTCATTAGGAAAATATTGATGCACTCGTAATTGGAATGTAATTTCTCTTTGGAGGTTCAGACAGTCTGAAACTATTAACTTAACCTCACATACTAGGGAGAATTTGTTCCCCTGCCTTTTCCAGTGCCTTGCAGTGACATGTGTTCCTCCATTCTCAAAGCCGGATGTGAGGCTTCTATGAACCTCTATCTGGCCTCGACTCCCTCCTCACATCTTCTTCTCCGACTCTTCCTTCCCTGTTACAGACCCCGTGGTTATAATAGGCATGATTTAGGACACTCTCCCCCCATTCCAACATCCTTCATCACTCTGGCAAAGTCCCTTCTGCCTGTGAAGGCACATGTTCATAGTTTCAGGGAATAGGAAGCGGATATTTCGGGGGGCACTGTCCTGTCCCCAGAGAGGCCTCCACCAGGTTCCTCTCCACATAAGCACTTGCTTCTTTTCCCTCTAGCCTGTGAGATTTATGAAGATAGTACCACAGACTTATTATAGTACTGGGTATACAGCAGTAGTGTACTAATTAACATCCGAAAGAAAACGAAAAATGCCTCCATTAGTAGCAGTCCCAAGTTCTGTGGTTTGAATACTTCTATCATGGCCAATTTTGAGACAATGACATCATTGGATATGAAATTATGAAAAGACACACTGTTGCACCCCCCCCCAATTGATATAATAAATAACCATAAGGACACAAACAATAGTAAAAAAATGAAGTAGAATAACTTCATCAGGGGGCTGGGGTGGTAGCTCAGTGGTAGAGGGCTTGCCTCAACACCACATAAAAATAAATAAATAAAATAAAGGTATTGTGTCCATCTATACCTAAAAACATTAAAAAACATAACTAGGACAGGATGGGTTTTGACTATTACTTTTGTTTTTATTTTAATATGATTTATTTAATTGCGACAATACATGTAAATAAACTAATTTTTAATAAGGACTCTGTTTATCAGTCAGCTTAAAAATTTCCTGAAAACATAACAATCAGTTCTTACAATTGGCTCTAGGACACCATTGCACTGTAGGTATGTAATAAATATTTGTTGGATCGATGAATGAATTAGTATATCTAATGATAGTATATTAATGTATATTCAGATATTATCATCTGATTCCTTTTTATTTTCTGAAACATTAGTATCAAAACTAGTGTTTATTCTAATTTGAAGATAAGATACACTAAATTTGAGTACTACCTCTGGTCACACAGCAAAACAAACACAATTTAAAAAGTAAGACCTTGGTCTTAATTATCATTTCTTATTTAATTCTTTAGCTATTGTCAACTTTGGTGGGAATTATGTTGTTTAAAAAGATATTTAAGATATTTAACTACTTTATATGAAATGTAAACTAATATGTTAAATTTGAGATAAGCATTATGAATATATTATTATCTTGATTTGGAAACTGTTTCACATTCATAGTGCCTGAAGAACAAAGTATGAATCATTAATGTATTATTGCCAAGCATTATGATGCTAATCTTTGAAATTTAAAATTAAAAAATGTCCTGAGAGCTTCTATTTATAACCCAAATGATAAACAATTCATAAAAATTATTGAAATAAGGGCTGGGGTTGTGGCTCAGTGGCAGAGCGCTTGCCTTACGCGCTGCCCGGGTTTGATCCTCAGCACCACGTAAACATAAATGCATTGCATTATGTACAACTAAAGTAAATAAATAAATATTTTTTAAAAATTATTGAAATGAGACTTTCTACATTAGAGTGCTTTTTTCCAGTTGCCTCTCCATAGTCTTTTTTAGTGAATAATACCCAAGTACTATGTTCTATAACTTCTCTGCCTACCTTATAGTTTCCCACCCCATCCAAACCACAATGAACCTTCACAAGTCACATAAACATGACACTGTTCATTACTTCAACATTAATGTGAATTACACAGCCAAGAAAGGTTTCAAAAGAAAAATGATATATAACACCAACTGTGGGATGATCAGAGATAAAATATTTGGGTAGAGAGCTTTCTAAAGTTAATACACAAAACACAATGAGGGAGAGGGTTAGAAAGAATAAAAGTGCATTGAATTAGACAATGGGAATGAAGGAAGGGGGAGGGGAGCAGGAAAGACAGTAGAATGAATCAGAAATAACTTTCCTATGTCCATATATGAATACATGACCAGTGAAACTCCACAACATGTACAACCACAAGAATGGGATCCTAATTAGAATAAGTTATGTTCCATGTATGTACAATATGTCAAAATACACTCTGCTGTCAAGTATATCTAAAAAGAGCAAATAGAGTCTGGCTTTGAACTTGCGATCCTCCTGCCTTAGCCTCCTGAGTTGCTGGGATTACAGGCATATGCCACTGCACCCAGCTGAAATAAACTGTCTTCTGTTGACAAAATAAATAAATAAATAAGTCAATGAGTCTTTTCCTAGTTCTTAATAAAATAAAATATTGGCAAGGAATTACTTTACAGTGAAGGGTAGCAAGTATACTTCCAAACATGTGTGGGCCAGTGTTGCTAAATGCACAGATTATGGAGAAAATGTTAGCACGCAGAAGAAAGAGGGCTCTGCAGATAGAGCATGTAACTTACAGAATCACAAGTTAACAAGAAATGCCAATATTGTAAATATTATGTTGTTATGAATAAAACATTTTGATTAGCCTGAAGCTGACTGGTTGACCAATGTAGGATTTTTTTCATTAACTTATATAAAACTTGGTAAAAAAAAAAAATCAAGTTTATACTATCATAACTTGGAAGCATAAAATCCATGTAGACATCTTGGAACCACACTTAGCAATTTTGATTTGGATCAAAAGTCAAAGCCATAGTCGGTGAAGATTATTTCCGACAGCCATCATACAAGAACCATCCTTCCCAGGCAGCGCTAATTTCATGATTTACTTACACACTTCCTGTGGTAGAACTGCTATCAGTGAGGAAAGACCCATTAGTTCTTTCCATCTGGGCCAGTCTGAAAAAATGAAAATAAGGACATTAGATAATGTAGCTTCAGAGAACACAGTCAACTGGAAACACGTCCTTGGCCATTGCCATAATTCTCACAGAGAAGGGTTCAAATCTGCTAACAAGATTATAAAATTAAAATAGCATCTAATGTCCAGTTACATGGCTATCACCACTGCCTTAAGGCCTTAGGCCTCTTACACCAGGTTGTACTGTCCCCTACCCATCTCACCACCCCTCTAGCTGGTCTTCTACATTGAAGTGAAGGTTATATTCTCATAAAAATCAAATAATATTTCTTTCATGTATAAAGACCTTCTACAACTTTCCTTTCCCTAAGGACAGGACCCAACTCCTTAGCAACTAGGCCCTTCACCCTCAGACCTCAACTTCTGCCCCACCATACTTTCTCCCTCTTTCACCCTCTCCCTTCCCGCAGTTGAGAAAACAAGCCATGTTCTTTCCCAGCCTAATGTTTTTGAGTATGTTTTCCCATCAGCCTGAGCATCCCTTTCTCCAAAAATTCTACTTGGTCCTGACTCAGTTGAAATGTTAGTATTTTTGTGACCCTTAAACTGGTGTTTTCAGGTATAGCCAATTACTATGACCACAATTGCCTAGTGTTAACTACTTCACTGAAAATCTGTGCACACCATCAAGACTGCCCTATATTTTATATTGTTTAGGAACTCGAAAACAAACCCCTATAATAAAGCATTAGCGTGAATTTAATTACATATTGTAATTCATAGGTGCACCATCTCCTGAGAGCACTTTCAATCCCTGCTTTCATTCATGGAAACTGGGTTACATTATCTAAATCCTGCCTGTACTGTGTTTGGATTCTCACGAGCTCGGTAATCATAGCCTATTGAGATTTATTCTTCACAGAATATAGCGCAGGTGTTTGGTAAAGTGCAAATTGCAATGCGAAGAGAGCCCAGATTCCAAATATAATGGAATCGCGGCTTCTGCAAAAGAACATTCCTTAAATGAAGGTATGTTAATAGTATTAGATTAATACAGAAATAGATATCATCCTGTGTGACAGTGTGGCAGAGCCCCCATCAATGTTTCTTACCTCGTGGCGTACTGTTCTATTCTTGAATGAGTGTCATCATGAAACAGCTGAGGAGACTGTGAAGGGCTGTACAGGAAAAAACAAAGGACAGTTTTATGTCAAATGCTGATAGATGTTAGTAGCAGGGATGTTAGTTTAAGTTTAGCTAAATAAAGGATTTGCCATGCAAACAAACCACCAGGATTGTTACCCGGGGTGGAGAGGTATTACTTTAGAACAGGAGTTTAGTCATCACCCCGTGCTAGAAGGCCTGATCAGAATACCAAGCTCGGCGCTGGGCTGTGAATACTCACTCATAGTGCTCTGGCCACATACTGATGAGCGTGACGGGACTGCAGGGAGGGGAGAGGAGACAAAAGTCACAGAACGACACTTCAGAGCAGTCTCAGACAAAGGGTGGGGCACTCCCAACTGCCTTCCACTCATACATCTACCCTGACATTCACCATGAGGAAACCAAAAGTAACAGAAGTCACAGCTTATGCTAGAGAAGATGCTGTGTGTTCTGGTGTCTGTGGGGGCCTTTCTGGTCTTTTCTCAGATCTTATAGGACATTGGTTACAGGGAGATAGCAAGTACATCTAAAAACGGTCTAAGGAAAAAAAAAAAAAAAAAAAAACCCAGGATGTTCTATGATAGCTCAAAATGCTAGAACAATGTTAACGATAGCATTCTATAACATGCTGAGAGGAGATGAAATCATATTCTTGTTTTTCCTGGAAAAGAAGCTGGATCAGAAAGGTGAAGTTAAATATGTAACATCTGATTATATATTAATGGCAGAGTTGAAGTAAAATTAGATTTTTCTGATTCTTCATCCAATTGTAAATGAAAAATTCATACCCAGGTGTACACATAGTATATCCACTTCATGGATAGTTGGAAAAAGATGCAACCTACCTGCCCTCCCCTACAGTCCTCTAAAATGCCACGTCATCAATACAACCAAAAGCAACATCTCTAGAGCAGGATCTGTTGTCCTCAGACAAATATTTCCTCCAGAATTTCAATCTAGGAAATGGACACATGAAAACGTGTTCTGCTTCACTCAGGGGCTTGGGTCTGAAATGGGACTGTTGAGCACCACTCTGAGCCCAAGGGGCAGCCGCAGTCTCTCACACTGCCTAGGAATCCCCTAGTCTCCATAAAATGCCTCTGAAAACATTTGATGCTAATAAAAGCCAGTTCAAACCCCAACTTTTATTTCCAGGGAGGGGGAGGGGCAACAAATATAGAAATTTAAAAGTACAAAGAACACTAGTTCTGTACTTAATTAAATAAATAAACACAGTTTCTTGCAAAAGCTAATGCAGATTGAAGCAAAATTATTCTAGTGTTCCTTCGTTATCTCCAACTGTGAAACACAAGTCAGTATCTCATGGCAAAGATTAAAAAAGATGGAAGGTCATCTTATGGGGATGAAAAACAACAAGTCTTCAGACCTACTTTCAAAAATAGGCAGTTAGCCACTTTGTGTTTCTCAGAATATCTAATCTGTAGGTAGCCTTAATTATACAGGTGCAAAATAGATACAAGAATAACTAAAAAAAAAAAAAAAAAACAGTATTATTCCTTACTCTTTTTACATCACTTCTTTTCATTAACCTGAAATAAGGAGGTTAAATGTCAGGATGCTGACTGGCTACACACTTTCTAAAAACAGTAACTGCCTGAGATTGTTGCAGAAATTCAAGTGTGCAACAACATTTGACATGAACTTTGAACAGAAGAAAAATGCATATTTTTGATCTGAACAGACCTTGGGAAAGCTTTGTGAAACTGCTTGACTGGTTCTGGTGACGTTAATTCAGTTAGAACAAAAGTGATTCATGAACTAAGATAAGAATGGCAGGGGCAGAAAACCGTGTGAAGAGTTTCTGAAAAGAAGTTTATTTTTTGTGGAAAATTTCTAGCAAAAGAAATAGAGATAAAAAAAAAAATCCAACTTTAGGCTTTCTAGGCTTCAAAGGATTTTGACTTGAAAGGAAAAAAAAATTAAGTGATAAACTTTCACATTTAATTCTGGAAGGGAAAAAATAAGGCTCTACTGGATAGTAAGAACCTGTGGTTATTATTAAAGAGATTTGAAAATGAGACCGGGGCTAGGGATGCAGCTCAGTGGTGGAGGGCTTACCTAGAATTCCCAGAGTCTGTGTTTAAACCCCAGCATTGAAAATAAATAATTATTAATATTGATGATGGTGATACCAATCTGTGTGTTAGCCCAGACTTATACTACAGTCTTTCCTTGTTTTACAGTGTGCTGGTAGAGCAGGGTGTTTTGGTTGATCTCATATAAATAATGCAAGGAATTGGAACCTATTAGACTTAATAATATATGAAACGTAACCCAGACTTCAAAGAACGTAGTGACCTTTTTAGTGCCTTAAATTTAGTCTGTTACTTATGCTTCCGTTTTTTTTGCCTTCTTCACTCCATATGTCCCAAAGCAGGTCACTGGGATCCCAACTGCTCCATTATATATAAATTTTCAATGGCTCCCCACAGGTCTCAGGATAAACTCCAAAGGCTCTGTTGCGGCTTACAAGGCCCTTTGTGTTGTGGCTTACAAGGCCCTTCGTTTTCTGGCTCCTGGCTCTCTCTACACTCCTACTTCTTGCTTCTGGGCTTCCCATCCATTTCAGAAACTTATCTTCCTCCATCCTTTTGAAAATGCTTCTGTTGCCCCAAAACTTTCCCTGTCCCCCTCTGAGAGCACCAATGAATCAACAAGTCGCCCTATTCATCTTTCAGATCTCAGCTTAGCTCTCACTTCCTCCCAGTCCAGTGCTTCTACAACCATAACCACACCTACCTATGAACTGGTTCTTGCTATAGTAAAATGTTTTTAAAAAAATTATGAAACTCATCTATTCCTCTTCTACCAATGCTAGAGAGTGGTGTCTATTTTACTTTTTGAATCTTTAAGGAAACCAACCTAACATTTTAGTGGATAATCATCTCTCACAGCTCTCAAATTACTTTTGCTTTTACTTTAGTTTTTTTCTCAGGTTTATTTTCCATTATACACTTTTTAATCAACTTCTACTTATTTATTTTTTGGCACATCTCACATAAATTGCCATGAAACTAATGGAATGAACCTTAGCTTAGGTATATTTAACCCCTTTTAATAATAGTTGTTTTTCCCCCATAAATATCTTTCATGCATATATGGATCATCACTAGTCGGAGGATAAAACATGACATTTTACAAGAAGAAAGAGAAAGAAGCAAAAGAAAACTCTAATCAGCTCCATAAATAACTTCCAACACCTTCACCACTTCACTGGTTTTTCTACAATGTTCTCCTCCCACAAATAGGAGAATAAATGTAATCAAACTTTTTTACTACCCACTCACCAGAAGATGAAGTGGCCCTGTACTAGAAAGGGCTTAGGAGACCAATGAACTACCCCAAACCCAGAGAGCTCCGACTAGGATTTGAAAAAGAACATCTGCCTACTGTATCCAGCAGCTCATAAATTTTCAATAAGGATCCTATGCATTTGATTTAATCTCACACTACTCCCTTTCTTTCTCTTGTTTCCCTCTCACTGAAAATGGCATTAAATTTGTGTACAATGAGGTGAAGCAATTTTAGCAATGTACCCCAAAATCGGTGCATAAAATCATTTGGCATGCTTTTCTGTTAATTTGCACATTAAAAGAGTCACTCATACTGGCATGATTGATTCCAATGATAACTGCACATCAAAAGGCAAACTATTAAAAGTATTTAAGAGGAGTATGAAAGATATGTCTATTTGCATGCTTCAAGTGAATGATGTAGATATTTGGGACACAAAATGCCAGCGGTTTATCAGAAGATCATAAGGTACACCTTGCTTAGTTCAAACCTATCAAATGATCCTATAAATTAAAGCACCAAGTGGTAATTCTATGGTTTAGAGAGCCACTACAAAGGTTAGCTGCATCTGATATAAACAGAAGTAAAACCTTATCATAAGGTGTTCAGCTCGGTTAAACAGTAAATTTTATAATAAAAAGAATTATTAGCAGATTTATTAGAAAAATAATATTAGCAGAATTGTTGTTATTAGAATTATTAAACAAAAAGACAAAACCATTGAACCCAAGAGGCTTAACCAGAGCCATATCCCCAAGTTTTTTTTTTTTTTCCCTTTGTGTGAGACAGGGTCTTGCTAAGTTGCTTATGGCCTTGCTAAGTTGCTGAGGCTGGCTTTGAACTTGCAATCCTCCTGCCTTAGCACCCCCAAGCTGCTAGGTAAATAGCTCTCCTTAAATTAACATTGATCTCATAAAATGTGTTCTAATGTGTAAGGTGGAAAAAACAATTAGGAATGTCACATAACTGAACGGTACACAGTTTATTATCAAGTAGAATTATCAAAAAGTTTAAATTCTTTTTTACACTCTATATGTGCATGTGTTATATGGACCTTTCTATATAAAAGAAAGGTTCATGTGCTAAGATATTCATCAAAGTTTCTGTTCTACCAGGCTACCACGGGGGAAAAAGAAAAAAATATCAGACCAAGTCATCTGTTCTATTTTCACATCTTTGAGACTCTGACTGTCAGAACACATTGGACTACTACGATTCTCTGATTATCTCTCATATTCAAAATAAAATGAACTATGACAAGCAACTCTGGTGATGATTAGCAATACAAGTTCATTTGCTCAGATGCGACCACAAGAACACGGCCTTGGCAGGCATTTTTAAATTGTTTTAAAGTGATTCAAAGATTTAAATTTTTTTTCAATTTTGATCTTCATATATAATTGTTTAGTAACTTAAAATTACTTCCTTGCATTTCTTCTAGCTCATTTAAAGCTTTTTTTTTCATTTCATTTCAAGCTATAAATTCTTATTTTACTTAGCTTTATAAATCCCATAGTAATTTTTGTATTTTAGAATTTTATTTATGCTCACCAACTCAAAATATATACTCTTAAAAAAATTAATATATACTTTGAAATTTTCTATTGCATGTAATATGTATTACGTAAAGCTGTTTCATTTTGGTGCCTTCATCTTCAACAGAAAAGAAATAAGAAAGGTAATGAGATTTCGATGAGAATTTAGTTCAGATGTGTATCTGAAGCAAGAGATTGAGTATGATTAATACATTTATATTAAAAAGATTAAAATGCTCTATAAGATATAGTAAAAACAACTCCAAAGGAGAAGGGGGATGAAAAAGCACATAATATTAAAATTTTATTTAAGTACTTTTTAAAGAGAAAGAGATGCTCAAGAAAAGAGGTCACCAGTTTGGAAACACATACAAGATTAATGTGTTTAGGCTGCAACAGTGTCAAATGTAAATAACTAAGATTCATAGTTGTAAAGACTGATTCCAAGTAATTTACCTCTTAAGATGGAACATTTTATCAAAATACAAATCTTTTTGGTTTTAATTTCTCGTGTGCTACTAACATTAAAATTAAAAAAAGACATAAGGTATAAGTGTTCATAGAATACTTAATATTAAAAGTGGAACTTACGTCTCCAAGTTGTCACCTTCAAGAACCGTCTGGACAGGCAGGTAGCCAAGCCGAGGATGTTTAGCAAAGTATTTTTTTGACCTGAACTTGTTCTTCAGCACCTTTGTGAAGTCTCGGACATCCTCCCCAGATGTAGTCTATGAGATTGAAAAAATTACACTTCTTGTGAAAATCGAAGGAGATTATTCTCTACAATGAAATCAGAATAAATTGACGCAATTAAATACCAACCATTTGGTAGTTTTATGAATGTCTGGAATTATACATGATATTATGAAAATGCATGGCAACTGGCACTCACTAAATGTATCCAGTGATTAATTTTTAAAGATTTTCTCTTGAAAATAAACCATAACTAGACATTTCCCCAATATTTTATGACTCAAATCAAAAAGTAAAATTAGTTTTAGAAATGTTACTGCTTGATTCCAATCACTAAAATGATTTGATGTTAAAAAAGTAATGATGATGACTTAGTAACATAAACAGAGTTGATAAATGTTATTTATTTACACTGTTGTGTGCTCCCGGCTCCCAACCTGTCTTTTATTTCACAACAAGCATTTCCCAGCACTCATACAAACTTGTTTTGAATAGAGAAACTTTAAAATATAGCTATATTTTAAAACAACTAATCAGTCAGCACTTACATAGTTGTGCTACTTTTTAGGATACTCCCTTTCCATCTAAATATATTTGCTTCTAGTATAAAGACTGAGGGGAACTTTTGATTCTACTCTAGGCTTGCAAAGAAGAAAGGCATGAATAATCCCAAAGCCAGTTATGAATGAAAATTCATCATCAATTTTCACATTATTAAAACAAATAACTTCCAGCAAGGACAGACCAATGCCATCATTAGGCCTTGACTCCAGATTTATAATGTTGAAACTTTTTCTTGACTAACTAAAAATGAACTATATAAAAATCTGAAGTTATATGGCTACAGACTATCTCAAACATCAAATAGACATGTAGGAAAGACAAATTAGAAAAGAAATTAAGGCAACTCTGTGGAGGAAAATGGTTGCTTTACGAGATGGTGGTCTGTGAATATTAAGATTTTATCAAGCAAAATAGGAGAGAGAATAAAGTTGGGAATCAAGAAGGAAACACAGAGGATGAATATCTTGCCTTAAGCATGAACCTGAAAGGATGTACCCTCAACTGCAGAGGATATTCATAGCCTTTACAGTAGGTACCACATAGCAGAAAATGGATAGGCTTCTCCTGAATATCTTGTGAAGAGGGGTAAGGGAAGAAGTTTTTCATAATAGAAATGCCAAAAGAAGAACCTTGTGTTAGCATAAGCATTTGCAACAATTCTGTGCCTGCTCTTAGCACCTTGTTAATATACAGAGAAATACTTGATGAAGTAATGCACTCCAGCTTTTACTTGGACTATCTCCAAGCCTGGCAATGGAAAGGTTTTGATCTCCTAGGCCAGTGGTTTTCAAGTACATCTAGATCTCCAACTTGCAGCCCTGATTTGGGCAGGCAGGAGAAAAGGACAGGTGGGCGAGACACCACGTTCTTTATTCAGTATGCCTCAAACAAGGCAGCGTACATTGTACAATATGGTGGTTATTAGTGTATTCAGTGTTGAGCAACTATCACTACTAGGTAAGCATGTAATATTTCATCACCCCTGAAAGAAACTCTATAAACATGACCCATCCCCCAACCCTGGCAAGCCCTAATCTATTTTCTGTCTCTATGAATTTGTCTATTCTGGACACTTCACAGAAATGGAATCATATGATACATGGTCTTTTATAACTGGCTTCTCTCACTGTGCATAATGTCCCAGCTTATTTATATTTGGTTACCTACATGGACTAATGTTTAGGGAAAAATTACACATCACTCAAAAGTACAAGTCTAACTCTACATTATACATTGTTTAGTAAAATATATGGAAGACCATGGGAAAATCAACCAACAAAAAAAAACAACTCCTCTCTACCCCTCCCACCACCACAACAAACCAACCAACCAACCAACCAACCAACCATGTCCCTTCTCAAAAGGTTATAACAGAGACTGAAATTCAATTGCTTTTATTTTTTTAATTTATAATAGTAGTATGTACTACAATTCATAGTGCACATATATAGCATCTATGAGATGGATATCATTATCCTAAATGCATGATTGAAGACCTGAATGGTACGAATATACTTTGTATACAATTGTTTTTAATAGTTTATATATTTGCATTAAAATTAGTGCATATTCACACAGAAAAGAACATTTTTATTTCCTCAACAATTTTCATATTGAGGGAAAAAACAACAACTCCCACCTAAAGCTGTAATCTAAGGGCATTAATTCACTAGTGCCATAAACCTCATGCAATATTAAAAGAAAATATGAAATGTTATTCATCCCACAGAAACTAGGGATTAGATTCAGGGTAGCAGAATGTAATTCTTCTTTTGGAATAGAGCCAAGAAAATGAATTAAGCCCACTTTTGCATCAAAAAATGTTAAAATATTTATACATATTTGGAGTGATTTGCTATCTAATCATAGTTACTAATATTTCTCTAAATTATAGTACAGCGGTTCGGTTAAAAGAGAAAAGAAGAAGAAAGAATACCACGTACCTAACATAATATATATAATCAAATTCAACTCTATCTTCACATTAGACATGACACTTTGTTTTTAAAAAGCAAATAACTATTGCTATCGTGATAGGGAGATGAAATGCAGAGGAACACTCGTTATTGTCCAAGTTATCCAACATTTTAAATGACACATGCACTTCTTGAAAGATTGGGTTTTTGCTTACTGCTGTAAGGACAAAAAAGATTTTGCAGATCCCATTACAAATGAGGGTAGTAACATGCTAACATAAAACCTTGGCCCTCATAAATCATTTTATTTCAATCTCATCTAACCATCAGGACCTGTACGGACATTATTATCAGTTATTTGACCTGAAAAAAAAACTAACACTAAGCCTTCAAGAACTCCAGTCAAATTCACTAAGGAGAAAGCTGTTATAACAAACATGGGCCTTTTCATCATATCAGTACTAGGTCACTACTAGAAAAATAGAACTATTTTAACTTTTGTAGGAGAAAGAAGCCATATCCCTTGACAAAAATATCTATTATTACATTGTGAAATCTCTCTTTGTTTTAAACAAAGCAGTGCTAAGATGCCATTGGTTGATCTTTTAAAAATTTACATTGAAATGACATTTTATAGATTTAAATTGCATGTTTAATAAATGTTTAATGCAATTACCATTAGAAAGAAAATATAAATAGGGGAGGGAGGGAGGGAGGGAGGGAGGGAGGGAGGAAGGAAGGAAGGAAGGAAGGAAGGAAAGAAGGAAGGAAGGAAGGAATGAAACTGTCAGCTATTCAGTCACCCAGAGATAATTGCTCTTAAAATCTTGGAGAATGGACTGGATATATTTTAATCTTTATTATTATAAAATAGAGACATACACAACAAATTATGGCTTCATGAATTATCACGTGACAATACCATCTGGTTCAGCTAATGGAGTTCTGCTGAATATTCCAGAAGCTCTTACCATTCATAACTCTCTTTCCCTCTCCATAATAAACATTATGCTCATTTTTATAAGTTATAAATAACTTATTTCTATTTTGAAAGTAGTTTTATCACTCCAACTTCTATCCCTAAATATTATGGCTTATTTTTGTGCATGTTAAAAAGTCCAGTACTGTTTAATTATTGTTTTCAATCCACAGGCTCCTCCTCTACACCTGCCATTCCTTTAAAATTTGCCTGTTGATAAACCCAGGCAAGTTGACATGTACAGTTTTCCAGACTCGATTTCGGAAAACTGCGCATTTTTGGTGCAATTCATCATGTCCCTTGGTCCTCTAGATATCTTGAAAATTAGCAGCTGGATCCAGAGAAAGTATCAGAATCAGGTTTGATCTTCAGGTAAGACTGGTGGTGTTTGGCCAGATTACAAGAGGTCATCTCTCTTTTGTGATCTTGGCAGGTTCTCATGCTGAATGCCTATATCCATTCACTGGGGGTTACAAAATGGTGATGCTGTAATACATTTTTCATTTATTAGTTGAAATGCTTTTATGGAAAAACATTCCTACATCTACTATTTAGCTACTCAATGATACAGTTCATTTAGAAAGGCAGGATAAATGTTTGATTGTATTTCCTTTATTGACCAATTTTCAATATTGAACTGGTTTCCTATCATGCTTCAAAGGTAACCAATCTCTTTGTTTTGTTTTTTTTTTTAATATCACTATGAATTCAGATTTTAACATATATGATGGGTTTAATCTATAGAAATTTTATCATTATTGAAGCTGTAATTGTCCCATCTTTGGCTGGACATCACTTTGAGCACTAGGTTTCAACATATGACTTGGGCGGAGATAGAACATAGACGTCCAGTCCGTAGCAGCACTTAATCATTGGCCTTCTTGGTCCTGTTTCATACCTCCTACTCCTCACTCAGCACACACTTAGTGACAGACCTCTTCCTTTCAGATCCTTGCCCTGACCTGCTTCACGCTGGTTCTATTCCCAATGGTTCATCCCTTACATGGGAAAAGTCCTTCCTATACAGGAAAGCCCTGGTACATTAGGTCTGAGAACTCAGAAGGCCAGAGCACCTCTGGAATCAGAATTACACACCTTTATACCTTGGGCTCTGGGCAAGGCCCTCCCTGGTGGTGCTCTGCTCTTGAACCAGACCTTGGTGTTTTCCATGGAGTATCTGCTGGTGGTTGTTTTTAATATCTTATCACCTAGTTGTATTATAAACATTATCTGTGGATTTAGGGTCTTGCTGTCTAGTGGCCCTGTCTCTTTCTATGTAACTATTTCAATAAACAGGATGACAACGGCAAAGGTACAAGAGACTGGAAAAGACTGAAGCCATACAACCACCATCTGCTTCAAGTCCCCCTGGACGGGATTTAAACAAGCACACAAGAAGTCACATACAAAAATAAGAGCTGCCCTTCAAATTGTCATTTTTTTTGAAAGCTAATGATAGTGAATGATTCTGAAAAATATTTTAGAACTGAACCCATAGAGACAAGTGGGTATATGAAACTCAAATTATCCTTCAGTCCACTCTAAAGTTAAGTAGCAGTAAGATAATGCAAACTTACTGAAGGATAAGAAGTATCCAGATCTTGACTTGCTCCCCAGCAACAAATACACATGAATGAATAAAATATGAAAAAGTATTATTGAATTATAAAATCTACTCTGAGATAAACCCATGCATGTAAGTTTCTATGAAAACTGTAAAGAAAATCCTGAGGAAGATGGAATCAGATGAATTTCCACTCTTCAGACTCTATTTACCAGCAACGCAACTACAACAACAAAAAGGAGTATTCTAATTTTCTTCCAATTATTCTGTGACTGACAAAAACTAAAGACCTGTCATATGGAACATAATTTTCAGTTAGTCTCTCTTTTGCTGAATTGTATACCTATATATTAGGGCATGTGTATTACTCTGTATGTCCATGTTCATATTTTAAACAATGTATTGTTAGCTTAAATGCAGACACCTATGCATTATTAAACTTCAAAAACATTGATAAATGGCTAAAAGGCTTTTCTTTCTCTTTAATGTGAATCACAAACAGCAGCAAGGCTAAGGTGCAAAAGACTCTAGAATTCATAAATGCCAACCCCCTACAGTATTCATAATCAAATAGGTCCTTGAATAAATTGCTTTATAGCTTCAGCCACTGTTAACTCCAAAGATCCACAGAGCCGCATATATGAAGGGGCTATTTGCAATGATGCCAAGTAATCTCAAGGCCAAAATACACAATTTGTAATTACTAAACAGTTTAAACAAAACAACAACAAACCCATAAACAAACAAACAAAGAAACCCATAGGTGCTTTAAATCTCTCAATTTTTTTTGGTCAGTTCATAACTTGGGATGATAGTATCATCTACTTCCATAACAAATACTCCTAACATTAGATTTCTAACTATTTTCTACAAATATGAGTGAGTTATGTACAGAGGAAAATAAGGGAGTACAAGATGTAAATCAAGGTTATATAAAAAACAACACAGTCGTTTGGCACCTGAGTAGAATAATGAAACATTACCCTTTGATTCATGCATAAGTGCTAAAATCATTGTTAACAGCACCCTCATTAGCAAGATTTACTTCTTAAATATAGAAGTCAATCGTCCCCAGTGGTACATGTGTACTTCTAAGCAGTACATTTCATTATCATAGGACTTATTTTAAAGACATTCTCAGTAGTTTTTTTTTTTGTTGTTGTTGTTGTTTTTAAGTGAAAAACAACTTCTCAGTGTTTATTTAAGTTCCACTGATTTCAACAAGCTGAAATTCAGACACATTTGAATTCTATGGATAGATGAAATCAGTAAGAGAAGCTGAGAGCCTTTCAGGTCTTAAGGGAAAAATATGAAACCAAAAAATTAACATTAACAGAATAACCATGGGTCAAGAACAAGTAGGGCAATAATTCACCCAAAGTAAATGTCCAAACTTCGCCTTAAAAACTAATGACACAATCTAAATGCATCAGACTTACTGGGAAACAGTGTATGGTGGACGAGAGCTAAAAAATCACTTTAGGATGCTGAGGTCAGAGAAATAGCAATGATGCTGCATTTTTTGTACATTGGCCAATACCCCAAACCACATCTGAAGAAGAAAGACTGCCAAAAACAAACTATATGAACTCAACAAAGAATGAATCAGCACTTCTTAAAGGTTGATTTTCATAGCCTTAGAATACACTGATGCTGGCAGGAGGGAAGAAGAGACAAAACAAAACAAAACTGTTTCTAGCTTTTTTCTCTCTGTTCTCTTTGTTTTATTTATTTATTTATTTATTATTTAATTTAATTAATTTATTTATTTATTGTGCTTATTTTTTAGTTTTTGCCCGTGGCATGTACTTAAAAAAGAAAAGGTAGAACTTAGCTTTTAACCTAAAAATTAAATTTTTTTTTTGTGTGTGTGGTACCGGGGATTGAACTCAGGGGCACTCGACCACTGGGCCACATCCCCAGCCCTTTTTTGTATTTTATTAGAGACAGGGTCTCACTGAGTTGCTAAGTGCCTCGCCATTGCTGAGGCTGGCTTTGAACTCGCGATCCTCCTGCCTCAGCCTCCCAAAGTGCTGGGATTACAGGCGTGCACCACCGCGCCCGGCTAAAATTAAATTTTTAAAAAAATTTTTTCGATAGAATATTGTGATTCTTCTACAATTTTTTTAAACTATGGAAAATAATGAGCTTTTGCTTCATTTCATCATGTATGAATCAATAGTAAAAATAACATGCATTTGCTTAAAACTGTCAATCTGCTTTAAGTGGCATTACTTTCATAAATTGCTTTCCATGAGGGTATTTTTTTCCTGTCCTTGCCTCTTCCCACCAAAATATCAATAAAGATATTAGTAGAAACCAGTCCTATTCAAAGGCCAGCAAATAAGTGGGAAATTTACAGTGAGTCCACCCTGACAACTAGAAAGCTGGAAGTTACTGGTGTTACTGACCTTTCAAGTAACAACATTTTGAAAATATTCTAATTCATCATCCTGAGCCGATATGTCTCTCAAACGATCTTTCCATCCTAGCTAATAACTCTTTGCATCCCGATATCCACATGACCAATGGGTGGAGTACTCTCTCAATCCTCCCCATTTCTCATTTTCCTTACATGGATTGGCCCCAAGTTCTTCACCAGATGCACAGAGCCTCCATCTAGACAGTTTGTGGACTCAGTTTTTTAAATATTCCCCTACATCTTGTTCATAATTGCTTTTCAACCTTTTTCCATTGATGAGTCCTAATGTCTCAATGATAATAGCCACCTTCCCTAAAATCTCCATTATGGGCTTCACAATCTCTCCCTCACAAAGTTGAAAAAATTAAAAAAAAAAAAAAAAAAGTTTAATATCTCAATAGGGTTCAGTACATTTGAGAAAACAACAGGAAAGTCATTTCTGATATTCTCCCCTGAAGCAGAGAACTTTGAGAGGTTTTCTCTCTATAGGTGGAGGAAAGGAACATCATCATCTCTTGCTATGAGTTGAATGTGTTCCCCCAAAATTCATGTGTTAGAAACTTAATCCCCAGTGCAGCAGTGTTGAGAGGTGGGACTTTCCAAGGTGATGAGGTCAGGAGGGCTTTGCTCTCATAAATGGATTAATGCTTCTATGGCAGAAGAGGCTCAATTATTATGGATATAGGTTTCTGAAAAACATGGATGATTATGGTCCCCTTCGGTGCTTTCTCCCTCTCCCTCTCTTGCAAGGTATCTTGCCATGAGATCCCATCCACCATGGGATGGAGCAGCACAAAGGTTCTCACCAAGTGCAGCCCCTCCCTCTTGGATTTCCCAGCCTCCAGGACCATGAGACAAAGGAGCACCAGAATTCATAAATTATTGAATCTGTAGTATTCTGCTATGCCAGGAAAAAACTGTCTAAGACCCTTTGAAGACACAAGGATGCAGAGAGAAATTGAACAAAGAGGCCTTGTTAAGCTTCCCCTGGTTTATTACCATTAGCTCATATCACTCTGTGCAATTGTAAGTCCCCACGACTGTCCCTATTCATCAAACCTAGTATGAAAACATACAGGCTTCCCTTTCTTTGGGTCTTTATTTCCTTATCAAAGGCTTTGTGCAGGTAAAACTTATTCAATCTATAAGCTTTTACCTTGTTTCTCTGTCTTCTGTTTTAGGGGCCTCTGTCATGATCCTTAGATGGGAAGAAAAGATAATTTTTTTCTCCCCTACACAATTCTCCCTTTGCCTCACCTACTAAAACCAATGTGTCTTTGCACTCCCTTTTATGGTACAATGCCACACACAGTGATCACTTGTTATTTCTAGAGACAGAGTGATGAACTTTGAAATGCCATCTCATCTCTAAAACTTTCTATGTCCCACGTTAGTCACATTTTGGGGTACAGCTGTACCTCAGGTCTCATCATAATTAAAAACATCTTCAAGTCTAAAATCTCTAACTTGGAAAAATCTTTCATTGACTAGAATGTTCTGAGCCTTTGTCCCCCTTCTTTATTGTGAATAAACCTCTTCTTTCCCCCACAATTTTGATTTCTAGCCTCTGGATTCCCTTTGAGATGTCTGCAACATGATAGCCCACATCACCCACAATACCATTAATACCTCTGAATTTTTCATTCTTTTGGCTTTCACCTAAATCTACCACCTTTTAATTCTAAAGCTGCTGAGCAATGATGGAGTCACAAACTACAAATCCTTGCCAATTAACCTCAGCTGCACTCTTGTGGCAATGTAACAATCTTTACTCATCTCTTGGTGACTCATGATTGACCCTTGTAGCAATTCTAAATGGTTCCCATTCTCCTCAGTATTTAACCCTATCCAGTTCTCTCTCACTCTCAGCACCTGCAGAAACTCCTAAAAATCATATGTGAAATTCATCATTCTTTATAATTGAAGATGTTTTATCACTGGTCCAGCCATTATGAAAAATTGTCTGGAAGTTCTTTTAAAAATTAAAAATAGAATGAAAAATGATCTAGCAATCCCACTTCTCACTCCACACCCAAAGAAAATAAAATCACTATCTCAGAGAGATACGTGTACTCTCCCATTCACTGCAGCATTATTCACATCAACCAAGATATGTTATCAACCTAAGGATCCTATAACAGATGAACAGAGAAAACGTCACATCCACATGTGCACGCATGCGTGCACGCACATGCACACACACACACACACACACACACACACACACAGGAATATAATTATTGAGCTTTTAAAAAGAGGGAAATTGGGTTGGGGTTGTAGCTCAGTGGTAGAGCACAGGCCTCACACACGTGAGGCCCTGGATTCAATCCTCAGAATCAAGTAAAAATAAATAAATAAATAAATAAATAAATAAATAAATAAATATAAAGATATTATGTCCATCTACAACTAAAAAAAATTTTTAAATAAAAAAAAGAAGGAAATCCTTCCACATGCAACTATATAGATAAAACTGAAGGAATTTATACTAAGGGCAATAATCCAGATATAGAAAGACTAATATTGCATGATCTCACTTATATGTGGAATCTTACAAAAAAAAAATAGTCAACCTTATTGGAGACAGTAGAATGTTGATTATGGGGGTCTGGAGAGAGAGGTTTAGAAATGAAAAAATACTTAAGACTTTTGGTTACAACACAGCTAAGTTCTAGGTATCTCATGTATAGTATAGTGGCTACAGTTAAAAATGCATTACATACTTGAAATTTGTTAAGAAACTTGCTAAGACTTTTATATGCCCTAACAACATATTAGATTGTGTCTAATTTGAAATAAATTTTGGTTATTCATCACAAAGATGATTTTTAAAGAGGATCCAATTAGGGTAATTTTCACTATAAAATTAAATTCATTAACTCTTATTCTAAGAAAAAAGAAACTTAAGATCTGGACATTGTTGATGCAAAATGTAGCTGGTTTTAGGATAAATGATAGTCCTTGAATTTATACACATAGTGCACAAGTTACAAGGAAAACTCTGACCAATATCTTGATCCATAAACTTAATTATTCCAAAAATAATTATATAGTCTCATTTCTCCACAGAGGCTTTTTCTCTCCATTATATTTTCTCTATAGCTCTAGTCCCCAGAAATACATCTAGACTATGGTTTGAATGTATCTCCCAGAAGTTCATATGTTGTAAACTCAATCTCCAATGCAATATTGTTGAGAGGTTAGCACTCTGAGAGTAGATTAGGTCATGAGATCTAGTCATCAAGCGAGTAGGGTCCTGATGAAAGGATAAGTTAGGCTGCCTGCCCATTAGCGCCTTTCCACTTTTCACAATGGAATGTTGCAACAAGGTCTTTGCCCTTGAACTTCCTAGCCTCTAGAACCATTAATCAAATGTAAGGGTTGTTGTTTTTTTTTTTTCCCCCATTATAAATTACCCTAGCTATGGAATTCTGTTACAGTAGTACATAATAGACTAAGAAAGTCTGGATGTTGAATGTTCACAAAAGGTCCATATGTTAAAGGCTTGGTGATCAGGGAGGCATTATTGGGAGGTGGTGACACCTTTAGAAGGTGGGACCAGGTAGGAGGTCCTTAGGGTATGCCCTCAAAGGGCATTATGGGGCCCAGTTTTTTCCTCTTTCTCTCTGCTTTGTAGGCTCATGATATGAGTGATTTTGTTCTGCATTCCCATTTTGAGATACTGCCCTTGCTAGAAGCCCAAAGCCCAGAGGAGGCTGGGAAGATTTCACGTACAAAGTTAAGAGTTTTGTTTTTGTGAAAAGGTGAGATTTGGATGAAAGGAGAGAGAATGGTAACAGACATTAAATATAACCTATGTCATGTTGTATCCTGAAGACAATCTTTTATTGAATCTAATAAAAATTATTAATGTACAAATTTGGATTACAGAATGGTGGGGGAAAATAAGAGTTAAGAAAAAGTAATTTCCTAGAGAAAGAAAAAAATCCACTCCATTTCCTCATACAAATGTTTTATTATCCATATCATAAAATACCTCCATGAATCATGATAGCTAATTCATACACCATTAGTCTTCCTACATCTAAATACAAACATTGTCACAAATAATAAGCTGAAATGCTGGTGAAATATTTTGGAAGTTGGGAGGGTTTAAAATAAGGTTTATAAACTGCAGAAAGTTTTTTAACAATAGAAGCACTGAGAGGAGGCTCAAAAAAGACCATGCAGAAGAAAGAGATCAAGTTGGTGATGGGAGTGGAGCAGTACCTTAACCAAAATGGAGATGAGCTATAAGAAATGCATACATCTAGATCCTCATGGAAAGGTCAGATTCATTTAACACTCAAGCACAGGTTATTATCACCGTCCTGAACAAATACATTCACATTTGAGTTCATTTTCTAAGGCAGACGTTAAATGAGATCAGGTTGGTAAAACACTGGGTAATAAATGAACCATAAATACAGCTTACTTAAAAAGAGGAGAGCAAAAAATCAGAGTGTGGGTGCAAAAATAAACTTTGGGAAGCAGTTATACTAAGTCATTTGTTATCATTGCATGCAAAAGTATGCCTTTCAAAGACTCTGTTTACATATATTTCTAGTTATTTATAAAAAGTTGGAGGGTCAGGAGTTACATATTGCTCAGTGGTATAGAACTTGCCTATCACATGTGGAACCCTGGATTCCATCCCCAGCACCTCAAAAAAAAAAAAAAAAAAAGTCAAATCATAAAATGCAAAAACCTGACATAGAGATCACTTGTCGCAAGGCTGATTGGATCACCAAACCAGCTCAGAAAGGAGAAAAAGACCTTCTAAAGCACCTCTGCATTAGAAAAGGAAATTACCCTGTATGTTACAGGTTAAGCTGCCTAAAACATGATAACAGTGACTTGGCAAGAACTATTTAACAAGAAGAGTTAAGGGTAAATTACAGATTTTATTCGAAGTTTGATAGGAGTGAATTCATATGTGTATTAGTAATTCTCAGCGACACTCCAAAAGCCAATGACTGCCGAAGATGTATTGATTTCAAATTGTTTAGGTATGTTATAAAATCATTAGAAAAATATTGTATTTAAGAATAATAAAAAATAGTAATTTATGTATCTTTACTATAAGTACATATATTTATTTTTATATGTTTAAATTGGACATTATCTCTTTATAATGTCTCCTTAATTTCCAGCTCTTATCATGATCCCAAGTGTTCTATATAATCTGATACCTACTACCTTTCTCTGTAGTACTATGTCCTAGCACTCTCCCTTTTATGAAAGGCAAAATTTACTTGTGAAATTCTCTCAGTCCAGACTTCACAGACACGTAGCCTGTGCAGTGGCAGCAGGCCCCATACTCAGGAGAACTCTGAGCTGGGCTTCATGCTCTATTGCAGCCATCTTGAAATGCCATTTTTATTTTGCAGTGGCCACTTAAGTTATGTAGCCAGTGCTACCTATCATGCTCAGCTTGTGTGACAGGTTCCATTTTCTTTCTGTATCCTTATCATACCAACCTTTTCCCCATCTCCAGAGCTGTGCTGTTTCTTCTTTCTGAAACAGTCATCTACTCATTCTTTACAAAGTATTTGATTCTCTCAATCTTCAGTCTCAACTCAAGTGTCAACTTCTTAGATAACCTTACCCAATTTCTTTATCTAAAGTGCCACCTCTAATCATTCTATCTTGTTATCAATTTCTAAGGCACTTACTATAAATCTATAATCATCTTATTTCTTGGTTTCCTTGTTCACTGTCACATATCCCTTCCTCCTAAACAGAAAGTACAGGAGAATCAGCAATCTTATCTTTCTTGGTAGTATACTGACAAATTATCAGAGCTGAGACTAGTGACAAAGATCTTTGTCCTTGACCAAAGTGTGGTCTTCTCAAATGAAGCCTTGGCCTATATACAAAGCACAATTTTTTTTTTTTCATCCAAGCCCTCCAACCTGACACTACTTTAAAAGATTTGAAACAGTAACGTAATTTTTGGTAGCTCAAGCCTTCGTCCTTAGGATGACCCCTGCACCCTCAACCTGACTTAAAGTACCAAAAGAATTTACTGTTTGATCTAGCAAAGAGCGATGATTGGGCCCTGACCATTGCAAGAACATTTATGAAAAAGGGCTTACCATTTTAAACCCTTCCTCTGTCTCTTTGAGATGTGAATGTATCTCCTACAGCTCAGAAATATCTTTCTCAAGGACCTGAAAGCCATTACTTTGAAATGTAATCATCAGGAAGGATAGGACCTCTGTCTCTCAGTCTCTATCGAATGACAAAAGCCTAACTCTGACAATCTCTAGCTAGTAGATACATCCAGGCTCAGTAAATTTTACCCTGATCAATCCTTTGCCAATTTTTGTTTTAATGACTCTTCTGACCTCTACTGAACTCCTCTCTTCATTCACCTGTCAACACACTCAGTCACCTGAGTGTACACACACACACACACACACACACACACACACAATTCATACTCACACATATAAAACTCATATATTATTGATTAAAATCTGTCCTTATAGTAACTAGTGTCTAGCTTTAACTTTGATAATAGTGCCTGACACTATTATCAATATTAATTTGTTGACTGAATAAATAAACTAATAATAGTAATAAATGTTGTGTCACAAATTTTCTTAGGAGGAACTTTTTTTCTTAATCTGGTTAAAGTTAGGCATCATGGCTATTTCACCCAGCAAAATTCAGCAATATTTTCTAGAGATTTCCTATCCCTACATATAATCCCTATTTACTTGAGACAAGACAATAAAAATGGGAGAATTATATGCATATATTTTATATGTATTGTTGCCTTTCTGTAGGTTTATGATCCAAATAGTAACTTAATTCCCTAAACCAAAGAAAATGTACAACTCTATGAATAAATTTTGGCACATTTTGGAAGGAAGTAAAAAATAGCTATCGCCAGAAAATGAGACAATTTCAGAAAAAGATAGCTTTGGATCAAAGGAACAATAACCAGGACACAATTCTAGCAGAACTGTATTAAATTAACACATTACCAAAGAGTGATAATAATGTAAGGTTGGATAGATCTCTTTTAGAAAATAACTTGGCATCAAGTCTTTTGACCATAAAAATACTTATATTCATTGATTCAAATCATCTATCTCTAGTGTTTTATTCAATGGAAATTAAATTTATGGAATAAATAGAAAGTGCTATCTTCACAAAGATATTTGTAAGTATTGTTTATAATTCCAGCAAATTAGAAATAAACTAAATGTCTAAATTTAAGGGATTGGTTAGGTAAATCATAGTAATTGATTCAATTAAATATTTTTTGATGGGAAAAATTATGCTATATAACATAGGGGGCTAGCTAGTATACACAATGTCAAGTGTTTTAATAAGGATAAAAAATGCATAAATATAAAAATAAAAGCTTAACAAAATAGAACCTAGAAAATTTTAAAGAGTAGTTTACTCAGGAGCTAGTCTATAAAGGATATTTTTAATTTATCCACTTCCCACATTTTTGCTAGAGGACATATAATATTTAATTACAAAAATGTATTTTAAATATGTCTGAAAGAATCATGATTTTCATCATATATCATTTTAAATGAAGGCCAGTCAGTGTGAGATCTTAAGAGTTTGTTTCCAGTAAAGTTAAATTTAAAATTGAAGCAGAGCCCCAACCTCCAAAAAAGTTACCAAGTTAAATTTTCTGAGAAAGGTAAAAGTTTTCTCCTTCATTAATCCAAGATAGTAGAGAGGTTTACTTAAAACAAAGCAAATAATAGGGTTAAACAATCCTGGAAGAGACTTTTTTCCCCAAAAAGGTTAAGTCTAAGTAAACCAAATAAAATCATAGACACTAGTTGATTCAAAAGCAATGCATTAAAAAAAATAAATCCTGGCTCAGTACTCACAGGTATACAATATTCCACCATTGGGTAATGTAATTTGTGACCTTTTGCTGTTCGACCAGAAAAAAAGCAGCTCTGGCAGACATCATAGTTAAAATGCTTTAGGCTTCTATACCTAGAGAGAAAAAAGGAAAATTCATTGCATTGCATTCCTATTAGTCCAAATCAATCATCTATAGTAAGAAATTTCATTAATCCAAATCACCAAGGAAATAAAGTGAAATTCGCCACATACACAGAATTTGTTTAGTAACTCAGCTTCAAATTAGGACCCAGAGAAAAACACCTTTCCAGTGGGCAGAAAAATGAATTTTTGGAGTTTAAGTCTCTAAAAATTTATTGAAGTCTCTATCTAAAACACGTTTCAGTATGTTTAGATAGGATGAAAAGACAAATATCCGTGTTAGATTTCCTGTGATGTTTGAATATGAAAAAAAAATGATAAAGAAAAGAGAGCTATGATGATTAGCTTGATACATCAAATTTTAAAATATCAATTAGCTGGGTGTGGTGGTGCACATCTGTAATCCCAGCACTGGGGAGGCTGAGGCAGGAGGATCACGAGTTCAAAGCCAGCCTCAGCAATGGCGAGGCACTTAGCAACTCAGTGAGACCCTGTCTCTAAATAAAATACAACAAAAGGGCTGGGGATGTGGCCCAGTGGTTGAGTGCCCCTGAGTCCAATCCCCAGTAGCAAAAAAAAAAAAAAAAAAAATATATATATATATATATATATATATATACACACATATACATATATAATTATACCATCAATAAGAAATGAATCTTTGGGTAGGGATGTGGCTCAATGGTACAGTACTTGCCTGGCATGTGTGGGGTCCTGGGTTCAATCCCCAGCACCATGGGGGGGAAAAAAAAATCTTAAAATTTTTCAAAGGTATTGTTTCTCACAATGAGCATTTTTAGATTTGGTTTTAATGATTCATTAGGAAAAAAATTAAAAAGCAAGAAATAACCTGTAGCAAGTAGTAAATTAAATAAAACGTCAATCACCACGTATTCTTTTGTTTTTAAAACTCTCACATAATAATAACGTTCCATGCTGACTTCCACTTGCAGAATCTTATTTTGAGTAGTGAAACTCTAGATATTAAATTTTTATGGGTCTGAGTGGAAAACATCTCCAGAATCTTCCACCTTAATGGCATAGCTTGTTGGAACTAAGAGAATAAATTATATCTGTAGCTATGAAAAAAAAAATAGATGATTGGATTAATAGAGTGAAAATGAAAGCAAAATGCAAAGGTTATGTGAGGTTAATGTTATAAACTATTAGTGCTGAGTAGTTTCTATAATGACCTACAAAATCATTCATAAGTTGATTTGAAGAAAATCAATCTGTCTACACTACAGTCAGCTTACTTTGTCAAGAAATCTACCGGGTTTGAAACAGCACCACTACTAACAATATTTCTTGACCTATAAGCATGGCTGGACAAACATGATTAATGTTGTCTCTTTGAAGTGGAGCTGTGTTTATTGCTGATAGCTGCTCTCTCATCAAAGGTAACCCTTGTAGGATTAGCATATTTTAGCAATGCACCCTGCTAAAATACCAATTCAGTCTTTCTTGCTGGTGGAGGTAACCAGCACAACACATGTTGAAGTTGGTGGGTGGGGTTTCTAGATGGAATTGCAAGGGACTGACTTCACTGGGAAGAGGAAGGCTCTTTCTTTCTACTTATTGAAAATGGCCTTTTTGTAACCATGGAAGTGGAAGCCACACACTAGGATGACAGAGCACAAAGACAGAACTAGGGATTCAGGTGGTCATGGAACAATGATATAAGTCCTGGATTGCCTATCTCTGCACTTTGTCTACATGAAAGGAATTAAATCTCCAATTGCTACATGCTATTTATTAAGCAGCTATATACGATTCTAATGGAATCAGCTTAGCAAACACCCTAGAGCTCTAAAATGTTAAAATTCAATTTTGGAAGTAATTAGTGAAAAATTCTAGCAGCATTTGCAAAAGTTCAGAATATAAATATGTGTATATACACGCATACTCACTGGTGGTTGGGGAAAATACATGTGTGTATACAGAGAGAGAGAGAGAGAGAGAGAGAGAGAGAGAGAGCGCATAGGAACTTGGTACAGAGACAGCCTGGACAAAATTAAGTTTATTCTCTAATGCACATACTCCTCTATCTTTATTTTCCTATAGCTGGCTGTTCATTCTTCCTTTAGTTTTAGAGAAAAAAAAATATCCTTTTACTATTAAGAGCAAAACAGACTTATTCTATATTGGCCCCATTTTACTATTGGAATTGTTTTTACATTTATTTTCTCCATGTGTAATCTGTGTAATAACTAAGTCACCATTAGTTTGAAGAAATGTTGGCTTGGTGTTGTCCCTGAAAACTGCTATCAATTCTATTTCTCTTTTCTTCAGAAACTAAAATTTGCAGATTCACCATATGCTCAACATGGAAAGTTGTGAACACACAAGTAAAGGAGGACAATACATTTATCACCTATCATCTCAGTGTTTTCAAGATCCTCACCTATTTTCCTCAAGTTAGATTTCCTGAACAACCTGTTTTCACATCCTTACCAGTAATCTGATTACTTCTCAAGTAGTATTTGAGTGTTGCTTCCTGCTTACTAAATTTCATCCCAAAGACCTTAGAACATCCACCACATTCCATCAGGACTATATGTTTATAATGAGCCATGCAATTATCCTACATGAACATTTCTGGGACCTAAGTAAATAGAGACTCTGGACTAAAGTAGTAAAAAATAACAATAATGATAACAAGAATAAAATAAGTTCATGCAGTGCTTACTAGAATGATAGTATTTTTAGATAGGTGGAACATACTGAGCAGCCCCCATGTACTTAGGGAGACAAACCCCCAAACAGGAATAAATGTGGAAGGATGATGAACATGTCAGGGAGATTACACACAGAGAACAGAAAACAGGTAGTACTTCTTACCTGAACCCTACAATTGGACACTCTTTGCAGATGTTGCATTTGGCCTGATGTTTTGCAGTCTCAGCTGCTGCTACTCGATGTAAAACTGGCAGCCAGACCATGGACTGTGGTTCCAACCGCATCCAATCTATAAACTCTTTCACACTTATCTCTGGCTTGTTGTTATTCTGGTAAAGAAGCAAATGCATTAAAAGTGAGGAGCTGGGAGTATGGCTCAGTGGTAGAGCACTTGTCTAGCATGTGCAAGGCCCTGGGTTTAATTCCCAGCACTGCAAAGAAAAGGGGAAAAAAAGTGAAGAACATTTCTTCATTTAAGCTGCTGTAAGTGTTACTGCTTCATACTCCTCTGAAAATCTGTGCAGAATTAAGAGAACAGTTATGTAATTCTTTCCAGGTCAGTAAAATTACAAAAGCTTTAAGGTTCTTCAAGGCAAGAAAATTCTGGAATTTAAAAATAGAAAAAACAGAAATTGTCATATAAGAAGAAAAAAAAATCCCAATTCCTTAATACTTGGATTTTTAAAAACAAAAGCAAAAATCAAGTTTTCATAGGTCTAGGCAAATTTTTCACACAAATATCTAAGACAGCAAAAGTGTGTGTAGTAAAGACACACTGATAACCTCACAAACTTGAAGGCCACTAGAAATACTAACTGAGAGCCATTATTCCTGGTCCTGCTTCAGTCTTGCCACATCATCACATATTGCTATGAAAGTGTTTGCAGGATTTCCAACTTTGACATGATAAATCAGACAAAACTTCTCAGGCCCTCTTCAAATCCTAATACTGAGGAATTCTTGTAATATGCAAAGTTAAATTTCACCAACATCATTCTGCTATTGTTGAGGTCAGCCTATGAATCAACATACGTGACTATAAATAATATCTAGAAAAATCATTTGGAATTTTTTATATCTAAAATAAGAAAAAGGGCCATTATAAAATGTAATAACCCATGACATTGATTCTCCTCAAGACATAGTGTGAGCATTTCTTTTTTCTCAGCAGTGATAAATCATTGGCTATGTTTTAGCAAAATATTTGTAGGCTTGTACTTCATGCATATGTATCACATCAGTAACATTTCTAAAATGTCTTTATCTTTATACACAGTAAGCATTAAAAAGAAACTAAAGTGTTTTCCCAGGTGAAAATTAGTAACTTAGATCTGTATAAAACTTTGTACATTGCTCTCCTTTTATGCATATAGTCTCAAAGAAAAGATTTATAATATAGTTAACAAATTTTTTAAAAATCTTGCTTAATAGGAGCTTCAGAGTGTTTTTATTCATTTATTTAGCAAACATTTATTAAAGTAGTTCTGATGTTTGAGGTATGGTAGGAATGAATGCACTGTAATCTGAATGTTATGTCCTTTAAAAATTCATATATTGACACCTAATCTCAAAGGTGAAGCCTTTGGAAGGTGATTAGGTCATGAGGGTGAAGCCCTCATGATGGAATTATTATCATATTAAAAAAAAAAAAAAAAAGCCCAATGGAGCTCGCTCGCGCCTTACATAAATGAGGATGAAAGAAGGAAGAGCTGTTTATAAACCAGAAAGCTGCCCTCACCAGACACCAGGCTGGCACCATGGTCTTGGATTGCCCAGCCTCCACAACTAAGAAATAAATTTCTGTTGTTTATAAGCCACCCCACCCCAGTTTGGGTCATTTTATTAAAATAGCCTGAGACTTTGGATATAACAATAAACAGACAGGCACTGTTCTTATCCTCACGGAGCTTAGGTGCATGCGGAAGAAGCAAACATGAAACAACTGATTCCGTAGTTCAGCATGACATTCTAACTGTAATGAGCATGAGAAGGAAGAGGGAGAGGATGTCACGGTGAAGAGTAGCAAGAGCCATTCTCATCTGCGGAGGTCAGAGGAGGATTTTCAGAGGATTTGAGAGTTAAGATCACACCTAAAGACCTAATAGGACAAGTGAGGACAAGAGGGCTTGCAAGTGGAGGGGGAGGAAGAGCGTTCTAAACAGTGCCTAAAGGCAGGAATCAAAGAACTAAATCATTCTGGCTGGAAAGCACAGAGCAAGGGGATGAGTGACAGGAGGTGAGGCCAGGGCAAAGGCAGGGCCAACGCAGCAATCCAATTTATACTTTATATAAAAACAAAGGCGGTGGGGGAGTCTTTGCAAGCATCCCTATTTTTTGAGTCAAATGTGCCTTGAGAAATAAAATATTCATTCATTGGGACAGTACCCAAAATCTTCTATCTTTCACCTCCAGTCCAAGCCCCCATTCTACTTCTTGGAGTGTCCTTGAAATCCTCCCCTGACACCTCCTGCATACCAGTGAGCCTCAGCTTTACCTGCTGGAAGCAGCTGCGGACACTGGGCTCAATGTTACTGCCTCCAAAAGCAGCGACCTCCCCCAGCTGCCGGGGTATCTGGATGGCATCATGAAGTAACAGACCCAGCTGCCGCTGGTCGCACGTCTCTGTGGGCCCTGCCACCTCCTTGAAGAGATCTATAAGGGGGAAAGGCACAGGGTTAATGTCCATCTGCCTTTCTTTCGCTTAAAGTATATCCTGGGTAATCTGGATAGAACTGTGTCCATTAAAAACAAGAAATCCAGGAGGACATGAATCAGATTAATTGCCCCCTGAATTCTGATGATCTTAACATTTTAGGTGTCTGGAGACTAGTTCCCTACTAGAGACATGTAGAATATTAAATCATCAGAACTCAGGAGACACCTGTACACAAATAGATCAATTAATACAAATTTCCTTTTTAAATATTACAACAAATGCACACGGGTTAATTTTATGGTCTCACTAATGGTTTCCCTTGAGAAACACAATGAGTCAAAACAAAGGTTCCCTCTTGACTTGTCAAAGGAATAAAAGGACCTTAAATAGCAAACCTTTAAATTTTAACAATTTGCTTACCAGTGTTTTATGTTTACTTCTAAATTCAGTATTTTATTAAATATGTATTTTAGCTTCTTTTAAAGATTTCTAAGCCCGCACCAATTTTATATAAGAAATACTAAAAGGCATAAGGAGATATGCTTTCTCCTTTTAGGGCCAGTCTCTTCCTTAACTAGCTATAAAAATTATGTTCATTTTATTTCATGTGAATGAAACTTTTTTTTTTTCAAATTTAAAGACTTAAAAATTTGTGTATTCTTTCACTTTTTTCAGGTTTTCTATTCACAAAACAAAAGCACTGATTTGTTTTCTAACTTTGTTAAATCAATAAAATTAAAACTCTTCTTTTTAGCATTGGATTACCTTTTATTCACTAAATGAAATGTTTTGAAAATGAAAATTATTACAATTTTCCCCAAAATAAAATTAATAACTTAATAAAGTAAGTAACTCACTAAGATAAGTTATTTTGGGGATACATAGAAATTTCAAATAACAACCACCCATTTTATCATAGAAATTAATATTTTTGGAAAGATTTTCAAGGTCTAAAAGTTTAAAAGTACACAAACTCTAAGTATTCTTCTTGTGAATTTTTTTTTATAAAGAGAACAAAGGGGAGTAAATATTTGTTGGATCTCAAAAATCATTTTCAAACAATATCTGATAACTATCAGATCAACATATATCAGTTTTTTTAAAGGGGAATAATGGTAAATCTAACACTGACAACAGTGAATTTTCAAACAACTGAAGCAAGCTCAGTGGTATTGACACAGTGATTATAATGAAATATGGCTTTAATTACAAGCATACATAGGAAAAGCAAAGTCAATTGAGATAAATTTTATTTTTATTATCATTTATTTACTTAGATTTGCTTAGAGTGCCACTGTTTCTTTTCATTGTTTAAAAATAAGACTATCATAGACAGACAACATTTGTCGAGGAGTCTTCTTATGATGCTTCTTGTAATCCCATTCCTGGGAAGAGGTGTATCAGTAAATCCAGATGTGAAGTGTACGTGCCATCCTCTTTAGAGTGCACCTTTCAGCAAGATCAACCATGCCCAACTCTCATCTTTTGAGGCAGAGAGCTATGTCGCCATGCTACTGTGAAGGACAGACTACTCGCAAAACATAAAGAGAAAAGTGTCCTTAAACACCATGACATTGTTCTAAATTCTTAGCCCAAAAGTTCACATTTTTAACATTACAATCAGGATATAGGAATGGGTCAAAAGGAGGAAGTCACAATCTAAAGCCCCAAATTCCAATAAATCAACACAGAAAAGATGTAAGTGGCCATTCAAAAGGATGCTCTGTGCATGTGCTTTTGACAAGGTCAGGAAGAAATTCAGTTACAAAAGGGACAAGGGGACAGCTAGAGCCTACTCCCAAGGATATTCTCAGGGAGGTATTGAGAGAGAGGGAGGTGTCATGGGGTGAAGACACAGACTATGGCCACTGCAAAATCGATGTTCAGACAGATAGCAATTGACCCCGAGTGGTGCCTCCGCCACTAAGTTCGAAGAGCAAATTGTCTTGAATATTAATTCTTAAACAAGAAATAATAAGGAGAAGATGTTCTGATTTCACTGGGGAAATCAAAACTGGAATCAGAGTTGCTAAGAACCTCAACATAGAAAGGCAAAACAAAACCTCAGAACATTCCCAGAGTCTCAATATCCCAGTAAAGATTTAGATTAAAGATGGCAACCCATGAGATTTCTTATTTAATTAAGTCCTAAAATGGCACACATCATGGATTATATAAAATAGCAGAAATTTTCATTACAGGGACTTCTGCAATCCCTTGCCAAAATCTGAACATTTAATGCTGAATTATAGAAAATGTAAGCTTTGAGGTTGAATTTGCATTCATTTTGAAGTTCAGCATTGTAACTCTTGTTTTCAGAGAACCCTAATTCTTTCAGGAGCACATGAAAACCCCAAGTCGCAGATGATTTTAAAAAATTATAATTTTGGAACATCAATGCTTTCATTGACATATTCCTCTCCCAATCATTATAGAATTGATAACATTTTTGGCTTTAAAAATTATATCTTTTCATGATTATGATGCAAAAGACTCAGTTCTGGATAAAGTGCCACAAAACCAAAGCTTTATGTAAAGCAAGCTTCTGCGAAGCTTTCTAGGCTTTCTCTCCTTCATGCCCCCTCATCTCATCCTACCATCAGCTTTTCTTTTCATATAAATCTACATATATTTTCACTGACATTCTTGTAAGCTGTCAGGACCTATGATCAAACATCCTCTTGAGTTTTTGTTGTGGATTTTTTTGTTTATTTTGTACTAGTGTTTGAATCCAGGGCCTTGTGCATGCTAAGCAATGCTTTATCACTGAGCTACACCCCTAACCTATCCTTTTATATTTTGGTATGTCTCCATTCGTGAAATAGCACTCGCCTTTGCCTCCAAATGCATAGATTCATCTATATAGAATCAGCTGAGAAGACACGTGGCAGGATCAAGTCACTCACTTTTTATTGACAAAATTAAATTAAAAGACGTTTTGCATCAACTGCTATAATTTATTCAACAACTAATATTTTGAGGAACTTTTAGTATATTATCTCTAATTTCTTTTCAAGAAGGAATTATTAGCTTCATTTTTCAGTTGAAGAAAATCCTCTAACTTTCAGCTTCCTGGACCGTGAAATGGGAGTAATGTCATCTCTTAGATGGCAGTATTCAAGGGATCAAGTAACCTGCCCAGTGACATTCAGCCACTAAGAGGTAGAGATTTAAAGGTGGGTGTCCCTATTCCTGAGCATATGCCCTTTCCAATGCCATGATGTCTTTCACTGATGGCTAAAGGGACACTGCTGATTTATTTGGTGCCTATAAACAAACTTAATGAAATCTAAAACATTTACCACCTTTTATTTTGCCACAACTATAAAATACAATTATTTAGGATCATTTTTGTGTTCTTAGATGTTCTAGATCATCTTAATATTCTTTTTTTTTCCCCCAAAGCCCTGGAATTATAAACAAACAGAAAAGGCTTGGGCTTTGAAGTAAAAATAATCTTGGGTCTAATTCTTGTCCCACAACTTAGTAACTCTGCAGCCTCTGACTAGATCTCAACCTGTCACCATTAATTGTGACACATAATTAATGAAATCACAATGTCTACATTTATGGGGAGATTAAGGATTAAGTGAGATAAAAATTTGTGATTGGTCCTCATTCCATCAAAGGCTCTTCCACCTTGGGGTTCTACCATCAGCCTTTCATTTCATGCAAATTCAGATCTCTTTGCCCTGTCACCTTTTGTCCAAACAGGCACATGTAATGGTAAGGGTTAAAAAAAAAAAAAAAAAAGGAACTATTATTACTAGCAAGTAATGCAAATCAAGTCTCATAAACTGTTATAATCATTATCATTAACAGCACTGTTGGTATATGAAAGGTGTTACATACATCTATATTTTTCTTCTAAGAGACCCTTGGAGAGAGACATCAATCCAATCTTCAGACTCTGCACTCTAATTTTTCCAGTCCGACCCCTGAAATCATAAGAATCTCAATGTGTTAGATGCATTTAAAACTGTATGTTAATTATTCCTGAATATCTATTTTCTTGAGAGTAAACCATCAAAGAGCCAACTTTTCACTTTGAATAATTAACATTAAACCAGTAATCTAAGTTCATGACATATTTTAACTGTGTTTGATTCAACTTTTCATACAACATATGAACTAAGAACAGATTAAAGCAATATGAAAACAATAATTATAAAGCTCAAAAGATTTCAATTTTATAAATACCATGGATTGAAATCTGGTAATTATTAATACAACAACCAAAATAGAACACTAAATCTACAGATAATATGTATGTGACAATGCAGCAAGAAAGGGCTATGATATATTTAAAAACAAATTTAAGAGGACTGACTAGAAAATCAACAGCATACTGAGAACTTAGAATTTGCTGAATAGTATAAAACTTACAGTCTTCATTTACTTTGGTGTCTTTCAGTGCCATCTTTATAAATGATTATTGCAATTTTATAGTCAATGATCTTAGACAGGTGTGAAATCTGTATTTGTGAAACAATCCAATTATAATTAAAACAGATTGCATTAACTAGTCAAAGCTAAGAAATAATTTCACAGTATGCCAATAAGAAAGCATTTCAATTTCACTTATAATTTGAATAGAAGAAAAAAATTATCTTTAAAACCAGAGGATTGTCTTTATTCCCAAATTTATCAAAGAATGGCTAAGATATTCACCAAATGTTGGTCACAGTATTAGATGCTAGGATGGGAAAAGAATCACAAAAGCTAATAAGACACAGTCATTCTAATGGAATAACACATAACCCAGAAAGAAGCTTTCATTGCTATATTTATTATTTCAGGTTTGGGATCAATTTTCAGGTTTTTGTTGTTGATTTTCTTAGGATATGTTTTCAATGCATAAGTATAAGATACTTCAAACCTGTAAACAATGTTTACAGAATTATATGAATATATAAGATTGACTAACTTTTGATATATTAAAAACATAAATATTTATAATTTTCAGTAATCATATTTCCAAATTAAATTAAAATCTTGATTTTACTGCTTGTTTTGTTTTGTTTTTTGTTTATGTGGTACTGGGAATTGAACCTCAGGGCCTTGTACAGGCTAGCCAAGTGCTCAACCACTGAGCTACATCCCTAGCCCTTTTTATTTTATTTTTGAAACAGGGTCTAAGTTTCGCAGGCTGTTCATAAACTCATGATCCTCCTGCCTCAGCCTCTTGAGTGGCTATAACTATAGGCATGTGTCACAGTGTCTGCCTTTATTGGTATCTGAACTGGTAATTTCAGTTGATATCTTTCCATTCTCAAATTGTACATACCCAAGTCAATTTCTGTATATAAACCATGACATAAAGTATAAAATAAACTTTAAAAGAAAGCATGACTAGAGATTGGAGAAATTAATTTTTAAAGTAATCTCTCAAAAGCCTAGGGGTTTATAATTACATTGTCATATCCAATGAGTTTACTGAATCCTAATTACGTATATATGTAACATTCAGATTGACCTTTGAAATAATAAATACTTAAATATTTAAAAAATATAGCCCTTATACAGAATTTCTAAATTAAAATACTCATTCCAATTTCTCACAATTAAAAAAATCACTTTCAAACTAATCTCTAAACTGAGCCATGCTATAAATTGTGTTTCTACTTAACATTTTTAAGAGTTTCCTAATTATCACATGAAACACTCAATGTCTGCTTTTTTCCTTTGAAAAATCATAAAGTTTTTATTCTCTGACCACAGACAATAGACTTGCAGAAAATAGCAAAAGGCTATAGAATGATCTCAGACTAGTACATGAATGTGGATAAAGACAAAGAAACCCCTAAAGGGAAAAATGATCAAAATGATATGCATTTGAATGTGGCCTCCAGTCTATAATGACATGACAAGAAAGGAACATCATCAGGAAGACAACTGAAAATGCCAATCATTCATTCATTCTTCCACCATCAATGGTTAAGAAGGCTTACTCTGATCCCAGCATTGTTCTAAGTACTGTAGGGACCAAGAAAGAAACATAGGAGGCCTGATTCCTGCCCATGATAGGCTCACACACTAGTGAGGAAGGTAAGACAAGAAATAAACAGAGAAAGTAGGAGGCCTGTCTTTACAAATGGAAGTGAAGAATCAAGTACAACATCACTTCGGTTGACCAGTCATCAGTCTCATAACCTTGGATATAGAAAGTAAGTCTAAAATCAGGCAGGGATGGTATGACACAGCTGGACTATCTCAATTAAGAAAAAGTAGAGTACAGCAGGAAAGGTCTGAGCAAGGGGACAGAGCAGGAGTAGGATCACCAGATGCAAAATGGTTAGGGTGGGGCAGGAACTTGCATTGGGGTTAACTGGCGGATTTTATACTGGTTATATGGGGCCACAGGGTAGATGGTTTTGAGGTCAAATAAGATATCTAAATTGAGAGACAATAGGGAGCCAATAAAACGTATGAATGAGTCATACAGCCCAATATTTAAGTGTTTGGTTCCTCTTGATGGCTTTTTATAAGTAATTTCTAATTTAGTTTAACTGGAAAGTTAAGTACCTTTAAAATTATATCTATACTGGAACAGTGGGGCGCAGGGGTGGGGGAGATGATTTGACACTACAACAAGCGGGGCTAATATTCTCTGTAAAGAAAAAAAATATTTAAACGAGGTATTCCAGACTATTGCTTTAAATCATGATTTAAACTCTTTTGATTTCCATTAAATCTGGAAGGAAGATTGCGAAATTAAGACTTTTTAACCTGGGAAGATGAAGACTGAGTGAGACCGAATTTGTAAATGGAATCAATTTTATCTTTATGGCTTATAAAGTCCTTTTTACATATATTAGTTCATTTGCCCTTCACAGTCACCTTTTATATGATAAGCTGAGCAGATATTTTTATCTCAATTTTTCATGTGAGAAACTGAGATGCCAAAGTTAAGTGGCTGCCAAATCACATAGCAACCAAAACCAACTCTGAATTCTTGTCATCTATAACAGATGAGCATGGATTTTGTTTTCTCATAAAATTCAGAATATTAGGAGGAGTTGGGTACACATTAAAACTTGAAAGAGACAGTTTACTTGAAATTATTTTTAAAGTACTATTTTTCCTAGATACAATAAGATGGTAATAATCAATTGGTTACCAAAAAATATCTGAACATTAGATCCATAGCTTTACCATTAAATCTGTAATAGGTAGCTGTGGATAAATGGTCTCCTACCAGTTTTTCAATCAGTAAAATTAAGATGGCGGAACCTAAGATGCTTAAAGTCCATCTTCTTAAGATAATTCTTTGATCTATACTATATTTATATCACTCATTATATCAAGAGGTAGTTGAGGCTGAAAATGCCTGCTTGTATGATACATCACAAAATAAGTCAGTCAAAAATATATGGTCAATGGATATAGTTTATATCTGGAATGTCCCCCAAAGGCCCATGTGTCAGAGGCTTGGTCCCCAGTGGGGCGCTATTGTCAAGTGGTGGAAATTTTCAGTGGGGCCTACTGGGAGATCTCTTGGTCATTGGATGCATGGCTTTAAGGGGGTTGTAGGACCTGGCATCTTCCTCTTTCTCTCTTTGTATTCCTCACCATGAGGTGAGTGATTTTGCTCTGCCATATATTCCCAACATGATCAGATGCCTTACCCAAAGCAATGGGGCCAACTGATCATCAACTGAAGCCTTTTAAAACTATAAGCCCAAATGAACCCTTTTTTCTGTATAAATTGGTTATCTCAAGTGTTTGTTACAGTGATGGAAAGCTGACTACTACAATGAATGAATATCAAAATTGCTGAATGAAAGTATCATTTCTAAGGTTCACGAACTTCTAATGGATCATAGATTCCATTAGATTTCTTTTTTTTTTTTAAATATTTATTTATTTACTTTAGTTGTACATAATGCAATGCATTTATGTTTATGTGGTGCTGAGGATCGAACCCGGGCCACGCACGTGCGAGGCGAGCGCTCTGCCACTGAGCCACAACCCCAGCCCATCCATTAGATTTCTTTAAAAGAACTATAGCTTGAAAAAAGTTAATAACTATTGTGTAGGTAAATGAGTAAATCAAAGTTAGTAGAGAAACTTGGGCAATTAATTCTGCACATATGAGATTACCATCAAAAAAGTAACTGTTCTTTTCCTCAGATTAATCCATGGTACTCCTCTCCAAGACAGAAAGCTTGACTAAATGGGAACCATCTGACCCTACCTTTCTTTGGCATGGAAGAAAAATAAGTGCTGCAAACATTTTTCCCCTTTAAAATGAAAAATGAGAAATTTCAAGACACTATCCTAAATAAAAAGCAGTACTTCAGTATAGTATTTCCATGTGTCCACATTTGATGGTGGGAGGTGGAATTATGCTAACATTTAACTCCCTAGAATATGAATCACAACATTTCACATGCTGGTTCCTGCCCAACTAAGTGGCACTATTCCCTTGGGCTGTCCAGTGAAAATAGCATCTGTGTGGGTTGAATTGAACCGTGTTCCACTACGTTCATATGCTTAAGTCCATACTCCTAGTACCGCAGCAGGTGACTGTACTTGGAGAAAGGGTCTTTGAAAGATTAAGTAACTTAAAATGAGGTCATTAGAGTAGGTCCTGAATTCCTGTGACTGGTATCCTTATAGGAAGAGATGAGCAGATAAAGAGAAGAAAAAACCAAGTGTGGACAGAGAGAAGACAGCCATTGACAAGTTAAGGAGAGAAGTCCAGAGTAGGTGGGGGAACCCTGGTGTCTCTTTGATCTCAGACTTCTGGCCTCTAGAACTGGGAGGAAATAAACATCTGCCATTGAAGCTGTCCAGTCCATCCTATTTAGTTATGGCAGCCCCAGAAAACTAATAAAGTGGGGTCAGGTGCTGAATGGACAGTGCGTTCCCCAATGCTAAAGAAACACGCCCTGCCAGCTCCTGTGCATGAGTACTAGGTTGGCTTTGCCTTTTGGTTTTCTTCTCCCTTGTGTTTTCTCTAAGACATACTTTTCCCTATCTTGGAAAAATTAAATAATAATAATAATAATAATAAAACTAAGGTAGCATGTCAAGAGACACAGATAATGCTGCAGGAAAGTTTCAATTTCTTCTTTGGTTCTTCCTTAAAATGTGAAAGATGTACACTACAACCATACTCCATAGGGCTAAATGAAGTTCTTAAGTATTCTGTGAATTTAGGATTGTTCCTGGGATGTAAAATTAAGTATAAGCTTGTGCAGTTAAAACACCTAATTGACCAGCTATTTTGGTGAATTTACTATAAAAAAATGTCTCTTGAGAATTTTTTTAAAAAATTGATGAGCAAATTAAGGATGGCTTAATGCTAATGGAAATATTTCACCCTAGGAGAATAAAAAATCTGCATTAAAATGAAATGTATTCATAGACATCAGACAGGGATGTAGTAAATCCCATATTCATTATGGTAACTGAGACTCGTGTGTCAGTGAGTTTCTTAAGAGCCCTTAAGCACACAATGGGTATCTTATTATTTCAAAAAAGACTTTATGATATTTGTGAACACTGAAAGAGAAAACTTTTTCTAATAAAAAATAAAAATTTAGATAAATCATTTATAAACCTCTGTCACCATCATTTATTTCTTACACAGAATCAATCAGCTGCTACATAAATGGGGTAATGAACTATAATCTATCTTCTTTCTAAATAAAAGGCTGATAAACACAAATTTTCATACAGCTAGTTAAGAGACAATAACTTTGAGATTCTGAGACAGGCAACAGTCCTAATTTTCCTGTTTCATCTTTGCATATTTTAACCCCCTA